>CM036587.1:91595086-92192359 GCA_020745705.1 Hemiprocne comata
CAAAAATGTTGCTTAGTCAACATAACAGAAAAGGAAGAATTCACACTTTATAAAAATAAATGTCAACATATTTACTAAACCTCCTCAATGTCTTTTTCTTTGGCAAAGGAGGCATGAGATGTATTACTTTTGTCCATACATGGCATCGCCTCAATGGGGCTAAGCACGGACAAAAAAGATTTGGAAATGTGGATCCCAGTTGTTTCACCTACTAATTGGATTCCTGAGTAAGAGACAGAAAATGGAAGGTGTGATTCTTTCTGCTTCCCTACAACAGCCAATGTTGCAGGATCTTTATGGGCACTATCAAACCAAATCACTGCTGTAAACAATGACATTGATAGTTTAACTCTGCAGTAAGGTGAAATATTCAATGAAATGAAATGTAATTTCTCTAGCACAGTGCAAAGATTTTTTCTTCCAAAACTGTGACTCTTCCAACTGATCTGAAATAAAGTATTTTAATTAGGGCTTTGAACAAAAAAAGGTTTTGTCTACCTTTTGCAACTGCACAAAGGCAACCCTAAAGAGACTGTCAGGTCACTCCCCTCTACCATTACTGCCGTACACTTAACTATCAGTGATGAGGGCACTCAGGAGATGCATATATATTACACAACAATAATTTTATATACTTAAAAAAGGATGTTTTTGACTATTTTTAGTTTTATAGCAGAAAAATCTCATTACATCACTCAGCTTAATTTTATTTTTTAAAGTAAGGCAATATTTACATAATTTCATGAATGTTGTATTTTTTTAGAAAAATAGTTATTAGCAGTCAAGATAACAGAAGAGTCTTAAAAAGTGACCCAATTGCATTCTGATGCTCTGTATGTGTCAAGAGCTAGTTGCATTTATGGAAAAAAAAAGAAACAAAAGCCTCCTGGCCTGGAGTTCATTCTAATTAGGTATGCAAAATCGTAGGGAAAAGAGGTGGCCATAAGAAAGCTGTTGAACTGATTCTGGTGATGGTGGTCTGATCACACAGAATCACACAGAGTTGTCACAGTTGGAAAAGACCTCTAAGATCACCACATCCAACCATTAACACCCCCCTGAGCCAAAATAGTAAAAATAAAAATAACAAAATGAAATAAAATAATACTACTAATAATACTAATAGTTGTGCTAACAGTAATACTACTAATACTAATCCCACTAGAACATGTCCTGAAGTGACTCATCTGTACAGTTTTTAAACACCTCCAGGGATGGTGACTCCACCACCTCCCTGAGCAGCCCTTTCCAGCGCCTGACTACTCTTTCAGTAAAGAAATTCTTCCTAAGAAGATCTTTGTCTTCAAGCTCTCCAATATACTTCTTGGACCCAGCAAGGGAATGAATTCTGAAAGGACTTCCTATGCACCTGCAACGGCATGAATAATGTATGCAGTACTGCTGATAGTCCTGTGCAAAGCTGCACTGTGCACACCGGCAGGATATCTGGCATTATCTGGATTCTAGAAATGTTGAATGCTTGGTATGAACTGGAGATGTCATCACACATCACAGAAGGAGCTGCCAGATACAGGCTGCTCCCATCTCTGGATGGGATTTGCCTAACTAGAAAAGTTGTTCCCTTTCTAAGGTTCCTACACTACACAACAAATAAACTATAGAATACTGAAAATAAAGAATATTTAACAAAATTATTCAGGAGTTTCCCTCAATTTTTATGTTTGTGATTGACAGTTCTAACATAGAATTTGAAGAAAACTGGTCTCGTCAGCAAAAATCTCCACAGACTTGGAGAATACTCTTTCACCTGAAGTTTACAACCAAACTTTATTGCTTTCACTTTTGAAAGGTACATCAGCATTTAAGTAGAATGTAAGCAAATAAAGAGAATAAAAAGCAGTACATTGTGCCAAAATCCTCACTCAAAATAGTATGAAACAAAAATTATCAAGTACATGTAATACTAGAGCAAACACTTTTATTGGACACAATAATAAGTCATTTATCATAACAAACTTTAAGGAGACATCTCAGAATTTATGCTCCATTATTTATTTGTCATGAAGATGTACACAGAACACACAGAATTATGGAGACAGACCTGCTAATGGTAACACAGTTCTTTTTCTCAGCAGATGGATAAAACAGATGGATGGCTCATGTTTTCTTCACACTTTTCCTACTGATCTGTAGTTACCAGCAGTAATATTAATGTCTACCTAGGAAATACATATATGCAGCGATGTTTTTTTATTACCCACTTTTCCTTTTTCATCAGACTAGGCTTTTGGTAGTCCTCAGGAATGCATAGCACATGAAAAACCACAAGCAGTTGTACAGAAGTATAAGGGCCTTCAAGTATTTTCACTGCACAAATAAAATTAGACCAAGTATGTCCTTAGGAAAAGAGAGACTTCATGTTACTCTGTGAGATCAATTAGTTATATACACCTCATATTTGAGACAGTGTTCAGAAAGATTTGCCATCACATATGCCACAATGGCATATCAAAACACATCCTCATTTTATTCTGGATTTCTGTATTGCGTTCTGTTTCAGCAATTTAAGCTACTGAAATATACATTGCTGAAGAGGATGAAAAGCACTTGCAGAATCTTTTTCGTCAGGTCAGCTTTGAGGGCTCTGGCTTCCTAGCTGTAGGGTGGTAACAAACATGTGGAGTGGTAGAAATTTTTTAAAACAGTCACAGCTATTTTTGGTCATCCAAACAAATAAGCCATCTGACTAAAAAGTAAACAAGCAAAACCCACAACTCCCCCATGCCCCCCCGAAAAAAAACATAACAAAAACAAACCAACAAACAAACAAAAAAACAAAAACCAAAACCAAAACCAAAAAAGAAACAAACAAAAAAACCCCCAAACTGAACAAAAAAAACCCCAAAAAAACCCTACAACAATAAAAAACAACAACAACAACAAAAAAACCCCAAAACTTTTTGGGAGCTTTTAAAGGAATGTAATTCAGGAAGCTGGACCAAGAGCTGCTGCTGAACCAGCATATAAAGCATCTCGTGTAGGTGAAACTATGCCAATGGTAGAAGAGAACACCGGGGAGTCAGGGTGAACATGCAAGCAACTCCTTTACTCTGTCCAGGTTCCATCTACTGTAGAGGGCTCTTCCACTAACATCTATGGGTATAAGTTTCAAAGTTTTCATTACATAAGCAAGGTCTTAACAAATCTGAACCCAACACTGAAATGTTTTTTCTATAGTAACTGTAGCAATTCCAGAGAAAGACTGTTGCTCAGTGTGACAGGATTAATGAAAAAAACGTAGTGGTTAATGGGCAAACAAGCAGAAAATAGATAATGAAAGATATGAAACAAAATACATAATAAACTCTGAAAATAACAAAATGTCAAGACACATGTTTCTGCTACATGCTGATGAGAAATACGACATGCATTTGGACTCATTACCACTGACAGCACCTGTACCAGAATGTGGCAGTGAGACAGAGGCCTACCCCAAAACAGAGTTGTGATCACCGAAGCTACTATACCCTAAGTAGCTCTATGAGTATTTAAGATAGATAGCACAATTCCAAATGAGATTGGACACTTGTTAATAATAATAAATAATAATAAAATATACAGATCCAATAGAAGAGATTTTTTACAAGGCTTGTGTGGGTGTGTGGCCAGCAGGACTAGGGAAGTAGTTGTCCTCCTCTGTTCAGCACTGGTGAGGCTGCACCTTGAGAACTGTATTCATTTTTGGACCCCTCACTGCAAGAAGGACATTGAGGTGCTGCGGCGTGTCCACAGAATGTCAAGAAAGCTGGTGAAAGGCTCAGAGCACGAGTCCTGTAAGAAGCAGCTGAGGGAACTGGGGAGAAAAGGAGACTCAGGGGAGACCCTATTGCTCTCTGCAGCTACCTGAAAGGAGGTTTTAATGAGGTGGTATTTGGTCTCTCCTCCCAAGTAGTAAGTTATAGGAGGAAATTACTACAAGTTTTGTTAGGGGAGGTTTAGATTGGATATTAGGAAAGATTTCTTCACTGAAAGGGTTGTCAGGCACTGGGGCAGGCTGGACAGGCAAGTGGTTGAGAAACCATCCCTGGAGGCATTCAAAAGATGTGTAGATGTGGTGCTTAGTTTAGTGGTGGACTGGGCAGTGCTAGGTTAATGATTGGACTTCATGATCTGAAAGGTCTTTTCCAACCAAAAGGAATCTATGATTCTGTGATTCTATGATTCTAAATCTTCATGTTTCAGGACTGAAGGTACTGAACATCTACTGGTGGTGGTGGTGGGGAATAAAATAACCTTAATGCTTACTATTTCTTTAACACATTCTTCCATGAAATTTCTTTTGCTTTTCTCTGAGGAACATACAGACATGCCTACTACTGAACCAGGTGGACCTCATTAAGTTCTGCAGAGATGAACAATGCAGGGATTTCAGAGATTTTTTTGACTGAGAGTATGGATAGAACCTCCACCGTAGCTAAGACTATAAAGCTGTAGTATACCCTTTTAAACTTCTCCAACAATAAAGTCTCATTTCAAGATTTTCAAGCTTTTTACACTATAACTCCAACACCCCAAGAGGTATCTTTTGAAGAGAACTGTGGAAACCAAGAATTTTTTTTATAGCCTCCTCTGCATGCCTTTCAAGCTCCAAAAGGATGACTTTATTCATTTATGAACTTAATTTAAAACTATTTACTGCCAGGAATTCTTAGTGGAAAGAATCAATATAACACAAGTAAAACATTAGCACTAGCACTTTAAGGCAGTGTAACTGAGAGGTTTGATGTTTAAATTAATTAGAAGATGTAATGAAATGTATTTATAGTATTCTTTTGCTCCCGTTCAAAGTACAAGCAAGGAATTGTCACATGCCACAAAAACATTGACGTGTCAACTCAGCCAAAGGCACTGGGCCATACTGCTAACTACACAGTAGGCTACCTGGGAGAATCATAACCCATATTTACTTTTAAACTGATTTCTATCCTCACTACACAGACTATTTTAGCAGACATAAGCAGTCTAGCCTTAATCCCTATATAGTTACAAAAATCTTGCCACTGATTCATTTGAGTGAGAACAGGCCATATATGAAAGTGGAGGAATGCAGAAATTAATACATAAATATTAAACACGGGTAGATTGGCAGAAGGTTTATCATCACTACCAGTTCATGTCTTTCTTGCAGGATCTACCATGGAAACACATTTTTGCCCTTTAGAATCCCAAGCTGCTAATACTTTTCCTTCCCTGCCCCTTCATTTTCTATTTTCTTCTCATGCATCTTCTGTGAAAGAATGTATAAATATGTTGTGCTCAATTATTAATCATGTGTCATTCAAGCCTGGCAAGCTGCTTCAGAAATAAAAATGAAAAGACTTTGAGTTAAATCCCACTTCAGGAGTTTTACCTAAAATAGCTGGTTCCTTTATCAGCTACATCCTGTTGATTTTTATCACTGAAATACCAGGCTGGAATTCTAAGTATTCACAAGCTGTAAGACACACTCACTTTAAAAAAATAAATAAATAATTAAATGAGTGAAGCTAGACCAGCTCAAACTCAGGTGCTTTGCTTTTCTCTGCTGAACTGGTACAAAGAACCTGCAGCCTGTTGAAACTGCCTGTAAAGTCATACAGTAATAGGATTTGTTTGCCTAGATCACAGAGGACTGACATTAAGAAGACAATGAAGCAAAGCTTTACAACACGGTCTACTTTTGAGGGTGCCACCTTGAAGGGGCCTGATTAGAATTTAATAAAACACTATTTCTGCATTGTAAAAGGACAGATTATTTAAAATGTCACCCACTAAAACTAAGGAAAAAAGCTCCATTTACTTTTGAAAATACAGTTCAATTCTGAGAGAGGGAGGAAAGAAGTGCTAAAACTGGAGTTGTTGCTGCTAATAGTAAGGGCAAATCAGGACAGTATACTTTTTTCCTAATCTCTCTTCCATAAAGAGCATCTTATTACAGAAGAAGAGATTGCTTGCTCTTCGACTGGGTGTAAATTACAAGTTTTTGGTAGTTTGGGGGGCTCCAGTGGTGGTGTCAGTGGAAATTGCACTAGGACTGCCCTAGGCTGGAACTCCCCAGTTCCAGCTGGCTCTGCAAGAGATCCACCACTAACCAAAGCTGAGCCCATCAGCCACATGTATGATACTTCTGGGAAAACATATTTAAGAAAGGTCGAATGATGCTGGGGAGAAAAAGGAGGAGGGAACAAAAAGAGTAAGAAACGACAAAGGGAACACCAAGGTCAGAGGAGGAGGAGGTGCTCCATGGAAGAAAAAGTACATCCTTGAAAGGACTGCAGCTTGTGGAGAGCCCACACCAGAGCAGAGGAATAAAGTGACAAGTAAGGGTAGCAGAGGGAAACCCCTATGTACTGACTGTAACTCTTCCCCAGCAACAACCCATGCAGTGCATTGCATCACTGAAGAGACTGAGTGTAACCTATGGCAATAACGAGGAGGAAGGAGAGTAATTTGGAGTGAAGTTGGACATGGAAAAAAAGGGTAGGAAAAGTGTTTTCCTGAAGTGTATAAAGGTTTTGGTTATTGTTCTTTTCTTTCCAATATCCAAATCATTAATTACATATTTATTTTGATTGTCTATAAATTAAATTATCCCAAGTCATGTCTGGTTTGCCCGCAATGGTAATTGGTAAGTGATCTTTCCATCTCTATCTTGATTCAAAAGATTTCTCATTCCTGTTCTTCCTCTTCTTCATCTGTCCCACTGAGGAGATGGAGTCAGAGAGTGGCTGAGTGGGAGTGTGGCTGCCAGTTGGGACCAACCCATCACAGCTCTCCATGTTGCTCTGAAAAAGAAGAGTGAAAAAAGGAAAAATAAATATTTTACAGTCTTCTGACATATTCTCTGTTGCAGAATGCATGGGATAATGACTAATTTAAACAAAACTTTTCTGGTTGTCTCTTAGGTTTTTGATAAATGTTCTTGAGTGCAGAGCTGGATCTCAGTGGCAAGTGATTCAAAGTCATAGGTGAGACACTATGTCTTCCTGTCTGGTTCATTCCAGGTTACAGCAAAAACAAAATATAAGCATTATTTAAACAGTCTTGAAATTTGTATTCAAGTGCAATCTCAGATGGATCTAATACCCATCCTGTCAGCAACAAAACAGCCAGCCTTCTCCTTTGTCAATGTAAGAGTTTTGGACCACTCAGCTCTAATCCACAGAAATAGAAGATCTCTCAGGTTCTGGTTTCTTGTTTCCTTACATTAAGTTACAACAACTTTTGGGGGAAAAAAAAAAACCAAAAACCAAATCAAAACAAAACCAATGCAATCCTCTACATCCTGCTACAATATCTCTTTAAAATTTCTTAAGAGAGTTGGTGATGTTAAAATATAGAAGGTTAAATAGTAGAAGGTACGTGATAAAGATTGGTCAACAAACTGGTCATCTATGAAATGCAGCCTTCATAAGCAACAATCACAGAAGCAAACTAAAAATGTTTTCCAGAAATTCCTATACTGGGTTGATTATCTTGAAGGAGCTACTTGTTTGCCTATCACTGATTGCTGATACGGATGATTGTTCTTTTCAATCTCTTTCTCTGTGTTGCTTTCCTGCAGGATGATTTGTTGTTAGGTCCCCTTGAATGTTTATTTATTCATGCATTTATTTTTCATTGCAGTTCTTTATGTCTCTTATGGAAAGGAAGAAAAGGAAAAGGGAAGAAGCTTTGATGTGTCTTTTAACTAGAAATATTTGTTCCCAAATGAAAATGAGTACGGTTGTTTAGCATGGGGAGCCAGGATGAGAAGACAGACAGATAATGACAGGTCAGAGAGAGAAATAAAGACTGATTTTCCTTAGAATGCTGCCTTTTAAAAATGAGAGAGTAACAATACTAGAGCTGCCTAGAAGCCTCTCAAGGACTAAGATTTGAAGAGCAGGGAGCTCCAAAATCAGTCAGAGGCCAGAGCTTTTTATTCATTAAGGGATCTTGTCAATATAAAACAACCCCTTCATTAGTTGTTAAGAGAAAAGGAAAGATACGAGAAATAAAAATATTTCAAAATGGAATAGTTACTAAAGCTCAAGAATATCACTAATGAAGAACTGGCATTTAGAAGAAATAGAGAACTGGCTACATTTAGAATTCAGTCTTGAAAACGCACATTCTCAGGTCTTTGAATTACTATGTACCTGGTACACAGTTTTCCCTAGGCAAGGGACTTCAAAAAATCATAAGGGAGAATTTTTTAGCTGGTAAGAGGTTTTTCAGTGTCAAACCTGTCTCTTAGAATCTGTTCTGAAGCTGATTTTTTAGTGACAAATGGCAGGCATCACGAGTTGCCTCCCATATGCCTATAACATGAGGTTCAACTTTTCTTCACAGTTGGTTTGAGCAGTGGCAATGACAGTGTTAAATAGCATGGGGGAATCACTAAAAGGGCCTCATACATACAAGGGTGAGAATGTATAAAAGGAAGGAGTTCAGACTGTGTTAAATAGAAAAAAGTGACCAAAACCTGTGTGAGTCAAATTTTAGTGCTACAGAAGTGGCAGTTTATATAGTATTTCTGTGGTGAAGAGAAAAAAAAGCAGAAGATAAGGAAAATTCTGATAAGAATAAACCTATTACCAATGGTCTGGAATAAAATAAAAATGAAACCCAAAATATCCCAGTTTGCCTGATGAGAAAGCTGAACGACAATCAACTGCCTCTGTGCTTAACCTTTTTCTGTGGCAGTAGTTAAACTATGTAACACATAAACAAAGACAGAAATCAAAAGAAAGCACTCCTTGTCACTTCCTCAGTTTTGCATGGTAAAAGGAACAGAAGTAATAACATGAAACTCTACATATGACCAATAAAGTCAGCCTAACTATATTGATCTGGCTAAATCTCTATGAACATAACACGTCCCTCTCCAGTTATTTTGTTGTGTGCTAAACTGGTAATCACACTGTGCAAGTAATTGTACTATAAGTTTGACCACATAGTAGAAAAACCCTAACACTCTTTAAATATATTTTTATCTCATACCTTGTATGATTTCTGTATACTGAACTATTTGTCATTTGTCGCTTTTCCTTGTGAAAAATAGAAAACTTAGAGGAGGTCTGATAGAAGAAAATAAAACTACAAGTGGCATAATGGAAGATGGACTGAAATTGTTCACTCTCTAGTTCAGGAAACAAGAGATATCCAGTACAGCCAGTGCAAACACATTTCAAGACGAAAAAGACTAGGTGCAAAAGACCTTGCCAAAACTGATGTGGGTCCTAGAAGTACATATAGCTTGATTAGGAGAATTAAAAGCTTTATTGAAGAGAAATCTGTGGTGAATTACAAATGTATAAAACCATGTAGAGTCAGGAGATTTCTAAAGTGAAAATAGCTGAAGATTGAAATCAGCATTAGGTAGAAGTATAGTTTTATAATCTTGTCCTGCTCTTCCTTTTCCCAAGCCATTCACTTTTGGATGCTGTTGAGTAAAGTACAAACCACCTTGACCTTTGGCTTGAACCACTACAGGTGTTAAAGCTGTATTATGTTCTCTAGCTGCTGTCAGCCACTGATGTCTACAACTGAAACGAAATGAGTCTTCAAAGGTATTTGACCCTATTAACTTAATATAGTCCAAATAACCAATCCAGGAATTCTTTAGACTTATGTAATAACCTGCAAACTTTCCTTCTATTCCTACCCTTTTCATCAGGGAGATTTATTTATTTATCTATTGCATTTTGACATACGCCCCAAACCCTCTATAGCAACCATATTTCCTTCTGCTTGTCTTTTCTGACAAAACCTTCTACCCCTGTCATTCCTACCACTCTCAGCTTCCCAGACATTCTGTACTATGTGCATGGGGTTTTACAGGTATGCTGAAATCACATTCTGTTCTGCTTTTTTTCTTCTACCTGTAAAGTGAAAATTTGAAATACTTTTCCAGTCAGGTATCGGCTTTCATTTGTGAATAGTTTTTATTGGATTCACATTACCTTTTAAATTCTGTTCCCTGCATTAAATAGAATCAGTTTTAGATAGGTAGTTGAGACAAGAAACTTTCCAGTCTCTACAAAGATAACAAGAAGCAGATAAATATTTTAAAGATTTACTGACCTCTGGAAAATTCTACAAGTAAAGTTTTGCAAACAAAATATTTTTTTTAAATCTCCATTTTAAGGCAAGCTTTTTACCTCTGTTGTTTTGTCTCCCAACAGCAACCATTCTGCTGCACATGACTTGTTTAGATGATATATCCTTGGCCAACACTTAACCTCTTGTTAGTTATATACTTCAAGCAGACTGATCTGACAAGATTTTTGTCTGGAATGGATTCTAGAAAAATTTCATGTGCATACAAGATGGACTGAGACTTTCCTGGGCAATGGAAATTCAGTTTAACTGTTTGTGTAGACACATACTCTTGCATTTTTACGCACAGAGAAGCAATGCTAATGCCTTCATTTTAAAATTAACTTTGTGTGACTATGAAAATATACCAATCTCTCAACTTACTTTCTCCCTCAGAAAGCTTTCCTCTATACAATATTTTTCCTAGACTTCGGTGAGATCAAACACAAAGCTTTCAATGGAATAAGATCATGAATTGTCTTTGATGGCTTTCCAGTGAGGTGAATTTGACTTCAATATCTAATTTGGCTGTTTTGCAGTTTATCATTGACAATACATCACTTATTTTTCTTTTTTTATTAATTCTGTTTCGTTTTAATAATAATGATGATTCACATTAATATAGTCCTTTCTCTTATGTAGTCCTAATGTACTTACAGACTACACATTAGAATCACTTTATCCTACACTTTATCCATGTCTCAGCTTAAACATAACTATCTAGTAACTTTCTGCAACACCTTCACATTGGTTTAAAACAGAAGAGATTAACACATTACAGTGGAAATGCAAGAATAGGTTTTTAATTATATACAATCTACGTACCTAAATTAGAATAATGGTCAGTGAAGTACCTTTACTCTTACAGAGAGCACCAAGGGAAATTTACTAAGCAATAATAGGGAGAAGCTTTCATTTTATTTGACATTTTACTTTTATGGCTTACCATTTATTAAACAGATCATTGTTTATGTGCAAACATTTACCACTCATTTATGTTTAGATACACTTCTTTCTTACTTTAAGGTTAGAAAATTATTATGACATTATGATACTGCCTTACAGAAACTTTGAAAATACTGACTCATTCTGGCAACAACACCAGTTCCAGAACAAACACAGCTTTCAACAGTCAGCATTGGAGTGGCAAGTACAGCTTGTTTCCATCAGTAACTCCCTAATTCTAAGATCAGAATTAGTGAATATTTGTTTAATACTAAATTAATACCTATAGCCTTGGGCCATACTGTGCCTGCCTGTGTACCAGTATAAAGCTATATCATCACTGACAGCACCCGACTGTACATATATATATAAAACTCAGATTTGCTTACTACCTTGCTTATTTTTAGCTGGTGAAGAATCTAAACCAGTTGTAATACCAACACGCTGTTAGTAAAAATCAATAAAGTTCACCACCTCAAAAAACAGCTATAAAAATTTGCTCTTCTATCTGAAAAAAACACACAAGCTTTTATATAAATAATCCTAAAATATTCAAGTATTTCTTAAAATTACTCAGTAAGTCAAACTCAAAAGAAGAGTAAAAAATCTTACTTCAAAAACTATCATCCAGAAAAATTACAGTTAACACAATGTATTTCTATTTCCTGCTTTGTTCAATACTATGACTTAATATCATCTATCCATTGACTGCTCTAAATTTATCTTTTATTTCTGTATTTATCTACATGTATGGCTAGACTAGAAATGGATCAATGAACAGAGTGTACACTTTATGGCAAAGGTTTTTCTAAGTCATTATTTACCTGCACAACTTTGATAGATCAAAGCACTTTTTCTGCAGACTGTTCTTTTTCTTTTAGCACTCATTTACCAAATGTGATTAGAGAGCCTCTGTCATTAGAGGCTTTAGAAGCAGATTAGACAAGGAGTTATCAGGAAGTTTGTTGTACAATTCATCCTGTATTGGAGGAGAGGAATTAACTTGGTGACTTTCAAGGTCCTTTCATCCTACATGCTAGGTTTTTACGAAACTTAACAGCAAAGTCAAAAGCTAGGGATGACTTTGACAATGTTGGGCATGAGTCAATGCCATGTCGTATCAATGATAGCTTTTTGAATTACAAACTATACAGGATTAAGCAACACAACAGTGATTATTCTAATTCACATTTTTACAATTTTTTATATCTTCTATCATTATAGCATAAGTTGTCAAAGAGATGATGATAATAGATATTGCAAAAACATTAGAAAATATATTTGGACACATACATACATTACAGAATATCAGACAGCAATGTGTAATCTAAGTTGTCAAATGTGATTTGAAAGCTATGTTTATAGCCCAGAGAGCTGCTCAGTGATTTGTTGAAGGGCAGACATCTGGATCATTAAAGTATCTGTATGAACAAAAAATAGACAGTTGATTTCACAGCCATTTTTGACCTCTCTGAATTATTTCAAACTGACTGTGCAAAAACTCTTCCCCAAGCAGACAACAGCATTGTACCCATGTCAATTATTGTAGGCAGTCAATGTATGGCTGCTGAATAAGTGATTCAGTCCTTACAGAATTGGTATTTAAATCTGGCATCTGTTTTTCTTGGCTTCTTTCTCTGCTGACTCTGCCAGCTTTTTAATCTACCTCCTTTTTTTTTTCTTACATGCACAGACAATTTTTTTTTCAGATGCAGTGTACAATTCATTCTATAATTCCAACAATAATATTTCAAGTTTCAGCATATTGCTTGATTTTGGTTCCCCCCTCCATTTCTCCATAAGCAAAGGACTATGAAACAAAATACAGGAAAATCTGAACATACGGTTAAAAAAGTGTTAGGATGCCACAAAAGACATTCAAAACTAGAAAGGCTACAGGGGCATAAAAAGACTTGTTGATGGGTTTCTAACAGGGTTTCCACCACCATTGAATCACTTCCTTCTCTTTAATTTAAAGAAAGTAAGGGCCATTTTATCTGTATGTGTCCTGAGAACCTAACCAGCTATCAAACTTAGACCCAACAGCTGCTTAAACATCCACAGGCTATGCCAAATCTACCTGCAGTAGAGATCAGAGTTAATGCAACTCAATACAGTACGATACTGCATAAAACTGCCCAGAATCTAACAATCTCCTCTGTAACCTACCCATCTTCAGGCATTGTTCAAAATATAAACACATTGGTAGTGGCCAACATCAGAGACAAAATACAGGACTAAAAAGCCCTCAGCTCTCACCCTGAAACACACTTCTAATGCTAATCCAGAACTCCAATTAGGTAGCCTGACAACAAAACTCCACTCAAATAGCCAGTTAAGGTCACTAAACTGAATAGATTCTAGCAATCATGTGGAAAAACTCTAATTGTACTGCAGCTGTATTCACTGTTCACTTTAGCGTTACCAAGTAAAATATTTGCATGCAACGTAAACAGAAAGAGAAGACAGTTCAAAATTAAGTCCTTGATAATGGAAAAGAGAATAATTGATTATGATGACCATTATGACCAACATTTTCTACGCAGATGTACATGTAGGTGGCTCAATGACATGAGCAGATGAGCTGAAGCCACTTTTTTGGGAGGGGTTTTGGAGACGGTTGAGGGACTGCTTCCCATAATCAAGAGAGAAAGAAAGAATTTCTAGAGGTATCTGTTTTGCAGATATCTTGTGCAGTGATTATTCCAATGTTACTAAGCTCTTTTTGTCACCACAAAGGTGCTTTGAGAAAAAAAAAAAATCTTAAGAGACTTAAGAGACTAAGGGAGTCCGCTCTAATGACCTATTTTATTGCTACCTATCTGGCACTCATTCAAGATAGGTCACAAAATTCTTGAAAACATGATTCTGTGGAACATTTCCGTAATGTCAAAGTAAAAATTAAAGGAAATCTTGACTTTTCTGACTCATTTAGGGACCTCAGAAAAATATTACCTCCTGGTTTCAGTGTATGCCTGCCTCCTGGACTCTTATAGACAGAAAAAAGCCAATAATTTCATAATCACCAGTGGTATGAAGGGTATATTTTCCTATTTTTACCTGTAGTATTGATACAACTTCACCTAATCAGTCACTTACCCCTTTGACTTTCACAAGTCTGTTCCGATTTATAGCATATTACTGAACCTTGAATTACAAGGCTTTTGAGCCAACTGCATCATCTCTACTGGGCTGCTCAAATAAGAACCACTAGTTTTCCAGGTGCAAATAAAGGATTTTTTCTCATTGTTACAATACTTTCTAATCCTGCGCTTCTTTCTCTTATTTAAAGAAGTTGATCCTCATTAGCTTACAAACTTACTGACATTTGAAATGCCATGCCATTCCCTTTCAGGTCTGAAAGTAAAATAATAGAGTTGACTTTGGGAATTTCATCAAAATCCAATAATCCAATTCTTACATTCCATGTTTGCTCTGCTACTCAGCACATGAAGGAAGAGAGCCTCTGCAGAGATCTACTTTACACAACCACATGTAGTAGAGGTATGATTTCCCCTTCTGTCCTTTCTCAAGTAAAATGAACTTGTAGTCTTAACCCAGCAGTATTTCTGTGTGTGACCCATTCCCTCTGCTCCTGACTTCTGGTAATATTCTGCCAAGAATCCTCAAAAAAACCCTGTCTGTAGAGCCGGATGACACTGTATATCAGTCTGTTGCACTTCATCTTTGGAGACTGTGAGCCATAAATTCCAGCATCTCATCGAACATTTTATAGTCATCAGGACATGCTTTTAGCCAAAAGTGAAACAATGGAACAGATTAGTAAAAGAGGAGAATCAAGCAAGCACATAGGTCATCAGCCTCAAGAATTTTCTTCCACTTGCCAAGACAGCAGTTAAATACAATAAAGTTAATTCCTCACAGCATATCTCAGCAAAGTTTTCCAGAGCTTCTACATTCTCTTTAAAAAAAACCCCAAACCAACACATTTTTAAGAGGCATGCCATTATTTCTTACTCTCCAAATGAGTTACTCCCTGACCTTTACTGACTATGAGCAATCCTGGTAACATTTCAAAATCTATTAGAATATGTGTTTTCTTTTCCAGCACTGTCTTTTCCTATTTTCACTACTGGATATCACATTACATAAAATAAAACAGGTAAAAATAATATACGGAAAATTCTCTTTGAGAAGCCAAATCATTTCCCAAGAGAAACAGCCTTAAATTCAGGGGAGAATTGTTACTCTCTTCAAATATTTCTATTCTGTCATATGTATATTCCCACAACTCTGGCAATTCCATAAACTATGGACAATTATATTAGGTTTTATAGACAGTATGCTGATGAGAAAGAAAGATCATAATTCTCTTGCTGTTTCCATGTTGTGATTTCTTTGTCATGATCTCTGTAACTCCATCACCAGTGTTATTTATTAAATAATAAAATTAATCTCTGATAAGACCAAGCTGTTTCAACTTGGCTTACATTCATAGACCAATACTGTTCTTCTGATGGTTATGGAAGATGCATATGATGCATATTAAGTACATATTTATATTTAGAGAACTCAGGTTTACACATATAGGTGGAGTTTGCTCAGCCAGATCTCTATTTCTAATTGAAATTAGTTAAAGAGTGCTCATTCCAAGCAAAGCAAATTTCATGTGAGAAACTTCTATATGTGATAGCAATGGGTTGAATTGTTTCCATAAAAATATGCATCTTACTCTATAATGAGTTAATATTTTACATTTGCTTTTTCCTGTGGGTTAACCAAGAGCAGTTTGCCAAACTGATTATGGTCTGTGAGTCCCAGGTCTAGACCTCACCTATAAGAAGAAGTAACTGAGTCCAGTTGAACAATAGCAAATTACAACTTCAGAGTCTCATTCTCTCTTAATAATTTAGAGCTTAGAGGGAGACTGTCACCTTCAAGACCCAGACTTGAAGCTCTGATTTGCTTCTATTACCTGTGTCTCTTTGTGCAGTGCATTTGCAAAATTGCAACACCTAGATGCTCATTTGACAACATGACTGAAAGGAAAGTTTGTCCCAATTTTGTTTTGTAATTTGGATTTTGCAGACACTCTAGATTTTGATAATATTGACTGCTTTATGTTGTCATTAGATCAGCCAGTTTCTGAGCCTACCTGTGAGTGCGCATTAGGAAGCAGTGACCATGGGGAAGTCCTGCTGAATCACAGGCATTTATAACCTTCCATATCTCCTAGCAGATTCCTATTTTTAATGATGAAATATCCATCTTCTCTGTCATGGTACAAATACAGCTATTGAATTCTTTATGTTACTAAAGTTACAGTATTCATCTTACGCTACATATCCTAACTCTTAGAGTGCTCTGTATCTTGCATGTTCTGCCACCAGATCCATAACACATCTTCTCTAATCAACCCTTCCTACATCTGATTTTTTGCTCTCATTTGCATACTGCTCAAAGATAAAACTGTTTTGCTCCCTTGGGTTTGCATATTTTAAGTTTAACTTGATTAGTTAAATTGGTATTTTTCTGCTAAATCTGAATGATTACAACCAAGCACAGCAAGAATGTTACTCATTTTTTCTGTAGTGTCCTTGAAGTTCAACAAGTCCTACTGTAGCAATTAGCTGGTATGTTCCTCTTTATGCCTTTGATAATGATCTAGCATTTCAGGATTTTTACCTAACAGGCTCTTAAAACAAAAATTCTACTGTGTATTCACAAAAGCTTCCTGCCTCCCTCCTTCTGAAACTATGAAGAGCTCTTCTGTGCTATTTTATAAAAAAGGAAGTATCATGAAATACAGGTAAAATACAATAATTATTTATTTGAAGCAATTACAACTACAGAGGACCTGGGAGTAAGACACAGCTAAAGAAATTCACCTTAATTGCAGGTATTGACTCTGTCACATGAATCTCTGAGAAAGCTTTTAATTTCTTATGGGTAATCAGGTGGTGAAAAAAAAAAAAAATTCTTGAAGGAGATAGTTTGGTTATTTGATATTAGCATGGAATTTACACATGGAAATGAAGTTCTAGAAAATATTCAAAGTTTGGAAGTGGAAAGAGATATCAATTAGTATAGAATCTGCAAAAATTCAGAACTATTTTATAATTTCAACACACTTAGTCTACCTATTCTAACAGAACAATGAAAACTATGAAGAACTGAAAACAAGTTTTTTTTGACAACTAAGATATGGTGAATTTGAGCACTAAAATTCAACTGAAGATAACACAGGAACTACTTATTCATAAAGACTGAATGGCATTTCTGTGCAATTAGAACCCCTCATGACAGTTTGCTTTCACATTCAGAAATTCTGTAACAATCAATAATGATTACATATGTCCAAGGTGGAAAGATCACACAGGATTAGACTGTTTCTGCAATTCCAGAAGCTAGTATTCAAATGAGTATAGGCAGTAACTATTTCACTTATGACATCAATGCAAATTTTAATTCCTATAGTGCAATTTGTCTTGAGAGTCCAACATACTTCCACAAGGTAGAAAGGTCTAAAAAGTTTGCTAAAGTTTCTCTATCTAATAATTGTTCCACAACTAGCCTAATGGTTACATGATGTGGTTAACACAGATGATGTGGCAGTAAAAAAAAATTGCCGGCTTTCCAAGATCATTGTGTGATAATATTGCAAAATCACTTCAGCTTTTAGGGTTGTGAGGGGAAGATGTGATGGCTTGCATTTTGCCCACAAAAAAAAAAACCCAAACAACAAACAAACAATAAAAGCCCAACAAAACCTTTAATACTGCACAACACAGAAAACCTACATTATCTCTCTGTAGACAGCAGATCCTCATGATGTCACCACAGGCAGTCTGCTGTACAAATGACAGCACGTATCTATGTATGTATAGGAAGAAAACAACACAGATGGGTCCATATTCAAATAATACAAGTCAACTCACAGACATCAGGCTATAAGCAAGTACTGATATTGAGAAGGAGCACAGTTCTCACAACAGTTTCTCCAAAGTCAGCAGAACCAGTTGTGAAGCAAACAGCATAAAACACAGGCATAGGAATCTAATAAATTATGGAAAAAATGTAAGGGTTTTGGCTCAGAAATTAAGGGTTTTGAGTAGTATGCAATTCTTATTAAAATATGCTACCTCATCCCAAGTACCCTGAATAAAAAATAAAAAATCAATATATCCCATGTGTGGTTTCAGTGGCATTGTTTGAAACAATCTTTACTTAGAGTAAGTCAGAAGATAAATGTGATATTGACTAAGTCAGCAAACACAACTGCATATTGTCAGCATACCTTTTCCCTTTTAAATAGTTCTGTCTTCTGAACATGTGTTATATTGCTCCCACTATGCAGATTATACACTACCACAAAATGCCAAGGAATGGGAGGTCACTGGGCAATTTCCCCAGTGTGCAGAATATGCTGTGGTCAGGAAAGCTTGAGCCTTGTCACCCACTATGAACACAAGCTGTTCCTACGTAATGTGAAATGATTTGCTTTTGCATATACAGTAAATATTAAAATCACCACCACCACAGTATGAAATTAAACATTCAGTTGCTTTCTGAGAGATATTTGTGTATTTGCTAATAGAAAAGGCATTAGCCAAGTATCCATCTGTAATCAGATTTCATTGAGAAATATTAGGAGCATTTAATCTTAAGAATTAAATTGAATTAAATAAAAGCTTAAGACATATGTTTTGTTGGAGATGCTATTCAGCCTTTCCTACAAAAATTTGACTTCACTTCTATAAATCAATGGGAGTTTTGCCATTGTCTCTAAAATAAGAAAATCACACCCCACTTTAACAACCACTTTGCTATTAAACCACAGGGAATTGAAACTGCTTCTCTCCTCATGCATAAATCCCTCAGACTAATCTTTAAAATACTCTTTTTCTGTATGCTGCAGCCTTTTGACATGAATACTTGTGTTTCAGAAGCAGTAATGCCACCATTTTGGATTGAATGACATGGTTCCTTCTAGTGCTTCTAGTTTGCTTTTGACAGTACTAGCTCTTATCAAAGTATCCTGACTGGGAATCTATTGTATACTGATGACTTAGTGGTCTATATAATTGATAGAATGACCGAAAAGGAGGATGTTCAGGAACAGGCAAGATCTGCACAGCATGCCATGCAAAGATCCATCTGGGGTCTGTCCAGTGCTGCACAAAAGCAGGTTTCCCAGCATCTGGAGGGATATAAGATTTTCCAGCTATCTGTATTCCTCTTTTTTCTCTGTCTTATTGAAATAGCTATGTTATTATTTTATTAAACAATTTGTTGTCAGGCCTGAGATCCAGAAAGAATCCTGCACCTTCTCCCTCTCTCTGTCACACACTCTTCTCCTTGCCCCAGTGTAAAACAGTTTCTGAGAGTTAATCTTGACTCATCTATCTTTTAGATTTTGTTCTTCTTCAAAAACAGAAATGGATTTGCAGAATGTTATGAGGCTGATCAGCTCTTTTCCCCAAGAAAACAGTAAAAAATACTATAGTTGCAGAGCTTGAATTCTGAAGTCATTTACTCTCAGGTCCAATATTTTGAACTTTGGGGCTTTTTTCCCTCTGTGAAAAATATACTACTACACTGTCACTGAGTGTGTAATATGTATTATAACCTAACCTGGTTAAGTAAGCATCTACAAAGACAACCTGGACAAAAAAAACCTCAGTTCAGGCAGAAGTCCCAGAAACCTACAAGGCAACCCTCTTCCAATAGTCAATGGACAGATGATTAAAAGACAAGATGACCTTATGGAATTCAGCTTGCAAAACCAGCTTATTAACTGGGTATTTTGTTCCTGAAAGCAGAGGGAAGGTGGCTTAAGTCTTCAGTTTCTGATCATACCTGAATTTACCCTATGTAAACTCCAGACATAGCTGCTTTTTAGCAATGGAAATACCATTGCAAAATACACATCTGATAAAGGTTGTGATGGCTGGAGAATGAATACTGTTGTGTAAAATCTAACAGCTGAATCCTTCAGGTAAGCCTGGCATTCCATTAAGAGGATATCTTGGTTAAGGAAAAACTTTTCAGAGGAATTATTAGTTGGGGAGCTTCAAAATAAGTCATGCTGATGGATGGTTTCATTTGTCTGAAAAAGGGCTATTTCAGTAATGCAAGAGGGAATAAGGAACAACAGCGAAGTCGGCTGTGAGCCACTTGGCACAGTGGTTCGGCGCACACTGCTCTGCATCACTGTGATGGAAGGACAGAAAGCTCTTAGAAAAGTAAGTGGACAGAATCATTCTCATGAGGCAGCCAAAGACCTTATTGCCATTTTCATCTGAAGATTTCTTCATTAAAAGAACTGATTCTCCCCATTAAGCAGCAGTCTTTGCTAATAAATGTGACTGGTTATGTTCAATATTCATGGAGTAATACTGAAGCAGCAGATTTCCTTACTGAGAGTGTCCTGAGGAAGTATTAAATTAACTACACTTTACAGACTGGGCCAGAAACTCTTGCATATATAAGGATTTAGAATTGAGCTACAAGCTACAGATTCCACTCAGGGCAAATGATGATGGGCTTTAGAGAGCAGATATTCCTCATCTGACACTCTGCTCCATGGCCACTCTAATGCTAATGACACTGGGTCCTTAATGAAGCCAGTGCCAGTACAGGATTCATCTGGAGTGATGAAGGTCAGCTGCATCACTCTCAACATGCCTCCAACCAGCACAGAAGCCTGAGGGGAAACACTAATGGCTCATCAGTGGCACAGATGTGCCTGCAGGAAAGTTTTCCTTTGGTTATTTATGGTTGGATAAAGTCATTTACACAATCTCAGTGAAGCCAAGGGGCCATAACCAGACTTGAGAATCTATTTTCTTTTTTAATTCTCCCAGGATTTTCTGAATACTGCAACTACACTGCATTAATGAAATTTCCTCAAAGAAAAAGTGGTTTCATCCAAACCCATTATTTGAATGAGGTTTCTGAAGGGGGACTTGTGCAGAATATTCACCAGTATAAAATAAGGGTGAAACGAACAATTGGCATGTGTTCAGTATAATGTATCCATCTAGCTGGGACAAAAGAAATCAGGAACTATGAAAGGAGAATGGGATAAAATGACAATGACACAGAGGCTTCAGCCGTCACCAGAAGTATCTCTGGCAAACACAGTTTAATATTAATGCTACTCAAGCAAAATATTCTGATGTATACTAAGTATTTTTGGAACAATTTCCCCTCAAAAATAGAGAGTTCTGTACTTTCAGTTTTGAGCAGTCAGAGGCCAAAACAGTACATAAAAAATCTGAAAAATTCCCAAGTGACAGAAATTCTCTTCTCTTCACCGATAATTTCTATCAATGACTTGCAAGGATTTGTCTTTTATGAGTGAGAACAGAAGTTAACCTGAAGAAAGGACTATGTGAACGGTGAGATGGACAAAGCTGAGATATTTCAGAGGATGCACCACAGGGAGAAAAATAAGACGCAGAAAAAGAAGGAATCAGTATATGACTGTCTGGGAAGCATTATACACAAATTTAATCATCTTTGTGATGAAGTGAATCACCATTTCCTTCAGCCAACAAATCAGAAGACCTTTCCTAATAAACAAAAAGTTTCCTTGATTTCTGTATTAGTTCTGCGTTAGTCTTCTCTGACAAGTCAAAATAGGCCCTGACACCTGTGTAATTTTATATAAGCAAAGGATTTTTTCTTATTTCTCAAAATCTATAATATAAAATACTGTAAAAAGCTTTTATTGGATTTTTTTACTTGCAAATACATAGTGCCTAATAAAATAGTATAAACTTATTTAAAAAATACTTTTTTATTATTATATAGTCGAGCTGTCAGAAAGTACTAAACAGATCTATGATCACAGTACTGAATAACAAATTTTCATTAATGGGATAGATGCTACATGTGTGCATAAAGCAGAACTAAGTACCAATATTTAGTAATTTATATACAGCATATCTGCCTGTGACAAACACTTCTATTCTCTGCATAATCTCAAACAATCCTGCAGGCTATTTTTATTATTCTAAACATTGTTTAGATTATGCCATGTCTAAATAACAATAACATTTTAAAATAATTATATATATATATAAATCTTTGTGTGCAATTCTGAAACTTACAATTGTGTTTAAGAATATTAGTGATTTACTTATGCATTGAAAATTAAAATATTGAAGTTTTTCATTGTTAATTATGACAAAGTGTTAAAAGATTGAAACTAGATCTGTTCCATCAATGCAAATAATAAGAAACTTCCATATGATTAAAATACTACCCTTAAATAATGATAGTTCTCAGAATGTATATTCATGTTAGAAAATAAACTGATCATTTTTTATCAGATGAAAAAATTAGCTTTCTTTTACTTAATTTCCTAGTGGAAACCACTGTGGTAAATGACAGAATTTACAGAGCCATTAAAAGGTCAGAAGAAGAAAGTCTGGCATACTAAAGAAAAAGAGAGGTTTTTGTAAACATTCTTCTGCAGTTTATATGATAACATATGCCCTACTTACTACTTCAATAAAATTAAAGTTCAGTGGCCTACTTTTAAATAAAGATTTTTAAATCCTAACACAAAGCATAAAATACTCATTTAGTTTTTCATGCAGCTTACACAATGTTAAAATCATGTAGCACATGATATTTCCACATGCAGGTGGGATAGACTCCTCAAATGCATAAAATGTGAGTGCACTTGCTTAGACTAAAATACATGTTTATACAGAATAATGAAGGGCTAAAATACAAAGTGTGCCTGTTCATCTATACTTATTTTATCTGTATGCCAAAATACATTATCAAATGAAGCAATCCGACTGCTAATGAGCAGCCATGTCTTGCACAAACCCTCTCTGGACTTCCTAAATTGAACATAACGTTCTGCATACACTTGTACACAAAGATGTAGGGAAGGGCAATTTTACTTTAGCAACATGGCTCTCTGTAAGCACACTGGAATTATACTGTTGTAATAGAATAACCTTCAATGAAATTAACAAGCATTAAGAATTTAACTAGCTTCCAGTACTGGGGACACAGAGTTTATTACAGGGTACAAACAGCCTCAATTTGGCAAGACCTGAGTGCTTCGCTGAATAAGGACTTACACTTAGGCATAAAATTTATCTGTAAATTATTTTACCACATGTGGCCCATCATGAAGTACAAAATGAAAATCAAGAATGCTTCTGATCTTTCAAATGTATTTTTTGCTTAAATAAAACTTATTTCACATATGTTTTTTATTGCACAGACTTTCTGAATTTTATTTCTGTGCTTGCAGTCCTTTCAGACATTACATAGGCAACAACACAGTTTTAACATTTCTCTCCATGCTTTGGTTCATGTCTTGTAAGGTGGTCTACGAAAAATCGCAGTTGTTTAAGAGATCAGTAATAATTGAAGTAGGAGTCACATATTAGTTCCTGAAGAGTCACACTTGGGGTTTTCAGCTACATAAATTATAAGATGGGGTACTAATTTATTTGTAAGAAATACATTTCTAGAATACTTGCACTTTTCAAGTTACCCTGAAGAGTTCTGGTGAAATCTGGTGCCTAGTTCACAAAGCCCTTTATCCTTATTGAAAAGGAATGTTGTTTTTGACTAATGTTCATGATATTTTCCTGGGAAATTTTAGGATGCTTGGATGTAACTTAAAAAAAAAGTTATGCTCAGAATCATGTGCAGCTTTAACTGGATACTGACTGGGAAACACATACGTAGAAAGGTAAAAAGAGGTCACCAAGGTCACCATGGTTGTGCTACCTCCAATGGAGTCTCTATTACGCCAGATCAAATTTAGCCTCGTGTCAACAGTCTGCATAGGGAGGGATGAAAATTAGTTAGCTTGGATAAAAGGTGCAATGCTAAATTCCATACTTACTTAAGCTTTCTGCATATCACCTCTAAACAAGATAAAATTTTCAGTGACCTTATCTATTGCTGTCACTTGTCACTGTGAAGATCAATTTAACTGTATGGCATCCAAAATATCTTTTATTTCTTTCTGCTGCCACAGCACATCTCAAGATGATTCTTTCATTGAGTGCTCTTAGGTCTCCAGTGGGCACTTAAGACTCTCACGGTAACTGTGTAATAAAATGCAGTCTAACAGGCTTCAACCTACTGGCTTTTCTGCAGTCCAGGAAAAAAACCAAACCAACAAAAAAAAAAAACCTAAACAAACAAAGGAACAAAAAAGCCCTCATTTATCTACCCTCCAAAGCAGAATTGTGGGACTTCTAGTGGGTTTTGTTTGGCTTTTTTTAGAGAGGAAAAAAATAAATGGTAAGAGGAAGAATAAATTTGAAGAATGTGAATATCTAAGGAGTGGTAACAACATTCAGAAAAAAAACTATTCAGCTGACCACAGCATACAGTGCAAAATTGAATTAATTACATGCAGAGTAAAGGCTGTGATTTAAACTCAGTCATAAAAGCAGAAGGAGAAATCTAGGCTTTAAGACAAGAAGTTCTGATATTAGTTTAAACTTTAGATAAGGCTATACCATCCATAAAGTTAGTTTTAATATATTTTTGTCTTCAGCTCAGCTGGCAGATCTGGAAAAGAGAATTAGTTATGTAAGCTATCTACCCAACATCTTCTCAAAGTCAAACAGAATAAGTAGTTACACCACTTCTTCAGCATATGCTTTTAAAAAAAAACCTAGTATTTATTGTTTTTATTGCCTGCAGGTGGTTGCTTATATACAAAAGGAAACTGGATGTGTTTTATAAAATAGTTTTGAAATTCAAATATTGTTCAGTACTTAATAGTGTTATCATCTACCTTGTTTTCAGCTTAGAAAGTCAGACTTCAAGGGGAAGCTGCAGGAGGGAAGGTGGACTCTTAAGCTCTTTAAAGAAAACTGCTTCAGTGTCCCCACTGTTTCTGTTTTGAAATTAGTTAGAGGGAGGCTTATCACAGTAAATTATTTAGTAAAATGTACAAAATTAAATGTCATTTACAAATATTTTAAAAATTACCTTCCAAACTTCATTTTAAAAAGTCATAGTCACAGAAAAACAAGGGTAGCAAGGTATTCCATCATACGAACTTTTAATGTTTTAAAATTGAGCTTCAAAGAAAAGCAGTAGCTCTAAATAAGATAATATGCTATTTTATCTGATTTGATTTTAAATCTCAAGACCTGTATGTTCCCATGCTGCAGTAATGGAAATTTTGCAGAATCAAATTTGTTTCCCTCAATCAATGAGGCTGCTCAAACAGTGAATTATGTATTTATAAATTTTTGTGGAAACCACAGAAGTAATCTGTCTGCTGAAAGGTGACATGAAGATTAAAGCAGGCATTTGCTGCTTAAGTATGTTGAAATATATATACATATGTGTGTGTATATATGTGTGTGTGTATAAATATTTATAAAGCTATTTTATGTTTTTCACCTCTAACTCCAGTTTAGAGACTTAAACCAATTCAAGGACCTAGATGGGAATATCTCTAGCAGAGAGGCCTGTTCTCTGCATCAGCAGGTTTTACATCACCTTAATGCAACCCAGATGAGCTTGCAAGATGGAGGCATTTTTCTCCTCCCAACAAAACATCATGTCCTGCTTGTAGTGTTTTAAAGTATGAAGTATGGTCTTTATGTATCTAATTACAGCATATGCTTTGAGGTAAACCTGAAAGTATAAATCATGGCTTATTTCTATCTGAAAGCTGGAAGTCCAGCTCTTCTATTTGAGGCTGAGAGCAGTCTCACCTTATAGCAATTTTTCTGGCTAAACCCTGTTGTTACAGAGACAGATGACCAAGAGCACTAAAACTGATTTGCAACTCCTCTGCATCTTATGGGTGGGATGACAACCAAAATAGTGAATTTTCAATACTGATTATTGAATCTGTATTTCAACACAAACTATTGAGTGAACAAGAACATTATAATACATCCTTTCAACTCGAAATCATTACAGCTTTTCATGACTCGTTGCCAAATACAAGAAACATGCACATATTTTTCTTATGTATAATAGTTCTTGGAGAATGTTTGGTACTTACACTGTAAAACAATTCATATTAATTAAAGGAGTTCCAAATGGTGTCTGCTTTTCAATAATTCAAAGACTGACTAAAACTTCTGTAAAAGTAATTACACATGCTTGTAAATACAGATAGGTCAATTACATGCTTTAAAAGAAAACCTTTATAGCTTTTGCCTTACTTATTTTCTAAGATGTTTTAGATAAGGAACATTTATATAAGCATTCATTACTGTGGCTTGTGTGATGTATAAAATATTTCACAAAAGACTGTTCTACAAATGACAGTTTTAAAAATTCAAGAGCTGTCCTTATCAGAAGGCAAGTAAGGCATATGAACGCTGCTGCTAAGGAAACAAACCTGCTTGGTACTAAGTCTATGTCATGCCAGTAAAACAAGTTCAAGAAATGCATATACTTAAAAAATAAATAAAAAAACGAACAAACCAACAAAAAACCAAACCAAAACCCAGACTTTAAAAATGTGTAAAAGATTTCTGTCTCTTCAGGATATAAAAAGAGAATCTTCTGTTGGAATTTAGAAACTCCATTCTCCCCCTGAATATTCTTTGGTGAGACAGTTAAGATTTAAATTAGACAAAGGAGAAATAATCTGCTTTATATATATAAAACTTGTTTATTTTTTGCCCTTATGAGACATTGACTGCAACAGAAGCTTCAGTTTAGACCCCCGCAAAATTTTATTAAAAGTTTTCTCAGTGTCTCAGCGTTAGGAAGTAACCTTCCAGCTCAGTCAATTCCATGCAACTTCTGTTTGGAGCAGTTTCCCCCAGAATCTTTCACAGACTGTTTTTCCTTCTCTATACCCTTCCTTGCTGTTTGTGTGCACCAACCTTACATTTAAGAAGAATTAACAGGGGTCTATGGATTTGTGCAGGTAACTGAAGAACTCTGCTTTCTACTTTTTAAGATATTTAATTCTAACAGAATATTATTTTGGTAATGCTTTGCGTTTCAGTTTCAAATAACATAGAATGGAAGAAAGATTTAATATAATTCTGTTGTTTCTAGAAGAACCTACTGATAAGGCTTCTTTTCACTTCAGGCTATCTGGAGCATCTGTTCACACAGAGAACATATCCCTTAAACTGTGAAGTGGGCAATGTACAAGCACAAACTGCACTCTAAAACATCAGTGTGCTTCTATGATCATTCCTCCTCAAGTGAAAATGAACACCTTTAGCCAAGTTTTGCAGATGCCCTTTCCAACAAATGTAAAATAGTAGGAAAACATACCCCACACACTGCCAAAGCAGATAAACTGCTAACAGAGAAACAGTCACATGTAAGTAAAAATATTAGAAAAGACTACATAAAATATGGTTTCCCCCATGGAAATATATCTGCAAAACAAGTAGACTATAGGTAGAGCAGATTGCAGCTAGGCAACAAATTTCAAAGCTGAAGGCATCCATCAAGCTACTCATTTTCACTTTTTTGCTCAGACATTTCAGTTATTTCAAGAAGATCTGGAAATCTGAAAGACTACAGGTTTTGGTTGAAATAAGTCTTATTTCCTTACCGATTATGCTAATTCAGCAAAATGGTAAAATTGAGCTGAATCATCGTGCAAATCTGTAAGAAGCTTTAAAATACTAGCTGGGAAATGAATATACATTTCATATCTATTCATAAAGCCAAGACACTTCATAAAGCCAAGACATTAAAAATGTGAATCTTCATGAAATCTGCTGAACTTTGTAGTACACTACAGAGAAACAACTTTAATATTAAGAACTTTTTTAAAACCCCTGTCACGGTTTGGCTCCGGGTTGGCAGTCAAACCAATAACAATAATGCTCTCGATTCATCCCCCTCCCCCAAGGTAGGAAAAGAGGGAGAACAAATGAGAAGGAGAGGCTTTCTGGGTTGAAAAGTGAAACAGATTGACTTTAACTATTAGTGATAAGGGAGTATGTATATTTGTAAAGGGATGTGCAACACCCGATCCCCTCCCTCCTCCCCCAGCGACTCTCACAGCAACTCTTCTCCCTGGTGACTCCCAGCTGAAGGGGGGAGTGTCCGGGCGCACGGACGGGGCCCTCGGGTGTCGGCTGGGAAGAAAAAATGAAAAAAGAGAGAGAGCCAAAGAGAGGGAGATAGAAGCGACAGTAAGCGGAAAAGTGAGTGGAAAAGGAAACAAAAGTCTTGACTTCCGTGATGTCTTAACCTATACTGAAAGCCAAATAGAGAAAATATGATGAGAAGGGAATATTCTGATTTGCTGATCCTGCCTTCAGTCTAATCTGCCCCCCCATAGGGGGGGAGGCTGCAGACACTGAGAAGTGACCTTGGTTATTATTAGTCCACTGGCGCTGTTAAAAAAAAGTTCACTGAAAGAAAAAAAATCAGCAAAGAGAAAGTTCGCTTCACCTTGGCTCAAATCAGGACAACCCCAAACCTAGTACATGCTACAATCAGAACTACTTGGAACAGAATTGCCTTTTAGTTTTATCTCATTATTATAATGTGCAGAGATAACATACATTTCCTGATAGAGTCATTACATATGTTCACATTCCAGTACAAGACACATGCACAGAATGTGTCTCTAATAAGTAAAAAGAGAGATATGCACACTGCCTGCATCAGAATTACATCTGCAGAGGACCTAAAATAACCTATACAAGTGCACTTCCAGCTTCATGTTCCATTTTCAAACTCATAATAGTCAAAATGCCTAAATGTTAACATGCAGCTGGCCACCATTCTGACACATATCAACCAGTTCCTTTGCCAAGAGAACAAATGTGGCAGAAGATATATAAACACATTGAAATGTCCCAAAACAGACTGCTGCACAAAATAAGCAACCTCCAAAACATGGGAACAACTGATAAAATCTCTCTGCCTTTTAAATATCGGAGAGCATCCAGGCACCACTCCAAAGACAAGATATCGTTGTTGAAGATATGGTCCCAGAAAGTAATTCAGATTAGTAACTTAATCTGTCTTCTTCCTGAAGATATTCCACAAAATTCCTTTCTTCGCTAAGTGTACAGAGAGATCAGCTTTCACTGCCTTTCCTTCTTGGGCAAAGGAAACTATATTTTGTCTGAAAAGGCTCCACTTCAGCAGTGAAACTTGCCTAGAAGATTCAAGGTAAGCATCTTCCATTGTTTCAGATTTTTGGTCCCAGTATGAGGACTGACCAGAAGGCATGTGTTTACACTCTTCAACATTTCAGAGATTGTGCTTGCAAATTTAAGTGTTGAGCAGGCTGGAAACAAGTGGGGTGGGATGGTTTGAGGGGGCACGGGTGGGACAAAGAAAAAACGAAAAGGCTCACATAAGTGTTATTCTCCAAAACGTATGGAGAACCCTGTTCTTTCTAATGAGTGACTTATTTTCTATGTCTGAAATGTCTTCAGTTTCTAATTTATTTTAGGGACTAGAAGTTTTTAAAAGTTCAAATGAGTCCCAGTTGTCATGTTACACCAATGCAATGACATTGTTATCTGTAATATATTATCAAACTGACATCTTTGTGGTACCAAAGGGGAAAGAAAGATAATGGATTACAATGAAGGACCTTGAAAAGGTAGATGTCAGTGTTTAATTATTTCAGCTTAGGCAGAAAACCTTTCTCAGTGTAGCATCCTGCCTCCTCTTGTTAATCCTGTTACTTTATTTTCTCCTTCATTTACGTTTCAAATGTCGGTAACAATCTGCTCATTAAAAACCACTTTCAACCACTGTATCTATAATAGTGGCCTTGATTCAAAGAGTCCTATATTGCTGTCAAAGCCTACAAAGTCTCTGACAATTAAAAATATTGCAATAAAATCATTACCTATATATAATGTTCTGGCCATTGTCAATTTTTTTCATACTAAGTCAACAAAATCCAATAGAATGATTTTTCCTCAGGCTCAACACATTCTTTCTCCTTAGAATTTATGTAAAATCAGTACATATGATAAAGAAGGTAAAATACAATTTATGGATTGTGGCATATACCCAAAATCACAGCAAAGTACTGGAAACATGTAAATTCTCTAAACGTCTTGTCAAATAATGTTTCTCATTTTGTTTGATTCTATATGTACACAAGTGTTTATTTTTAATAAAAAGTAGAACAGCTACAAAAAGGAATTAAAAACATCCACTTCAAAATAACCCATGATATTGTAGCAGCTTCCTGCTGCAATTAGAGCTGGAGCTTGTACCAGAGTTTCCCAACTATCAAGTGCTAAGCCTAATAATAATTCTGAGGTGGTCAGCTTTTTGAATCATCAGAAATTGGCATAAAGGAGAAGTTGATTCTTATTTTCAAGCAGGTGTTCGTAATTGTGGGTCTTTGGAAAAGTACCTGTGGGCAAACTGGCAAGATACCATCTGTGAAAGCATTGAACACACCCTTAGGATGACATAAGCTGGCAGAGCTTAATTTGATTTAAGAAAACTGTTCTCACTCAATGCAGCAAAGGACATGAGACTGAGTGTGCATACAAAATTCTTTTCCTTCTCATAATTCCTTCAGCTTGAAGTCATTAAAAACTTTGCATATCCAATTTTAATAACTGCAAAAAGCCTGAAAGACTAAATACATCTCTGAAATGTCACCTGTACTGGGTTTAGGTAACAAAATCTTGGGCAACATGGGGGCTGGAGGGGTGGCTTCTGTAGGAGAAGAATAGAGGATGTCCTGTCCCAGACGTAGCTGGCTTCAGTCTCCTCCACAATGGATACACCATGGAACAAAGCTGAGGATGTCAGCCATCTGTGAGGTTCCTCTGGGATTGCAGGTTTTAGAAAGGGTAAAAATGAGACGCAGGGAGAGGAGGAGGAAGAAATATGTGAAAAATAATCCTTTGGGCTACAAAGTCAGACAAGAAGCAAGGTGAGGAGGTGCTCCAGGCAACATACCAGAGATTTCCCTGCAGCCCTTGGAGCAGTTTATTTCTCTAGAGCCCATGGGGTGAACCATGGTGGAGTAGATATCCATTCTGCAGCCCATTAAGGACCCTATACTGGAGCATTTCCATGTTTCAAGAAGGAACTGCAGCTTGTAGACAGTCCATGCTGATAGAGCACAGCAAAAATGTGAGGAGGAAGGAGCAGAAGCGTTGTAATGGACTGGCTGTAAACCCCACTCCCCACTCTTCACCCCACCCAGCATCTGTGGGTGGGCATCAGGCTACTGACCAGGGTTTACCCACAACATCACCAAATTCAGATTTGCTTTGAGCAATGAGTAAAGGTATGTGCTTATCAGTTCTTATGGAAAATTGGTTCATCTCTCTTGAGTTCAAATGCCCTACTCAAATGATGTTTGTTCAGTCCACTGAAGGGCCGAATAGTGTAAAGAAATATTCCTGTAAATATCAAAACAGGAAGATATTAAAATGAGATCTTTATTGGTTAAATATATTCAAATACTAGGATGCAGCCAATTATACCCAAGGCTAAGCTTTAGTAACCTCCTTGCCTCCTTTGGGGGGACTCTCAGAATAGAATGCTTCAGTTTTTTGGTTTGTTGTTTTTTTTCTAGCAGTTCTCAAAATGTTGCCAGTGAATGCAAACATGCATGTTTTTATTTTTAACATATTTCATTTAACATACAAATACAACACTGAAAGTCTAGTTAGTCTTCTACTCTCTTTTCAGCTTATTTCCATCAAAACTTGACTACTTTCTTCTACCCTTGAGGCAGATTCCTATTTAGCAACTTTGAAAGATTTTAGGAAGAAGAAAGTAAAAATCATTTCTCTTGTAACTTCTGGTGCTCCCATTCGCGTAGAAGAATCTTCCTTACATATTAATTTAAAGATATACAAGGGGACAAATATCGATTATGCTATAATTCATGGTAAAAAACCAAACCAAACCAAACCAAACAAAAAACAGCCCTTATCAGACAAGCAAATTCCTAATATCTACCACACTTCAGGAAATGCTTCCTGCGTTTGCATGTTTTGAGAAACAATTATTCTTACTCTCCAGAAGTATGGTTCACAGAACTCATTACATATCTGTGTATTTGGATTAACCATTTCCTGTACACCTTGGACTGCGTCCTTGAACCTGCCAAGCATCATCAGTTACTGTTAACTCAGCACTGGAAAGGGTCAGGCCTTTTACAAATACTGAAAGTTAGTGAGCCTCTCTTGAGTGACTTTTGAATTAAACTAGTAAACAGAACAGTGCATAAATGGAAACAAAAACACTGAAAAAGGTGCCTTCAGCCCAGAAATGTAAAAATGGGTTACTATCAAGCATATTTCAGCACTTATATAGCTGCAGTCTGAACTGCCACACTGCTGAACACCATGAGATAAAGCATTAGCTGCTGTACTTGGTGGAGAGAGTAGAAGTCAAGCTACTGTTCTGTTACACAATTAAAGGTTAGAAACCCTAAAATGAGAATTGGAAAGCTTTCAAAAACTTGAAAGCCTTGTAAAATGAACATTTCCAAAAGTTGAAAGAAAGTTGTAGTTTATTTGCCTTTAAACTTAACATATAAAAGAATTTAGATTTTGTGTGTCTATTTTCAGTTTTCTAGGCCTACTATTTGTTCTAGCATGTCATCATGATCAAGGCTGGTCTCTATTACAATTTTCATGTAGGTTTGGGTTAATTTATTTTATTACATGGAGTTCTGAATAACAAGGATATATAGCAAAAGTTTAAGAAAAGCTATTTTACTTGCTATCAAATATCATATCCTTACCCTAAAGTCGAGGAAATTAAAGGATTGCACTGAAATAAAATGGAAGTGAATCACTACTATGCTATGTCTTATATGAAGAATTACCTTTAGACTTTCTCACACTTTTTTTGTTTTGTTAAACAAGTCATTTCTATACATAGATGTAGAAATGTGAATATTTTATAGACACATAAAGTAAGTTTTTATATATACAAAAAATCTGCACATGTCTAGCCCTTGAGAGTATGCGGAGCAACTGGCTCTCAAATTACAGCAATCACTTTTAAATATTTGCGTGTACAAACCTATCTTTGGTAGTGCAGATTAACTTGTTATAGAGAAGTAAGACTCAGATGGGGGATTATTCAGAATACTAAGATGCCATATTTACTATACCCTAAAAAATAGGCTGAAAGACTAATGACTCACATCAGCATACATAAATTCCTATTTTAAAATTGTTGTCTTTACTGTGGTGACAGCTGCTTTATTGAGTATTGCATTGTTAAATGGATCAGTATTTGATGCTGTGAAAACCTGACACACTCATAATGGGAGACTGACCAGGAAGAAATTAAATACAGAACTTATTTAGGTAACTGCTCTCTTTCTTTAAGGACTTCACTATGAGCCAGTTTACTTCCAGTAAGGTGAGGGAATATAATGACCCGTTACTGTTCTGTGTGAGTTATTCCCTGCCATTTGTATAAAAGAGAGTGGAGAATGCAGTGGATCCCACTGCTTTCTCCACTACGTATGTAATCAGAAAACAGGCAAACAAAGGCACAGAGAAAAGAGAGCTGGGAGAGGAAATCTTTTGATGAAAAGAAAAACTTTTAAAAGAACAACCATTCTTACAAAAACTCAAACTAAGAGTGGTTATGAACGTGAGAAAAATAAAGAAGCTGCTCTCAGTGTTCACTGACAACAAGAAGAAGCAGGCTTAAATTGCTGTCCAGGAGTTTTAAGACAGACATAAGAAATACTGGTTTTGCAAGGACATTCCTGTCTTAGAGATGTATTTGAGTTCCTTAAAGAGGTAAATTAACACAACAAGAGCAAATTTGGTGAGTTTGGTCAAATTAAATTTCCACAGGACACTTAGAAAAAATCTTATAAAAATACTAAGGTGTTGAAAGATATGGAAAAAGACATACCCTTGAATAAATAACCAGTTGAAGATGGGATAACAACAGATAGGAAATAAATGTCAATTTTCACAAAGTGAAGAGTGAATACTCACTGAGTTCTGGAGTCAAAAATACTCATAAAATGACAAGGAAAATGGGGTGAGTAGTAAGGGGATAAACTGGACATTACATCATTCATGAGCAGAAAAATGAAGGCTAACTGTGAAGAGCTCTAGAAGGACATTTCAATAGTGGGAAACGTAATGGCAGATGAAATCAAATAATCAGTTTCTATTTAAAAATCAGTAATATGTGCAAACTATTTTAGAGGCTCCCCCAAAACTTTTTAGTGTTTAGCCCTTGCTGCATCACAGTACTAATGTTCTCTACCACTAGATAGAGAATGTAGATCCTTCTAGCAAACATGAATAAACAGGTGATCACTTAAAAATAAGGGTTTTCTTTACTGTCACCCTCAGTCTGACAGACTAAACCCTTTCCTGCTGAGAATGTATCCCAAAGCCTTATACAGACCACTGTGTCTGGCAACAGAGGGTCTGCATTTTTATATAATTCTGTCCTTGAGTAATTAGGGCTGAGAGCAGCTAAGTATTTCTGTTTTGCACGTGTGCTTTGAGGTATTACAGTGAATGCTCAATACTGAGGAAATAAACTTACAAGAACTGAAAGGCATACAAATATAAAAGGGTAACTATTTTTCAGAGCCTCATAGTGGTTCAGTTTGGAAGATGCTATCTAATTATGTATTAAAAATATGTCTTAACTATAGAAATATGTTGCCTTTTCATTATTGAATGTTCTTTAAAAAGTGGAAACTCAGTATTTAAGTGTAAAAATATAAATGTTTAAAAGAATACTTATACAATTCTCCTTCCCAGTTGAACACAATAATCTCAGCAATATTAACAGGAAAGAACTGCAGATAGGTAGAAGGCCTATCTTAGTGGAAATTTTTTTTTGCAGATTAAAATATTTTTTAACTTTAAGATTGAAAATACTATCTATCGAATAACTTTTTCAACTATACATTGATTTAAGTTTGTGTAAAACCGCAGGAATTTTAAGCATTCCAAATTCAATGGTTTGATTTAGAAAGAAACAGTTGCAGTGAATTATTGAAATTTACTGTAAGCACTTGGATAAATTTATATAGATTTGTTTTGATGGCAGTATATGAATCTTTGGCAGTGAATATAAGGATATGTTGATTTGCTTCCATAGGAGCTAACACTGATTCATTTGAGGTCTTCATAGACCTTTTATGTAAAATTTGTTGAAACATTAATTTTTTTCCTCCAATGCGGTATAGTTTATTTTAACTATGAATGGGTGATTAAATCTGATAAGAACATTTTCCATATGAAACTGAACCTGGGTTTTTTTTCTTTTCTTTTGGCATTAGTTGCACATTCTGCTAGGTTTCTTATTTCTCTTAGGTCAGAAAGGACAACTGTCAAAAATGGGCAGAGAAATTATTCTTTCCACCCTAGCATAAATGAGTAAATATTGGAAATATTGCAAGAGATGCTAAGCCTCAAAATCATGATGATTTCTCCAACCCAAGTCAATACTACTTTAAAATGGAATATTCTCTACAAGAAAACTATGATTATTGTCTTTGGAAATGCCAATTTATTTTTTAAAAACAAGTAATATTTGCATGGTATATGTTATAGTAGGCGTTAAAACCCAAGCAAACTCGTTTTGTCACAAGAACATGAGGTTTCAACTTGAAGCAGTAAAGCTGAAAGGTATTCTCTTTCACTAGTGAATTATCAAAGAAAGATATGGAAGATCTTGTACTGACAGACTAAGACAGATCTTATCTGCTAAACGACTGCAACTTACAAATGATTTATAAGTCCTGATGTGAGTTTATGTAGCCTGTGTGAAAACACCTTAATCAAAGATCACCTGAGTTGTATCTCTGGACAGTGGCATGTAATAATATGTGCCAGAGACCAGAGCGCATGTTATAGACCAGTGCTAATCATGGCTTTCCTGGGTATCAACTGATTCTTTCATCCAAGCCCACAATGCACTAAACTTAATTTCTGTCACGTGAGCTGAGATTCATGTGCAGAGACTCGAGATGAAGAGGAGAAATAAAGGTACATTTCATCGAAAAAAGAATGATGCTGTTTGAAAAATACAGCCAAAGTAACACCCATAGTGTGCAGACTTCTCAAAAAAAGGAATGGCTTTGTCCTGGAAAATTATATTTAAAGCATACTGTCAATATCTAGTGATGTACAGAGTTTTATGAAAAGACTAGAGCACTGTGATATTATTCAGAGCTGGGTTTCATCCTTAAGTTTTTGTTCCATACTACTGAAAGCAGTAATTTAACTACTAGGCAGAAGACATTTCTTTGTCAAATTGTCATTGTCATTTCAAATGTCATTTTGACACTTAGAGCAGATAAATGTTTTTCTGGGAACTGTCAGAATCAGGAAAAAAAGGCAGAGATTGGGGATGATCTCATAGAATCACAGAATAGTTTGGGTTGGAAGGGACTTTTAAAGGTCATCTAGTGCAATCCCCCCTGCAATGAGCAGGGACATCTTCAACTAGATCAGATAGCTCAGAGCATCCTGACCTGGAATGTCTCCAGAGAGTGGGCATCTACCATCTCTCTGGGCAACTTGTTCCAGTGTTTCATCATCCTCATTGAAACAAATTTCTTCCTTGTATCTAGTATAATCTTCCCTCTTCCAATTTAAAACCATTACACCTTGTCCTATTGCTAAAAGTCCTGCTAAAAAGTTTGTCTCCATCATTCTTACAAGTTCCCTTTAAATACCAAAAGGCCACAATAAGGTCTCCTCAGAGTCTTCTCTTCTCTGGGCTGAACAACTCCAACTTTCTCAGCCTTTCCTCATAGGAGAGGTGTTCCATCCCTCTCATCATTTTTGTGGCCTTCTTCTGGATGCACTCCAACAGCTCCAGGTCTTTCCTATGCTGAGGACTTCAGAGATGGATGCAGTACTCCAGGTGGGGTCTCATAAGAGTGGAGTAGAGGGGAGAATCACCTCCCTCGACCTGCTGTCCATACTTCCTTTTATGCAGCCCAGGATACAGTTGGCTTTCTGGGCTGCAAGCACACGTTGCCACTTCATGCCCATACCTTCTTATTATTCATTGCATCCCTTGCCAAGTTAAGCTCCAGCTATACCTTGGCTTTCCCTGAACCCATCCCTACAAAACTGGGCAGCATCCTTTACTCTTACCAGGCTATCTGTCACTGTTTCCACTGTCTCTGCATTCTTGTCCTTTAGTTTGGCCTGCAGATCTCAACTCAGCCAAGCTGGTCTCTTGCCATCCTTTCATGATCTCTTATACTGGGGGATTGAGAGCTCTTGAGCTCTATGGAAAGCATCCTTAAATATCTGCCAGTTCTGTTCTGCTTCCTTGTCCCTGATGGGAGTTTCTCAGGTTTTTCTATAGACTAACTCCTTGAACAGCAGTAAGTCTGATTTTCTAAACTTCAGTGTCCTGACTTTGCTCTTCTACTCTGCTATGATATATTTTAAGAAAATAACAAACCTGTGTTTATTTTCTTTCTCAGTGAAAAAAATACAACACGAAAATTGGAAGATTTGCATTGGATTTCTGTCAAGACTTTACCATTTCCAATTAGATTTTGTAGTGAAGTGTGGAACAATGAATTTTAAAACACTACTGAATTTTTCTCAGTTTTTCTCACACTTTTACTTAAACTTAGACAAAGCACTGTAACTAAATAAGAAAATCCTGTTCTACCATGTCTCCAAGAAGGCCAATGGAATCCTGGGTTGCATAAGGAGGAGTGTGGCCAGCAGGTTGAGAGAGGTCATTCTCCCCCTCTACTCTGCCCTGGTGAGGCCTCAGCTGGAATACTGCATCTAGTTGTGGGTGCCTCAGTTCAAGAGAGACGGGGAACTACTAGAGTCCAGAGGAGGGCAATGAAGGTAATTGGGGGATTGGAGCATCTCTCGTATGAGGAAAAGTTGAGGGAGCTGGGATTCTTTAGCCTGAAGAAGGGAAGGTTGAGGGGAGACCTTATTAATGTCTACAAATATCTAAAGGGTGGGTGCAAGGAGAATGGAGCCAGACTCTTTTCAGTAGTTTCCAGTGACAGGACAAGGGGCAATGTACACAAGCTGGAACATAGGAAGTTCCACTTAAATATGAGAAAAAAATTCTTTACTATGGGGGTGACAAAGCACTGGAACAGGCTGTCCAGGGAGGTTGTGGAGACCCCTTCTCTGCAGATATTGAAGACCCACCTGGATGCAATACTGTGTAATGTACTCTAGGAAATCCTGCTTTAGTGGGAGAGTTGGACTAGATAGTCTCTAGAGGTGCCTTTTAACTCTAACAATTCTGTGATTCTGTGAAAAGGAAGACTAGGGAAAATGTGGGCCGTCTATGGAAGGGAACAGAAGATGTGGTTACCTGGGATATGGAGAAGGCTGAGGTAGTCAATGACAACATGAGCTGGCAATGTGTGAGTTTAGCCAAGAAAGTGAACTGTGTCCTGGGCTTCATCAAAATAATTGTGGCCAGAAGGTTGAGGGAGGTGAGTCTGCCCCTCTACTCTTCTCTCATGAGACCCCACCTGGAGTATTGTATCCAGTTCCGGCATTCCCAACACAGGAAGAACATGGAGCTGTTGGAGCAAGTCCAGAGGAGGGCCACGAATATGATCAGAGGCCTGGAGCACCTCTCCTATGAAAATAGGCTGAGAGGAGACTCTGAGGAGACATTATAGAGGCCTTCCAGTATCTGAAGGGGGCTTAAAGGAAAGATGGAGAGGGACTTTTTACAAGAGCATGTAATGATAGAATGACGAGAAATGGTTTCAAACTGAAAGAGGGTAGATTTAGGAAGAAATTCTTCACTTTGAAGGTGAAGAGATATTGGAATAGGATGCCCAGAGAAGTTGTGGATGCCAGATCCCTGGAAGCATTGAAGGACAGGTTGAATGGGGCTTTGAGCAACTGGGTCTAGTGGGAAGTGCCCCTGCCCATGGCAGGGGCATTGAAACTGGAGGATCTTTAAGATTCCTTCCAACCCAAGCCATTCTTTGATTCTAATTGAAAGCAAACCTAGCTGTTGAAAGTTTCCTTGTTTCAGCACCATAATGCTGCAATAAATTATGTTTAAATAATTATGGCATTTTTATATACTGGAAGTCAGATTAGTCCATACCACTTTTCAGGCCCATCAGGTATGCTTAAACATGGATGCATAAAATAACTTTTAATGATTCATTCTTTTTCCTGCTTTTCTCAATTTCCAGCAATTTATCCTTTAAAGAGGGACTATTCGTTTTTTTTTGTTCTTAAAGACTTTATTTCCAGTGGTACAAAAGGGTTCTCTCCATAGCAAGAACTTGTTGCGGTAACCTTGGTCAAATCACTCCAGAGCTGTATCTTCAGTTTCTTTCTAGCCTGTTGTTGGTCTGTATAGCCTGCAGACTTTTGGTGCAATGATAATCCACACATTTCTAGAGTGTGAAATAACAAAATAAGGTCCTTCTCTCAGTTGGAGTCTAAATACCACTGTAACAGAGCTAATGAAAATAATAAAATCCAAGCAATTTTATAGACCATAATCAAGGCTACACAACTGGGCAAACTTTGGTTTACTCTGATCTTCAATGGCAGATCATTCCATGTAATAATTTTCATGACTTATGCTTTATCAGAAGCTCTCACATGCTTTCCCCTGGATCTATACATCTTAGCTCTCCAAAGGTAACCTATTAAAGCAAAAAGAAGGGAACAAGCAGGATTAATCTTTGCCACAGTTCTTACCTGACATCCCCTACTCCAAAAGAAAACAGTGTCATTTCACAAAGTAACTTTTCCTTGAAAGTCTTTCTTTATAAATCAGTGGCATGTTGTGTATCCCCAAGGCTGATTGAATCTTAGAGCTGAAGGAATAAAAAAAACATGGTAGTGTAGGCTTAACAATTTTTTTTTTTCATTATTTTAATTGCTTTTTAAAGAAAACAAGAGACAAGCAAGTATTTAAATACTTTAAATTACATTTATTCACTCTTTCCATTTCTTAGAATGGATGAGATATATGGCACAAAATTAAAGACAACTTGAAGAAGAGCCAAAACCAGAGATTTGGATTATCTGACTGTCCTAATGTGACTTTAAAATGCCATATATTAAAACCAAATTATGCTGCATCGTGGAGTTGCTTAATGAGAATTTGGGAAAAAGACTTCTAACTTTTACTTACACTGTTAATTGCAGCTTTTCCCAACAATAATTTTTCTTACATTTTCTTAACTATTTTTTATTTAATGAATCGAGCAGGGTAGCAATTGTAACATTTATTATTTTCAAGCATAATTGTGCTATGGTTTTCAAAATCTCATCAATTTTTGTTTACTAATTCATAGAAGTGTGACTGTCTTTAAAAGAGATCCATCCTCTAAAATATGCTTGAAGTCTGTAGTGAGTTCTCTTGATATGGTTATATTGGTATCTATCCAAATCAGGTGCCACTTACAATTTCTCCTATGCCATCTTAGAGAAAGGCTGTTTCTGACAATTAAGATCATCCGTTTTAATGGTAAGGAACAATGACCACTCAAAAATTGAAAGTCCTCTCCCAGCGCTCCTCCTTCTTCCCCCAACTAAACCCAAAATACACCACACCTATATCTAATTGGAATGTGTTGGTTTGTTTTCCTCCACCATTAATGTCTTAAGAATCCCACTCTGATTACTGAGTATGGAGCAAGAAGGTTGCATCTTTACCCGCAATAAAAACTACTTGAGCATTTCAATCTTGCTTTTAATCAGATTGTAGAGCCTGAATAAATAACCGGAATTTATCATCTCATTTGTGACATGGTCTGTTTCCCTGCATGAGTAAAAACCTCTCTCTGCTCAAAGCTGTGTCAGCCTCAAGCTCCAGAAGGAGTGGAAGCCCTTAGAAATATGAGTTTCTATGAAGTCCCTCTTTGGTGGAACACCAAGCTCAGGCTGCAGCAGAGAAAATCAAGTTTAGACATCAACAGCTACAGAGGAACCAGAGTCAAACAAGGGACAAATCCAAAACACACCAGTGCTGTTTGAAATAACCCCATGGCAAACCCAGGCTCTAGCTGTCCCATTAGCACAGACTCTTATACACCATTTATCCTCCTTAAATAACTGTGGCAGGTTACAAATTTTGAATGCCTAAGACATCAGGCATCATCACTTACCTGATAAAATGACAGTTTCATGAAAAAAACATAGAAGAACATTGAAAGTAAAAACAAAGTTACCAATCAATATAGAATATATTGTCTTATGTCTGTTTCTCTCTTTTTTTTTCCTTGCTCCATCATTAAAGATTATTACTTCCCTCATTTACTTAAATTTTTCTTCTTACTTTATGCCCATGATAAAATTTATGTCACATAATTTTTGCTAATTAAATGTCCAGTCTTACTACTCATTAATTTCCCAAGTATAATTAGCCAGGAAAAGTCAATTTCAAGGAGCAATTCATCCCCTTCTAAGATGAGAATCTTCTTCAAGTCTTAATTTTCTCCATTACTTACAGCACTGACGCTGTGGCTCCTTGACTTAATAAACTAATTTACACTAGCACAGATGCAGTCTTGCCATAGCACTGTCACTTCTGCCCCTCAATCCCATATCCTTCCTTCTGTCAACAAAGAGTATTGAGTAAAACAATAGGTAGAGAACAAGCCAGGGGCACACATAAGCAGGGTAAATGGCAGCCTGAGTTTGCCTAGCTTTTAAGACAGTGATCTTTAGTTGTAAAGAAACTCTAGTGCCTGAAACTCTGTCCAGACCATGTCTTGAAAGGACTCGATCTCTACAGATCTTCAGAAGTAATTATTCTAAGCTGGTAAACATACCTTTGGCAATTTATGGGAGTGTTCATAGCCAACCATGAAATTATGTCTGGTTGGCTTTCCAAGACTGGCCAATCTGCTGTGTGATATTTGCTATATGCCTATACAACTGAAAACACATTCAAATTGTTAGTATTATTCATTCGCTGAAGTAAAATATATTTGTGACTACGTGTAAAAATAATGGGCCTCATACATTTTTTCAGCATACAATTTGTAGCATAATTTCTGGCAAGTTGTTCTATTGATATTTATAGACAAGGCCATAGGAAGTCCAACATTCTACCTTGTTATTAAATGCATTTAGATGTCACTATTAATGCTGCAATAAATCTGTTGCTCTAGAGATTCTAAGATTTTTTTAGCCTCAGATAAATGTTTTTAAGACATTTCCATAGATGTGAGAACAGAGCAGCAGACATGCACACTTAATTTTGGATGGAATAAAATTATCTGCACCATGAGCAAGACCAGGTTGATCATCAGAGATGAGATTGCTAACAAATGAAGATATGAATTTCAACCAAAAGAAAGGGACTTTCTCTTTTAGTGATGAAGTCAGGGTAGCCTACTCTGCTAGGCTAACAGCACTAGCAAAAAAAGGAGCTATTCTAAAAAGAAAGCAAAGATGTCTGTAAACAAAAGCACACAAGATAGAGTTGCACTTCCCACTGCCACAATGTTTTTACCATCCAAGACACAATTCTTGACTCAAAAAATACAGATTCCTGAAGAACTTGGACATTGCCTGAACTACTGTTTGTTGCTGCAAGGTAGACTCAGATGTGCATAAAAACTACTGATTTTCTGCAGCATCTCTTTGAGAGCAGGCTAATTCAGAGTTAGTTAATGAAAGTTTTACTACAGGAATCTTGGTGGCCATCTAAATATGGGTTGAGGATTTAATGTGAAATCTTTTATTTAATTTTCCAAATTAGATATGACAGTATTAAAGTGCTTTTCTGTTTTCAATATTTTCTGATTCTACTCTTATAAAGTGATTTTCCTGTATCTATGACTGAATAATCAATAATCAGAAAGTGCCATATTATATATGTGTCCTTTCTTTTTACAATAGTTTGGTTAACATCACTGAATTTAATATTCTTTATTTGCAACCATGGAAGAAAAAGTATAGTCTGTCATCTGTAAGATAGTCAGGAGCTCTCACTGTGCCTCACTGCCCTGCAGACAATCTCCTCTTAAAATTTTGTTGCTGACACAAGAAACATATGTGATTGGACAGATAACATTTTTACAGCTCACCCGTTTGCAACATTTGTGATCAGTTGTGGGGCCTTCATTTAAATATATATATAGTCCGTACTATGTATTATAATTGTTGAATAAAGTATTTTAAAAAGGAAATACAGAAACAACAGACAATTATTCGGGTCTCAGAAGATAAGGACAGAGCACATGCATTATTGTAGATGCATCCAAAAATACTAAATGTGCCTCCACCTCCCTCTTCCACTGGAGCTGAAATCCAGCTTTCCGAAAGCACAGCAGCACTGCAAACCCCTTCATCTAAAGATGAGGCAGAAGCCCCCAATTCTGATTCTACCACCTAAGTGTCTGCCAAAGCCTCATATTGAATGGCTGCACTACTGCTCCCCCCCATCCAGGGGCACTAGCTTCTAACATGTTCCTGGTCTCTATGGTCGACTGAAGTTATTTGCCTCCCCTAATAGTTCTGTAACACACTTTTCTCTGCAAGCCTTACCTAGGCTATCATAATTTGTTTATAAATCAAAACAACAATCCTACATCTTGTCCAGCTTACTGCTTTTGCAGTCTCATTGAATTCAGGGAAAAAGCTGAAATGTAAACAGTAAAAATTGAAAAAGGAGATCTTTGCCACTATATTCTTGCTCCAAATTCTTTTCTGCTTCCCATGGAAAAACTTGTCATACATGACTCAGAGTCTCATCACTGAAACAAATTTTGTAAATTGGTAACCTGAAGTCCCTGCTATACTGTAAAAATTAAATCATTTGGGCATTCATTCTTTCTGCATTTGTGAATATGCAGATGTTTGTTAATATGCAAAAATATGATGCTCAATTTTTAATCAATGATCTTGCATCAGTTTTTAACACCCTAAAGTAATGCTCATAGAATATTATTTTTTGTCTATGGTCCAGTTAGATCAACAGTTTAACCTCACATTATTGGAAAAAAAATAACCTCTGGGTAATGTCATTTTCCTTCTTTTCTGAGAAGGAGATTAGTCTATAGAAACTGAAATTATTTGAAAGAATCCTACAAAAAAAGTACATGTGGTAGTTCTGTTCTATTGCTCCTCCATATTATCCATTACTTTGTCTTCATCGTTCATAATTATTTAAATGGTAAGTGGAATTAACAGGGAATTCAGATAAGTGTTAAACAGTCTACTGATTTTTTCTTCTTCTAGTCTATTTTGATTAGCTTGTCTAGTATCTAAATTCTGTAAAAATGAGCAGACACTAGCATCTTGCTTTCCTAATGAGTAACTGAGCTAAATGAAACTCAGAAATGTTGGAACTCATTGTCATATTCTACATGCATACCCTTCTGAAAGAAATGGTAAATGAAATCTTCATAAGAGACTAAATATCCCTGAGCAGGTGGAGTACTATTGAAGCATATCTCTTAACGTAGAATGTGGAAGATATGCAATTAGGCCACAATCTCTCCTCACTTTTGGATGTTTCATCAATAAACCTACACATCTTGGTATCTATCCAGAAAGAACCCCAAACAACCCTTCTATAAGAAGACACTTTTGTATACTGCCACAGATGGGAGAGTGTTCTCTTCACAGCCAAAATACCTCCTACAACTATCTTTTAGCTTGTGAATATGAAAATGGTGGAAGATGAATGCAGCCTCTAAGGAAGCTATCAGAATGAAGACACCCTCTGGCAATTACAAAATCATATTTTCATCCTATGTTTATGAATACGAGGAGTGTGAAAGAAGCAGCTGTAAGAAAAAAGTAAAAAGATGGGGAGATATTTAAATATTTTAGTTCATTAGTATTAAAGAAAAATCTAGTAAAACCTACTGAAATGTGAAGATCTATTTTGAACCAGTTCTGTATAAGCATTCTCATAGCAAGGTCTTCACATTTCTCAATCCATCTGGTAAACACTGTTATGTTATGCTACTTCTTGATTAGCTTTCCAGGTTGGACAGTCACCTTTATCAGTTTCTGGCTTGAGCATGTACATCCTGATAAAGATTAAGCTAAACTCTGTAGGAACTTTCAGTGAGTGTTATTTCAAAGATTAGGGGTGCTGTTAACTTTTTGTGCCCACATCAAGATACCTGGCCTGAAGACAGACAGTTACATATTGACTGAAAAATGACTTCTTGATTACTGAAACACAAAAGTACATATTTAGGGAAAAGCAAAACAAAAGGCTCTCCTTTCTAGAAAGCGGTGAGAATATAGTGTAGGGGGCTAGACTGCACCATAACAGTAGACGTAGAGGCAACTACATTGTCTCAGGAAACCAATGGTGGTTTTGAAAGATGCTTTCTTCACTTACCACTTTCATATTTCTTGCAGAGGATGAGATGGGGTGAAAGAGATACTTCCACCAGCCTAATATTCCTGCAGGACAAGTCAGGTGAAATCCCAAGCCCCTCCTACCTGAACATTCAAGTAACTTGATATTTTTGTCCCTTTGGCTGATTAGACGACCATTTCCTGTGTGTCCCATCCACTGCAGAGAATCTCTTCATTCTCTCTGAAGCTTACCACCATCACCTCCATTTACCACAAATCTCCAAGTTTTCTTTCTGGTCTGGCTCTCCTGACTGTTCCAAAGCTACCAATTCCTTACCCTTCAAATCTTCTCCCTCATTCCTTTATCCGTGCCCCCGTGTTCCCTAACACAAACCCTCTGTAACAGCCAAAGCTGATGATCTAACCCTGCTCTGTCTTGGCTGCCTCTGTTACTGGCAGAGACCACGACCCTACACCTCCACCAGCAGGCACCTACTTTTCCCTGGGCACCACAGCTGGTTCACCTCATCCTTCTCCCAAACCAGTCCCACTGGACTCTGGCTCTGAAAGGAATTGCAGAAACTTCAGGCTGAGCCTGAACAACCTTCTCAGGTGACATCCTGAGGGCAGAAAGAATGACACACACAGGAACAAAGGAGTATGTTTTGTCACCTGCCCACCTTCCTTTCTTATTAGTTAATTGACATGCAATAAATCCTGTTTCACAACAGTTTCACTTCCCTCTTGACTTGATATATCCAGACATATTGGCTTGCAGTCTTTGTTCCTTCAGCTTCCTTACCATTGTTTGGCCACTGCTAAGAAAACAAAAAATAGCATATAGACTTTTACTGCTTCTATCCCATTTTCTCACATTTGTAGAAGGCCATCCAAGGAGACCACTGATAATTTACTCTCTTGTAGGACACATATGCTAAACTACAGTTGGCCTGGCACATTTAGTATTGGTGCATATCACAATGGATTTTAATTAATCACCCTCCAGAGTTTCAGTTGGAATTAGTAACACACACAGACACATTTTTAATTCTTTTTAAATCAAGCGTGCCAATATACAATTTTTTCCCCACTCAGCCAGTCTTTGAATTTGGCAATAAAGCTGGCTGAATTTTTGCCAAAGTCATTAATTTCACCCAGACCTCTAATTGTATTTGGACAATTAAGGAGGGAGGTGGGAGCATTTCAACAAGTCAAGAGGATTTTATAAATAATTTTTTTCTAGTATAATGGAAAGCATTAGTAACCAAGTAAAATGCTAAAAATAGAAAAATAATGTTTGATGAAGAAAAATAAAAGCAAAACCTGACCTTTCTGCAACCTTATGCAAGTTGATTTGCGGTATGAGAAAACAACAGAAGTTGGAATGAAACAGGAACTTTATGCAGGGTCATAAAATCCAGGCCTACATAAATAGTAAGTAAAGTCTGCTACCCCAAAACAGCAGAGACCATACTTTGTGCCTATTAGATACAAAGAGACCATGCTGGTCTTTAATTTCAGATATTTCCCATTGTGCTATTTTCTCTAGGTTCCAGTTACATAGTGTACCAGACTACATTTGGTAAAAGTGTTCAAAGACCATTGATAAAAATATTTTGAATGTTTTAAGTCCAAATAGTGGTGAACTCTGATTGAAACTATATTTATATTTATGTTTGAGCTGCTAATTCTTCTACTGACAAAATATTTATGTTGTGGAAACACCAAGATTTTTGACTACATCACATTTTATCTCTGTTAAGAGTTAATATACAGTCCCTGTTGCAAGAAATCAGAGCAGGTCTCTGTACAGACCAAGCCACACATTCTTTAGGAAAGAAAAGTAGTACTGAAAATCAGCAGGTGTTTACATGTACAGAGGACGCACATTTTCCTTCTGTTATATTTGACATTTTAAAGAATGGAACATAAATAATCACCATCTATTTTTCTTTCAAACACTTCATAAACAGAAAATCAGTCTCTAAATTGTACTCAAAACAAGCAATGCTAGTATAACAATTCACTTCCTTAACTTTATTGCTATAGCTTCACAAATCTAGTGTATCGTTGTCAAAGTGACATGAAAAAACTTTTTCATATTTGTTTTTCCAATGCTCAGTAGTGATTCTCCATATTTTGCTCAAACCATTCATTTCCACCAGAAGACAGTTGAAGGCAAATGTAATCATTTTCTGAGTCATTTTTAAAATAACCGTGAGACTGATTTTCCATTGTCCTGAAGAGTGTATAGTCATTTAGATAGTGCAGAATGGTCCCAGTTCAGCAATCTGCTTAAAGTACATGCCTGACTAAGTGTCTGAATAGTCCCATTGATTTCAAAGGGAGTACTTACATCCTTAATGAGAAGCACACTTGGGACAGACTGATTGAATCAGAATTGGAGTTGGAGTTAGACTCTCTCCAGCCCAGAGTGGGTGCACTTCACACCAAGCACCCACCTAAATGTCTCTGCAGAGTGTGGGGCCATGTCTGACTCTGTTTCATAACACCTGCCTAGGCTGTGTTAAAGGGTGACCAGGCTGCCAGTAGCAGATGCTCAAAACAATAACAGCCTACAAGGGGGCTGCCAGACAAATAGAGCATTGTTTCAGGTAAATAAATGTCAACCGCTACGGTATGTGCATGCTAACTCAACTCAATACAAAGCAATTGTGTGAAACCTCTAAATGCACAAAACTGTGCAAAACCAATAATCCAGCTAAATAAAAAAAAAAAAAAAAAAAAAACAACAAAAAAAACAGAAGAAAAATTACAATATTTTAAATGTAATTCATAATGTAATAAGAGAATTATTAGAAAGATGCAGAAATGGATCGAAAATGACAAATCATAGATTACATCTTTGGAACACCATTTCTGTATTCAGAGCAGGATTTCTCTGTTTCTATAACTAAGGTCCCTGGGGGTGCTAAAGCTAAACACCATCACGTACCTTAAACAGACTCAATTATATATCAGATTGTTTTGCATTAAAAATATATATGTAAGCAGTTGAGTTCACTAAATTGAGGTGCTAGCAATTTTTAAAAATATACACAAGCAAAGCTAAATAAGGGGGTGGTAGCTACAGTAGGTTTAAAGATATTCTAACAACAGAATCTCTAACAAGCAGTATTAATGATATTTTGCAGTTTGATTTGCTTCGTAGTCAGTCACATTTCTTTTTGTTTCTTTTTTTATAGGTGCTTAATTTCATTTCATATAATGCAGGATATAGATGGACGCAGTTAAAACAAAACTGCATTACACTTACAAGTTTTGAAATTATTACTCCCTATTCCTTCACTCCAACCATTATTCTTGTAAACAGGGTAAGTTTTAGGATTCTAGGTACAGAAATGAGGTCTTAAATAGAAAATTTGTTAGGTTTACCTCTCCAAATCATGAAGTTGCACTGGTGCACACATCTCTAACAAATATCTTCAACATTCAGATCTTGAATGCTGTTTTCCAGGATACCACCACCCTTATGTTACTTGTTCCACCATGCTGCCTTTATGCTATGACAACCTCACAGGATTGAGAAGCAGAGAACCACAGGTTGGCTGTGGATGGTCTAGGAAAGGATCTCTGCCACCATCTATTGGTGAGCTGTTGGAAGAGAGCAAGAAGGCCTTAGTCACTTCCCTCCTCTACTTCCCCCTTCTCAATAGGAGCTTTCTGCACAGAAGTCCTCTTAGCCCATAGGTACCCTTATGCCTACATCTGTGCCATAGAAAAAAGAAATGAGCATGCAACGAGACCTCCTGAGTCAACTGGTAACAGTATCCATCTGCCATGTACTAGACCTATTAACCCTATAGCCAGGCAGGTAATATCAACCCGAAGATGTTTTATAGCACAATCTAGACACCAGACCGTGTCTGTTTAACACCAGGCAGTGTCTCTGGGTCAGACATCACAGCTAAAAGCAACAGTATAGCAAATTACCACACAGGAACAACAGCACCGCTTACATTATGCCTCTAAATTTAGCAGCCTGCTAGGAGACAAACACATAATACTGCTCTAGATAGACCTACCTCAAGATATTCCAATCAGAATAACCAAGGACATTTAATATTCTCAAATATTTGACTGAGCGCACGAGTTAGTGTTTTGCATTCAAGAACTGACAGGCATTTAAGACTCACTCTTCTTGTTCAAACCTTACATCAAGGTGGTATTGTCACATGTGAGATCAAAAGGTCAATAATATTTATTTCCTGGTAATACACATAGTAATTAATTGCATGTTGCTTTTTCTCATATTGACTATTTTCCTTGCACCTACTATTCTCTCTTAGCACCATCTAACTTCTTCATATTTCTCTATTAATTCTCTTAAGTATCTTCTGTTGTCCATGTCTCTTCTCCATATTCATTTTTTTTTTTAATCTATTCACATTATTATTTTCCCATCTCCAGAAGTATTTCTGTCAATCTTGTTATCCCTTGTTTATTTCTTTTCTCCCCTCAACCCACTGTAGGTATCTTTTCTTTCCTTATTTGCATTAGTTATCTGATATTTCAAGAGTTTTCCTTCATATCTTTTCTCCTTTGAATCCTTCCCAATATACCTTCACTTGCTGTGCCACTGTGTTTACTTCAAGCTGTCACCCATAAGAGTGGTAGCAATCTCTTTGTCTTGTCAGTAAAAGGACTCCCTCAAAAATCTTCATGCGATGTGTGAATCTATATTCAAGCTAGTACTACACACTAAATTAGACAGAACATTCCTACCATCTGTTCAGAGTAGCTGTAAAGAGTTGCACAGACGTTGCTTTCATTGCACAACAACAAATTTTATTGGCCCTGGTAACCCCAGAGACTATACTACACAGTGAGCACCATCTACTGGCATCCAATTATTTATACATGTATGCAGATATAAAGCATTTCTCTGTTCCTGAACCTAAAAATTTAAACTTTAAAGAATTACATCTGCACTTAGGTGTCTGTTCAGATCATTGCATAGTAATAGCTACATTTTTGGCCTGGAAAGGAAAAAATAACTAGATGTTTTAAAGACAGTTTTTTAAATTAATATAAACACACAAAATTTATACATAAATACACATACAAACACACACATATATTAATGGTAATCTTAGTTTTAAATCATCTGCTCTTTATTCTTATCCTAGGAAAACCTACCAAAAGAAAAAAATAATAAAAAATCTTAATCCCACGGTAATAACATCAGATGATGCAACATGCATATATCTTATCTACATAAAGGCTTTGAAGAGGGAGAGTGTTTGAACTATGAGTTTAATTTGAACAAGTACTTAGTACATATATATCACAGGAATAGCTGCATGGGAGTTTTCTAATCAGAATGATTTTGTAAGAAATTCGTTGTCCATGATCTCAGATGTTCCGAAAGAAGCTTTGATTTTCCTCTAAGCCTCATACTTTCTGTGAGTAAAAAGCACAAGGAATTCATAATATTTCATTTTCTACTGATCCAAACAATATTATTTACTGCTATCCACTTAGCATGGTTTAGTATCAGACTCATTTCACCAGTTATACTTCATTACATCATGAAAGTGGTGGAGTTTGGATTTGATGATATTTGGGGTCTGTTTATTCTCTATTGCTATTGTTACTGCACTCTGCAGGCAGTTTCTTTACAAGGAACTGGTTTTATTTAAACAGTAGGAAAATATAAGAGTTTTTAGTTCAATTTAACTAATGGAAAAGGTAGAAAAGGCTTTCTAGAGCCTATGCTTTCCAGAAAAGATAAAGCTTGCACAGGACGAGGACTTCCTTCACTTTCAATTTCTTGCATAAGGAAGACTGTCAGGGCTATGTCCATACAACATTGGTTAGTTGGATCTATGATAGTAAATATTTTGTCTACACCACAGGGATTGCTGCAGGCAAGGTGAGCATTGGGAATTGCCCTTGGAGTTACGCAAACCCCGAGCTGTGTCAAGAGACTGTTTGGGATTAGCTAATTTACACTTAGGGAACATGGTTTAATGGAATAAACAATCATATTCCGGTGCCTAGAAATGCTCATTGACTCTGGTTAATCTCCTATCATAAACACAACCTTAGAGGATAAAAAAGTGAACCTGAACCTAGAGACAGGCTAATCAAGATGTACTTCCCAAAGCTGCATATTAAGCTGTGGGAAGCCTGGAACCTCACATAAGGTACACTGATTGATTCATTTGAGGCACATAATGGGAGATCTACAGGGATGTTATTCAGTGATAAGAAAAAATTACATCATTGTGCTTGAAACCATTGACATGTATATGCCAATCAGAGAACTAATTCAGAGCAGAGATTCTGGACTGTATAAATATATATCACAGAATAAATACATTCATGGACATTCTCCTGATACTCACCAAACTGTGAATCACACCAAACTGTGAGCTGCAACCTATTTCAGAATATCATCTAAAATCAAGAGGTAATAAAGCATATCAAACAAATTGTATTAAAATTCTGGTAATAAAGCACTGGCTTAATTAAATACTTTTACCCATATTTTAATGGGCAATAGCACTGAAATTTCCATAACCTTAAGTGTGACAAAGGAATCCTGTGTATTTTTACAGAAGATCTGATCCGGAACAATAAAGGCCATGGTTTGTAAGTAAAATATACGCAGTGCAGAGGTATCATAACTATTGTCTAGCTGCCTCAGCATTTGCATGTGGATGAAGACAGTATTTCCAGAGCAAAGATAAAGTTTACATCTTCTGAATCCTAAAAGGCTTATGTAAGAGCAGCATGTACAAGGACATTTGGACTAGCCCCACATGTTGCCCTTACAGCTGCAGTCTTACAGCTATTCTTCTGCTCTGAATTGAGATAATGAGCTGAGCTTACATCCTCTTCTGGCACACTATCCTCTCTGAATTCCCCTCAATGTAAAATATTCCTTTAAGAAAAATACTTTGTTGGTCTAAAAAGCCATTTAATTATACTGCATCATAGTGGATGAAAGAAAATGCATTGTCAAAAAGGCTACCTAGCTTTAGCAGTGACTATCTAAACAGTTCTACTGCTTGTGCCCAATGTAATTAAGACTTTCCATTTTCAATGTGAAGTTTACAAAAGGAAAACACAAATGAAGGTATTTATTTTATATTTTACCATGCCTTTCTCAATTAGCTAGAGAATGAATCTTCCTCAGACTGATAGTTCTTCTGAAGATTCCCTTTCCATGCTTTCACATAAGATTCTCTGTATGCTTTTAAATTGATTTGCGCATGTACCTCAAAGCTCTGGAAAGGCACATTTAAAAAATTGCAGTGGAAAATACATCAATATTTAAAGACATTAGATACTCTTGAACTTTACCTTGAGCAGTTTTCTTCAATTTGCATAAAAATGTATTTTTTTTAAAGGCTGAGAAGAAACTGGAACATGAAGATACACACTCTAAAACCAGGCATGCTTAGTGCTTACTTTAAGGTGTATTTTAGCTAGATAAAAAGTTTCAAGTTCAGGAATAACTAAATGGAATATTAAGGGTGAGTGTCACAGTAAGTATAATATTTACAAGAAGCAGAAAGAAAGGAGAATTATTTTTATGAAAGTTTAACCCTCTAAATTCCCTCAAAATATTAGCATAACATTGCAAATCTTCTAATTTGAAAAATGCATTTCCCATTCCTTTTTTTTTTTTCTTTTTTTCTTTTCCAAAGTTCCTGAGTGAAGAAGCAGAGTTTCTGTGAATATGAAAAATTCAAATAAAATGAGAAGCCTTCCACATGGACCCCAGGGACTGCATTGCGTTAGTTGATAAAGTCTCTGGATGCTCAGGCATCTTGCTGAAGATCGAGATGCCTGAGCATCAAGAGGCTTAGGTTGTCTTGGAATCCTATTGCTTGCAAGATGCTTCACACTGCTCCCTGCACTTCCTTAATCTACACATTGCTATCTCCACTTGGACTGAAACATTTCTGGAGATATTAGATTTCTGTGGATCACCACTGTATGATTTCTTGGGAGTTTCAGACATGAACATTAAAAAAAAAGAATGGTATTGCCTATGAGAAATTACTGCAAAATTCAATACTACTTGAAAAAACAATATTTTAGATACAAAATCTTCCTGTAGCTGCAGAAAAAAATAGATACCTAGTATCAGGTATGTATTGTTAAAAAGAAACATCTGACTACTTTTTCTAAGGCTGCCTTTACTGCTACAGTCATTCCACATCTCCCCCAGTTGTTATTGACGATACACTCGGCAATAGATTTATGCTTCCTGTAGAAGTTACAAGATACCACCACCACAGGTACTTTCCAATGGCTCAAGACTGAACACACAGATTCTAAGTTTTATTTTCAATAAACTAAAGAAGGCTGCTTTGTGCATCTTTGGAGTGCACAGAAGAGAGTAACTCATGAGGATTTATATCAGCCTTGATGCATGCACACTTGAGATGTAGCTGGAAAAGAGCCAATATAGGAGTCACAACAAACAATAGTTACATTACACTAACTTGTGCTCACAACATTGTTAAGGTATGCTTCAATCAGATACACATTATCTGGAACATCTACAAGATGATGAAAACTGATAGCTCTTTAGAATAAAAAACTTAAACAATGCAATGATGGATGCACGGAAACTGCATGTCAAGATGTAGTAACAAGGTGTACGCTGCATGAGTGCCCCTTAGCCTCTCAGGGTAGTGACAGTAGAAATTAACCTATCACCAGCAATTGTCTTGCAGCTGTAAACTGGCAATAGCATTGTATCAGTTTATCTTGGTATTGTGCTGTTGGGAGCACACTGTTGCTGAGGTAAGTATAAAAATACCTTCTAAATTGCAAAAATAAAAGTCTGTCAGAGAAGAAAGATCTTTCTTTGCATTATAATGTACTACTTAAAATACAATTACTCTCAGGCTTGCAAATCAGCTAGAGGGCATCCCAGATTATTACATAGGAAACCAAGGTCTGTACTCCAAAATAAAAATAAGTACATTAGACTAATGATCACCCTAAAACCAAGGGTTTTTATATGTATATTTATTTATTTGGATTAGTGACTATTCTAGTTTTGCATAGCTCAAAGTTCAAATTTATTTCTTTGATCTGCAGGGCTGTTATCTAATCACAGAAAATGGATATGGAACAAGCTTGTTAGATAGTCTGGTCGATTTTTTTGTAGACACAGGACAGCTCCCCATAGCTTTTATAGCTATTATGCAGCACTTAAGATCTAAATCAAAGGGCTTTCATTATATTTACAACATACATTATCTCCTAGAATTACAAATTTTCCCTGATACACATCCTCTCCTTACTTTCATCTCTCTCCATTTTGTAACACATTCTGTACCTAACTTAATTTTCTTTGCTTCAGGGTTTGAAAGCTGCTTAGCATAACATGGCTGTTCTCAGCCAAATGTTGCTAATACTCTCTGAAACCAAATTTCTGTGCTATAGAGAGACTTACACATTTTGGGCTAAAATTTGTCATAGTTAGGAGTGGATTTGAAAGTAATTTAAGCCCTTAACTCTATTAGAAAACCAGGGCAGTTAGAGGCATAATTAACTTCAATGATTTGTGCCTTAGATCTTAGGGATGCAACAGTTTCTAAAGGGCAAGCACAGGATTTGAAAGTTTTTAGTGAAGCTTGTTACATTCCAGATGTACAGATTGAACTCTTTTGAGCAACCACAAACATCCAACTGCCAGGTAATCTTTTCTTAACAAAACCTTACATGTAAAAGTAAGAAAGAAGAAAACCACTGCTATAGGTCAAATTTAAGAGGCAAAACCCACAGTCTACATTTATAATATGTGGATTTACATGAGTTAGAAAGGAAAAGAGCTGAATTCACCTTCTGGAACCATTTGCTGAACAGCTCCCCACCATAAGTGCAGCTACTGTTAAAAGAATCTCAGTTTTAGAATAAATATCAAGTTGGACTGCCTTTGTTAGCACATTAATGAATAAGGCTTAAGAGAATGCAGGGTTTTTTACAACAGTTGGAAAAGTGTTAGAAAATAAGGCTCATTTTAAAGAGAGATGGAGGTGCAGGGCTTCACCATCAGTGATGGCAATCAGAATCTAAATTATCTGACAAATATGCAGGAAGGTCACAAGTAAATGGAGAAATCCTGATTAAATGGAAGCACATGCACCTTGGACTAAACAAGACAGAAGAGATGTAACGAATATTTATATGACTTATCTATTATTTTGATGGAAACTAATTTGCTTACTGTAAACTAGATGATTGAATAGAACAATCTAGGGAAATTTCTTTGAGAAACCTCATACGTAAAGTACATAGCACTAACCAACAATTAATTAAACCTGTAATAGGAACCACAAGAAATCAAATCTGCATTACAATGTGCATTTGGAAATGACAATGTATCTTTCAAAGAAAGCAAGTGCAACGTTTGTAGGAAGAAAAAAACATCAAAGCTCAAAATGCAACAATTTTGTTCAGAAAGCTCTCCTGTCCTTCTTCCATCACTGATGGAGAAGATCATCCCTCCTCTCTATCTGTCTCTTTAAGATGCCAGTTTATTGAGAGCAAGAGTAAGTTAACACATGCACCTTTCAGCTCCACTAGGATCATATGCAGCAGCAGTGCTATAACTGAGCAGCAGGCAGTGAATAGTGCAGAGAAAGCTGCTTCTCTTCCCCTTTCTGCAGCTCTCCTTCTTCATCACCTCCTTCACTTGACCTCTAGTTCCAGGCATCATACACTAGTCTACGACTGAGGCAAATAGCCTGAGCTCCAGCTCCATGCCTTCTACCTCCAAAAGGTTTATGCTTCATGACAAAGCTTTAGAAACTGAAAAGCTTTCCCACATCCCTGTACACACATGGCACAAGGAATCTTACTGATGACTTGGCTCCTGGGCTGTGGCATGTTTACTGATGACTGTGACTGGACCTCCCTCAGCAGCCTCACTTGCACTGCTACTAACATTCATGGTTGAAGATCCAGTGCCGCTCCTCTCCGTTGTGCCTGGGAAGGTCTAACAACGAGCTGCAGTCTCAGCTAGATCCATGCCTCTAGCAAGCCCCTCCCAGGGCTAATACAGCAGCGTAGCACTAGTAGACATGAACCAGAGCTTGATTGCCAGCTGAGAAGATGCTGGCAGTACCTTCCACTCTGCCTTCAGCATTGTGTTGTCCACACTGAAGACACACTTGATATAGACAAGCTCAGACTGAGGCGGGTGGCTGCATAAAGCCTGAATTACCTCTGACTCAAGAGGGGTCTACCTCTGTATTTCTGGGTAAAGGAATAAGCCAGTCACCAGGCACCATAACAGATCTAACCAGGTCATGACCCATTTTTACTCTTCACTCTGAAACTATGGTTTCTATGTCACTGTATCCACAAGGCATAGTCAGATAACACAGGTGATCAAAGCTTTTTATAAGGCACCAGCGTGACTCACAGTTATAAATCCTACTATCTTTAAGGGAGAGATAAGCATCTGTGGACCCACAGCCCCTTTTGAAAGCATGCAGTTCTAGACTTTTCCAAATGTAACCAGCAATACGATCTTAAATCACAGGAATTAATTTAAAATCCCTGATTTTGAGTTTGATGGAGAAGCTCGCTTTTCAAACCACATCACTATCTTTACTCACAAGAAGAACTGGAAAAAATGCCATTATGACAAAAAACTTACACCCTACAGAAGCATGAAATTCAGTAACAAAATTAGCAGAAAGTTTTCTGGATTCCTCTGAGATATTCTGCTCCAGAGGCAAAAGTGAACTGCATACACACCACGGCCTACTATCTCTGAAGGATGAAGAATGTCTTAAGTTTACATCATTACCCTGGATCAGTAGAACATCTCATTTTTCTTTCACAGATTTGAGAATACCTTACTTCTCATTTCCCTCTAGTACTTATTTTTTATTTTATACACAAAATCTTTTGAAAACTACTGTTTCTAGCAAGTCCTACTAAGAAAAAGAATCAGAAATATAAACGTCCTAGATTTTATGAAAACTTATTAGAATTTTCTGTTTCTCCAAGAGAAGAATAAAATGGAATATATATCATAGATGTGGTATGGCTGCACTAGGAAAGAGTGACTTCACAGACATTTAAGAAATTTCTAATTGAAGAACAATGTACTAAACTAACAGTATGATGAAATACTCATAGCAAATTCCAAATCAGTAGCAGACCACTTCACACATTTTCCTCTGTCATTCCCCTTATCATTCTTGAAATCCTGTCATTCTCCCAGAATGTTTATAAGCTCTGTTTAATTGATTGTGTAGGTAATTAGATATTACAGATATATGCAGGGAAATTACTTCTATAAGAGGTGTGCATAACCAGCAAAAGTGAGTTTGCTGCTTTGATTTAAATCATGCAAATAGTGCACAGCTATTGCTTTTGGCAAACAAACAGCACAAGCAAAGAAGAAAAGCATTTAATGGTGTCAAAAAACAAATCAAGATTTTTCTAAGAAGTTTAACAACATTTTAGGTCTGCTTATGATCCATGGAAATTCAGTATAAGACTCTTATTAACTTCAACAGGATAAGAAACAAGTCCCTAATTAGCAAAATCATATTCATATCTAGTATTTGAGCTGAATGCTTACACAGTTGCCTTCAGCTAAATTAGCTACTGCTACAACAGTGTTAATATTCTTCATGAATTGCGTAATTGGTGAAACAAAGTGAATTTGTGCATTAAAATTGAAACGTATGTAATATTTTTAAAAAATACTTTCAATAAATAATATCAATTTTAAAGTCACCCAAGCAAAATGTTCAGTTTTTCAAACACTTGCTCTTTTGATAACAGCACTAGTTGACAGAAAAACAGCAGATGTAAAATTAAGTAACCTTACTGAAAGTATTATGTTGGGGTTTTGTGAGTCAAGCGTACAGGGCAAAATCTTCTTTATGAATTTTGTGATAACTTTTCATGACAAATCACGCTGACAAATAATTGTGGCACACTGGAGGTATTGAAGATACTGTTCTACCCTGGGAAGCCAGTAGAAAGGGAGGAGCAGTGAGTCAACATTATGTGTTAATGATGTATAAGACTACAAAGAAACTAGGCATAATAGATGTAACAGATATGACTATATCATTTTGGAAAACATGATCAAGAATAACTTACTAATGCAATGGAGGAAATCTGGTACAGAATCTTAGGATCAGACTGAAACACGATCTGAGAGTGCTTATGTTATCAGAGAGACTAATACTGGAATTGCCTCATTATGAGAGATTAAATTCCCAAGTTACCAGGGAAATTTTTTCAACAGTATCATAGGGCCAAATTCCTGAAAGGATGCAATAATTGATTTTTTTTTTAAATTGTCCTTGACAGTATAGCTAGTTTGACTTTGACAAGTCGTTAATACATTCTGGACAGACAGATCAAGGAGTTGACCCTGTACTTGGGCCTTGAGTCCATGAAAAACCAAACCAAACAAACTAAAACAACAACAACAACAACGAAGACCCAAAACAAACAAATAGAATTAGACCTGTAGCCCAGGTTCTCCATTATATATCACAAGATGAAAAACCTTTAGACCAAGTCAGTAAAGTGAGCTGGACAGAGAAAGGAAGGGACTTCAGGAGTAAAGGAAGTGAAAGCCAATAAGTGTTTCCTTAGTTTTCATTAACAGATAGGAACAAAACTGCTTGGTTAGCATGGCTGCTGATTTAGGAGGTGCTTACAATCTCTGAACTTTTAACAGCAAGCACTCAAGGTAAAGTACTCCTAAGCAAAAGGGTCAGTTTGAAATTCATTTGCACACAGCAAATACATGCAAGCATGACCATCGCATGCTAAGCTTATGTGGACACACACACACACATGCACAGGCAGAAAACATTACCTTACCAGAACCTACAGAAAAAACCAAACCTGTAGCACTCCTAAAAATATGAACAGCACTAATGACCCAATCCATTTCCTCCTATCCATCCGTTCAGTGCTGAAGTCAGTTAGTGAAATATATAGACGAAAATGAACAAATAATATGGATCACTCCAGCAGTTGGCCTTAAATACTGAAGTCTATCCAGTAGCTTGTCCCAGATACCTCTAGTCTCCCTAGCTGCTGGCACCTGGACATACACGTACCTGAGGTTTGCAGCCCTATGGCAGTTGGTTGTACTCAGATCTCTTCTGATCACACACACATATATGTACATAGACCTTATCTCCCCCAACAATAACATCCAGTAGGTTGTCCAGACCTATGATCTTCCCCATAGCTGACCTTCAGATACCCTGGTCTCTTTGCAGGCTATCTTGGATTTATGGTTCCTGCAGAAGCTGACTCTCACATCTATGCTTTTTTATCTCACCAGTGTTGCACACATCCAGAAAACATCACCCAGAAATATAAGAATACAGTTTAATAAGAAAACAGGACACAATACAGTCATCAATCACAGGGCATAACTGGATAAATGTGCTGAGCAGCCATCTGCTCACAGTCAACTAACTGTCCCCTACATTTTCTTTTCCTCTATTTTCCTGTGCTTGTTCCTCCTTGATCCACCTTGAGCTGTCCCTTTCCCTGTCTTTGTTCCTCCCCATCAAGAATCCCATAATCACTTTCACACATTCGCAGCACCCCCTTAAAATATCCCATAGTAAGTTTTACACAATACTCAAATCCCTTTATATCCCATACTGACTCCTATACCCCTGTACGCAACAACTCCCTGCAGTCTGTGAGGCATTCTGAGAAGTCCGTTTATTTGATGGAGTCCTCTTGGTGGGTCACGGTGGAGGTTGGGGCTGATTGGTCTCCCATGATAGCCCTAGGAGTAGGGTACAAGCATTCCTCTTAACATTGCCGGTCATCTGATCCTCTCTGGGCCTTTTTTTTTTCTTTGTGGTGACCAGACACTAAACACACCACCTAATAAAGCTAAAATTATTTTAAACTAATTTTACAATTAGAAATATCTGTTGCAGAATTGCCGAGAGAAAGCCTTTGATTGCACATTTAGCTTCAGCCATCAGAGAAAAGTTGGACTGTAAACATCAGGAAAACTTGTATTTTCATTTTTTTTGCAACTGACTGTGTATCAGAAGTAAATATTTCCTGTGTTTGCCTTAACTGACAAACTCAGGTAATGCCTGCCTTAGATTAATGAGACATGTAGCAAACACAGCTTAATGGAGTTAATTTTTTTTTTTCTTCCTTCAACATAAATGTAATAGAGTTTAATTAAAGGGAAGCAGATTTTTCCATTCACATTCTTTTCTCTCTCTAAAAAGGAAGTTCAACATTCAAAAGCAAAATTAGTATAAAATGAAGCCACTTGCTCAACATAAAAAAAAATTGCTAGGATAAGCAATAACTGAGCATTCACTCCCTGACTTTCACATATGCTTTAAAGCCTTTGGCCAGCAAAAACAAACAAAAAAATGAAAGAGGGTACAATTCTCCATGGTATAAGTTCTCCTAAGTCATGTGGCACCCGTACATGAACCAAGTGCCATCTCAGTAGGAATGGCAGGCAGAAGTCAACCAGTGTATGTTTTGCCTTGGCAACCTGTAAACCCCTTGGCAGCAAATCAGCTCATACTATACACAGTGAAGCCAGTCAATTATATACACATTTCTTCTCATCTGGTTAAAAGGACACACCCTTCTGGGTAATATTACTTCAGCAGGTGGAGGACATAGGGGAGGCTACTCTTTCCTCATGCACTTTTAACTTCCTGACAACGTCCCAGCATGGAATTTTCATCCTTTCAGATGTAGTTCAGTAGTTGGGGAAAGAACATTAAGCAACTCATGTGGTCATAAAAGGGTTGTCTGAAAAGGATCTCTGGAAGTCATCCACTTTGACTTCTACTTGAGAGAAGCTATCCACAGCACTGGGTCAGATCAGCCATGCCTTTGCCTATTGAAGTCTTGAAAATCTGCAAGAAGGAGGTCCCATGACTTCTTTTGGTAAACTGATGCAATGTTATACATACATATCTGCACCCCTACACCCCATCCTGGCCAGTGAATAAGTTGCTCTAGTGTCTAACTCCAAGCTGCAACTTGTGGTCTCAGCCTCTACTGAGAAAGACTTGTTTCTGTGACCTTTGTAACTCCTCTTCAAGGTAGCTGTCAACTACCTTTAAATAAATCAGGATCAGCTTAAATAAGACCAGTCTTCTCAGCCTCTTTTTCTAGTTTATGTTTTCTTGGTTCGGATTATCTTGATATTCCACCACTGGATCCTCTCCAGTTTCCCACCAGCTTTTTGAACTAGAGATTAAAAGACAGAGGGAGTATTGCATGTACAACCTCTGTAACATTGAACAAAAAGTGATAACCTCTTTAAATCTGCTAACCACAGAATTGTTCTTTTGCCATTTCTGTGAAGTTTTCAGGAATGTTTTTAATCAGAACCTCTTCTAAAGCCAGATAGTTTCACAAACTGATTTGTGGACATAAATAATTCAATTCACCATACAATTCTGAAGACATGACATGCAAAACTATGTAACACAAAGAATCAAGAGTATTGCAATGTCGCTGTCACCAGTAGGTGTTGAGACTTCTGCAGCAGGGACAGTGCTATACAAGCAGACATACTGCAGTGTGAGAAGGGCCACAGTCCCAGGTAGAGCATAAAGGTAAAGAGTATCTCTTCCTTTAATATGGTTTAGTATTGTTGAGTACTGCTAGATACTGGAGAATATGGAAATAGATCAATTAATTGTTTGCACAGGAATTTCTTAATATGAAGAAAAATTGTCTGTATGTAGAGATTACAGTAATTCGGATGTAGAAAAGTAGCTGAAAGTGCAATTTGTCATTATCTTGCTACCTAGTTTTCATCTTGATGATAATACACAATGAAACCCTTGGAAGTCACACCTGGAAGTTATTTAATTTTTCAATTCAGGTCTGTCCTAGCTGAGACACAACTGATGCTCAAACATTGTCCCTGATATCAGCTATGCTAAAGTCAAATTATTTCAGAACATCACTGTGTGCAACAAAGCTCTTTCTTTCATGACTTTGCACCCAAGTGAAAGATTACAGATTTTTGCATGTAAGTGCAGCCCTCTGGAGTGGCAACAATGCCAGAGAGAGCAGACATCATTCCTAGGGAGTCAAATTTGTAGTGTATTCACAGCTTAAATATAGATTTAAAATTATGTATGGGACACAAGGAATATATTTGTTCCTTTTTACTTCAACGACTGAGGAAAAAAAAGATTGAATAGGCCTTCATCTTGCATGTTTTGCTTAAATAGAACCTGAAAAAAAACCACCATAAACCCAGGAATTTTGCCACATTTAATGCACCGTCTTAAATATATCTTAAATTATTTAGTAAAAAGACTTCTATAGTCTCTCCCTTTGCATATGTTATAATTCAACATAAAAGATACATCACCTTTAAGGTTCAGTTATTGCATGTTGTTACTATAGCAACTCCTAGAGAAAATCTATTAAGCAATCTTCAACAAAAAACAACTCTACTTAATTTATAAACACTCTATAAATGGGGGGGGGGAAGCAGACTTCTTTCTTTATTTGTCAAGTACCTGATTTTAACAGCTATATAAAGCAATAAATGAAGGCTCCTTGTATCACAAGATTGATGCTGCCTAGAGAGCTGAGGGGAAGGACAGCCAAGGTTGGAGTTAGGGCAACATTTAAATGAAAGATTAATTCTTCATTAAACTTTGTGATTGAAGAACCCTTTGAACTTAACCTATTCTGTAAGTTAAAATGGCCACATTGCCAGCCACGGAAAACTGACACAGCTTGACTGACTTCAGTGGAGCAAAGTCAATTTACACCTGGCAAGGCCCTTAGTGTTGTATGAGATGAATAGTACTTTTGTTCAGGATGAGTGAACATTTTGATCATACTCTCTGAACTGAATGAGCAACCCTGAAAACAAGATTATGGCAAATGTTTGAACCAATATTAACACAAGTAAAACTGAATTTGGTTTATACCAATTTTTTCCATTAAATGTTCAAGATGAAGTCCCTGTCCTGACATCGTTAAATGCATGTCTACACACTCAGTTTTCAATGCAGTCTAAAATATTTTATACCGAAGCCCACTCTGTCAAATACACTTTAAAAAAAAAAAAAAAAAAAAAAAAAAGGAATACACCTACATATTTGACATTTTATTTTGACTTGACTATATTTAGCCTGTAACCAGCATTCCTCCCAACTGGTACTAGGACAGATTTTATATCTTGCTGATAAAACATCTTTCTTCTGAACCAAAATATACATGGGAAGTGGGCTTCAATATCATCTATAGATTTTAATTCAAAATACACTGTACTTCAGTTACAGATTTGGAATATGTTTTCAAAGTGATTGTGCAGCTCAACTCCAATGCAGAGCTTTCCAAGACCACCTTCACTGGCCTAGGAAAACAGAAGCATTGATACATCTACAGAGTTTGAAAACATACCAGACTCTGTGATCTCTGTTCTTTCAATTTTCAACATTATTGCCTCTTTGAACTGGTGGAATGAAATCTAAAGTAAAAGATAAGCTGGGAGGTTATTCAGGAGTTCATCCAGCTTCTTTCTTCTGGCTGTAATGGTTTGCAATATTTATCTCCATTTTTATCATGTTCCTTCTACATTTATTGGCTTGACCTCAGCATAGCTGAGAGGTGATAGCTTCCTTTCTTTTTCTTTAAAATATACTGTTGAAGATAAACAGAGCTGAAATTAATATCCCAGCTTTAATACTTCATTAGCAATACATTTTTTCCTTTAGTGAGAAGCCAGTGCCAAATTCTTCGTCATCAAAATGGAGAGCTGAAAGTTACCACAGCAGCGAGTCGGCAAGAAGAATATTTTACATTCACAAATCTACATATAAGAAGAAAGACAAAGGGGGTGACATGAGAAGCTAATAAACAAAAAGCACAATACAGTGGGGTCAGAAACAATGGAAGGAGAGAACGCTTTCTGAAATCTAGACACATATGGTGCTTTTCCCAGTGTATTACTGGTTTCTTCTAGTATTGTTATTAACCTAGAATTTTCTGGCTGCCATTTAACCTTTTGTCACGGTTTGCCTCAAGGTCCCACTGCAATACCAGTCGTTTCCACTCCCAAAGTCGCGCTCACCCAAAGCCGCGCTCCCAAATCCACAGTCACTGCCACGGCCACAGCCGTTGCCAAACCTAGCAGCGCTTCTGAGCCAGATACTGTAAGAGAGACCCACTGACTGAGAAATCTTTCTCTTTCTTTGCATTCTTTTCCCCAGGCAAAAGTAATTGGCCACATTCACACATGCACCTCATCTACCCTATAAGGGAAAGCCACGCCAGGCACTTTACCCCCCAATATAATAGTGTTTCTTTCTATTTACCTATTGCGTATCGTGCTCAAATACCCAGTTCACAAGTGCAAACGTTATAAACCCCAAGTTTTGTCTCCTGTAACCATCTTTGCACGTCCAGCTTCCCCCCCACTCCCTCTTTTAAACCTGTTACAGTAAAGTGGTATTTGAAGCATAGAGTCTCTGTGTTTGTGCCAGTGCACGTGCGTATCTGGGCGGAGCTTGTGTTCTAGAGAAATAGCCGGTGTAGGCAGCCGGTCCCAAGTTAGGGATGGACCCACTGGGAAATTAAAAACAGCTAATTGGGGGCTATTCCTCCTCTAATTGAGAAGAAGAGAGGGAGCGACTCACGATTTGACTCATGCTTTTCCAGCCCAAGTTGAACTCGGACCGCAACATATGTAATTTAATTTTTAATAAGCACTAAGCACCTTCAGCAGTGTATTTTTGGAAGCTTCTCTTATCTGCCAGCCTTTCATTTTATTTTAGTAAAGTGTGGTGGAACTTTGAGAACTTGTTCAATCTCACCAGAGTGGAAACACAAGTTCAAAAGGTACAGAAGGATAAGGCCCATATCACTAAGGGAGGGTAACAAGATTAATTTCTTCAGAAGACTTTGCTATAGAAAATCTTTCTCTAGTTGTGTCCAAAAATTTAAAAACCACAAGGTCTCTGTTTTCAATTTTATACACAGAAACTTCCAAAATTTCATCCCGTTGAAAGTGTTTCGTCTGTTTAAAGAGAAAATTTTAAAAATATGTGTATGTTCACAACTTTCTAGGGAATAGGAATGCCATAGTTTCCACAGTCCTTTCTAAAGGTCTTGATTCTTCTATGTTGCTACAGCAATCCTTTTAGACATTGTTTTAAAACAAATTGCCTATCTTCAGAGTAGATCTCATTAGTCTAAATCTAATTATTTCAGACATAACACGATAACAAGACATTTATATCTATAGCCTTAATATTTCCTGTAGAATTCAAAATAGGATGCAAAACATTTTTCTGGAGTGAAGACAATATTCAGTTTTATGCTAACCAGATCAACTGTGGTGGAAGCTGCAGGAGAATATCTTTAAACAAGAAATTAAATTAAGGAATTGAAGAGCCAAGAAGTGGGAAGAAAAAAAGGAAAAAAAGACACAAAGGAATAGAATAATAGGAGAAACACTATTTTATATTATATTTTTATTAGTTATATTTTTATTCCATATAACTAATTAAAAAAAAAAGAGTAATATTGTACCACAAAAGAATACCAGTAATTTTGATGCTACTGGAAAATTTAAATACTCTAAGCCCAAGTTTCTCCATAATCTTACAGGCTGGCACATATTAGAATTTCTGTGGAAGTTCTGTCTCATTCAGAAATTTCTCAGAAATAAATTACGATTAGATACTTAAAGATTATCATAATGCCCACAGGTACATTTTTTAACTAAAGTTCATTGCAGTAATCTTAATGCTGTTCTTTTCTGCCTCTTGCATGTTATGCCTTTTGAACTTCATAGATATAATCTATAGTTGTTGGTTGATACTTTTCATTATGTTCATCAAATCATCTTAAACAAATAAGACAGGTAAATGGATTTGTAAAAACACAGGAGACATCCATATTTTATGTTTGAAGTGTTTTATAAATAAATATTACTGTTAGCGGATCTTACCTTTGCTCTACTCTGTAATCTATAAAACCAAAGCTACAGTCCACAGCTCCTTTTTATTAACACACTGTTAAATTAAGCAAATATTTCAGCATGTAAAACTTTTTGTTTATATCACATTTTAAAGAAGTAGTACTTATTTACAATAATCTGTATTTTAAATACTTTCAGATTTTCAAATTATTATAATAGTGACTTTCCTTTTTATATCCAAGTCCATTAAAGAAATTACTTTTATATGGCCCAGTGACCATGTTTGAAACAGTTCCTTACTACATGTAAGATAAATGCTGAGCAGATCAAGTTTATTAAAATTAAATACTTACATTATAAAAAGAAAGTGGCTTAATAGAGGAACAGATGGTTAATGGGCTGTGACTAGCCACAAATGGATTGTGAATATTGTAGCAAGAATCTATCAACAGATAAGAAAATTATTCCAGACAAGGACTGATTGCCTGGAGTCAGTACACAATCTAATTTTAAACCCTTTCATTTTGATCCCCCCCCAAATAACATGAACAATATGATGGAGTCACTTTGCTGGAAACAATTGAACAGAACTGACAAATTCATAATGCTTCAGACCATGAAATCCCAATTGGTCCAATCACAAATACATTTATCATGCCTGTAGAGATATTATTTCAGTTACAACTTATAGCCTTTCCCACTGTGATAACTACTCCTTGGAAATTGGCCAGTTTTGCAAAATAATCTACTCAAATTTCTTCAGAAGACCCGGCACAATCACTTTTTTAATCAGAAGTATTTTTTGTAATTTAATGTTCTTCTTAAGAATGTACTTGAGAAGCACTCTAATAGAGCTTTAAAAATAGAAAAAAACACCTAAATGCCCTGTTCTGTGTGTTTGCAGAGGTTCAAAGCAGATGTATTGACTCATGACCTTTATCTATATGAAGATCTTCCTTCTAGGTAACAAACATCAGTCCACCTTGTTCCTATAAACTTTTTTAAGGATTTAAAATATTGACACAAGAAACCATAACTACTTTATTTTTCCAACCTTTCTCTCCATTCTTAGCATCAGCATAACATACAAAAGCTGTCCAGGACAATATAGTGCAAGAAAGTTACACAAAGTTAATCAGTAAGATTAATTCTAAATATTGATACAGATTTATTTATGCTTAATTTGATTCAGTAATCACTGGTGTTGTTTCAGTAGCTGCCTTTCATTTTAGACAGTTGTAAGAAACTATCAGTATCATTTTAATACACAGATAGATAGTAGGGTTATTTTAATGGAAACAAAATAGAACTAATTCCCCTGTGAACTGAATACTATATAGAAGAGGAACATCCCATCTTCAATTAAAGAATTCTAGAGATGGAAAATCAATCAAAATTATACTCAGTCAATACTTCATAGTTAAAATGGATTTCTTCACATTTATATTTTACTTCTGTTCTGTCTTAGTCTAACTTTAACTTTCAAACATGGGATCTTACTATATTTTATTGGCTATCGAGATAATTGTTTCATCCATTTGCAGTGAGCTACCTTTAAACTGATCACCCTGCCTTTCGCCACCGAGGCAGCCTCCTCTCTCCTTCTCCTCTCCTCTCCTCTCCTCTCCTCACCTCCCCTCCCCTCCCCTCCCCTCTCCTCTCCGCTCCTCTCCTCTCCTCTCCTCTCCTCTCCTCTCCTCTCCTCTCCTCTCCTCTCCTCTCCTCTCCTCTCCTCTCCTCTCCTCTCCTCTCCTCTCCTCTCCTCTCCTCTCCTCTCCTCTCCTCTCCTCTCCTCTCCTCTCCTCTCCTCTCCTCTCCTCTCCTCTCCTCTCCTCTCCTCTCCTCTCCTCTCCTCTCCTCTCCCTCTCCCTCTCCCTCTCCCTCTCCCTCTCCCTCTCCCTCTCCCTCTCCCTCTCCCTCTCCCTCTCCCTCTCCCTCTCCCTCTCCCTCTCCCTCTCCCTCTCCCTCTCCCTCTCCCTCTCCTCCTTTTCCTTTTCCTAATACTGATTATTCTTTTTACTCATGGGAAAATGTTAGATTATCTGCCTTTCTTTCAGGTCAGCCATCAACCAAACAAAATCCATGAACGCAGCAAGTATATAAATCAGCTTTGAAAAAAAAAAAAAATATCACACAGCTCTGTTTAGTTAAATGATGGATGAAAGAACTTGTGCTGTTTTGAAAAATCTAGATGGTTCAAGCCTTCTCATATATGTTGGGTACCTGTTCATCTGTTCACTGCAAGGTAGTTTTTCCTACCTACCAAGCAACATAATCCAACAAGTTATATTATATTTAGTTTACCCATTGCCAGCACAGCTGCAAAGAAAAGGTTTCTATGAAGGCCATCTGACAAACAAGAAGTTAAACTTTATTACCCAGAATGCAATGCTGTCTATGAAAAAGGAAGATTAGACTAATTTAAGGTAGCACTTAACAATCAAGCTACCTCTAATCTTCAAGAGCCACCTCTGCTTCTGCATGCTTATCCATGGGTTTAAACTAGAAATTATTACACCCATTGTCCTAATGATGTCTTTCTTGTGAAGAGTAAAAGCATGTTCTCATGAGCACTGCAGAACTGACCCTCAAAATGCAAGTCTTGAGTGACCTGTGGGATGGAGGAAAGAGCACTTGCTTTTTAAGAGTTAAGGGTGAATCATGAGTTTCTCAGCTCACTGGTCTGAAGTAGCACAGTGGGAGAGGATTAACAAATCCAGCTCCTCCAAAATTTCTCTTTGAAATTCTAAGCTGCTTACTATAAGAACCTTAGGACTACTCTTGCTCTCCTTGAGCTTCTGTGCTTTGCCCCCTGATGCACATCCTCAAATAAGAGTTAAGCAAAACTTTGGCTATAAAAAAATACCTCAAGCCTGCAAATGATTTGCATCTTGCTCACTTAGAACTCTCTCAATTGGGATACAGAGCTCAAATTATTAGTTGTTTTTAGTTTCCTTTCTTCTGTACCTGCAGGTGATTGCTATACCACACAGAAGTTGAAGAGGACATCTCCAAGTTATAGAGTAGGACAATTATGACCAAAATAGAAAAATCAGACCAAGGGTTATAACTAGAAAAAGTTAGCTTCTATTTATGCACCTGACACTGGCCAGAAATCGCAGGAGAGAGAGGATTGCTGCAGTTGACACCAGATGCCACTCCCTCCTCAGAATAACCATAATGAAGCAATACTTTAGACACACAGGGCACCATAAAGGACAGTTGTGGTAGTCATATGAGTTTGTCTGTGATATTTTTTTTTTGTTTTATTTTGTTTTGTTTTTTAAAAATGGTCTTAAACTATGTGATAATTGCTGCTCTCAGTACACCGGAGTAAATCTGTCTAGTTTTTTGGGGGTTGCTGGTTCCAGACTCTTATCCATTTTTGTCACCAAATGCATCTGCATGAAGAAATTTGTAGAAGGACTTAAACTCAAATTATCTAATCATTCCAGTTTGAATTCTGTCCCTACTTCATCCCAAGATGTAGCATATACCTCAGATGTTGTTCCAGCATTTGACTTCACAAACAAGATAAAATGCCCTCCTCTACTTCAAGTCTAAAAACTTTGAACACAAACCACTGTCTCCTCTCTACCATGGACAAAGTCCCAAGTTAGCTGTTTCAAATTAAGTTAATATAATCTGATGCTCCATCTCCCTTTCTTATCCTTTTATGACCAGAATTAATCTATTGACTGAATGCTGAAGTTGGTGCTAGAGGCCCAAATCTCCTAGAAAAGAAAGAGGACTTCAGCATTCTCAGTACTTTGCACCTCAGGGTGCTGTACGATTTTTATTCTGTACATCATTTCAGTTTTATAACACACTGTGTGATTCCTTTCTGAGGAGCTTAATGTATTAATCACTGTCATCTGGTAGAGAAAATGAGGTTACCTTCTCTTCCTAGGTGTATGTCAGATGCACTACAGATTTCCTTTTATTATAGCTTCACTTGTTGCTTTTGTTGTGAAGTCCCAAAGAGCCTCTGTAATTTTTACTAAAGAACAATTAAGGAAAGTTAGATTGCTAACTTTTTCTCTCCTTATAGCTCTTTGAAATTAGCAAAGTTTTAATTCATTAAAAGTTTAATCAAATGCTTAATTTTAATCATATCACAACAGTTACTCTGTGTGTAACTCTACATATATACATTTGTTGTGCAGAACTCGTGTTCATCTTTTATATAAACAGTATAAACACATTCGTTGCAATAACTTGATAACTGTTTCAACAGATGCATGTCAATACTTTAACATAAAGGTAGAAAAATTAATTGAAATCTCCCAGGTGGTACAACATGGGTGACAGATGCATAACTGACATTGAGAAGAAAGGGGATGGAGACGACAAATAAGGTATTTTACGGTACATGATTATGTTTTTACAGTTTTATTACATGTTTCCTAAAAATACAATAAACTAATTATATATTCTTGTAATTGAATACAGTTACTTTAATTAGGTCAGCAAAAAAAATCAATCAGTAAAGTGTAGCTAAAGGATCTATTATTCAAAAAGCTACATCCAATTTATTTCATTTTTCAGGCTCAGGATTTATCTCAAATCCATTTTCAGCCCATACTGCTGGCAAGAATTTCGATTTCTGTAGTCCAAAATTCTCCAGGTGCAGTAATCACTGTTCTTAGCATTTGAACATTGCCTTGGCTGCACATTTCATTAGTAAGCATATCACATCTATCATAAGAATATAAAATGTCTCTTTATTATTATATAAAAATATTTGATATATATACTTCATTCGGAAAGTCTGTTTAACTTGTGGGTGCTAGATAATTCTCATATTCTATGGCATCTCTTAAACTAATATGAGACACCTGGCCTGGTGGTGGCAGGTGGGATGCACCTGTCCCAGAGGGGGAAGAGGCTTTTGGGGCAGGACTTAGCAGGGCTCATTGAGAGAGCTTTAAACTAGATGTGAAGGGGGAAGGGGAGAAAACTGGGTCTGTTAGGGACAAGCACAAGAGGAACATACCAGGGCCTGAAAGTAGGTGGTCTAAGGAGGATTTATTCCCACCAGTGGGCTCTGTTTGTTTCCTGAAATGCCTGTATGCCAATGCACGCAGCATGGGGAATAAGCAGGAAGAGTTAGAGGTCAGTGTGCGGGCTAAGGGTTATGATCTGGTAGCAATAACAGAGACGTGGTGGGACAGCTCACATGACTGGAATGTGGCCATGGATGGTTATGTGCTTTTTAGGAAAGATAGAGCGGGGAAGCGAGGTGGTGGAGTTGCTCTTTATGTGAGAGAGCAACTAGAATGTATTGAGTTTTGTGCAGGGGCTGATGAGGGGCAAGTTGAAAGTCTGTGGGTAAGAATTAAGGGGCAGGCTGGTGTGGGTGATACAGTCGTGGGGGTCTACTACAGACCTCCTGATCAAGGCGAGGAAGTTGATGAGGCTTTCTACAGGCAGCTGAAAGTAGCCTCACAACTGCAGTCCCTAGTCCTCATGGGAGATTTTAACTACCCCGATATCTGCTGGAAGACTCACACAGCCAGCCTTTCACAGTCTAGGAGGTTCCTCAAGTGCATTGATGATAACTTCTTAATGCAAATGGTGGACAAGCCGACTAGAAGAGGAGCGCTGCTGGATCTTGTACTAACCAACAAGGAGGGCCTTGTTGAAGCAGTGGTGGTCAGTGGCAGCCTTGGCTGCAGTGATCACGAGATGGTGGAGTTCAGGATCCTGTGTGGAAGGAACAGAATACCCAGTAGGACCAGAACCCTGGACTTCCACAGGGCAAACTTTGGCCTCCTCAATCAACTGTTAAGGGAAATCCCATGGGACAGGGTGCTAGAAGGTAAAGGGGCTCAAGATAGCTGGTCAACATTCAAGGACCACTTCTTGCAAGCACAGGATCAGAGCATCCCAATGGTTAGGAAATCTAGTAAGGGAGCTAGGAGACCAGCATGGTTAAAAAAGGAACTGCTGGGCAAACTTAAGTGGAAAAGGAAAATCTACAGATCATGGAAGGAGGGGCTGGTCACTTGGGAGGAATATAGGACTGTTGTCAGAGGATGTAGGGAGGCAATTAGGAAAGCTAAGGCTTCCTTGGAACTTAACCTTGCAAGTCAGGTTAAGGATAATAGAAAGGGCTTTTTCAAATACATAGCTAACAAAACTAACACTAGAGGCAATATTGGCCCACTGTTGAATGAGGTGGGAGCCCTGGTGACAGAGGATATAAAGAAGGCAGAGGTGCTGAACGCCTTCTTTGCCTCTGTCTTTACTCCTGCAGGATTTCCCCATGAGCTCCAGACTCATATAGCCCCAGAAGTAGTCAAGATAGATGAGGAGTTTGACATAGTAGATGAGGATTGGGTTAGGGATCAGTTGAGTAATCTGGACATCCATAAATCGATGGGTCCAGATGGAATGCATCCAAGGGTGCTGAGGGAGCTGGCAGAGGTCATTGCTAGGCCACTCTCCATCATCTTCGGTAAGTCATGGGTAACGGGAGAGGTGCCAGAGGACTGGAGGACAGCAAATGTCACACCAGTCTACAAGAAGGGCAAGAAGGAGGACCCGGGTAACTATAGACCGGTCAGCCTCACCTCCATCCCTGGAAAGGTGATGGAACAACTTGTTCTTGTCTCTATCTCTAGGCATATCAAGGACATGGGGGTCATCAAGAGCAGTCAGCATGGTTTTATCAAGGGTAAATCATGTTTGACTAACCTCATAGCCTTCTATGAGGAAATTACTAGGTGGATAGATGATGGTAGAGCGGTAGATGTGGTTTATCTGGATTTCAGTAAGGCATTTGACACTGTCTCCCACAGCATCCTTGTAGATAAGTTGATCAGGTATGGGTTTGGTGATCAGGTAGTGAGGTGGATCAGGAACTGGTTGATGGGAAGGAGTCAGAGAGTTGTAGTCAATGGGGCAGAATCTGGTTGGAGGTCTGTGACTAGTGGAGTCCCTCAGGGGTCGGTACTGGGACCGGTGTTGTTCAACATCTTCATCAACGACCTGGATGAGGGTATAGAATGTACCCTCAGCAAGTTTGCTGATGACACTAAGCTGGGAGGAGTGGCTGACACACCAGAAGGCTGTGCTGCCATTCAGAGAGACTTAGACAGGCTGGAGAGTTGGGCGGGGAGAAACATGATGAAATTCAACAAGGGGAAGTGTAGAGTTTTGCATTTGGGGAAGAACAACACGATGTCCCAGTATAGGTTGGGGGCTGACCTGCTGGAGAGTAGTGTAGGTGAAAGGGACCTGGGGGTCCTTGTAGACAGGAGGATGACCATGAGCCAGCAATGTGCCCTTGTGGCCAAGAAGGCCAATGGCATCCTGGGGTGCATTAGAAAGGGTGTGGTTAGTAGGTCAAGAGAGGTTCTCCTCCCCCTCTATTCTGCCTTGGTGAGGCCGCATCTGGAGTATTGTGTCCAGTTCTGGGCCCCTCAGTTCAAGAAGGACAGGGATCTGCTTGAAAGAGTCCAGCGCAGAGCCACAAAGATGATTAAGGGAGTGGAACATCTCCCTTATGAGGAAAGGCTGAGGGAGCTGGGTCTCTTTAGCTTGGAAAAAAGGAGGCTGAGGGGTGACCTCATCAATGTTTACAAATATGTAAGGGGTGAGTGTCAGGGAGATGGAGTTAGGCTCTTCTCAGTGATGACCAGTGATAGGACAAGGGGTAATGGGTGTAAATTGGAGCATAGGAGGTTCAAGGTGAATATCAGAAAAAACTTCTTTACTGTGAGAGTGACAGAGCACTGGAACAGGTTGCCCAGAGAGGTTGTGGAGTCTCCTTCGCTGGAGACATTCAAAACCCGCCTGGATGCGTTCCTGTGTGATGTGCTCTAGGTGACCCTGCTCTGGCAGGGGGGGTTGGACTAGATGATCTTTCGAGGTCCCTTCCAACCCCTAGGATTCTATGATTCTATGATTCTATGATTCTATGAATAGGTCTCTTCCACGTATATTACCTTCTCCAATTAAATTCCATTTTCAACTGGTAGAGTTGCACCATAATATCAGGCTCCAAAATAATTTGTATTTATACTACAGTGGAAAAAAATGTGGTCTGGTTTTTGCGTGGGATTTTGGGGTGTTGGTTTTTATTTGTTTTGGTTTGGTTTGGTTTGGTTTGGTTTTTTTGGTTGGTTTGTTGTTCTTTTAGTACAAATACTTCAAATAAAGAATATAATATTTGTAACTGCTTTACATGTAATGAACTACATGCATACTATTTCAGATGCTGAGGAGAAGCACTCTCACATCCCCTCTAGAGCTGCTTTGGTGGCTACTGCCTAGGCTTCTCTGACATTGTTTTAGCTATTTTGTCTTGTCGTGTGCATGCTTTCTCAGATTTTTTTTTTCTTTACATTTCACAGATACATACTAGAGCTTTTCTAGAATGGTTGTTCTGTCAACAGCTATTTGTCCTGGTCTGAGCCAGGATGAAGCTAATTTTCCTTTTACTGATTTTTTTTTCCTTCAGTAATCTTTCTTTTAACTAGCAACAAGTGTTCCAGCTAGTGGACTGATAACACTGGAATGTTTATGTTACTGCTGAGACTCCAAGGTCGCTTCTTAGCTCTGCTACTACAGAGGCTACCGGGGCAGGAGAATTGTATCTATGACCCCCCGTAGGGGAGCTGGCCTAGACAGACTGCAAAATTGACCAAAGGTATTCCATTCCATATATCTACGTAAGCTCTGAGGAAGGTCGGAAATCACAGAAGACAACTTCCTTCCTGCTTCTTCTTCCCTTCTCTTCCATCCATGGCCAGCATCCGGGGAGGACTCCATCCATCCATCACCGTCGACCCCCAGGCTCTGACCTCATAACCCTCATAACCCAGCCCCTGTCTGCTCTGCCTTATCTCCTGCCTGAGGACTGAGACATTTTGGGACTGCTCACAGCTAAGGGGAGTTCCCAGGGGAGTTGCTGGGGGTGGGGGGAGGCAAGAGGCTTTTGCACATTCCTGAACATACTTGTATATAATTGTACTTATAATTAAAGCTGTCTAGTTCAATTTTCAATCCAGCAAAGTCTCTCTCCTTGTCATCTCTCTCTTTTCCCTGCCTGGGGGAGGCAGAGGGGATCGAGAGCATTGTTTGTCTCTGGTTTAACTGCCAATCCTGAGTCAAACCGTGACACTATTACTGTTTCATGTGCTCATTTCCTAACTCCACTAAGTATTAACTTTTACTAAACTTCTTCCTACTACGCTTAAGAAACAACAGTCCATTGTCCTACAAAAAACATGAGGTGAAAATGTTGGAATCCTTTACTTGTACCCAGTTCCATTTTGATTTAGTATATGAATTGCATTACCAATTGCATTGATGCTCATAAGACCTTGTTATTAACATTAATTATTAAAATTAATTAATTAAAATTACTTTAAGAAATCCTGACTTTATGATTATCATTATCGTAGGACAATAATTTGGGTATATATTTAAAAGTGGCAAAATAAAGAAGAGATAAAGTATTAAACAGAACCATAGTATTTTGAAGGGTATGGCACCTGTCCAAAATCAGGAATGCTGAAGCTCATTAAAAGCAAGAGAGCTTTTAACTAAAGAGAACATAAGAAAAATAGTATGGCCAGGACCATTTTTCCCATTGACTCAGGGAACTAAAAGAGCAGCAGAGCCACCAAGTTTCAGCTTTAACTCTCCCTTTTTACAAATCCACACAACATGCACTCTATGGAAGGCAGATAAGCTGTTTTCTTCTCACCACATAGAAAAAATTAGGTAAGAGAAAGAATACAGAAAAAAACATTTGCTCCAGTTATGTTTTTTTTCCCACCCACCAACTTTGCTAGAATCTGCATATGTGAAAATTATCAGCCTGTTGCTTTAGAGCTACAGGGTACCGTGCATAGTCCTCTCCCTATTTTGTGTCTGTCAATGTGCCATTTTTACGTATACCTCTAAAATTTCCAATATCACTGAAGATGAACAGAAATTTATGAGTGCAGTCTTTCATCTTTACCTCTGATAAACAAGGGGTTATGGGTGCAAATTGGAGCATAGGAGGTTCAAGGTGAATATCCGAAAAATTTTTTTTACTGTGAGAGTGACAGAGCACTGGAACAGGCTGCCCAGAGAGGTTGTGGAGTCTCCTTCTCTGGAGGCATTCAAAACCCACCTGGATGCGTTCCTATGTGATGTGCTCTAGGTGACCCTGCTCTGGCAGGGGGGGTTGGACTAGATGATCTTTCGAGGTCCCTTCCAACCCCTAGGATTCTATGATGATTCTATGATTCTATGATGATGATTTGATTATCCTCTCTGCCAAAATTCAGTTCTACATTTAAGGTGCTGCAGTATCACTGTGACTCCTAAGAAGTTTTTTTTGGGGGGATGACACTTCAGGCTATACTCTTGTGAAAGGTTTATCTGTGAATTCCCACTAGTGTTCATACCATATAGCATTTCAGTCTGTTACAGGCCTCAGCTAAGATAGCTTGACTTCAGTCTTCATGGGATTTATTTGTTTGTTTGTTTGTTTGTTTGTTTTTTGGGTTTTTTTTCCACTCACAATGTGTTTGTTCTGTCTCCTTTGTGTCAGTCAATTGACCTCCCACTGATTTCAGTATTAGATACCTTTAAATACCTTCATTATCCTTCTTTTTATAAAAAAAAAAAAAAAACCAACAAAAAACAACTTTTATTCCCATTATTTACTAATAACTGTATTTAATGTAAGAAAACTGGGGGTACTGGAGGTTTTGTTGAGTTGCAGCTTTGAAGTCCATCCGTATTGGACAGAAATGTTAGAAAAAGGGCTCACACTTTTCATTCGATGTTATTTTTCTTTTCTATAGGAGTAAAAGAAGTCTGAGTAACGCTGGTTTCTGTATTTTAAAATACTAAATGAGTCTCAGACAAGATACTACAACATAATACTTGTAATAAGAGGACTAAAATAAGCCTCTATGATCACAACCAAAAGATTATGTTCCAGGAACAATTTTTTCAGCTTTATCCTCCAAACAGAAGATGTTCTGTTTACACCATTAAGCTGTTCATACTTCCAGCACAAGGTGAAAGCACTTCATTTTCAGGTTACATCAGAATGCAAATTTGTTAACACAAGTGTATTGAAAACAACAGAGGGAAAAAAAAAAAAAATATATTTTTTTTCTGATACTGACAGAAACCGAAATGGTATAGGACACTCTTTATCCTAACAACATTGGTGGAAACAAACACTGATTGATTGACCTACCATTTCTGCATCAGAACTACTGCAAAATAAATAATGACACAGCTTTGGGCAAGTATTATAGTATTATATCAAACAGATGTTAGAGTTTTTAAAGTGCTCAAAAATCCAAATCCTGCCAAAAGTGAGTTGGAAAGCTTTTTTCAAGTGTAAGCAAAAGCAGGATGAAAAACATTGTTACTAAACTAAGGCCTTTTAAATCTGGAAGCAACAACAGCAATGTTACTTTGATTGTGATAAACTAGGCAATTCAGATATAAAGCAACCTATCTGTTCAGAAGTGCATGTCACAGTCTAGCAAAAATCTCCCCCAGTAAAGGGCAAGTGCTTCATATTTTGCTATACATTTCCACCTTCCATTGAAAGGATGTTTAACATTTTCCTAATAACTTTCCTAAACCATTCCTATTCCCTGTTAGCATTTATTCTGCTAAAATGGAAATAACTCAGATCTGAGGCATCCCTAACCTAAGTATGGAAAGAGCTACCTGTTTTGGCCAGATGTGATGAATCTGGACTGCTGCCTGGTTGGATTGGCTTACCTGGAATTACTGCTGGTTTGTTTTTTTACCTTAACTAAGTTATTCAAATTCCCAACACTGTTCTCATACTGTGCCAGGCACTATAAACAAATGTCTCTATCTCAGGGTAGATCATCTGGCAATCTAGTTCCTCTAAAGACTGTAGGCAAAGCTATTTCCTGTGAGTAAACATTGCAAACTTTGAATTTTGTATTTTCTTCTTACAAAGTCCTGTTTCTTCCATTCTCTGTCAATTCTGTTGCACTAGGGTCCTGCCTACTGTGTGTACTTTGTGCTCAATGCTCATCTTAAATGCAGTGTTTCTACATTTCAGTACGTAAATTACTGCAACTAAAATTGCAGTCAGAGGGACTTTCTATTTCTTTCAGTAATTTGGTATCATTCTCACTACTTGGAGATATAATCCAAGCTTCTTTTTGATTAATGAAATTTCATGTAGATTGCTGTTTTGCTAGCCTATTGCTGAACTTGCGTACTTTTGATACCTGAATCTTTGTTTTGTCTGGGTAAGTCACTGGCCTCTCTTAAAGAACAGTATTTCTCTGTCCCTAATTGAATACAAAGACATCCTTTAGTAATTCTTGGAATGGGCAGGTGCCACCAGTGGAATAGACTTTTTACTGCTAAATACCAGAGTGCAGGTAGACTACTTCAGGAGGAGACAGGGACTTCCTGTGTTGTATTAATTGCCTTCTGGGCAGAATCTAGCCTTCTCTCAAGGCAATAGATCCTATTTCCTGTGAAATTTGTAACCTAGAAAGAGCCACCACACATAATATTTGTCTTTCAATTTACTGCAGATCCTGCATGTTGCCTGACTTTCATTTTCCTGCCTTTGGAAGTTGCACCATAGGATCCTTTCAAAAGTGAACAGATGCAATATAAACACAGTAATTGAAAATGCACTGATCAGAGCAGCTTTAGCAAAGAAGTGGGATGAATAAGAACTCCTAGTCTTCATAATACCAAAATCAAGTGCATCTTAAGTACAAGTGGCTTTTCAACTCTGATCTGAAGGGATGCAGTGCAATTACATCGTCTTAATACCATCTCAGAACTTGCGCTCAGGCAGCTTCTAAAATAGGCAAAATAAATACATGGGAACAATGAACAGCAATAGGATAAAAATTCATCCTGCATTACTTTGAAAAACAGAGCTGCAGGAAATGTATCCAAATGGTGATTAATTAGTTTAAGAACAAAGCCCTTAGTTAAATCATAGTTGAACATGAAGCTACCCCCTACAACAATGATCCTCAATCTAACTAATCCTGGTGTTCCTAGAAGTTAATTTAGAAGTGTTAAATAAATAGCTGGAGGCACCGAACACCACCACAGAAGAAACTAACTCAGCAGGAGACAACCCAGATTCATACTTCTCTCATCTTAAAATAACATGGTGATCACAGAATAGCATTTAGTGGCATGGCAAATCCAAAATATTCTACATTCTATGAGAACTTAAATCCTACTTTAAATCACTATATTTACCTCACAGCTTGCTTTCTATTTCAAAGCAGTTTGGCTTTAGAAGTTACTAAATGTCTTTTTTCTTTTACCAGATGAGACATTCCAGATATATAGTGTCTGTCTCAAACAATCCAAGAAATAGACAGTGAATTTGGACACCCAGGATGCCTGGTGTTTGTCTTGAGACATCTGAGAGGTAAACAGGACTTGTTGCTGGACTAAAGAGATGTCTCAGCAACCCACCAAACCTTTTACTCCCCTGTGATGTGTACTGGGGAATGTGGTGTGGGACATGCTGAGTTGGAAGACAAAGGAACTCTACAGCTGGTGCTGGAGCAGAAGATCCAGTGATAACCAGGCCTTGAGATTTCATGAAAACCACCAACTTAACAGGAAAAGATAAAAAGTGCCAGTCTCAAGTCAACTCCTAGGACCGAACCTCTACTACAGTAAACTAATCCTGTGGTGCTGAGTTGTCTCAACCTCCTGTTTACTGTTGATCAGTGGCTTATCTTCTTATTTAGTCAAACAAAGACTATCTGCAAGACCTAGTCCTGGCACCGGACTCCCACCCCTTCTATCTCTGAGGCACGAGAAGACAGAGGACAGGGAGAAAGGGGGGGGAAGTGGGCAAAAACTGTATAAAAATTTGGGACACTAGGGGTGCAGGGAAGCTCTTCCTCACCACAGCACTTCCCCACCGAAGCGCTTCCCCATCGATGACGTCGCTGGAACATGGTGGTAACTATTATCTTGCTAATCTCTGTAATTCTGCTTTCTTCTTCCTTTTCTGTTTCTGTTTTCCTCCCTGTCCTATCTGCTCTAGGGACTTTGCTGTGTAACTCCAATAAACTTCGGTGTGCACGTGAATCTGACCTTGTTTGTGTCTTAATTTCACCATTTGGGATCACCTTTAAACCTTTTCACAGGCCCTGCTGGACAAAAAAAGGGTGCAGCTGCTGTGTGGCTCCTACCAGGAGAGGGAAGGCAGAGTCCAGCTTCCCCAGCCTCCCACTGCAGTGAGGAGTGTCAGAAAGCAAGGGGATTCTGCCCCATCTCTCGTAAGACCGCACACCAGCCCCGCCCCAGTGCCTGTTTGTGCACCTTTGTTTTGTTCTGGCGAGATCATAAAAAATTGCCATGTATCTGAATATCAGATTATGACACCAGACATCTCTTGAAAGATCTCCTATATCACTTATTATAGTTATGGGTTATCCATCAAAACAAACCCCAACACATCTAACACTCCATTCCCACCAATTCTTATCCAGGGCTTTCAGCATGTTTGTCATAACATCTCTGGAACCTAAATATAGTAATACATCCCATGATACTTATTAAGAAAAGAATCCAAATAAACTGAGATTAAGAAAAAAAAAATCATTTTAAAAAATCATTAATTACCAAACCACATTTCTTTACAGATCAGAACATTTGCTCTTTGAACACTGAAAGACCACACAAATTTTTCCCTCTTAGAGGTTGTCACGGTTTGACTCAGGATCGCCAATTAAACCACAACAACAATGCTCTCGATCCCCTCTCCCTCCCACCCAGGTAGGGAAGGAGAGAGAATTAAGGAGAGAGACTTTGCTGGATTGAAAATTAAACTAGACAGCTTTAATTATATGTACAATTATATACAAGTATGTTCAGGAATCTGCAAAAGCCTCTTGCCTTCCCCCACCCCCAGCAACTCCCCCGGGAACTCTCCTGAGCTGTGAGCAGTCCCAAAATGTCTCAGCCCACAGGCAGGAGATAAGGCAGAGCAGACAGGGGCTGGGTTATGAGGGTTATGAGGTCAGAGCCTGGGGTCGACAGTGATGGATGGATGGAGTCCTCCCCGGATGCCGGCCATGGACAGAAGAAGCAGGGATGAAGAAGCAGGAAGGAAGTTGTCTTCTGTGATCTCTGATCTTCCTCAGAGCTTAAGAAGATATATGGAATGGAATACCTTTGGTCACTTCTGCTGTCTGTCTAGTCCAGCTCCCCTATGGGGAGGTCACAGATACAACTCTCCTGTCCCAGTAGCCTCTGTAGCAGCAGAGCTAAGAATCGACCTTGGAGTCTCAGCAGAAACATAAACATTTCAGTTTTATCATCCCACTAGCTGGAACACTTGTTGCTAGTTAAAAGAGAGCTTACTGAAATAAAAAAATCAGTAAAAGGAAAATTATCTTCATCCTGGCTCAGACCAGGACAGAAGTGGATACTTCTGAAACTTGCTGTTGATTTAATTTTAATCCAACACATTGAGTCACAGATTAGTTTGATCAGTCTTGTGTTGTATTCAGATCTACTTCAAAATCCAAGTGAATGAACACCTATTATTACAAGATGAAGCTAAATAAAAGCAGAGATGAGTCTATGAGGGTTGAGCATAAATAGGTTTTAGTCACTTACCTTTCTTTATATTGGGAGTAGGCAAGGACTAGCCTGATTTCTGCTGCAAATGGAATGTGAATGAAGCATAAAATCCCCACTGGATTTAAGAAGCCATCTTTGGAATATCTATGAGGAAAAAAAAAACATGACATTTCATTTAGGACACTGTCCAGTTCATACTTTTAATGCATTAATGAAAAAGATACAAAACTTTGTTCTAACTGAAGTTTAATAAACGCAAATGTGTCATATCCAGAAGCAGACTAAGAAATTAATGCATTACTAATACCAGTGCAAGTCATATTTTTATATATATGCAAGCATTTCATAAGCTGACACTACGCAGTAAGATATTGTTAGATCTAACCATTAACTTTCTAATATCTATGATCAAAGGCCTTATTACAACTTCCTATGGGTATTTTATCTTATTTTATCTTGCATATTGTTACAGACTTACTAATCCCATTCTGTCCTGCTCTGAGAGCCAAGTTTATCTCTACACATTTTCATCTTACTGTTCACACAGAAACTTTGACTGGACACAATGAGGCTGATGAAGGCTAAATAACCCTAAACTATAATTGGCTTATATTCAGGTTAAATATGTCATGATGCTTCCTTGCAGGACTCTTAACACCTACTGACAATACCAATTAAAAATGTTGACATGCCGTTTGTCATTCAGAACTAGCATACATCAACCAAAAATTGGTGTTTATTTAAACTAGTACAGCTACATTAAATGATTCCATTACTGAGTCATGAGCTATATTTATAAAGGTGTTCTTCAGAGGATTGATTTCCAGAAATTGCAATTCTAGTGCACATGTAAGTATTACAGTGATTCAAAACAAATGATTACTGCTGTTTTCTTACAGAATGTGAGAAAGATCAATTTTCCAGCTAAAATTTTGCAGGTATTGTTTATCTTTTTTTGACACTCCCAAGTCAAACGTGTGCCACAAAAACCCATATCCAAGCCCAGAAGACTTCCTTTCATGTATTTGTTTTGCAAAATTATGTTATCACAGAATCATTGAGGTTGAAAAAGACCTCTGAGATCATCAAGTCTGACCTATGACCTAACACCACCACATCAGCTAGACCATGGCACTAACTGCCACATCCAGTCTTTCCTTAAACACCTCCAGTGATGGTGACTCCACCACTTCCCTCGGCAATCCATTCCAATGTCTGATCACCCTTTCCATGAGGAATTGCTTCTTAATATCCAACCTAAACCTCTCCTGGCACAGCTTCAGGCCCTGCCCTCTCATCCTGTCACTAGTTGCCTGGGAGAAAAGCCGGACCCCCACCTGACTAGATAGGCTAGATATTAGAAAGAATTTCTTTACTGAAGGAGTGGTTGGACAGTGGAACAGGCTGCCCAGGGAGGTGGTGGAGTCACCATCCCTGAAAGTGTTTCAAAGAAATGTAGATATGGTGGTTAGGGACATGATTTAAACAGTTAATGAGTAGATAAAGGTTATGGTAGATGGATTTAGGACTCGATGATCTTCAAGGTCTTTTCCAACCAGGTTGATTCTGTGATTCTGTGACTACAACCTCCGTTCCGGTAGTTGTAGAGAGTGATAAGGTTCCCCCTGAGTCTCTTCTTCCCCAGGCTAAACAACCCCAGCTCCCTCAGCCTCTCCTCATAAGACTTTCCCTCTATTCCCTTCACCAGCCTTGTTGCTCTCCTCTGGACCCGCTCCAGCACCTCAACATATTTTTTGAAATGAGGGGCCCAGAACTGCACACAGTACTCAAGGTGAGGCCTCACCAGTGCAAAGTACAGGGGGAGAATTACACCCCTACTCTTGTTGAGGGTCTCGTTGACCCTCATAATGTTGGCCTCAGCCCACTGATCCAGCCTGTTCAGGTCCCTCTGGAACATCTTCCTACACTTCAGCAGATCAACACTCCCGCATAACTTGCTGTCACCTGTGAATTTACTAAGGGTAGAATCGATCCCCTCATCTAGGTCATCAATAATGATTTTTAATAGGACTGGGCCCACTACAGTTCCCCGGGGAACACCACTGGTAACCAGACACCAACTGTATGCTCACCATTCACTACCACTCTCTGGGCCCAGTCATCCAGCCAGTATTTAACCCAGTGAAGGTTGCACCTCTCCAAGCCATGGGCTGCCAGCTTTACCAGGAGGATGCTGTGGGAGACTGTGTCAAAGGTTTTGCTGAAGTCTAGGTATACCACATCCACAGCCTTCCCCTCATCCACTAGGCAGGCCACACAGCCAATATACAACATTACAAGAGGACACCTGAACAACACCAGGTCAGACCACTTCTTAATTTTTTTTATTTTTTTTTTCATTTCTGCAGTTTTCATCAGTTTAAATACTGAGTTCAAAGAGGAAAATTTTGCGACCTGTACTTCGGTCACACTGTTCAGGTTATTTCTATATGTTAAGTTCCAAGAACTTCCTGAGAATGTGCCAACTACCCTTCGATATGACAGTTTCTAGAAGACATTTGTAGATCTGCTAGTACCATAAAATAATATAGAAAAAGGTATGAGATGTGTTTGAAAATGAGAGCAAGATGATAAGAAGAGTAGCAACTTAACAGATGAGTAAAAATTCCAGACAGTTGTTTGGACTCCCAACTTAGCTTTAGATACTCCAGTAGAAAATAAAACAACAGAGAACATCATATAGAAGTAGCCAGATCTTTCCAAGATTAAAGGTATGAAAAAGTGCCTAATTGCAACTTAGCCCACGTGTATTTATCTAGCATATTTTGATAGGATAACATTATCAGACTATTTTTAACAGCTTAAAGTATTTAAAAATAATAACAATAAAAGATGGATTTTGCTCCTACACTGTGTCATTCTGGTACAGAACCTTAACTTTTGTGGATGTTATTCCTACTTATTTAGCCACTATAATGTGTGCTTAACACCTTAATGTTCTAAAACATTTGCTTTTGAAAGCCTATTCTCTTTGGAATGGGTTTTGTGGGCTCACTTTTTCCATAGATATCCCAGCTCTTATCTAGAAATGGATTTATTAGCAAGCAACTTTATAAGAATTTGACTTCTTACCCAGAGTAATAATGAATTCTTCTTGTTTAAACTCAGGCCTTAAACCTTAGATAAAATTTTTTTATTATTTGTGAGGAAACAGAAAAATGCAACAGAACATAACCTCTTCCAGCCAAATGTCTTGAATTGCAATAATGTATTACAAATCAAATAATTATTTCAGGTGAGTCACACCTAAACTATAATTAAAATGCCAATGAAGTTTCAGGGTTCTAAGTTAAACAAAAGGAGAACAAAAGCACAGATAAATAAATCATATATACAAAACATAGTGTCTACTCCAGTCTTAAGTGATTCCACTGAAGTAACGGGAGAGTTGCTTCCAGCAAAATTGTTATCTGTCACATTCTTCAAAGATTATTTTCAGAAAAGGCCACTATACTTCCAGTGTGATTTTCTGTCCATCAGGCTGTGATATTTTCACAAAGTGTCTCAACTGTATCATCTCTTTCCTAGATGAAGATCCAATCTTGATTTAATTCAACAGGTTTAGTTCGCATAGATAGTCCAATTGTATAGGTATGAGTTATGAACTATCCAAGTGTTATGCAGGTTGACTGTAAGCTCTAGCATCCACCTGGTTCATCCTCTCAGTAATCTCATCCAATAGCAAAAGACAGAAAAAAACAAATTACCTAAGCATACCTTCACCCTAGTAGCTCCAGCTTCTACCTCAATTATTTGGTTTAGTCTGGAAGTTGTGGTCCAGGATCAGCTGTGGTTAATTACCTGTAAGAATTTTGTCCTTTCCACAGCTGATTCCTTGATCAGTACCAGGTACAATCAATCTTTAGCTGAGTAATTTCAATCCAAACTCTCACCAGATTATATCTTTTTATTCTACCCTTAGCTGTAGTCTGTGGAAGCTACAGTGTAGAGGGTACTGGGAACACGGGGAATGCAACACAGTACTTGGCACCATAAAGTAAACAAAACCAAAGTCAAGAAAATAAAAAGACCTTATCACTCCAGCCTGTAGAACAGGTGACTTACCAGCAGTTAGGGCAACATCAGGAAACCAAAAAAATACTAATCATAAGATGGAATTCAGACCACAATTAAACAAGACAGTTACAAGGTCAAAGTCAAGGTTTTGGGAACACAGCTTAGAGACATGATAAAAAGCAAGACATAATAAAATCACTGTCTCAGTAAGGCAACCTATCAACCAAAAAACTAACCTAGGTCCCAGTTGACTGGTTTGTGAAAATTGTTTGGGATAGCTGCAGGCTTGCCAAAGCCTCATGGTAATTCTGCAACTAGTTCAGATTTATGTGGTTGCCATTACACTGGTCTGGTTCACTAGTTTGACCAAGTCTTATTCCTATTTGCCATCCCTGACCATCGCATTTACACTGTAATCTTCCTTAGCCTCAGACAAGGCTACCTCTGGAAAAAAGACCTTGTTCTTTCCTATATATTCTCCCACTGACACCTACTGTATTGAAAAACATCTTTACTGTCAGTGCACATTTTTTCCTGTCTGATCTGAGCTGCTGTAGCAAGTTTGATCCTTTGTGTGTGTTTCTTTCCTGTGCCTGGTGACTTCAGAATACTTTACTTAGCAGAACAAATAGATGCTTCAGAAAGAATTATCATGTTAAAACAGATGTTCAGACAAAAGGAAGGAAACACTTCAAACTTCCTAATTTTTTTTTTATTACTGACTTGAATTTGTCATCTGCATAAACAACTCCTATTTCTAATACTACGAGCTAATGCATCCTGTGGTTATGTTTGGCATTCCAAATCTTAAAGGAATAAATTTTTAAGTTTTGCTTTGCTTTTTGTTTTGTTTTTACTTGGATATATCAGAATATTTTTATTTACTAAAAAACTGGTTTTGTACATGGTATTGGTGAAGGTGTCCAGGTATGGCAGCTTGAAACTGCAGGGGTGGCCTCTGCAAGGCTGAGGCTGCCCCTTACTGAACACAGCCAGTTCCAGTCAACTCCAACTAATCCAGTGCAGGGCATGGCTGAGCCACTGAGCCCCAGGTGCTGAAAACGTACTTAAGAAAGGGCAGAAAATGCTGCAGCGTGAGAGGAGAAGACAACGAAAAGAGTGAGAAATAACCTTGCAAACCCTAAGGTCAGAGAAGTAGGGTGTCCAGATGTTGGAGCAGAAATTCCACTCCAGCCAACAGAGAGGACCCCATGCCAGCAGGAGGTAGATATTTCCTGAAGGAACTATGGACTATGGATGACCTATGCTGGAGCAGGGAAAGAGTGTGAGGAGTGAGGAGCAGAAGAGAGAAGCTATTATAGACTGTCCACAGCCCCCATGCCTCTGTACTGCTCCAGGGGCAGGATGGGCATGGGTGCTGGGAAGAGAGGTTGACAATGAAGACCTGGGCATAACATGGGAGAGAAGGAGGAAATCTGGTATTTTAATGTTCATCTTTGATTCTCACCACCCAAACCTATTTTAATTGTCAACAAATTAAATTAATTTTCCCCAGGTCAAGTCTGTTTGCCTGTGAGAGCTACTGGTAAGTGAACTCCCTGTCTTTGTCTTGAGCCACAAGCTTTCTCATTTAATTTTCTCCCCCTGTTGTGTTGAGGATGGGGAGTGAGCAGCTGGATAGGAGTTTGGCCTTTAGCCGAAGTTAATCAACAAAGTATATATATAAAGTTCCCCTTTAGGAACCAGGAAACTAAATAAATTTTCATGAACACTAAATGAAGACTTCAACCACATTAATGGTCTAGACTCGCCTTGCTAGAAAACTAGCATATAATTTTTTTAAAGTTTTTTGTCAAGAAATAAATGAAATAAGAACATTATCAGTTCTGTTTCATCACTATAAGAAAGCTAATAACATAATTGTTTTTAATCTGTTTCTGAGTCTAGGATTAATGGATTACTTCATTTTCACTCAGTCTAAAATATATGAGCAAGGTTCTGTTGAACTGTATGGGGGTGCTTTTCTCAATATTTCCTAAAGTTACTTCAGAAAAAACAGTGTTTTAAGTCTCTTGGGATTCGATCCACAGGGTGCTTTGTCTTTTAATGAAAGCATATTCTTCTGCAGAATACATTACCTTACTGAAATGCTTATTTCTTACATTTTCCATGATTTATGATAATGTTTACTAGCAATAAAAAAAATAAAATAAAATAAATTGTTGTGTTCCCTAGATCTATTTAGTTTAAAATATGTACCATTAAAGAAAGCATAGCTGCAAGTATATAATACTCATTTCTGTTATGAATCATCTGTTACATATTTGGAAGATTTCTGTTATTAAGACAAGAGAACTGCTACGTGCATTCCTGAAGTATGCTAATTTGACAGAAGAAGTATGTCCCTGAGTAGCAGCTAAATCAGCTCTCCCTTTAAGGCTCTCAAGTTTCCTTTGATCATTCACTTAACATACCTTTTATTTCCCTTGATAAATTTATAAAAGCTCAAAATCAAAATATCTACATTAGTTAATGTTTAAGTTCACTGAGCAACTCTACCATGTGTTGCATTATGACATTTTTTCAACATAATTCAGCAATGAAAACTATAAATAAAGAGAACTGAATTTTTATTAATTCAGCTCCCTCAATTTTATTCATTTTTTAAAAAATGTTTTTATGGAATGGTTTCTTTCATCAGAGTTACATATTTTCTTACTTCTAGTAGAGAGCTAATATTTTGAAACAACATTACTAATTTCTGACACTTGCGTTCCTTGCCATGAGGATAATGTTAACACATATGTAAGGAAACAGAAAACTACTACAGCAAAAGTTGACATTTTCACAGTGGTAGATTTAGATTTTGGCAAAACATTCCTAATCCTCAATATTAGCTATGTGGCTTTCAATTTCAGGAAAAAAATGATATTAAATTCAGAAATTACACACATTTTTATCAAGAATAATTAATTTTTTTTGCAGGATCACCTGGAGCACTAGTACAGACAAGAATAGTTCCAGTCTTTAGTCTGTGCTGGCCATTACTGTAGCAGAACATAAGCAAATGAAGTCCATAATTGTCAACATCTAAAATGCAAATATGTGTCCCTATTCTGGAAATGTAACACAGTTCAGGAGGAAAGAACAACTTTGGTAGCTCATAGATCTGAATTCCAACTTAATTTTTATGAAGTTCCCTAAATGAAGTTTCCTTTAAATGAAGTTTATTCAGTTCCTGAAATCTTCCTTTAGGCAGTTGCTTTATATAATATTTTTCTTTAGTTATTTTTCAATAACTAAGGATATCAATACATACAGTAGTGTATTTTTATTAGCTACGTAATAGAAGAAGCTTTAAAAAGACCAGTTAGCATGAAAAATTCAAAGCAGGGGATCTAAACATACAGTGAGGCTAATGAAATCATGAAAGGATATCCAGAGTTACCTATGGCAGTGACAGTAAGCACTGCATCCACATTGCTCATAGCCATACTTTAATACTGAGGACAGCAATATCCACATTGTGTGAACCTAAAGCCTAAACAAACAACAAATCCTTACCATTCAATACATGGAAAAAGTTAATATCAGAGGAGAGGACTTACTGGGTCACTGAGTCCAATTCTTTAATTATTGCTGCATCACTGAATTGTTTTGTTACCTGTATTCAAGTTGAATTTTCTTACGTGCATTATTCTGCTCCTGAATGATGGCTATTTCAAAACCTCATTCTTCCTCACTACACTTCCAGCCTGAATACAGTACTCTGAAGTTATACCATTTTATTCTGTCAGTTTTTTCCTTCTAACAGCTCTTCCCCATTGTTAGTATTAGCCTCTTTCCTACCTACTCCACAGGTTTACAGAAAGCATTCGATTTCTTCCTTAGCCATTGTTTAGCTAGTTTTCTGCCATTGCTGAAATTCAGCATTGCTTAAATCTTCGTAAATGGGCTAAGTGTCTCTGCCTTGAAGGAAGTACTGCATCCCACTTCAGAAAGGGTGGCCTGATCTGTTCAAGTGAAGTCTAAACACCACCTTGCCAAAATGGATTATTAGTTTCCCTTATGAACTAAGTAAAACATTGGGTAATATCTTCAGATACACTAAGGTCCTCTTTCCACTGTTTTGCAGCTGTTTGTTTATGATAGGAAAGCTTATTCAGCACTCAGTATTTAAAAGACTGCTGGGTTTGGTGTCATTCAGTTCATCCAGTTTCATATTCTGAAGGACTCTATAATGACAGCACCGCCAAGCTGTTTTCTATAGAATAGTGTCTGCTTTTTTTTTTTTCCCCACAAATCCAGAGGAATCTAAAACAGCTGCTTGAGTTATTACTTCTTAATACCTTATAAAGGATTGACAGACATCCAAAAGTATCCAACCTCTTGATGATTAAAACACTGCAGTACAATATGACCTCTGGGTTCAAGCTCTTCCTTCAAGCCTATTGGAGGGGAAAACAAAACAAGTCTTTTGCATCCCAAAACCACATCCAAAATGATGAGAGAATGGGTAAAAGGTGATCTCATAACCAAGTCCTGAAGAACTGAGTTCTTTGTTACTTTTGTTACTTTTGTTACTTTCAGACTTCAAGAATCCCTCCCAAGCTAGGTAGAAAAAAACCCCAGTGTTTAAGAACTTCTGTAGATTGTGAATGACTTGAAACTAGGCAATTTTGAGACTTAGTGACTGGACACAGATACACAAGACAACCTTCATCTAGATCCATATTATAGGACATAAAATCAAGTAAGATTTAAAGGACTTAGGATCAATTTAGAATCTCAAGTATATCCTGCTGTTTTCCCATTCGAAACATCTTCTTACTCTTCAGGTTTTCATAGAAATAAAACCAAGGTTTTCAGGCAGGAATTCAGGAAGGCAACATAAACTGATTCTCAGTGGATGAGCATGAGACCAGAGCAGGAGTGATGACACTATGTATAGTGAATGTATCTGACGCCTGAGTGATTAAAATATCACTCTGAGTGCACATGAACCCTTTTGTGTCATATCTTGGTTGTAGTGCAGGCAGTCTTGGGTGTTACAGAATACATACTTTTAAACTACATTGTGCACGAAGGAAGAAAAGTATCTTTCCCAGTTTCAGCTGGTGACTAGTAAAAGCCCTGAATCATAGACATAATATAAAAACAGTGAAAACAAAAGTATATCCTCTTCATTCTGTTTTTGGTGCCCCATGGAGATATCAATGTGCAAAATACCCAAGCACTCATGAAACAGACACAATTTTCCATTTCTGCAGTCCTGCACATAAAAGCAACAAACCTTTCCCAAAAACAATTAAGCTTGCTTGCCATAGTATTTTAACTGACAGACTAATCCAGATCTTCATTGTTTGGATTATTTTTTTTCTAATTTTCTTTTCAGGTTGACTTGAGTTATAACAGTCTTATCCTGTACTGATGCATCATTTCAATTCCTCTGATATTTAGGTACTTACAAAATGGGATCAAATTTTCATCTGATATCTTAGGAAAGCAAGGCTTGTTGATATCTTTTTCTAAACTAGCCAGAATGATACTACTACTTTCTCCTCTGTACTAAAAATAGTATTTCTATGGTACGGCAGACTCTTCTTAGTCTTTTTATAGCGAGTGGGAATATTACATCAGATGTCACTCTGTAAAAATGCTTAATTTGTCTTAACCGGTTTAATAGTTTCAGCTCTAGATTAAACAAATACCTGCATTGTACTCACTGAATCATATACATATACAAGCTTCGACCAGCAATACTTTAGGTATCTTTACAGTGTGCTCCGTTATGACATAAAGACATATCCAAAATGTTTATAGATTTAAATCCATATTCCCCTGACAGGTCTAAATTAGAGCAGCTGGCACCTTTAATACAACTGCAAAATTTCAAACTTTTACTAAAATATCAGCTTCTTTCACTTTCGTATGCTCCTATTTTTAAATCTGTGGAATTCTAGTTTCAATGTGTTTTTAAACACTGGTTCTAGAAGTCAGTCATGTGGGATGAATTTTTTTTTTAAAAAGGCACCCTGTCTGGGATGAATAAGGATAAAAAATCCACAAAAATCCAGTTCAACTCAGCTGACTCTCCTAATAGTGCATGAAGAAAATAAAACTTGATGGAGATAAAGCATGTATACAATCAATACTACCATTACTAACTAAATAAACATTGATTCTTTTTACAGTCTCAGAGGGGAGTAAAACCAACATAATTTAGTGGCACCTTTGTCACTTTTTTTAATTATTGTAAGTTTTCAAAGTATACAATTCAATGTTTGAATTCCTTATTTTGATTAACATATTCTTACCAATTTGCTGCTTCTTCCCTGCAGATGCAGTACAGCAACAAGTCTATTATTGTTCATTTGACTAACTGCACATCCAGCTATTACAGATCACTTTGAAGCTTTCATAAAGTATGAGAGAGAACATTCTTTTAAAGTACTTTCAGTGCCTGCCAAGTTGATAAATACATGCATTTACTGTCATAAATACAGCCAAGGTTTAGAAAATGAGGCATATTAGAAAATGTGTTGATAATTTGTTACAATTTTTGACAGTTTTACTCAAGATATATTTCTGAGTGTGACTGAGCAATGTGATACAGCTAATGTTTCCTAGAGAAACAATATTTACTAACCTTAAGTACTCTCCAGAAAATACAAGTCCATGTTTTCTGAGGATGAGATGGAATTTTTGTGTGTTTTCTGTAGAATAAAAGATTGATCATACAACTTAGGTGTTCTCTAGCATGAAAACAGATGATACCCTCATTTACAGTAACTTAATCACAACTTTGAGAAGTCCATTAGGTTAAATTTATGTATGTACGTCTTTTTTCCCAAACTACCTTTAGTTCTTTTTCATTCCTCATCTCTACTTTTGTCTTGATATTGAATATGTTCCTAGTACAAGGCCAATCTCAATTCCCTTGATCTCAGTGGAGTAAAACAAAACAAAACAAAACAAAACAAACTCCACCACAAAAAACTCACTTTCTCATTCATTCATCTTCTTCTTTAATCTTCTCCTTACACCTTTTTCACATTCAGAAAACTCATGTCAAAGAAAAAAAGTTAGGTAGTAAACAAACCCTCAAGCCAAATGTGGCATTTGGGTGATGGGACCTGTCCACTAATGAAGGATTATTCTCAGCATTTATGTTCACTGAATATTCTTCCTGTGTTCTTGACAATTACATCTTGACAATCACATCTTGACAATTATAGATAAACCTGACTTCCACTAAGGTTTTCAAGGCAAGATTTATTTTATTCCAGATCAGTTGAGCCTCTCTTATTCACTTTTAATTTTTTGCTAGGAGAGCTTGGATATTGGAATAATCTCCCCAGGGAAGTGGTGGATTCTCCAACACTGGACACTTACAAGACCCAGCATGATAAGGTGCTAGGTCATTTTATCTAAACCTTTTTCCTACCTAAAAAGGTTGGATGAGAGGATCCTTGAGGTCCCTTCCAACCTGGCATTCTTTGATTCTTTGATTCTTTTATATTTTTAAAAACTAAAGAAAATTGTTTCAATGCTACATATGTGTTTTGAGTAAAAACTTCTAGGAATGAAATCAGGTAAACTCATTTTATGTGGTAAAAGTCACTTAGGAAGGTCCAAACCCTCTGTTACTGGCAAATGTTTCACATCACCTCAGCCCCATGGTAATCTACCACAAAAGCAATTTCTAGCATTCTTTTATTTTATTTTCAGATATCCATAAAAAGGATAAGGAAAAATGTTTGGTTTTGCTTCCCTCACAGTACTTGCAGAACAAAAGACTCTTTCCAAGTCCTTTATGTTCTGCTGGGTAAATTGAAATTTCATGACTGGACAATTATAGATAATAATGGTTTAAAAGGAATTTTCCTTTTTGATCTGATTTACAGTCAGCTCAAACAATTCCTTGGTGGATATTTTACTTACTTATACTACCTCCAAGTGAGAAATAAACATTTTTTTTTTTAAATAAATAAATAAAATTGGGTCTAACCTAAAATTTCTAAAAGCCTAGTAACTGTAGTGTCATGACATCATTTTGGTCCATAGCCCACATGTGGTGCTTTAATGTTGAGGTGCATAAAGTTAAAAGATTAGAAGAAAGACTGCCTACTGTTTGGAGAGTCTTGAAAATATCTGCGCTTGGTAGGAAATGTGAGGGACAAAGTGTTCCTCTTCAGAAAGACTTGTCTTGATTTAGTGTTTTAAAGTGTGAGCTTTAATTAAAAAAAAAAAAAAAAAGTCAGTGATTAATTGCCATTGATCCCTAAATATATTCTTACTTAGTAAAAAACTGACTAAAAAACAGCTTTTAAAAGCCACCTATTTCTTACATCATTTCAAGGCATTGAATGCATCTCCCAGCAGGAGCTGATGTTTTAATGATGTAACACTGTACCTCCTATAAAGAAGACTAATGTCAGGAAGCACTGTAGAAAAAATAATTTATTAGGACTTGAAAAGCACGGTACCAATAGATTCAGATAAATATGACTTCTACTTAGGTTTTCAAGGCAAGATTTATTTTCTTCCAGATCAGTTGTGCCTCTCTTAATCACTTTTTTAGCAAGAAAAAATTTGAATCAAGATTTAAGTATACTGTGCTACTCTTTTCATTACCATGTTCAGGTAATACTGAATATACCTTCAAACTGGATTTGGAAATAAGGTGAAAATGCATTTAAAGTTATATATTTGACATTTATATATAAAATTAATAACTGTTGAGTTGCAATTGAGTGTTCTTTGATGGTTGTTTCAGTTTCACTTCAACTTCCAGCAGCCTCAAGACACATATTAGCTTTGTTTATCAAGCAGTTAAAAAACTGAAAAACGTAACATGTCCATATTTACAATGAAGAGGCATCCAATTGAAACTAATGTGGAGACTTCAAACTCTTCCTCTGATGTGCTCTGTGTGTTTGTTATCCAACACTGGCTGCTATCAGCAGCATTGTACTAAATCTCCTGGAAAATCTGCTAAAGGACATGGAAAATAAGGAGGTGATTGGTGACAGCCAATATGGCTTCACTAAGGGCAAATCATGCCTGACCGTTTTGGTGGCCTTCTATGACAAAGCTACAGAGATGGTGGATATTGGCAGAGCAACTGACATCATCTACCTGGATTTGTGCAAGGCAATTGACACTGTCCAACACGACATCCTGGTCTCCAAACTGACAAGACATTAATTTGACAGATGTATCACTCAGTGGATAAGTAATTGGCTGGATGGTCACACCCTGAGAGCTGTGGTCAATGGTTCAGTGTCCAAGTGGAGGCAAGTGATGAGGGGTCAGTACTGGGACCAGTGCTGTTTAACATCTTTGTTTGAGACATGGGCAGTGGGATTGAGTGTATCCTCAGGAAGTTCGCTGACAATACCAAGCTGTGTGGAGTGGTTGACACCCTAGAGGGAAGGGATGCCATCCAAAGGGACCTTGACAGGCTGGAGAGGTGGGCCAATGCCAACCTGATAAAGTTCAACAAGGCCAAGTCCTGCATCTGGGTGGGCACAATCCTAAGCACAAAGAGAGGCTGGGGGAGAATGGAGAGAGACCATTCCCAATGAAAAGCACTTGGGGATGGTAGTAGATGAGAAGCTCAACATGAGCCCCCAGTGTGCCCTCGCAGCCCACAGGGCCAACCACATCCTGGGCTGCATCAGAAGAAGTGTGGCCAGCAGGGCCAGGGAAGTGATTCTGCCCCTCTGCTCAGCTCTGGGGAGACTGTACCTGGAGTACTGTGTACAGCTCTGGAGCCCTCAGCACAGAAAACACATGGAACTGTTGGAGAGGGTCCAGACCAGGGCCACAAAGATGATCAAAGGGCTGGAGTACCTCTCCTACGAAGACAGGCTGAGGGACTTGAGGCTATTCATCCTGGAGAAGAGAAGGCTTTGGGGAGACCTCATAGCAGCCTTCCAGTATCTGAAGGGGGCCTACAGGAAAGCTGGGGAGGGGCTTTTCACCAGAGAGGGCAGTGATAGGACAAGGGGTAATGATTTTAAACTTAAAGAGGGGAGATTTAGGTTAGACATCAGGAACAAATTGTTCACCGTGAGGGTAGGAAGGCACTGGAATAGGTTACCTAGGGAGGTTGTGGAAGTCCCCTCCCTGGAGGTGTTTAAGGCCAGGTTGGATGAGGCTTTGTGCAACCTGGTCTAGAGTGAGGTGTCCCAGCTCATAGCAGGGAGGTTGTAACCTGGTGATCTTTAACGTCCCTTCCAACCTTAACCATTCTATTATTATAGACTATGCCACTTTTTGGACATATGAGTATTTGAACAACAATTGCCTTTCTGTAAGAATATTTCTTTGGTTGCCTTTTCAAGCCTTTAATTTCCAAATGCAATATTAAAATCCCACACAGTCCATGAATGAAAATAGATCAGTAGTTTTATTTGAGGAAGGAAGTATTTAGATAGATTAAAAGCAACAGTGTATAAGAATTAGTAAAGCCCTTATTAGTAGGAATCATTACAGAGAGTGAGAGAAAGGGGGGTAGAGGTGGAGAGACCATCAGCATTGTTTAAAAATTGCAGTTCATTTGTAGTTCATCTCATGTTGAGCCTCGTCAATACAAAACAAAGGAGTATAATGAGCGCCCTTGACCAGCAGCCAATGCTCCTTCTCATTTAGGTCAGTGTTCAGCTTGCCTTATTCAGAAGTTGTTAAACTAGCTTGGGTATCTGTAAGCTAGTAGCCCTGCTGTTGCTTCTGTCAACCTGTGACAGTTTATGGAGGCTCAATGAGGTAAAACTAGTAAGTCCTTGTAGAGATATCTTGAAGGCTTCTCACTGTCAATGCAGCAGATGTTTGGGAACAGAGTTGATGCAACAGAGCTCTATATGTTAAGACCAAGTTCAAGGTGGTTGAAAGCAGCATAGCAAGTCTAGAGCACATCTTTTATTTCTATTATCTTTTCTGACCATGTAATTCAAAGTTACAAAGCTGAGCAAAATTTGTGTGATACAGGAAGGGGAATCTTAATTTTGAATTATGAATCAATTAATTATTATTTTTTAATTAAAAAAATAATTTCCTTCTAAGCTTTAGATGCAATAAACTCAATCCAGTTGACTCCGATCTAGTGGAGTCCCTCAGGGGTCTGTACTGGGACCGGTGTTGTTCAACATCTTCATCACCGACCTGGATGAGGGTATAGAATGTACCCTCAGCAAGTTTGCTGATGACACTAAGCTGGGAGGAGTGGCTGACACACCAGAGGCTGTGCTGCCATTCAGAGAGACTTAGACAGGCTGGAGAGTTGGGCGGAGAGAAACCTGATGAAGTTCAACAAGGGCAAGTGTAGAGTTTTGCATTTGGGGAAGAGAAACACCATGTACCAGTATAGGTTGGGGGCTGACCTGCTGGAGAGTAGTGTAGGTGAAAGGGACCTGGGGGTCCTTGTAGACAGGAGGATGACCATGAGCCAGCAATGTGCCCTTGTGGCTAGGAAGGCCAATGGCATCCTGGGGTGCATTAGAAAGGGTGTGGTTAGTCGGTCAAGAGAGGTTCTCCTCCCCCTCTATTCTGCATTGGTGAGGCCGCATCTGGAGTATTGTGTCCAGTTCTGGGCCAGAAGTTCAGTTCAAGAAGGACAGGGAACTGCTTGAAAGAGTCCAGTGTAGAGCCACAAAGATGATTAAGGGAGTGGAACATCTCCCTTATGAGGAAAGGCTGAAGGAGCTGGGTCTCTTTAACTTGGAGAAGAGGAGACTGAGGGGTGACCTCATCAATGTTTACAAATATGTAAGGGGTGAGTGTCAGGAAGATGGAGTTAAGCTTTTCTCAGTGGTGACCAGTGATAGGACAAGGGGCAAACTGGAGCATAGGAGGTTCTGTGTAAACATCAGAAAAAACTTTTTTACTGTGAGAGTGACAGAGCACTGGAACAGGCTGCCCAAAGAGGTTGTGGAGTCTCCTTCGCTGGAGACATTCAAAACCCGCCTGGACAAGTTCCTGTGTGATGTGCTCTAGGTGACCCTGCTCTGGCAGGGGAGGTTGGACTAGATGATCTTTCGAGGTCCCTTCCAACCTCTATGATTCTATGATTCTATGATTCTATGATTCCAGTCTCAGAGTAATCTGCAATGTACAGTGGGAGCCAAGCTTTTCTAACCATCTCCTGTACAAGCTCCTACAGAAGCTCCTGTCATACCACATTCTTCCCTAGATTTATTGTGCTCAGATAATTTCAAATGGCTGAATGTTGATACAATTTCCGAACAGATTCTGATGGGAATTGAAGGAAGGCTGTTGCCAAAGATCACACTGTTCGCATTTCCTTCTCTTGTACTTCACAGAATATTACTGCACTTTTCCTACCACAATAAAAAAAAATAATTATGACCTACCCGGCATATGGGCCAAAAAAACAGTGCTGCCATTTTGTCATAGGAAGGTAGTTCAGAGTATTTTATTCGTGGCTTTGTATGTTTGATTGTTTGTTTCTTTGCTGAGTGAGATCTTTTACATAGAACAAAATTTGACCTGAGAAAAATGAGGAAAGAAAAAACATTCGGTGTGTTTCACAGTAATTTTTCCTAATGCTTTTTGTTGAACACAAACTAACCAGCAGGGAAAGGAAGAAACCACTGACCAGCTGGGAGGAATAACAGCTAGGAAAAAACATTTAATTACTAGTGTTCAAAAAGACTGAACAGCACAGTTACAGACTGGCCATTTGATTACAAAACCCTTTCCCAATCCATAGCATTGGCATATGCTGTTAACATAAGGTCTTTAAGACTAGGATCCAAACTCCTGAGGAGATCATCCAGGATGCTGGCATATCTAGGCAAAAATGGTCCAATTTTACATGCCTGACTATGTTGCCCTTACTCAGCAAATGTTACTGGTTTTGTTATTAATAAAAAATCCAGATCTCATTCAAACAGAGGGCTGATGGGTGACAGAATGGAACATTCATAGTAAATAACCAAGGAAGAAAATACATGCAAAAGGTTTTTTGGCCTAATGTCTGCCTTCTTAAATAATAGTGAGTGTAAGGTTAAAGGTTAGACTTGATGATCTTAAAGGTCTTTCCCAACCAAAGTGATTCTATACTATAATTGTTTTACTTTGAAATTGTCTGCTTTGTAACTGGGAGCATAATTTTTGCATCTCATCATGCTCAACCTATCTTTAATCATTCCTCCTCAGGTACTGATAGCTCTGAAGATACTGCAGCGTTCAGTTCAACCAAAACACATGGGGTGTATTTCAACCTCTTTTAATGAAGCTCTGGAGTTGTAGCTGAAACTTACTGATGAAAGATAGTTTGTGTGTACTAAGTGACATTGCATTGCACCTTTCTTTAACGCCTCTTAGGTTCTAAGGCAGTGCTTAGCATCCAGTCATAAGAGCTGCTTCCAGATTGTACTTGCTAGAACTGCACCAAGAATGATTTGTAAATCTTTCTAGATAGTGTCCAACACTTGAGATTTGAGAGAAGAGTATAATGTACTTCAAGGTGTAGATAGATGATACACAGAAAACATGAACTGATATTGTATGATGAATAGTCGTATGTTAAGCTTCAGGTCAGTGTTTGATGAAGAAATGTATTTTAAAAAATGACTGCAAAAATGTAAGGGAAATTTGACAGTGAAAGGAAAATTTGTGCTTAATTTTAAGGGATGATACTCAAGAATCAGGCTTTTCCATGCAGTTACAAAAAGAGCTTACTTAATACAAACAATTTAGGGATGCTATATAATATCAGACTGTACAAGTTGAAACAGATGATCTCCTGTGTGATTTGACTGTATTACACAAGTATCTGAGAGCAAAGTGATAATGTAATGGACTCTTAATATAGGAAAGAATGTAAAACACAGAGAAAAATGGGACATTTTTCAAAAATAAAATGCATGCAAAAAAGTTAATTTTAAATATTTAGTGGTAAAAACTTTGTTACAACGAATTTGCATTTTTAACACATACATTAACTACTGAGTTTTCTGTCAGTCAGAGAAAACATTCCTCATATTTATGCTTCTGAACCTGTCTCAGCTTCTCAGAAGGCAAATTTACAGTAAAAGGACTTAAAGCAATACATTCCTGCAAAGCTTTAGACATCTTGGCAGTTTAGAGAGTCAGCACAGATGACAGAGTAATGAGCTTTTAAGAACTTAATCTGAGGTGGGGGGCGGGGGGAGAGTCATCATTTATCTTAGAATTTTGAACGTGGTTCTTCATGGGTAACTCTTTCATGATTAATAAAATTACATTGTTACATTAAAAAGTAAGGAAAAGTTTTGTGTCTTCTTTGCTTTTCCTTGTTTTGCAGTAAGATATTGATTCATTTATTACACTGGAACAAAACCGGCTCACAAACTATCTAATAGAAATTACAGAGTAAGGAGGGTAAAGCACCTACCAGCTCATACATTTTCCCACTCTGACAAGTAAAGTGTCCTCACAGTTACTGAATGATGGCCCACTTTCCTATATAATATCTCAAAACTACTTTGTGGAGAAGATGCAGAAGATGAAACTAAAGTCATTTTGTTTACAAACCAAGCTAAGGAGTTTATCTCCAGAAGCAAAAGAGCCCTTGGGATCACTAAGAAGTCAAGGCAAACAGCATCAGTGGTCCTCAATTACCAGAAGCCCCTTCACACTCTTCTATTACAGTAGCCCTCCATGTCTCCCAGTCTGTTTGATGCCAAATGAACATCACAGAAGTCCCTACCCAGCTCTACAATCCTGTGCCATTTAGCAACAGGATAACAGTGTTTGTTCTGATGATTCAGATGCTGTTGACCAATTGAGCAACAGAGAGAAGAGAATAAAAACAGAGCAGAGAGGACTTTCTCAGGGACTGAGAGATTTAGAGTATGAACTGCTGTAGAAACCAATCATGAAGGGAATAAAAAAATAGGAAGGCTTGTTTTGTTTTGTTTTGTTTTCTTTCTTTGCTATTTTCGTTAAAAAGAGTTACCGAAAGCATGGCTAATAACAGAGATCATGGAGCTCAAGGAGGGATGTGACTGATATGAAAAACAATTCAGAAGATCATAGAATCATAGAATGGTTAGAGTTGGAAAGGACCTTAAAGATCATCGACTTCCAAATCCCTTGCATGAGCAGGAACACCTCCCACTAGACCAGGTTGCTCAGAGCCCCATCCAACCTGGGCTTGAACGCCCCCAAGGATGGAGTCTCCACAACTTCTCTGGGCAACCTGTTCCAGTGTCTCACTGCCCTCACACTAAAGAATTTCCTCCTGATCTCCAACCTAAATCTCTCCTCCTGCAGTTTCAAACCATTACCCCTTGTCCTATCACTATGTGCTCTTGTAAAAATCCCCTCCACAGCTTTTCTGTAGGTCCCCTTCAGGTACTGGAAGGCCGCTATGAGGTCCCCTCAGAGCCTTCTCCAGGCTAAACAACCCCAACTCCCTCAGCCTGTCTTCATAAGAGAGGTGCTCCAGCCCTTGGATCATTTTCGTGGCCCTCCTCTGGACATGCTCCAGCAAGTCCAAGTCTTTCTTGTGTTGGGGGCTCCAGAGCTGGACACAGTATTCCAGGTGAGGTCTCACCAGGGCAGAGTAGAGGGGCAGAATCACCTCTCTTGATCTGCTGGCCACACTGCTTTTGATACACCCCAGGATGCAGTTGGCCCTGTGGGCTGCAGTTGCACATTGGTGGCTCATCTCTAGCTTTGAATAAGATCTAAAGACAGTACAGCATGGAAAGCCTAGCAAATACCAGGGAAAGAAAAAAAAAAAAAGGCATAATTAGGTTTGTGCTATATTTTTACATATCTTTACTAGAAAGAGCACCTACCTTGAGGGGAAGATTTCTGACTATACATTTCACTTTGACTAGGCAAGTTTGAACTACAGGTATCAGTTTCTGCCTTAACATGTGTGTGGTTGCTTGGGTCCTTGTGTGATCTCTGCAAATAGGAACCATAAAGAACCAGTACAAAACATACAGTAGAGAAGAAAAGATAACAATGACAGTGTGTGAATTTTCTCTGTTTCTGAATACCTCAAAAAACAAAGAGCAACACAAAGAATAGCACTGAAAAGTAACTAACACCAAGTGCTAACACCCTTGGTTTGGAGAGTGAAATGATGCCATAATATTAACCACAGCCTGAGATCTCAAGTTCAGAGTCTATACCACAGCCAGATACATATCTTCAGGGAGATCTTCCTGTTCATTTGATATGGAAATCCAATTTTTTTGTTAAATAAACGTAAGCTTTTTAAAGCTCTTTCAATGCAAGTGAATGTCAAATGTATTTTATGTTAGAAGCTGTTATGTGGTTGAAGTCTTAAAGCTATTTCTTGCTCTGGAAACTGTAAGAAGCTTATGTAAATTTTTATTATATTTAACGTTTTTGTGCCATTCAAATCCTTTTGTTCCTATCTTGCCTTTAATAACTTACCAGGTAACTCTATTTCAGAAGAACGTAAGTATATTCAATGACTGGTAACTAACAACTCCAGTCCAAGACCAAATTTTCTCTTTCAGTGTTTTAAATTGCCAACAGAATTCTCATTTAAACAAAAGAACAGTGGTAATGTAGAATAATCAAATACTTTGTAGCTAATTAGAATTTAAAATCTCATTACCAAACCATAAAATAAACTTGGGTAAACTTTTCATAAAATCAAGTTGTGCTGCACTAAAAAATAATCTCTGACATGAAGGAGTAAAATTCACATTATCTAGCTGTTCCTGCCTGTCCATCCAGAGTGTAGAGCAGAAATCTAAGTAAAACAAGGCAATTGACACCAGGAAGATGTGTATTGCACCAGTAAATATCTGGTATGTTAAATCACTCCTCAGATTGAAAAAGAGTTGTTTTGTGGAAGAATTAGTTAAAGCTAGAAAATTTCTCATTGATTACATATATTGCTTGCCTTTGGATTTCTCTGTTTTCAAATAAATGAAAATGTAATTTTTTCCTTTATGATCCATTTCCAGGCTTGTGCTCTTTCTCCTGTGTTGTACATCCAGAAGACAGCAGTAACTTGCACTTTCAGGTCACCGTAAATCTGAATTATGTACTTGGGACAAATTATCTTTGCAACTGTCTTACTTAATATGATAAACATTAAGAGTGCAGTTTTTCCAGTTCTCTTTCAATGTATACTATTTTGGGTACACAGACCTTGCTGAAGTACTCACTGATAACAATAATTATGTGCTTCAGTATGTTGGACAGAACAGACACCACCACTGACAGATAAAAAAGGTTGTTAGTTTAAAGTTAGCTACTTAACTCCACTGATCTCAATTTAATATCAGTGTTCTCTACTTTCTATATAACTCCGGGAGAAATAGTTGTGATGGGCTACTTTATTTTAGCATTCAAACCAATTTTACTATTAATTTCATCAGTTAATAACCAACCCCAATTTTCCCTTGAAATTTAGGATTTTGGTTTCTTTGATTTCACTGGATGAAAACTTTTATTCTGCAAATCAGATTAAAGTTCAGTCTGAATGCTCTGGTTTACCTCTTTAAGATTTTGTGACACAAAAAATCACAATGTGTTTAAATAGAGTTTGAAAAAAGTCCAAAACCTTTATTCAAGTTTATGAAACTGGCCACCCTTGAAACTTACATACACCTGAAAAATACTGTCACGAGGCATTATGGTCTATGTTTTGACATTGTTCCTTAGTAAACAAAAGAATAATGAAGCAGAGGGATAACAGACCAGGTACTGATTTAAATTCTAGGTATTGGACTATTAAGGTAAATATTAAGTAATTAGCCCACATTATTAGCAGTCACTACTTTTTATTATATGACTAAATAAATGTCAATAGAAGGCTCAGGCACATTAATATTCAATAAGGGCAAAAAGGAGGACCCTGGAAACTACAGGCCAGTCAGTCTAACTTCAGTGCCTGGGAAAATTATGGAAAAGATTGTTCTGAGAGATATTGAAAAACACCTGGAAGACAATGCAGTCATCAGTCACAGCCAGCATGGCTTCATGAGAGGAAGGTCCTGCTTGTCAAAATTAATTTATTTTTATGACAAGGTAACCCACCTAGTTGATCAAGGGAAGCCAGTGGGTGTAATATTTCTGGACTTCAGCAAGGCTTTTGATACCGTCTCTCACAGTATCCTCCTGGACAAAATGTCCAGCATACAACTCGGCAAACATACCATGCTATGGGTGAGCAACTGGCTCACAGGTGGAGCACAAAGAGTGACAGTGAATGGGGTAACATCAGGCTGGTGACCAGTCACAAGTGGGGTCCTGCAGGGCTCCATCCTAGGCCCAGTCCTCTTCAGCATCTTCATCAATGACTTGGACACAGGACTTGAAGGAATTCTAAGCAAGTTTGCTGATGATACAAAACTGGGAGGAGTTGTCAACGCCCTTGAGAGCAGACAGGCCCTGCAGAGAGATCTCGACAAGTTAGAGAGATGGGCAGTCACCAACCACATGAAGTTCTACAAGTGCAAGTGCCGGATTCTGCACGTGGGATGGGGCAACCCTGGTTGTAAGTACAGACTAGAGAACAAGTGGCTGGAGAGCAGCATGGCGGAGAGGGACCTGGGGGTCCTGGTTCGTGGCAAACTGAATATGAGCCAGCAGTGTGCCCTGGCAGCCAGGAGGGCCAGCCGTGTCCTGGGGTGCATCAAGCAGAGCATTGCCAGCCAGTCAAAGGAGGTGATTGTCCTGCTCTACTAAGAACTGGTGTGGCCTCACCTTGAGTACTGTGTGAAGTTTTGGGCACCACAATATAAAAAGGACATTAAGCTATTGGAGAGTGTCCAAAAGAGAGCCATGAGGATGGTGAAGGGTCTGGAAGGGATGACTTATGAGGAGCAGCTGAGGTCACTTGGATTATTCAGCTTGGAGGCTGAGGGGTGACCTCATTGCAGTCTATGGCTTCCTCATGAGGGGAAGAGATGGGGCAGGTAGTGATCTCTTCACTCCTGTGACCAATGACAGGACTCGGGGAAATGGCAGGAAGCTGAATCAGGGAAGGTTCAGGTTAGATATCAGGACAAGGTTTTTCACCCAGAGGGTGGTTGAGCACTGGAACAAGCTCCCCAGGGAAGTGGTCACAGCACCAAGCCTGCCTGAGTTCAAGAAACGTTTGGATGATGATCTCAGGCACGTGGTGTGATTCTTGGGGTGCCCTACACAGGGACAGGAGTTAGACTTGATCCTGATGGGTCCCTTCCAACTCAGTATGTTCTTTGATTCTATTATAACTTACAAGGGGAAATGTAGGGCAAAACTTCCAGTTGTTGAATAGAAAGACAGATTATTTCTCATGTAACTGTGTAGGAGTTTCAGCACTGTGACATTTGGTAGTGACCATAGTAGTAATGAATCAGTGGGTAGAAATCTGAGTGAGAAACAAAAATTCATTAAAAACTGTCAAGGCAGTTATGACAATTAATTATCATAGGCAATTCTTGCTAAGCATTCATGCTCTCGGTAGCTTTAATAAAAAAAAAAATCAACAACCACATCACCAAAAAACCCTCGTTCCCCCCCCTTTTTTTTTAATTTTAGTATTTCAGTAGCCATTTTAGATTTTCATATCTCCAGAAGAAAACTAGCAAGAGACAGTATTTCCCAGGCCTGGCATGTTTCCTGTGTAGAATATTTAACAGAGCTTCAATGACAGAATAACATTTTTTATTAAATTTAATTCCTAGCTGTCCCTCAATCCCCTTCTTTCTTCCAGGACACAAGATTTCATAAGTCGCAGGTTTTAATGCAACATGGCCCATGATTTCAATTGAAATGACTACATATTACATACATCCTAATATCACATCTTCTTTGTGCCATTAACATAAGATTTGTGAATCTCATTGCCCAGCTGTACAATAAATGTGTATTTTAAATGGCATCTTAACAGATTTTTGCAGCATCAGCTGCCCTTTTCTTCTCTCTCCTTCTCAGTGCTCTGCCTGTTGTTCTCCAGCCCAGAATCCAAAGAAGCAACTGCCTCTCCTTACTGTGAATCTCACCCTACAAATACACTGTGCCTCTGATGTTCAGCAAGCCACCTAATTTTGCTTAGTAAACTACACACAGATTTATTAGTTTGGTTAGTGGATTTATTGCTTAAGAGCAATTGTTTGATGCATTCAAGATAAAAAGCATAATCTTTATGAACTAATTTGGCCTTCTCATAATGTAACAGTACACTACTACAGACATTCTTATGATTAAGGTTGCAAAGTAGGGGTTAAATAGCTACTTTCTAGAAGGCTGTATCACAAGCTTGTTACTGTGGGGATATTTGTTTGTTCTGACTGAGCATGAATTAACCTTCAAGTTGTGATAGCATACAAGAAAATAAAAAATAAAAAAAATAATTAATCCTATAGCCCAAACTCAGTCTGGGAAATGTCCTGTCTTTAACTAACATGAAAATAAGTATTTTAGCTGATTTTTGATCCTGTAGGCACATTTCAATTTCAGTCAAACTTTTTTCTTTACCCTTCAGTCCTTTGTTTTTGTGAGTTAATTTCTTTTATATTTTCAATGCTAGACAAGAAACGATCACAGTTAGTTTTAAATAAGGCTGCATAAAAGAAAAGATACTTGGTTCTAGACAGCCATACTACTTTGTGAAGTACTGAAGTGTGCTGTGGGTTGACATATCCTTAAAACTGCTGCTAAATCACGAAGGCTCAGAAGTTAGGACAGATTATTGGAATGTTCTTAAATGGGTCATTGACACCATTTTTACTTGAGCCATTAGGATATACTGCAGCATAAGGAGACATTCAGAAGTGGTTTTTGACATGAAGTACATTACTGCTTGTCAGAGTATGCAGTGAAGATCATAGTATGCATAGACTTTTCATATATTACATGATAGATAATGGCTTCTTTGAAAGCATTTTATGATGTACTACATTAACCTATAAAGTAAAATATGGCTATGTGCATTTTTAAAGTTATTACATCATTAATAAATTATAGTTACTTTGAACTGTTGGGATGTTTATATGTATAGCTTTATATCTAATTTTATAGTAACAGGGTACATCATTACTTTGTTTTCCTGATTAAGTAACCTCAAAATATTTGAAAAATATTATTGTTTAGTCATTACAATCCTCTGGTATTCCTGAATCTTCATTAGTCACTCTATATTCTACTTTGTGACCTGTGCACATCTACTTGCTGTTTTACAGTTTACTAAACTAATTGCTATTTAAGTCAGCCCTTATCCATATTTATCCACGTTCAATACCCTGAGCTACTGCAAAACTTCGGAAGAATCACATTTTCCTACCTGATTACCAGTTGCCATCAAAAGCACTCCATTTTCATTTCTTGAGAGTGGAGTGTCAATAATTTACTAACCTGACAAAAGGAGACAGGCCACTATATGTACCTGTTCCTTTCTTCCTTTGCTTACATGTATCATCAAAACAGAAGCCTACAGAGGTTAAAATAGCCACTGAAGTATATGAATAGTCATTGAAGCCACACTGACAGAAGTGAGACACATATCTTCAATCATACACTCTACAACCATATAATCTACTAGCAGGAGAAAGCTTTCTCCAACAACCAAACTCAATCTTTAGAGCCTTCAGACAGTTTTGAAGATTAATTTGCTGATAGCTAGCTCCTTTCAAGGCACTTCTAATTAGAAGTACTTGAAATCTAAGCCATTAAAATTATTAATTCTAAGATGTGGGATTTTTTTTTCTCTTTATCTGTAGCTCTTCTAAACAGAGGAAAGTTCAGTTCCTTGAACTTGATGGTCACCAAGATTTTTTTAATAAAATATGTATAGTTTGTGTTCTTTCAATAAGCTGTTTTATCAGAGTATCTAGGACTTCTGTTTCCACTGAATTATACTATAATTCCTTCTAATTTACATTATTCATGTTCAATTTCATTTCAATACAGTTCAACTATAGTAGAGATTCATTTATTTAGCTTGCACTGCTATGACCTCTACTCAGTAAACATCTTTCTTCAGACTAACTTAAAAATGTAAAGTAGAAATTGGCTGCAATTGACAGACATCATAGAACATGGAGAGAAAAACCTGAAAGAAATAAACAAGAAATAGCAGTTCTTCGTATACCAATTCAAACTATCAATTGATACAAAGCTATTCAGAAATTGTCCCTGACTGTACCCTTACAGGACTGTGAGAAAGGAGAAACACTGTTTATGTCTGTTTACTTAGAGACAATGCAGAAATTTATAATAATTCCACAAATTGATTCACAACTTACCTAACAAGCCCATCTGCCTTAAATATAATATAACAACTGCTCCTCAAACACACACACACAATGTATAATTTTATAAATATGTCTTATTGGTTTTCAGATTAGGCACCCCCCCCCCCCCAGCCACACTACCACCCTGTTATGGGCACAGCACCAAAACTCAATATTATTTCACAAAAAAAAGAGAACAACTAAATTCCCAGCATCCCCTTAGAAAAACAAACTAACTAACCAACAATAGTAACAACAACAAAAAAACCCCCCAACAAACAGCCAAACAGGAAAAACTAAAACCAACAAAACAAACAAATAAAAACACAAAGCCCCCAAAAAGCCCCACATCAAAACAAAAACTAAAAAACCACACACACACTAAAAAATGCAGTTCTGCTTTTTACTTCATGAAAGAACAGAACATCTGTTATAATTTTCTTTTTCTCACACTCGTTCAGAAGGAGTTGAGTGCAGGAAAGAGGTTATACCTTTTCTTAGTTTGAATTAAAATTCATTAATTTTTTTAACTAGGAATTATATTTTCTGAATACCCCCTATGTTTGTGTAAGACTCTACATTTTGTCTGTTTCAGGCAGATGATGATAGTATCTCACTGACACCAACACTGTCACCCTCCCCCATACACAGAAACAAAGTTGAAGTAGTATGAACCTTCAGTTCTTTGGCTGCAAGGACACATGCCTTGCAACACAGACCAGTCACAGGTATCTCTTGTTATATCCAAATTATCTACAGCTAATTTGCCTTCCAATGCAGAGGCTCATTACTCAAGTGTTTTCTCTTAAACAGAAAGGGTAATAGCTGAAATTTGTCTACTTTTTCCTTACTGAAACCATTACCAGGATCATTTTTTCTCCTACCTACAGAACAAATTTCATAAAGTTTGTGGGAATATAATATTTCAGCTTTCTCTTTCTCTAGCTGAAATCAGCCAATGGACCCCAAAAAGCATGAACATAGGCCAAATGGAGGGCTGATGATGCAATTGTAACACATCATTGTTTTAGAAAATAAGCTAAATCTCCTTCACCTTAGTCCTTGTTCTCTTGGAAAGCTACCAGAAAAAAAATAGCTATTGCCAACTATTACCAAGTAGTTGTTCTTGTTGTTGTTGTTATCTTATTATATAATTACCAAAAAACCCAAACATAAAACCTCACCCAAATCTGTACACAGTCTAATCATTCAGCTTTGTAACCTTATGTATATGAAAAAAATATGCTTCCACTTAGTATATGTAATATACCTCCATAAATTCCTGAGTTTAGAAACACATTATAATTAGTGAGAGAAGGACAGAGTTGTAAATGATAAAGTCCATTTTTTAAGTCATCATAAATACAGGTAAAAAATCTTATTTTGGTATCGCTCCCATAGTGCAGTTGAGGATATTCACTAAACAGCAAAAGATAATGGAACTTACCACTTTTAATCTTAGCAGAAATTTAATTTATGGTGATGAAATGCTAATAACAACTCATTTACTTCAAACACATGATAAACTCAAGTAACTCAATTTAAATTCTCTTCTGGCAGAGATTTTTTTGATGCTAAACACCCATTAAACACCACTAGGATTAAAGCACTTTACACTTTGCAGCTCCTTTGAAAATCCCAACTGCTCTCACAGTACATAATGTGTGATGTACCACAGGAAGTGTAAATTTAAGATTTGATTATTTCAAATGGTGAGTTAATGGGAATCGAATGGGCAAACATACTTCAAAGGAAAATTATAGTTTACTTCACTACTCAGAAGAAAGGAAGACTATCTTGTACAGAGGATGAATTAATACTGAGTACGACATGTGAGGGAGCTTCGCTGAAGAACATGACGTTGAAAAGGAACTTCCACAGGAGAACAAGGATTGACTGAGTCACTCACCCAAGCACTTGCTATGCCTTCAAGTATTCCAGATGTCCTCCAGTCAAAGAGCACAACACTTAGCTGTTATTCAAGAAGGCCATGCATATTCTGCCAGCCCTGAGGAAATGTTTCAAAATATCTTCTGTGAGAGTACAGAGAGGAAGTATCTGCTGGCATTGACAAAACTCATCTGGGTCAAGAGCCTGAGACAAGAGAAGCAAGCAAAAAGGAACAGCTGGAGGCAACAGTCACACTTGGGGTAGAGGGCTGGAAAAACGGTCTTGCTCCAACCTACAGATCTGCAAATTCAGAATATGTTCAGCACCCTGGGAGCTAATGAGGACAAACAAGACCTGTCAGGAGATTCATCAGACCTGACTGAGCCCAAACCTTTTGTCTACTGAAAAGTGAAGAGGCTGTAGCAGAAATGGTCTCATCTAGCAGGTCAACAACTGGCTGTGTGTTCCTAATGTCACAGTCAAGGCTTTGGTTGTGGGTCACTCTGTAAACTTGCAGCGAAGATGACCAATAGCATCTTAGGCTGTATTAGTAAGGCTATATCCAGCAGGTGTAGGGCTGGACAATCCTCTCTATTCAGTAGTTTTAAGACTACATCTAGAGTGCTATATCCAGTTTTGGGTTTACCAGTACAAGAGGGATATCAGCATCTTGGTCTGAGTCCAACAGTGAGCCACCAAGATCACTGAGTGCTAAAGAATGTGACATATGGAGAGATGTTGAAAGAAGTGAACCTGTTCAGTTTCTAGAAGAGAAGCAGCAGGAAAAATCTATTGCTTTCTACAGCAACATGATCTGAGACATAAAGATAATTTTTGCAGAACTTCCAATATTTCTAATGTATAATATTTTTTTTACCAAATCACTCTGCAAATTATTCGCCATGTCAGTGAAACCTTTCTTTCACCCTAGCCTTTGGAATAGTTACACCCTAAAATTTAGAAGGTTTTGTCAATTCCTCAGTAGAAACTGTTACATAACTAATTCCTCTTAAGGCAAAGAACATTTGATGAATAAAACCACTGACTCAGTGAACTTTTTTGAGTTAGTGACTTATTACTCTGTTGGAATTCTTCAGTAGTATTGTGGTTACTTTATGTAATACCCCTCACAATACTATTTTGATATTTTTGAGATAGCTACTGTTCCTCTAAGGTGCTTTAAGTACAGAATAATGGAAAGAAAAACATGAGAAAAACATAAGGCAAGCAAAGGCAGAGGTAACGTATTTTTCCTTACAGCAAAATAAGAAGCTCTTCAGAATTGAAGTGACATTTCCAGGACTATAATTTCTGGAAGTATGACCTCTGTGTAGAATTGTCCAACTTTTTATTACAAAAATCATCTTTCACTTGCATAATACAACTGCCTTTTAACTATATAGCATTGTAATATTTCATGCTGGGTATCTGCTTCAGACTAAACTTTCTTTAATTTTTCTCAGTTACTATAAAAAAAAAATCCTAAAATCACTGGCTTTGAGGGTGACACTGTTGATGACTAAATAAAGTAGAAGAATCGCATCCATAATTCCTGTTTTGTCACAGAACCTAGTAAGAATTTAGATGTCTATTCCTCACAGGAATTTAAGATCTGGTTCTCCATGATGTAAAATCTCAAGGCCTGATGAAAGTCCCTAGTGTAACCTCTTCCAAAAATTAAGATAAAAAATACAACAACTATTCTACTACAGTAAAAATTTTGGTAGAGAACAAGAGGTTGCATTTCAGATCTGCTTTTCCAGCTTATAAACATAAGCCTAAATCTGGCTTCGTTAAAAGCTTTTTGTACAAAATGTGAAGAGCACTCTTTCTTTTGGCAAAGGAATTAATACTAATATTTTCTTCTTATCACTTCTTAACACCCAGCTAGCCAGACTTCATATGCTCTGTCACCCCAGAGCCCACAAGTGTGTTCCAAATTAGGATCACAAAATGAATTAAAGAGTTTCCTTACAAAATCCATTCACATGTGGGGCCTGGTTGCAACATGGGCACTGTGAGGACCCCGTCACCATACTTTCTCTATGAGCCAGTAGAAGAAACAAGGGAAGACAGCAGAGGAGATGCTGATAGAAAAGTGTAACAAAAAGATTAAGACATGTAGGAAGTAAGAGTGAATTAAAGACTGAATCAGAAGACTTGATCTAAAAATCAAGTGGTTGAACTAAGAGAGATGCAAGAGACAAAGCTGAGCGTAAGAACTGAAGAAGAGGGCTCACCAGTGAAACAGAAACATAGCACCAGGAAAGAGATGAGATGCCTCCAGGGAAATTGCAGGCAAAAGTCTCTGCAGATTACCTACAGAGCAAGGCCAGACCAACTAGACAAGGAGCTCAGAGTTAAGTGGAACAGGTTGTTTACGGTGAATGTGAAGTGCTACAGATTATGAGAGTGGGCCCATCAGTAGGTGAGAACAACAGGATTCAGGCTAGGAAAAGGCTGATGAAAAGGAATCTGAGCAGGTATAAAGAATTAGGCTATCTGGAAAAAGATGGTGGAGTCTTTTGCCAAGAAATGTGGTGCACTCTTTTTATACTGGGTGCCTGTCTTTTATATATGGAGGACTATCTATTATTCTGAAGAACAATATACCCATCATCTCATATTAGTCACTTATAATTGCTGCATAGTTTAATCCTGAAGTGGCTCACAAATTAGTTACACAAAATATTTGTGTATTGTTATCTTTCGTACCTCTGAAATTCAGTTCACACACTGTAAGAACTGCTTTAAAACACACCACACCTCAGACTAGCAGAAGTATTAATTCATTAAGACTGGTGAAAATGTTATTGTGAGGCATAACACCAAAACAAGTGAACTCCTTGGATCCTATGTGTGGTATCAGGTAGATGGACTGTAGAAAAATACAGTCCTGAGCCATAAGATTAAAACCTATTAAATACTGCACAATGAATCTAAAATAACACATTCAGGATGTACAAGGAAATTTAATTCTTGCATGTTCTAAAGCTTTGAGCGCAGCTTTAATAATATTATTTATATCTTTTGTATGTGAGGGAGACATAAAAAAGAAGATCCTATTTATTTCATTTAGATTGAGTCACTTTAGCTCCAGTCAAGGGTTCTATACATGATGCTTCCTGTTATTCTTCTTAAGCTAGAAGGTTTTAATTAAATAACAGCTTTGCATCTGAGTGAAATACATTTTCAAGTTCTCTAGTATTCTCCAGTCAAATTTATTTTACAGACAAACAAAAAAAATTACGCTCCTTCTTGAAAGTGTTCAGCATCTATTTTTTCCTGTTAAGGGACAGGCCCAAACCTTTGCTGTTTAGACCATCAGAAACCGTCTTTTGTGTTTCAGAATTAGTTATTTTCAGTTATTTGTTGTGATACTTTCAATCACTGTTTTTTTGAATTTTAGGTGCAGTCGAACATTGCTTCACTTTAACTCTCTGTAGGCTTATTCAGCCCAAGGCAGCTCCCGTTGTAGGCTTGGGGTTAAATCTGTTAGCATACCTACATTTTTTCGTATTTGACTGAATTCAAGGACATGGGAAAAGCAGGTACCTGAGTGTGAGAGAACACCAGGAAACTTCTTTTTCCTTTCCCACAGATGACCTGGACTCATGATGCCCTCCCCTCTTCTCCCGTGACTAAGTCTCACTTCTCCTTTCCATGTTAAAGAAATACTGCTTGACTTTATGGAATGAAGTCAACTGTAGTGTTGGTGTGTGATGCTATGCACCACCAACACTCCAGGCTTAAGGCACTGACTGGGTCAGTGAAATGAAAATTCGTCTGTATTTTGGACAAAAAAAAATTGTCTCCCTTTTTCCTCAAAGCGTAGATCCAGTTCTTTGTCTTCATGTACTCTAAGAGAAGGAATTATGCCTTCCCTGCTCCAAGAGAAATGTGTTGGACTTTGGACTGCATTAACAAAAAAAAAACCAAACACCACCAAACAACAAAAAAAACGCTCTTTTCTGATACAGGTACTGTCTCACTTTCTTGAAGTTAGTCCCTGTATTCGGAGCAGCACTTAATTCAGTTAAACAGCTAAACATATAATCTTATGAAATATGATTGATACTTCCCATTTAATTTACTTTGAAGGAGGAAAATAATCACGAATAACAAAAAAACCTTCTCTACATCCCAAAAAAACAGTAAGCAACAGCACGGACCTTCAAGACTTCTTTTGTGCTTGGAGAGTTTGATGTGACTTGGAAATCAATTAAGTTCTGTCAGGCCTCTGAAGTACAGCTATCCTGGCTCTTTCAGAACTAGGTGATAGAGTTTATAGACAGGTTCTTATTCTACCTAGGATAGGATTTATTTTCTGCTTGTATCTTGGCTTATTTAGCTGTCACAAGCTGCTGCCACCAAAGCACCCAGCTGGGGCAGCAGCCCTGGGCAGCTCCCCTGAGCCCCATGTCCCACAGCAGCCAGGGCAAAACCTATCGTGATGGTCGTTATTGTCCACCTTGCCCCACCACTGCTTCAGCTTTCCAAAAGGCAGGTGGCAGAGCCCCAGGCCTGCAGGCTGGCCCCATTTGCCTGCTGCCTTTGTGGGAGAGGAAGGACTTGCCCACGGGGTATGTGTGCCAGAAGGGACAGGCAGAGATCAGGAAACATGGTTATCCTCAGCTGGGGAACATTTCTGGTGGAAACAACAACTTCAACCTCAGTCCTGCCCAAGTCTCAAGTAAAATCTGTAAACCATTGGCAGAAGATGGGCACAGGAACTGAATAGTCTCAGGGGTTATAAGAAAACGTTTCAGTTTTCCAGCCTATTACACTTTCTCCTCATTGTTCACAGACAAGGGACCTCATGGTGAAACATCCAGTGGCGCACCGTACTTGAAGCCGTGTATTTTTTCAGTTTTATCAGACTGGACAGATATAGGCATATGTTATTAAACCAGGAAAATATCACCTCCAGAGGCAACCTCTTACTCTCAGAACTAGTGTCTTGGTTTTGCTGGGATGGAATAATGGGCCAGCCAGGGCACACTGGCAGTTTGCACTTTTGAGTCATCTAGGGGATTCAGCTCAGAGGGGCAAATGCCAGGGCAATTGGCTCAAATTGGCCAACAGGTGTATCCCATACCATAAACAAGAAGCTCAGTAAAAAGGGGAAAGTCTGCCTCCATTTGTTGTTTTTCCTCCTTATGGAGAATGCTCCTTCTCTGAAGGATCACTATTGCTGGAGGGATTCTCAAGATCATGCTTCTGAGAACTGCTTTCCTGTTTGTTGTGAGTGCTGTTCATAGACTGGGCTGAGTATAGTTTTGTTTACTTCATATGAATATTAATATTCCCTGTTTCATGAAATCTGTATTTGTTTGACTGAAAACCCTGGGTTTCCTCTCATGTTTCTTCCTATAGAAAGGTGCCTACCCTGTGACCCAATGCTGGAAGCCATCTTGAATGTAGCACCAGGCTTGCCTTGCAGCCTTGCCTTGGCACATGCTTTTTTAATTCACCAGAAACACTATGTCAAAATCACACACGCTTAGCAACTTGAGGAAAAAAAAAACAATTTTATTTTTCACCAATCAAATCAGAGCAGGACAAAGAGAAAAGAAAATCACATCTTAAATACCTTACACCAGTCCTCCCTTCTTTCTGGGCCCAAATTATTTTGCTCATGATTTGTCTACCTCTTCCCCTGCAGGGGGATGGGGATTGGGGTTTCACTGTTGGTTTGTCACATATTTTCCACTGCTCCTTTCTTCTCACAGGTGGACTTCTCACAGTCTTCCTCTGCTCCAGCATAAGGTCCCTCCCATGGTAGTGAGTCCTTCACAAGCCCCTTCAACATGAGTCCCTCCTGTGAGGTGCAGTCCCTCAGGAACAGAATGCTCCAGCATGGGCTTCCCACAGATTCGTGGCCTGCTTGAGGTGCAGTCACCTCCCCTTGTGTGGAGTCCTCCACAGCTGCAGGTCAGCATTGGTTCTGCTGTGCAAATCCACAGGCTGCAGGGGACATCTGCTGGGTCATCATGGGCTACAGGAGTATCTCTAATCTCATCCCTCCTTCCTCACTAACCTTGGTATCTCTGCTCAGGTATTGCTCTCATCTCCCCCTCTCCCCCACCCATCTTATAGCAGCTTTTTCCCCTTCTTGAATATGTTCATCATAGAGGCACATCCACCATCTCTGATGGGCTTGGCCTTGGCCAGAGGCAAGTTTGGATTTTGGAGCTGGGGGAGCTTCCAGCATCTTCTGACAGGAGCCACTCCTTGGACCCCTCTCCCAATATCAAAACCCACCACACCAACCCAACACAAAGATTAACAGGTATTCTTAGGTCAGGTACTTTAAGCAACTTTAATCTGTTCAGATTTAAAAAAAAATAAATCCTAAAGCATTCTTCATATATGATGTAACATGTTAAATGATCCGTACATAAGTTTTTCCAGCATTTTTTTTTTTGTCTTGTTTAGTGTCATGCTGCAGAAATACTATAGCTTCAAATAATTCTGAGTGGGCTATGCGGGATGTCTGCTGACCCACATCGTCTGTTTTCCTTCCAAGTATAAGTGCAAAATCTCCGTTAAGTGATCTCTCATATTGGCTACATATTTTCTTACAAATTTTGTGAACTCCAAAGATCCAACATTTCAGCAGTATCATCCTAATGTCTGATTCTAAAGTTTTCCTATTTATGTTGTGGAGATTTTGGGGTGGGGAGGGAAGAGTAAAAATTGCCTGGTATGTTTCCTTCTTTCTTACTGTTGCACATTTTAATGACAAAGTGAGGCAGTGAGCAATCAGATGTTTGAAGACAAACGAACTTCCAAGAAATGGTCCTCATCTGTATGTGCTCAGAAACAGGACTCTGAGTATCCAGAGAGATATAAGTGAAAGAAGAGATTCTCGGTAAGCAAAGGTTGAGTGAGCATTTCTGAACTGCAGTTTTGTCATTTCAATTTTGCTTACTTTGAGAAATTGAGTTCCTTGTTAGTTGGAGATGAATTCTGTATTTTTTTCATGTTGCATTTCAATGGTGTGAATATAGAATTTGGACCCTGCAACCAAAGCACATAGGTGCTTTTCAGCTTTGGATAATTACTTCAACTGTGGGATAGCTATGCTTGTCTACAGAATGTTATAAACTAGGCTTTGTAATATTGTCAGCAGAATTCAGTACCCAACAACCTGTAATCTTTTCTAAGTATCTGAAGCGCGTTTGTATGGGGTTTTTTGTTGTTGTTTTTTTTTGATTGGACAGTACAGTTATTAATCTATTGGCAAGCTAGTCTGTTCTGAGAGAGTCTAATACTTGATTTGGTTTTTATAAACCTAAGCACTTGACAAACCAAATGACAGCTCTGGAACCACAGGAGAAAAAATACTATAATCAGCCAGGTGGAAAAAGAACTGTCAGAGCCTAGCTTCTATGGCTTATTGACTGGAAACTATCTGAACTCTCTGGTCTGACCTCACTGTTAAAGCAAAAAGCACACATCAAGAGCAAAAACATTAGATGTAACATTCAGAGCCACTTTAAATATGTACTTACATAACAGGCAGCCAGAGACCCACAGTTTTTTTAACATCCTGACAAAACATTCAAAGATGAGCTTGACTCACAATATTCACCACCTCACAAGAGAGAATAAAAGATGATTTTTAAGACGTCTACTCAAATACTGCACATAAAGGAATGCAGGCCAGATAACCTTTTATGCACCAACTGCTTTCATTCTCTTCAGTGATGCAAAGCAGGTGCAAAATCCATCTGATTAGCTGGTTGGCCACCTCTACAGCTGATCTGTGACACTGCGGTGCTGTAAAGCAGCTGGAACCTTCTGAAAGTGAATGGGGCTTTGTATTTCTGGAGTCACAAGCAAGTTAAACAGTGATAGGTGATCTGTTTCCTTAAAAAAGAAAGAAAAAAAAAAAAAAAAGAAAAAAAATCACACCCTAATTATAAGTTGTCATCTACATTCCAAGTGGTTGTAATGAGACACTGCCTTAAAAAAAGGTGTGTTTTAAATAAAAATGTTAAAAAAGGAGAGTTAATAAACAACTTTTATGTAATTCTGAACCTTATAGTCCTCCAACTGATTGAAAACATTTCCATCCATGACTGTGGATCATGGCTAACAAATAGAGAATGGCAAGTAAACCTAGAGGGTTCTATGCTAAATTCAAAAAGAGTGATGTGCAGAAATGTGTGGACTTAGGAAAATGTAATTGCACCAATCCTTCATTAGGATGATAAATACCCTGGTATAAAGGACTTTGCTACCAAGAAATATTTATTCTCTTTTTGAGTGTTTCAACAATTAACAGACAGAGTTTATAGACACTGAGGGTTAAAAACCTTCCAATATTCCCCATATAGACAAATGCTACATGCTTTTTCTGATACTAGGAAATCATTTGGTTACTCATTCTCTTTGCTGGTCTATCCTTTATCCATTCAGATATCAAGTATAGCTGCCTGATAGTCAGAAAAAAAGTTGATTCATCTGGAGATCTCCAAGCTTGCTCATATCATCAAGATGCTATAAAAAAAGTTTGACTGATGAAGGACCTCCACCTTCTAGGTAGACCTCATTGAATTAACATGCCGAAAAATGATGCAAAATGGATTCTATAAGTACTCTTGAGATGTACAGAAACATTAGCAAGGCAGAATTATACCATTTTGTCGTGTCAACTCTATCACAGTAGATAATTTTCACTAGCCTAGTAAGGTATTCTTTCATTACCCCCTAAGCAAATTACTTTGTACTACATTGCAGAAAAAGATGCCAATTGGTAAGAACATCCATGTAGGACAACATCACAGATGATGCTATATCAGCTGTCTGCAGCAAGAAGCAATCATTGCACAGTGATTAGAGAACAGAATAATGTCCCTGTTCATGATGGTGCCTCAGTCAGAAGGGATAACAACCATTAGTTGCTGTGCTGCTACAGGATGTTTGGCAGTAATGACTGAAGAGAGCAGCTGCATGAATGAGTGGTTTTGTCAGTGCTTGATTTTTGTTAATATTTTTTTTTAAAACCCTCTTGTATGGCAGCACAGAAATGCCTGAAGTAAAAACATCAGGAGGAAGGGGTGGTACATAAGAAACCCAGAAACAAAATGAAGCACAGTTTTTAAGGGATTCACCAAGAAATATATATGCAAAGGTCTCAAAGATGGAAAGGTCACTGAACCACAGAAGTCTTGCAAGGAAGAAGAGACCTAGTGTCTTACAAGTGAGTCACTGCCTTTTTTGGAGCCATTTAAAGCATTGCTAAACATCTGTCAGCTGATGTTAAAATTCACAAAGTGACTGGCTACTAACACATTGGTTTCTCCACCAGGGAACTGGTCACAATAGACATAGGCATCTTGGCAATAGTCAAGTTTAAAGTAGACACATCCATGAAAGTAGCTCAAAAAAACAATAACCTGGAAAAAGGGGCAGTAGAAAAAATAAACAGATAAACGAAGTCTGCAAGGCTGATGACTTGGAAGCATACTGGTTGCTCCTGGTTTAAATATTTTGTTTCACAAGTATATCCTCAGGATTCAAACTGTATCTAAGTGACCTTGGCCTGGAGATGCTTTTTGTTTCCCAAAAACATCTTGACTGAAGAGACACAACCTTTTCACTGTTGAGGCAAATAAAGCAGCTGGAATTGGGTTTTTTTGCTTGTTTTGTTTGCTTTTGCCTTTCTTTTGCATTCCACTAACTGCTCCCTTTCCAGAAATACTTTGGATCTTAATACACTCAGCCTATAGTTCTTTTGAGCTTGTGACTGACTTTTTAAAACTTCCTGCATCTGTGTAGTATTTTCCTACTTTTTTTTACTTTTTTTTCCCTTTTTTTTTTTTTCCTAGGCATTCCCTTATTATTGTGGCTCTTCAGTAAGTAAGTGGGCTAGATGAAAAGATTAACTAAGTAATTTGGCAGACGTTAATATTTCACATATAATATGAGGGGTGCAAACAAGTTCACTGGCTTAAAAGTACATAATGTCAATATGTCATACTGAAAACCAAACAAAACTCCCCAACTTAATACGTAATATTATTGGTTGTTATAAGAAAGCCAAATAGACAGGTCAGTTTTTTTCAAATTTTGTGACTGAGGATTATTAATTTTCATAAAGTTACCTGAAGACTGTATCTAAAGTAGATGGTTTTTTGAGTTATTGCTCTTGGAAAAAAAAAACAAACACACACAATATTGTGGTTAGAATGAGAAGGTATTTCTTACATATCTTTTACAATGGTCTTATCATTTATCTGTAGTAGAGTACCTGTGGTCACTTAGTTCACAATCTGTACTACCAGAGCTATACCTGAGGCTGTGGAGACTTACTAGTATTCTACATAACTGTTTGTTCATAAAGATTTAAGTAAGACATAATATTCATTTAAGCAGAAAGCTAAGGCACTGGCAAATCTAAAGCATGCAAATGCCACTTCATTTTTAATCACTGATTGCTAAGTTTCATTTATGTCTGAGTGGCCATTGACTTAATTACAATGTTGTGAACTCCTAAGTAGTCCTTGTTCAGAAAAGGCATTGGACATTCCCTGAAGAATGCATTACTAAACATAAGACTGCTTAGCCTGTGGAGCTTCAGCAGAAAAGCCATTAATTTGTGAAAACGGGGATCAGTTTGCAATTATTTTCTGTTTTTCTTGATAAAGGTGACTTCCTTGAGAATCCTCTATCTTCACAATGGCCCTCAATCCAGTAATTATAATAATGTGTTTCCAAATTGAAAGGATGTTGAATTCTTAACTAAGCTCTTGCATTTGTAATCAAATGCTTTATGATCCACTGACTTAAGAGTATCTTTGTAGGATGTTGCGTAGATGAACTATTAAAAGGGAAAGTCTACCAATGGATGAACCATGCTTTAGATTTAATAATTTGTGAGTGTGTTATAAGTCTGGTGCCATCACATACTCACTTGCACACTTGCCTCCTCTCCAGTCCTTGGCATCACATGGCCCCTCCCACCCGTGTTCTAATCTCTAATCTCTCTTGCTGTACCCACACCACATACACACACACACACACACATACATGTAGCAGCAAGAGCTCTCACACAGGAAAGAGTTAGAAAGCAATTTAATATGAAGAGAGGATAGATTGCACTGGTCACACAAAGGGCGTAGGCAGGCAAGTGTACTGACCAGCCAACTATATACATATAACTGGCTTTTTTCATCCCCTTATTCCTGTATTTCCCCACTCTGGTTTCTCCACTAATCACCTAACCTCACCCCTTGCACTGTCTTTGGTTTCTTCGCTCAATATCCCATAAGTCCTGTGTGATCCCAGTCTGCTTTTGCCCCACACCCTGTAATATGTTCCATCCCTAGGCAGCAACTCACCTTTAATCCAAAAGGTGACTGGACAACAGCTGCACATGACTCATGGGATGGGTTTCATGCCTGGACTGAGGAAAATAGCTCTGCTGGGACAGAAAGGAGGGGCCTGGGCTCTGCCCTAGTAGTTCACTTCTCCATTGAATGATCTTTTGTGTCAAGCACTGCACAGCTAACTCCTGCAATAGCAATTTCCTTAACCCTATCTACTTTACCATTTTTATAAATGCTCTGTAAATTTTTTCACAACATCATAACTGACTACAGAGAAGTGGAATTCTAGCTCAGGTTTTCTCTGAAATGCTGGGAAACTGGTTAACAACAAGAACAGCCACAGAAACAAAATCTGTTCAGTATCCCTTAAAGCTATGAATAGTTTTGATGACTGGAAGAGCAATGGACAAATTGCACGTTTTTAATGATAACTGAAAATAAAATTGCAGCACCTATGATAAAAAGAGAAAAAACTCTACAAGAAATATTTAAGCTAATCCATAGAATGCACTTGGTAAATCCATGTGCCACTGATAGAAGACATTGGAATATTAATTCAGGGATTATGTAAAAAAGGAGCTAAACCATGCAGTTTTCAGTGAGATTTTTACATGGTTGATGTGTTGAGTAATCAGGTTGCACCATTTCTGTAAGCTAGTTTGTAAATAATTTCCAAAAATGAACACCAAAAATGTTGTAAAATACTGGTAATTGGGGTTAGGCATCTTGTATTTCAGAACAACCTGCACATAAAAGCTCCGTTAAAACAAACATATTAGAGGGGGTAGAGGAAAGATGTTGTTCCTGCATAGTCCTGGGGTAATGTAGCAGATCTTGAGGCATAAGATACTAAGGTAAAACATCATAGCAGATTCTTTGCAACAATCTTAGTTATAAGCCTAAACAACTATTCATTCAAAATGTCATGGTTATCAAAACAACAGTAAAGCAGCTTAACTGATGTGAAGTAGTAGGAAACCAGAGTGCTGCCATAAGTCCTTTACTTGCACCTCTATCTGTCCCATCTTGTCAAAAGGATTATCTGCAAAGAAGCTAATGCTCGCCTGTCTTTCTAAAACACAGTCATATTACAGTTAATACACAGAGACAACTTTAAAATAGCTTCTTAATACTGACGTTGTCTGGTGAGGGATAACATGGGGCATCAGCTCTGTCGTATCAAAATACAGTCCTTCAAGAAACAAGCCATTTGCCACTCTTATTACATTTGAAATAAGGCCTCCTCTTGTAATACTGTACCACTAGAGTCAAGAAATATGATGACCAAATGAAACATTTGTAGAGACATAACACTTTAATACTGAGAAACCATATCCCATTGTTGTCTACTGTATAACAACAGACAAACACTTCCAAAGAATAATGGCCATTTTAGGCTGGAAGATGATGCTTGTGGAAGAATCAGTGGGATTGATTTGGCAATACCTTACTTTGGAGTGGAAATCAAAACAGAAGGTGTTCTTCCCAAATAAAAGGCCAATTGTCTGAAGATATATCCCCTGACACCATCTGGATCATCTGGATTTGCAGGGCAGCCAAAATTAATTGCATCATAACTGCATGCCACCTAGGGTTTCTGACCCAAGGATCACAGGGATGGTGGAAGAGGCCTCTGCTAAGAGTAGCAAGGGGAGAACTTAACCCTATGGAAAGGCATCATGAGCTCAGTAAGTGTTAAGGGAGCATAGCTGAGGATTTATTTGAAGATCTTTCTCCCAGACCTATATACTAAGCTCAACCAAGAAAATTGATCTGGAATTTCAATGAAAGATAACAAAGGACAAAAACATTTGGAAAGTTGAAAATCAAAACTTTCAGAACAATACTTACCCTGGTAATGTGTATTTTCTTTTCTTAAATATGTGCAATTAATCTTTGCCACCTCAGATTTGCTTTCACCCTTAAACTGGACCACTAATTCCTTTTTTCTGTTACTTTCAGATAGGAAAGATACTTGCTCAAGGTGAATAAAGAAACCTTGGCAAGAACTTAGTACAGCTCATAGTATTTTCCAATGTAAGAGTGACACAAATTCCTAAGAAACTCAGTGAACAAAGCAGGCCTTTGACTTGTGCTGAAAGCAAGGACAAAGGAGCTCAAACACTCTCTGGCACTTCTATCACAGAATCTGGCTGAGGTTTCACAGAATCTAATTTTAGCAGATATACACAGGTTTATCTTCTTTAAGGTGAGCATATTACACGGTAAAGAAACAGTATTACAGTTGGGAGTAGGGTGCCCGGCGAGTTTCCTGTATAGGGCAGGTGAGGTGCGTGTGTGTATGTGGCCGATTACTTGTGCCCGGGGAAAAGCACGCAAAGAAAGGAAAGATTCTTACAGACTCAGAAGCACTGACAGGTTTGGTGGCATCTGTGGCTCTAAGAGTGGGTTTTCGGTGAGGGCAGTTTTTGGCGAGCGTGGCTCGGGCAGGTGGCTCAGGCAGGTGGCTTCAGCGGCGAGCGCGGCTTTAGCTGCAGCGGGACACGGCAACGAGCGGCCACACGCTGGAGCTCCAGCACAGGCGGCTACAGCACGTGCTGATGATGGCCCGTGGTGGCTGCCTCGGCCTTGGCAGGCAGTGGCTGTGGCAAACGGCTACAACCAGCTGGAGCTGCACCCACTGGCCTGGGAGCACTTGATGATGGTGGGTTTGGGGAGCGAGCAGTGATTCCAGCGCTTTTAGCTCTTTTAGTATGCTCTAGCTCTCTTCTCCATTTCTTCAGCTCCTTTCACACAGCTCCTCGGTGAGCAGGTTTCACGAGAAGAAGCAGGAGTGCAAGCAAGCAGGAAGCAGGGAATAGCAGCAGTCCCGGAGTGCAGGGAGTATAGCAGGAGTACCACCCAGCCACTGCAGGCTTTTTGTGATTCTGTGTCCTATTCCTTTTTCTTCTGTCTTCTTTTCTTCTCTGTCCTTTCGTCCAGCAGCAGAGAACAATGTCTGCCGATGACCGATAATGATCCATAATGGTCGTCTTATTTACATGCTTATGCGGGTGGGTCTGGCCTTTTGTCTGCTCAGCCCTCAGCTCCTACCTGTGCCTCCCAGCCACAACCGGCCCCCCAGGGTTGTCGCCGCTTTGTTTTTTTTCACTTTCCTTTGACTTTTACATCTCTCTATTGTAATCAATTTGTGTGAGAGACATACCTTTTGTGGAGACCAGTCCTCCACAAACAGAAAAGTGGTCTTTGCAAGGTGGCACTGTGCCTCCACAGGGCTCCTCTTGCTGGCCATTGCTCCTTATTGAATAAGAACAGTGTCCCATTTGTCAGGGTGGCTGCCAAAGGAGGGGGTCCCCTTGCAAGGAGTGTCCAGTTTATCAGGGTGGTTACCAGTGGCTCTCCTTGAAAGAACAGGGTCCAGATGGCTTATCAAATGAGAACCCCACCGGAGCACAATGTCCAGTTCATCAGGCAGCTGTTTTGAGGCAATTAGTGATTTTGGAACTCTACAGTACCTTTCTGAGATATTCATTTGGACTAACTAAAGACTAAATTTTCAAGTTTCACACATTCGTAGGAACAAACCAGAGACCCCAACCTCTACAGAACCCCACATATGGTCCAACAAAATTCATCTAACATTTCTTCTTCTTCTCCACTTTCTCCTCCTCCACCTCCATCATCATTGTCATTGTTGTCATCATCATCATCAATCAATAATAATATCTGTGTGTGGGGAAGGATTGTAGGAAAGATTGTAAAACTTGAAAATGAAGAGAAATTAAGGAGTGACTGTTTGTGGTGGTGTCATTTGGTTCTTCCAGTTTCAGCTAGCAAGAAGACAGGTAGACAAACATTGAAGAACATGTATTGACTGAGATTGTTTTCCCCTAAAGCTGTGCTACTCAGTTGTGGATTGTATAGGATAAAAGTAATGAAAAAACAATAGGTAGGACTTTGAAATAGATGCTCCTAACTTCTAGATTTGTAGGCCAAATCTTTCAGACATTGTCCTGCACCAGCACTGATCGAGAGTACTGGAGCGGGCAAAGGAATGAGCACTGTTACAAAGAAAATTCCTAGACTGCTTGTTAGTAAGTGATTCGCTTTTCAAAATGCTGAGCACCTAGCAAGTAATGTCAAAAATCAATGCAAGCTACTGAGATATCTCATTTAAAAACCAATAATAATTTTAAAAATTAGTGACTTTCTGTAGACACTAAATATAAAAATAAACTTTATTTCATACTATATTTTTAAAAAAATATAGACTGTAGCATGAATGCTTTACTTCTTTCTAGGTTGACATTTGTGTATTTCTGGCTAAGCCCTGTTACAAGACATTTGCTTTTATCAAGACATAGATGTCTTCACTAATACAGACAGTATTGTGATGACAGGTCTTTGAAGTGTTGAAGACAGCCTATCTACATAATCTCTGTTTTTCTATGGTTTAGCTCAGGCAGCTTTTCCTAATCCATGTTCTGAGTCTGATCAAATATTAGGACAACATAAATGTTATATTAAGTTTAAATTTGGAAAGACAGGTGGAGCTTTTGTATATGGAAATCTAGCACAGCAAATCCAACCACTTCATCTGATAGCTGGAAGATAACTGCTAAAGGGATGAAATAATTAGCTGAAGGGAAAAAAAGGCAGAGAGCACAAGTTGCAAATGATTTTGGTTTTGTGCTTTCTGATATCGCTGGCATTCCGTGCTTGCCAGGACAAAAGCATGGAGAACCCAAAACAGACTCAGTCTAGACAAGAACACACTTGATATTTGGAATAAGAGCAATTGGATTTTTTTTTTCATGGCAGATTGAGAAAAAGGTACTATTTCAGCATAACCTGGAAGAAAGTCTGAACAACTTCACCATGGTTGTTATTTATTCTGGCCCTTTTTAGTAGAAGAAATTTGTCTTATTCTGAGTTTCAAATATATTTCATCACTCTCTTGAGCTGTGACAGAAATCAAGGATATATATGGATGTGACCTATATGTTTTATTCCATTGTTTTCAGTTTGCATGTTACATCTTCTTAAGGCTGAATCTTGTTAAACTAGTGATCCATCTATAAGGAGAAATGTACAAAAGGGACTTAATTCTATAGACTTAGACAGACACAAAAATTATACTTAACCTAGCATTTATGGCAGCTTCTCCATTCCCTTCTTACACATCACATGTATGATCTCAGAAAATCTGTATCCTAAGGCAAGATTGACCATGCCAAGGTAATTTCTGACAAATGGTGATGTAGCGTGTTCTTTAAAAGTTCTGATAAAAATACTGCAATATTTAAATATTCTATTTAAATGCTGAATTATCCCTGACATTTTCCTGAATGCCTAACTTAAGTTATCTTGCTGCAACTAATTTGGAGAATTGATTACTGCCTTGCATTTTTTTTTTTAAGTAGTGGAATATTACCATCATATCTCCTCTAGATTGTTTTCTCCTTATAGGACATTTCCTGTTCACTACTATTTTCCCCACCAGCCACATTTCCTAGACTTTCTGACTTACTCAGAAGTAGTATACTGTCATCCTCTGAGATATATCCATATGGCTATTTCACAAAATGTGATGACCAAAATAGGATTCAGTGCTCCTTGAGTCTTACAATGTTACATAGATGAGAACTTCTTCTTGCAACCAAGAAACAATACTCTTATTCATTCATCCTAGTATAATCTCTTACTTTTTCTTTTTTTTTTAATGATATTATGATTGAGCTTTATGCAGCTTGTGACTCATGAGAACACTTGATACAGCTGATTATTCTTTTCTAAGTTTAGAGTTGCTTTTAAGTGAAGACTCTAAGATAATGCTCCCCTAAGCAAGAGCTCACAGGTCCCTAGTAGTTATTTAATTTATTGAGCCTCATGAAGTAAATTTCACAGAAGAGTAAAAGATTCAAAGATGGTTATGTTCTTAACAAGTGCAATGCAAGTATATAACTAAGTAGAGAAAAAAGAAAGTATAAGTATTATAAGTGCTGAAAATATTTTATCCTATTTTATCATGTTCTCTCATAGCATTAGACATCATTGAATCCACCCACACCAGAGATCACCACCCTCCCATCCTAAAAGCTCAACGACAGATCTGCTTCCATGTTTTAAACAGCCAGAAGACACGAAAGCACAGATAGTTGTGGCACCCACTGATTTAGTATTTACTTGCAAAAGCATTATTTCAAAAATTTCAGTTTTCTTGTGTTGAGTTTTGTTGATACTGTGTCCTGGTTTGAGCCAGGATGGAGCTAATTTTCCTTTTACTGATTTTTTTTTTCCCCTTCAGTAAGCTCTCTTTTAACTAGCACAACTGTTCCAGCTAGTGGCCTGATAACACTGGAATGTTTATATTACTGCCAGGACCCCAAGGTCGCTTCTTAGCTCTGCTGCTACAGAGGCTACCGGGGCAGGAGAGTCCTATCTGTGACCCCCCCGTAGGGGAGCTGGACTAGACAGACAGCAGAACTGACCAAAGGTATTCCATTCCATGTATCTACGTAAAGTCCGAGGAAGATCAGAGATCACAGAAGACAACTTCCTTCCTGCTTCTTCTTCCCTTCTCTTCCGTCCATGGACGGTGTCTGGGGAGGACTCCATCCATCCATCACCATCGACCCCTAGGCTCAAGCATCTCTGACCTCATAACCCTCATAACCCAGCCCCTGTCTGCTCTGCTTTATCTCCTGCCTGTGGGCTGAGACATTTCAGGACTGCTCACAGCTCAGGAGAGTGCCGGGGGAGCTGCTGGGGGTTGTGGGAGGCAAGAGGCTTTTGCACATTCCTGAACACACTTGTATATAATTGTACATATAATTAAAGTTGTCTAATTTAGTTTTCAATCCATCTAAGTCTCTCTCCTAATTCTCTCTCTCCTTCCCTAGGTGGGTGGGTGGGGGAAGGGATCGAGAGTATTGTTGTTTGATTGGCGATCCTGAGTCAAACCATGACACACTGGCATGGTTGTTGTCAAAGATATGATTTCTGAGTTCGACTGGGATGGAGTTAATTTTCTGCTTAAGTGTTCCTGCTTTTGGTCTTCCTGTTCTCTTCCTTGTCCCACTGAGAGCTTAGTTGCTGACTGAGATTATCCTACAGGACTACTAAATTTATGGATCTCAAATGCTGCTTACAGCACCTTATTTTAAGTTCTCAGGAACAATGAACTGATTTTTCATACTTGTCAAAATGCAAATATTTCTCTTGCCAATCACATCTCTCAATCTTATATGACTTTCAGTTTTATTCATGTATTATCTCTTGCCACTGTACCTTTATTTCAAGGGCTATTTAAGGTGTCCTCATTAGGCCTATTTTATAGGATTTATTTTATGTTGGAAAGTTCTGTGGAATTCTGTGTCATGTATAAGGGACGCTATATAAGTTTAATACACAGACAATGGAAAATCAATGTTTGTATTATTAAGCTCAAGTTGTAACCACAGAACTCTAATAAGAATGTGAAATATTTGGGGAGTTGAACCCATTAGGTAAATAAGGACATAAATTCTTAGAGTTAGATGCTGTATATATGGTATTTTATTAAGAAAGGAATGAAAATATTATTTAGGTCAATTTTTTCATCCTGTTCTTTAAATAAACAAAATCCCTGGCAATCTTGACCCCACCATTATCCAGAATGCTGGTGTTCTGCTTTCAACTAGGACAGAGCTAATTTTCTTCTTAGTTGCTAAAAGAATGTTGTGGTTTGGATTTAGTGTGGGATTTGATATGAAAAGGATGTTGATAATCTACTGATGTTTCTAGTTATTGCTAAGAAATCAAGGACTTTTCAATTTCCCATGCTTTGCTAGTGTGTCGGTGCCCAAGAAGCTAGGAGGGAGAATACCCAGAGCAATGCATCCAAATTGGCCAATGGAACATTCTATGTCATGTAACATCATGCTCAGTATATATACATGCAAGTCAGCTGGGAACTCTCTCCCAGGGTTGTGGTTTCAGGATTTTCTTTCCCCCAGGATCACTAGTAAGAGATGGGCTGGTCATTGGTCAGCACATGATGAGAAGTTGCACTGTGCATCGTTTGTCTGTATATCCTATTATTATTAATATTGTTATTTTATTATTAAATAGCTTTTATCTCAACCCAGAAATCTCTTTACCTTTCTGATTCTTTCTTCTGTTCCTTGGGTGGTGGGAGAGGAGAGTGAGTGAGTGGCTTTATGGTATTTACCTCCCTGCCAGATTTAAAAATGACAGCTGGAAATTATAAAATAAAAACACCTTGTACATATTGAACTATTATTAATCAAGCAGGGTTCCTCTCACCTTACAATGAGATATTGTTATGAACTTACCCTTTAAAATATAAAACTCTATTCCAAAAGAAGTACTACTGCCTAGCTTATTCCTGATATGAGCTAATGAAAAGTGGAGGATTTCTATTAACTATTTCTTGGAATAAATTCTGTCTAAGGCTAAAAGCGCATTACACAGAAAACCAGTACCAAATATTGCAAGTATAATGTAGAAATATCAGCTGCTGGGAAATGACATCTTTCTGGGTCAGGAATAATGTTCTTGCTAAGACAGAATTTCAATTGTATTTAAATTATTTGTTGATTGATTATGCCCCATGTTATTAAAAAAAAAAAAAAGACCCTGTGAAATACAATGCTACTGATGCCAAATGGAGATAAAGTGTGAGGCCAAAAAGTATTGTGGGTTATTTGCTTATTTAATAATTTTATTTTCATTCGCACTATTGCCAAAATGAACACAGTGAGATGAGAACAGTGAGATGCAATGATTATGGGCTGTCTAAGTTACAGTACTATTATTACCAGGACCAATTGAAAAGAAGCATTTTGATAACCTACTCTATTGTACATCAGAATATGAAAATAATTTCTTCCTTCTCTAACTAGTGTTCATTTATACACCTATATTTTTTTTATCCTAAATCCCCTGATAAAATACAGCTGTTCAGATTTTATGACAAGAAAGTCAACATGTCTCTTAACAATGAATGTGAAATATACCACCAGTAATTAACTCAGTGTTGGTGTGTCAGCTATCATCACATTTAGCACCATACTCAGTAAGATTTTTATAGGTCCATAGCAGCACTTTTTTCCCCCTTTAAGTACAGTTTGAATTCAATTCTCATCAATTTTCTCCACACTTTCCACTCTTTGAAATACTTAGCAAATCTGTTTTTAAAACTTCTGTCCTTACGCTATTGTAAAGCACTAGTGTTTCCCTGGTTTCCTCCAGCATATCATATAAAGAAATAACTCTCATATATGGCTTTCTCTAAAAGCCCATTCAGCTGCTGAAAGTCTTTCCCATTTGGCAGTTAGTCCTTAAAAGCTACATCCTAATAAGAACTTAAGTTAACTATATAACTGCTGCAATGTATGATTGTTAGGTACCTACATTCTTCATTTGTCTTGTCTGCACTGTTAGGTGCACAGAATCCTAGGCAGGGGTACTGCTAACAAAGACACCCAACACCTTCCCATTAAGTCAGGAGTCAGAGCCTTTTCTTTAGCAATCATATGTAAAACTGTTATTCCTCACACGACAGCATCCAAAATGCACATAATTCAGTCACAGAAAAACCTGTTGGTTTGGTCCAGTCATCCTCATACATGCTGAATATCTAGCTCTTTCTACTGATTAGCTCTTCAGATGCATAAAAATAAATAAGGGTTTCTGTAAATAATAAAACTTAGATGTAAAAGCATGATTGGTTGCTCCTTTGAATAAGTGTGTTTTAATGAGTTTGGGAATCCATAAAATTATATATATATAAAAGTTTCCATGCTAATAAGTAGATTGTTCTTTTAGTTTACACTGGTGCATAGTGTAGTCTAGTCTAGAACTAGAATAAAATGTACATTTTTAGGAAAATATTAAACTTCTGAAGGAAGGCAGGCATATACTGTAAAATTTTGTATTGTTCTTTACAGGCAACAGATGCTCCCTGATACCCAGGGCAAATTAAGCTTACAATCATAGCCTCTAACATATTTAGTTACAGGGAATTAAAAGCTGTACTCGCTGACCTAACTAATGAAAGAAATGAGGAAGGGAAAACAAAACAAAAAAAGGTCTCAACTTAATCTGGACCACTCACTGAAATACAGAGACAAATACTGTCAAAATTATTTATGCTCACCACAGTTAAATAATCTTGAAGCGTATTTAATTAATTATAAAATATTTAGTATGGATTCCAGAATTTTAATGTGTGGAGCAAACTCAGCAGAACCTCTTATAAAACAAGACTATACTATATTTTCAGGTGAGCTTTCAATGGCACCAAAATTGGGGTGGCATAAATAAAGAAACACACACAGAAAACACATGCAAATAAGCATGCTCCAATCATGTGGAAAAAAATGGTTTATTGACCAAAATATAGTTGATACCTCCCATTTATCTGCCAATCAAGATTTCAGATTACAATTGAATGCTTATCTTTACAACATCTGGCAGAGGCCTGGTAAATAAAGTGTTTTATTTCATCTTTCAGGCTAGGTGAAATGAGTGGCTTATATGGAAGTAGAGTAGAAAGCAAGAAATGCTTAATATGTATGTAAATAAAAAATCTTATTGAAAAAATGGGAGCTGAAGGGTTGAGAATTCTAACAATTAACTCATCTACTAATTGTTTTTTTTTCTTTTTCATATTTTATTTGAATAACGTAGTATGGAAGCCTCAAAAACTCAATCAAATAGATGAACAAACAGATATCTAGTATAAGAAAGCCTTTTAGAATCTGCCTAATTTCAATGGAATAGAATGCTTTCACATACTGGTGAGTGTGTGCATGTGGATTCTAGTGATACAAATCACTCCTTCTTCTAGAACATAGCAGAAAATTCAAACATTTTGCTCATCCAGGCAGGGAATTTTAACAGCAAGGGACATCTGGCCACAATAAAGAAACTCCAAAAGATTATATCTCCAGTGGACGTACTCCTACACCTGTCAAGATGTTGCTATTACCATTGATGACCAGCAAGAGACAACAGATCTGAGAGAGTTCTAATAAAATAGTATTATTTTGCACTGAAAAATACTGTGCTCATATTTGTCCTAATACGAAAAATATTTTATTATATGCTTATTGGAAATATGTGCTGGAGATAAAAATGTACTTAACCTTTAGAATAAGACTGCCTTTAAAATTAAGAATGAAGCATCTTCTCTACATGTAAGTGAATTTTGCAAAATTTAACTCTGAAGTTCAAAAGTGAGTAGTACAGGAAAGGCATTAAGAGTGGTTAAGGGTAAGTCTGAAGCCTCCAGTAAAGAATGAACATGAAATATATGTTGCTATATCACCCCTTAACATTCATGATTTTCCATTTACATCAGTGTGAACTGCACATATTTTGCATAGACAAAAAAACTTTAACATATACAATCCCATGAAAGCAAAGCAAGTAACAGATACTTGAAATAAAATTCCACTTTTGACACCCTCCATTGTGTATGGGTTTAGCAGCACAGACGGTATCCTACTTCCAGCCCTTCTTTTCTGGTGTCATCTAGAATAGCTAATTGAATTAAGTTGTGTTTGTTTTAATAGAGGGGAGGAAAGAAAAGAATCCATGCATGTTTGTCTCTTTAATGAACTTCACTATTTTCAGGACAAGTTTCATAGTATTTTTGGTAATTGAAAAAGGCAGCTCTTATGATTATACTAAAACTTTGACTCAGACATACTAGGTGGACATTTATGGCACTGACATTGTATGTATTATTTTGGCACATTCTATGTATACTGTTGCTTAAAGTCTATTATTCTACAGCTCATTGATTTACCAGAGACAAAAAGCAAAATATTTTCCAGTTTTGCAAAAAACTTAAATTGTAAAGGTATTAGTTGTCTACCATTACTCCTGGCAGCTGAAGCAAGGCCTGATTTTTATTTTTAAAATATCTCTCTTGCGTTTTTTGTGGATTTTATTGTAATGGAATTTGGTATGGGTTATGATACAGTTCCACATCTGTTAAGCAATAAGAAACTTTCTTACATGTAATCAAACCCCACTGACTCCATAGTTTTGCTTTGATCCTAGGTCAAAGAGGTTGGAATCTTGCAATATGTTTAATATAATAATTGATCTCTCTGAAACATTTGAAAGCAGTTTTATCCTCCCACTGAAACGAAAATATTATTTACTATAAATTATGGATAAAGGAAGCTTCCCATACTATTTGCTTCTCTTTCAAACTGAATTTTGAAACTTATTGCCAATATTTTTCTTCAGGGGTTTTGAAATAAATCATTCAGGGATTTTAATAGACATATACGATATGAGTATACTTAACTGTATCTTAAAACTAAAAAAACCCAAGAAAACATACAACTTCTGTAGCTGAAATTATGCTGTTTTATTTCTGGCTTTCTCTAAAATTTTTTCCAGATAATCTGACTTGACCCTAAAAAGTATTGATTATTTAATAGAAATGTATTAGTCTTTTTAAAATGTATTTAATTTTTTAGGGGAATTTTGTAGGACATGCAAGGTTTCTGGATGTTCTATAATCAAATCTGCAAATGTTTGTTGTTTCTTCAATGCTAACAGAGAAATCCTTATCCTCATATGAAGTACTGAGCTGCATCTTTTGCTAGAAACTGCTTATTGTCAGTCTTTTGCAAAAAAAAAGAAAATTAAATATGTTTAACTACATGTAGTTGAACTATCACATAAAACTTCAAATAAATGAAACTTTTCTTGTTTCATGTACTTCAGGAAAAACCATTTATATTTTCTTCAGACTTATTTCAAGATTTTCACATATATTCATATACCCAAAGCTATGGCTTTTGAAAAAATTACAACATCAATAAAGCACAAAAAACATTGAAAGTAATTTTCTATACATTTTTTATTTTTGGAAAGCAGTAAATATAATAAAACTGTATCCCCAGGTAATCTTTTAATTATGATGATCCACTTTCCCTTGCTTGTAAAATGGAACAAGCATTATTTTATTATATATTTTTCTTTCTATTCAGATCAATTTAGGAGGATTAATTTTGGCCCTGAACCTGAAAATGCTTCTTCTTTTGTGTAACCCCAAAATTTAAGAAAATTACCTTCATAGTATATTCTTATACAACAATATTTCTCAAGTTTTTAGTAAGATTTATCTGCCTCTTCAGAGGATTTTAGAGGATTTCTGGATATACTATTTGTGTAACACCAAATTATTCTTACCATCCAGTGGTTCTCTGTCCATACAGATTGTGCTTCAGGAATTTTGCATACATAAGGCAATATTTTTTAACATACAGAAAACTTTTACAGTATCCACAACACAGCTCAAGGGAACAAAAAAAAAGATGAATTACAGATAAATGGAAGATAAATCAAAGGCTCTGTCAGTATTTGTTAATAAGCATGTTCTAAGTATCAGTAGAAACTCAGAGGAATTCCTTGTACATTGCACAAAGTGAATTAGGGCTCTAATTCCAATACTATGAAAATACTTTTTCCTCCTTAACGGTCCTCCTTCAATATTTGCATGAGTCAATTGTTAAAATCAATGCTTATTTCTGTGCAGTGGCCTATTGTATTTTTAATTGAATTAAGATTTACAAATAAATAACAAACTCTATTACTACTCATGTTCATGCAATAAACAATCCCAACTATAACATTCTTTCCAGAACACTAATATTACATTAGGGATATAAGGCTCTTCATTGTTGGTTCTATGTCTAAAACATCGGGAAAATTTCTATTTTATGTAAAGCTTATCTCTTATTTAAGACTGTATAACTGTCTGGAGGTTAGCAATGATAACTTCAGAACAGTAAATAGAATCTGTATCATCCAAAGGCTCTTTCTGCTTCTAGAAATACTTTGCTTCTTACCTCTTGGATGTTCTAAACTGCATGTGCTTTTATAGTTTCTCCTAACAACTCTCCTATGTTTTCTTTTATATTGGAAATATTTTATTTTCTCCTAGGACTGAATGGTAGACACTTCACGAAAAATGAAATTATCTTTAAAGTTCTAGACCACTTTCCTACATCTCAGAGTGTCTTGGTTGCTTCAATATTCTGCAGGCAGAAAAAAAATGTAGATCATGACACAAACTTGTTAGTGGAAATGGGGTAATATTAACTGTAAATGTAACCTTTAATAAAGAAAAATAATATTAAAAACTCCAGCAATATTAATTGCTTCAATTTTTCTGAAATAAAAAATCCATAGAGCTTTGTTTTCTAAGCAGATTTTTACTTTGAAAAAAAAATAACAACAAAGCAATACTCCAGCTAAAAATAATTTTACAAGCAGTATTAGACCAACACTTAAATCTTCAAAACTTACAGTGTTCTTAGGATTTTTACTGATAAGGTTTTCATCAGGCCACTTTGTAGACACGAGAATTGAGATAAAACTCCATGAGTAGTTTAAGCCCCCCCAAAAAAAAACAAACAAGTTTTGTGGTGTTCAGAGTTCACTATGAGAGCTGAGACTTGAATAGTAAGCTACTTCCAGTAGATAGCAAGTGCAATGTGTAGAGAAGCTAGCCATAACAATTCTTGTCTTTATTGTGCTATTGGCATTCAAAGTCATGTACACAGTTACCTATTTTGGCTGAATGTCATCTAACATATGGAACTAATAGCTTTATGCCCATTTTAAATCTAATCAGTCTTCAACCTGGCTGTCATTAGGTCTGGAAAAAGCAGGTTCAAAGGAAAATAAAACAATTCAGTGATACTCACTTGAGAAAGACAATTTTTCTGCCTTCACAGTGCTCCTTAAGGGCCACCACACATTCTTTGAAAGACAGTTTAACTTCAAAAACCAGCCGGTCTACAAGAGTGCTGTTACAGCTGGACGATTTCATTTCAATGGAAAAATAGTCTGTTTTCCCTTCCCAGCCACACCCAGTTAATATTCTGGTGGAAAGTTGCCAGGAAGAAAAGGCATCTGAGAAACTATGTCCAAGATTAAATGTACTGGGTTCACAGGCATATTGAATACTTCCAGAATAATAAAACATAGCTGTTTAATTGACGAAGGCACTGCTGTCTCTGTCTGAAAGACAAACTATGGAATCATAGAATGGTTAAAGTTGGAAGGGATCTTAAAGATCACCTAGTTCCAACCTCCCTGCTAGGAGCAGGGACACCCCACACTAGATCAGGCTGCACAACACCTCAAACTATACGTATACATATGTGTTGAAACTTTTTCCATCAGGAACAAATTACTTTACTTATGTGGTCTTTTTTCTTTTTTTAACAGTATGAATTTTAATTTTCACTCACTTCTCTTTTGTGATCAGAGAGAGTTCTGTAACACAGCAAAACTAATTCTAACCAGTAGTTTCTAAACCTGATGAATACTAGCAACAAAGTGTTTAGTAGAGCCTGCTTTATTTCCTGGGAGAAGCACTGAAAGTGTATTGGCTTCAGAAAATGAGAGGCTATATTCTTCTAAGCATTAACTTTCCCAGCAGTAATCAGTGAGTAGTCCCAGTGAAGCTGCTTAATTTTAGAGGAAGTTCTATTCATAAGCTGAACTGACAAGCAGAGCTGCAGCGCGACTGAAAAGATCTCAAGCAAAGAAAGTAAGTAAAAGTACATTTTGGGTTGCTTGTGAAATTCAGATTTTATCTTTGTCTGAAGTTTTTTGTAATAGCTGTCTGCCCTTTCCCCCCTAAGTGTTCATAGAGCCTAATACCACTCCATAAGAATTATGGTAGAAAGAATTTACTTCTGTGAACTGGTCCCAAATGTATGGAATTTACCTTATTGAAGTTTTATCTACAGTCTATAGTCCTTATTTATGCTATGCCACCTGTAATTGTGGACATGCAGAATAATAAGATCCTGTCTGATCCATTTTCCTACATGTAAACCTTTACTGATACCCTCAAAAGTACATATAAGATTTCAGGTGATGATTTCTTCTGCAGCTTCCATAGTCCAAGATACTTCTACGAGAAAAAACTCATGTAGGGAACTTACGGCAGCATGCAGTTCCCTTCCTGACAACTTCCTCAGTTTCACAGCTGGCTGTCATCAAAACATGATTTCATAGCCCAGTGCTGGAGGACGTATCAACACTGTACTCCATGCCTGGGACAAATATTGTTTAATATATATAAAAAAAAACAGAACACCAAACACTTTGGTAGACTACAGCAGTGGTCTTCTCTCTGTCAGCTGTAAGTCCATTGCTACTAAGGATGGCACATGAGAAAGTTTCCAGTTGCACATGGCAAAATGCACATCATTTGTGCCCTAAATTTCCATGCATTCTAAAAGACATAAATCCACCTTGTCCCCCACATTATGCCTATATATTTATTTTTGGGAGACATATATGGAGAAACACTAGAGTTCAGAGAGGAATTTTTTCAGGATCAAAACAGAGTCCTGTGTATGACTGGAAAATAACTTGAATGCATAGAAAGCTTTAAGTGTTGGGACATCCACATTTTCCTGCAATATCAGAGCAGCAAAAGGGTTACCAAAATAGCAGTGTTGCTTTTGGGTGATGAAAAAAGGAGCTTGGTTCCACAGTTGCTTTGTGAGAAGCCTCAAACCACTTGCAGTTCTTTAAAGGGAATTTTTACATATGACTTTTAATCGACTGAGCCCAGCTGCACAGTTGTACCTCTTAAGAACTTAGTTGATAAAAAAAATTATAAGGGTCTGACATAAGATTGCGAATGTTTTCATATATGGTTTTAAACACCCTTCTGAGTGTTCCTTACTATTAAAAACAACAACAAAACCCCACAAGTTTTTGCTTAAAGCAGAGAAGAGGGGAAAACCCAAGTAAATTGTATTATGATTTTTATGGCTTAAACATACTGTGTATGTCTCCGTTCAGGATTTTTCTATCTTGAAACAAAAAGTAGATGTTGGTTCTTTATTGGACATACCAAACTGCATGTCACCTTGTGCAGAAAGAGATGTAAAGTGAGACTGATAAGAAATGTCTTTGAATATTCATTTCCAAATTTGATGAGGGATTCATTAAATTTTCCAGATATCTTGGATCTTTTCAGTGGTTAGGGCAGCTTTCAAGATGAGGCTTTATCCTGAGGTCCTTTACATATTAATTCTACTGTGAAAGCAAATTGATGGTACCTATTTCAAGACATCCTCCTTGGAACTGAAAAAATAGAGTAGTTGGAAGAAGCCACAGAGCAAAGACAGCATTTAAGGGAACAAAATGCTTATAGGAAACTTTAAGCAGCTTTTTTTGTAATCGGCAAAACATGATAAAACTTTTTTCCTCTAAGGCTCCTTTTACTGTTTCCTTCCTCCCAAAGCAGTTTGCTCCTCAAACCATTACTTTTTTTTATCCCTTAAACAGCTCCATTTAGAATATAGATAACACTATCTGTTGTATCATGCTGCTTAAATTATTTACCATCTCTGTTCTTCATTGAAAAGCAAGAAAAAGTTTATTTTCAGATAAATGAAACAGCTATTAACAGTAAATTGGACTTCATTACATTTTTATAAGTCTTGATTTAAGTTGATTATAAAATTGGAACTTCATTGCTATAAATGTTAATGTCTCCTTCCTAGCTTATTTTATTATTAGTTTATTTTACGGTCCCCAGTCTTGTAAGAAAATGGTATGGTTTGTAAATTATTTTTACAAAACACGCTGCATGTTTCTTTCATACACACAGGCAGTATGAATATGGGATACCTGCTGGTTCAATTATTTTTTATAATTATACTTTTGACAAAATTTCTTTTTGGATGGATTCAGTTATGCAACTTAGTCTCAAAAATCGCAATGAATGCATTGCTTGAATAAACACATTAAAAAGCCAAATGCCTTAGACTTTCAAGAGCTCATTTGACAGCTGCTGGAGACATGTATGAAAAGTGGTAAGTCTCCCATTATATGTTCTCTTTTACACACTTTCAAGAGTCTAATCTGTAAGTTCATAACTACCAAACAAAACACTCTCTCACTTGTGTCTTTTTCTTGTGTCTCGCACAGACCCTAAGTATAACTAAGTTGTTCCATTCAGTGGATTTCTATTCTATTTTCTGAAATCATCAGCCCTTTCAAACATCAGTCCTGTGTCATCTCTGTAATGTTGCTTTGTCACCTTTGCTTGGAAATGACACCAGATGCTTCATCTTTTCCAGAACTATGTATACAGGTTGACCACCCAGCAGTTTCTAAATAAAATATAGTGCAAATACATCCCAGCCATACCTCAGTAGTTTCATCTTTACCCAACTATCAGTTCTCAGCAAACTTAAAGAAACTTAGGATTTTGGGGATTTCTTTAACTCAATCAATGCATTCAAACGTTTTTGCAAGTAGTTGTAGAATGAAGCACAGAGTGAGATGACACAGGCTAAGGTCTGTCTGATTAAAATGTGATTATATAAATGTAGGTTCCTTGGAAATCTCAATTAGAAAGCTCTGCATGTTGCTCCAGGTAAGCTTATAATACAAAATAAACTTGCATTCATGACCATAAAATTAAATAAAACTTTGTTGATTGTGAGACAGAAAATATGGAGTTTGCAGAAATTTCCTTCTCCCCCCCCTTTTATTTCCCATACTTTTGCATTTTTTCATCTACGATTAGCTAGAAAGTAAAGATCACACTTTGAGGTCAGGATAAATGGCACTTTGGTTATATACATATGTATACATATCTTTTATTTTTTTTAAATTCAGACTCATACTTCCATTGGATACTGCAGGTAAGTATCTTTTCAGTGAAAATTGGTGTTGCTGACAGAAAAATTGTGACCAATGTTGCAAAGTCCCCTTTCATCTCAGCATATACAGAACTGAGATGAAGATGTTGCAATGAGCATGAGATGAGGACAATTCTCTAGGCTATAAAACTGTTTCATTTGATTTCTCTCTGTCCTGGTTTGAGTCAGGATGAATTTTCCTTTTACTGATTTTTTTTTTCCTTCAGTAAGCTTTCTTTTAACTAGCAGCAAGTGTTCCAGCTAGTCAACTGATAACACTGGAATGTTTATGTTTCTGCTGAGACTCCAAGGTCGCTTCTTAGCTCTGCTGCTACAGAGGTTACCGGGGCAGGAGAATCCTATCTGTGACCCCCCCCACAGGGGAGCTGGACTAGACAGACAACAGAACTGACCAAAGGTATTCCATTCCATGTATCTACGTAAAGTCCGAGGAAGATCAGACATCACAGAAGACAACTTCCTTCCTGCTTCTTCTTCCCTTCTCTTCTGTCCATGGCCGGCATCCAGGGAGGACTCCATCCATCCATCACCATTGACCCCTAGGCTCTGACCTCATAACCCTCATAACCCTCATAACCCAGCCCCTGTCTGCTCTGCCTTATCTCCTGCCTGAGGACTGAGACATTTTGGAACTGCTCACAGCTAAGGGGAGTGCTGGGGGAGCTGCTGGGGGTGGGGGGAGGCAAGAGGCTTTTGCACATTCCTGAACACACTTGTATATTATTGTACATATAATTAAAGTTGTCTAATTTAGTTTTCAATCCAGCTAAGTCTCTGTCCTAATTCTCTCTCTCCTTCCCTACCTGGGTGGGAGTGTCAGGGGGAGGTGATCGAGAGCATTGTTGTTTGTGGTTTAATTGGTGATCCTGAGTCAAACCGTGACAGTCTTGACTCTGAGCTATTCAGTCTTCCATGCACTCCAACAATTCAAATAATTAACATGCTTAATTCTAACTTTTTTGTTTGAATACAGTATTCTGTATTTACTATACACAAGCAGAGCTCTTAAGACTTTCTTGTCAAAACCTAGGCATTTAATTATAGGAGACATGTAGAAGTTTTTATTTATTTATTTATTTGTTTGTTTGTTTATTTATTTATTTATTTAATCATTTCACCAGCTTACATTCTTACATAGATGCTACATTGGAATAAATGTAGCAGGATTCTCTGCATCAGTGGGGTAAAAGACATGAGGCATTCACCCTACTCTGTAAGCTCTCTGCTGAAATGTGCTTCCAGATATGCTAAAAGGTCACATTGTGCCTTGGTATTGGAAAACACTCTGGACCAGCTTGGCCCAGATAGAGAAAAAAATAGAAAACTCATAAAGAAAGATAAAGTGTTCTTATGAGATAAGAACACTTTGTTAAGCTAAAAGGATTGCTGGGCAAGAAGGTTTGGCTTTGCAACAAATAGCTAACAGTCAATCACCTTATTCCATAAAAGCTCAGTCCCATTCTTGATTGGGTGGGATTCTTACACATTTCCCCTATGAGGTGTGTTTGATTATTCCCCCCTCAACCAGGGACACCCCTCAAATTCTTACTCCTCAGAGGCTGAGTGAAAAAGAACTACCTGTTGTCGATACATAAGGTAACATAATCCCTAATCAATAATTAGGCTAGTGTTAAAATATTGCTTTAGTTACTGTTCTAGATCTAGTAAATTTCAATTAAGTAATTGCCATAGCACTTATATTGTGTAGTAGATATTCTGATTTATGTCCTTTAGCCTAATCACATTATTATAATTTATAATAAAAATTTCATTTGTTTGTACACGCCATCTATTCTGCAATCCTTAAACCTGTACAGGGCAATATAAGTGTATTATTCTCAGTTGTGAATTTTGTTGCTTAAACTGAGATATTACACAGTTGCAGCTGTACCAACAGCTTTATCATTTTTGTTACTTAAGCTGTTACAATTAAAATAGCAAAAACGTAATGTTCATGGAGAAGCCCTTAGGCACCTACATGGGCAAATTCTCCACTTTTGTCTCTGTTATTGTCTCTTGTGTCTTAATGATACAGAGGGCATTGTCTTATGTCTGCCTTTTGGTCTCATGCTAGCCTTCTGTCACTCAAGTTCCATTGATGATTTATAATAGGTAAAGTCCAGAGTTGCAATAAATTGCTGTAGAGTTGTTAACTGTTATATGTCTGTATAGATTTATCCATTAGAGAGTTAGACCCTTCTTTCTTTCCTGCAATTCTTCTGCACAAACATACTTGTTTTCCTAGATCTAATCTTCTGAAAAAAATTATCTTGCCCTGAAGAGCAATTTCTACTGAACAACATTCCTCTGCTTTTTGGTTTTCAGTCCTCCTTGGCTTTTTAGTATTTTGCTATCAATTTTAAAAGGAGTAAAATTTGTTCCTGCAAGACTGCTTTATCAGTTCCAGGTCTTGTTCCTAGAGCATGATCTACTGCATGAAAAGGTCAGTACACAGCAACTTAGATGGTGCAGCTTAGGGAGCCATTTGACTTCAATCATTGCTACCTATTTGCTGGTATGCAATGCCACCAGAAACTTACATCAGTGGCATTTTCTTATATATATAGGAACATACACTTGTGTGTGTATATATATACACATACCCTTCTATTTATGTATATATGATTTCACTCTTTCTTATTCTCTCTTGCTTTTTCTTTCTTTATGTATGTATATATCATAGAATGGGTTGGGTTGGAAAGGATCTTAAAAATCATTTAGTTCTAATCCTTCTGCCATGGACAAGGACACATCCCAGTAGACCAGATTTCTCAAAGCCCCATTCAACCTGGCCTTGAACACTTCCAGGGATGGGAACTTCTCTGAGCAGCCTGCTCCAGTGTGTCACCACACGGACTGTAAAGGATTTCTTCCTAATGTCTAATATAAAATTACCTTCTTTCAGTTTGAAACTGTTCCTCTTGTAAAAAGTCCCTCCCCAGCTTTCCTGTAGGCCCCTTCAGGTACTGGAAGGCTGCTAGAAGGTCTCCCCAGAGCCTTCTATTCCCCAGAGCCTTCTATTCTCCACAATGAACAACCCCAACTCTCTCAGCCTGTCTTCATATGAGAGGTGCTCCAGACCTTTGATCATCTTTGGATTCCTGCCTTTGAATTCTGCAACTTGGGCAGTTTGCTTAGGGCCCTTGCTGGTGAAAACTGAGACAAAAAAATTATTGAGTACTTTAGCCTTCTCCATGTTGGTTGGTGCCAGGTCTCCTATTTCTCTCATTCTTGAGGGATTACAATTTTATTTTATCTTATATATAAAATAAATACATACATATGCATACACTTATGGAGAAGACTTATACAAATTCAAATATTGTCTGATTATAATTATTATAAAAACTTTTACCTGACTTTGAAGGTGCTGTTACTTCAAAGTTCTATGGTATGCTAAGATACTCCTTCTATTATACACACAATAGTCATTTGTAATAACACAGAGAAAAGTTGCTGGGAAGTTGGTTCAACTGAGATACTCTTTAATGTGTTTTGGGTAGGAGGTTTTTCTCTTGCACAAATTAAAAAAACACTTGAAAGATTAACTCAGGATCCCTTGTTTTGTTTGGTTGGTTGTTTTTTTTAGGAAAAACAAACAAAATAAACTAAAAAGAAAAGTTATATTTTTGATTGCTACATGTAAGTTCATATAAGTATGTAAATATTTGCACCAGACAGGTGTTTACAAAATAAAGACTGCACTGCATATGCTTTAGTTATGCAAGTTTTGTAATTATGATAAATTTAGTTACATAGATAAATGTCATAAAACCCTCAAAGGCAGTTTATCCAATCTGTATATTATACAGAGAACAACAACAGTTTATATCAAATATTGTCAGTATGAAAACAGTTATGTCAGTATGGGAATAGTTAAGTTGGACTCATCGCCCTCTACAGCCACCTGAAAGGAGGTTATAGGAAGGTGGGTGTGAGCCTCTTCTCCCAAGTAAATAATGAGGGGACCAGAGGAGATGGTCTGAATTTGTGACTGTGAAGGTTTAGACTGGATATTAGGAAGAATTTCTGGGGGTTTTTGTGGGTGGTTTTTGTTGGAGTGTGTTGTGGTTGTGTTTCTTTGGGGTTTTTTGTGTTGATGGTTGGATTCAGTGATCTCAGAGGTCCTTTCCAACCATGACGATTCTGTGATTCTGTGATTCTGACTTCTAAAGTACAATAGGAGTTCAAAAATCTGACATTTCTAGATTTGGTTTGGGCTGAAAATGCACTGAAATGTCCAGAGTCTCTGAGGCATATCAATAACAACTTTCAATCACAAATGAAGGATTACCATATTTTACACTGTTGCAGGGCTGAAGGAGGAAAGCAGAATCTGTCTGGTATAAATTATCCTTGGTTTTCTGCATTAGGTTTATCCAGTTCTAGAAATCATCCTAGGAAGTGTTTTTAAGGTTTCTAGTAAAGGTCACACACTCTAACTAGGCTTGTGGAATATGGAATATTTACCAGCTTAATACCATCTAAATGTTCCTTGATACTGCCTTGTGTTTGCCTCACTAAGTCTGCTTGCTGAACCATTACACAGTATAAAGAATTTTTGTAGGGAAAATCTATCTTCCAATGCATTTTGCTACTCCCCCCAACTTTGATGCCTATTCTAATATGTCCTCATTGATCAGTTTAACCTCTAGAAAAGTTCTGTCTGCGTATTTGCATTTTGGGGGCTTATTTTAGATTTGTCATGCAGAATTATTAATGGTATTTGGTCTGTCTCTAATGAAGATAGTACAAGGAAATTATCTGAGCCTCTGCCAGTATATACGTATTAGTTATCTGCCTACAGCATTCATTGACTGTAGGGATGGTTTGAAGTGTATGCATGTGAAAGCTATAATGAAACTTGAAAGATGCATACATTCATAGATATATTCTGTAAATGTAAACTTGGTCTCACTGGTTACTGGAACTTGGAGACACAGATGTGGCATCCAGAATGTATAGTGCTTGTCTCGAACAATCCAAGAGATAAGTGATGGACTCTGGTACTCAGGATATCTGTTGTCTGTCCTGTGGCATCTGAGAGTTAAACAAAAGCTGGTGATGAACTAAAGAGATGTCTCAGCAACCCACCCACCCCTCCTGCAGCAAGTAACTGGGGAGTTTAGTGTGGGACGTGCTGAGCTTGGAGAAAAAGATCTACAGCTGGCTCTGGGAGCAGGATATCCAGTGATAACCAGACCTTGATATCTCATGAAAGCCACCAACTTAGCAGGACAAGATAAAGAGTGCCACCTCCTAGGACCAAAACCACTGCAATAAACTAAGCCTGTGGTGCCAGTTGTCTCGACATCCTCTTTGTAATGCAGAGATCTCCAAACAAAGACTATCTGCAGGACTTAGCCCAGACCTACCCCCCCCTCCTATCTCAGAGGACTGAGAAGATAGGAGTTTTTCCCTGACGCAGGGAGAAAAGTGGGGGTGCAGTGGGCAAGAACTGTATAAAAATCTGGGACTCTATGGGTGCATTTGAAGCACTTCCCCACCAGGAACCACTTCCCCTTTTTTTTTAAAAAAAAAACCTAATTCATCAGTTTAATTTTCAAATTTTATTTAAAGCAATTAAGTATCTGATTCAGGAGGTGTGGCAATAAAAGGAATGATAAATATTGTGTACTCTAATGTCTTCCTTCTTCAGATAAAGATGAGTAAAACTTACAAAGTACACACTAGGACTAGCTGCGCCCAAAGATGACCATAAAGGATAAGTGATTTAACATGTAACTTTCACAGGTGCCTCTAAGAAATTATCCAATTATATAGCAGGAACTTTTAATTTAGGCCCTTTACCAATTATTCGTTGCAGGGGTATTCTAGCTGGACACCTGGTATTAGCAATTGAAGAATCTTATTGAAGAAAAGGATATAGAACATTTTTTTAATATTAATTTTGAGTTTTCTTGGAGGTTTTTTTAAGATTAACACGTTCTTCGGCTGTTCATAAATCTTGAGAGAAACAGAATAAACCAAAAGATAGTTTCCTTATTCCTCTCAACATCATCTAATTCAGACTTCATATATGTCAAGAACACTGACAAACTGCATTTGAGAGTGTCTTTGGAGAAAAAATGTGGTTTACATGATGCATCAGAAATAACATTTTATATGCAATAATTTTTCTAATCACTCACAGTGATGACATGCCTTGACCACTGCCTATCGTGCTAACTCAGTTTTCCCTAGTAGTTATTCAATTTTTCTCGGTTTACCTGTTCTGTCCTGAGTTTCATACTTGGGCTGTAAATTCTTAGGGACAGGGACTGTACTGGTTTTGGTTTTGCATGGCATCTGGCATGCAGAATTCTTGGTCTCATACTAGAGCCCCTATTCACTGTGACAGCACAAATATTTGAAATTATTTTCTGTCTATTATTTCTCCATTACTCATTTTACTGAAACAAGTTTTGGTAGTTGCTCACTCTAAGGTTACCTTTGCAGGCTATGTGATAGGCATAACTAATTATTTTCACAGTTCCACCTCTAACTATGTTGACAAGATATTGCTTATTCACATATAAAATTGACAGAAACTAGTCATAAAGAGTTGAAAACCATTGTAGAACATCAGTAAATCATCACAGCTCTAGAAGAAAAAAACCAAAAATTAAAGTTAGATATATATTTTTATACTTAGTCTGACCTTAAAAATGGAAGCATTTCCCATATCAAAGCTAGTAAGATACATGCCTGGATTTATCAGTCGTCTCTTATCTTTCATATATTTATCTAGTTAGTATTTTTTATGAAAATAAACAGTGCTGTATAACCACTGTATATTTTACTTTGGTAAATATCATGCTAGTATTAGATTAAATGTTGGTAGTGAAACAATCACAGCCTGTCCAAAACTGCTGTTCTATATTTGTAATACATGGTTTCTCATTAGAACCACTTTTATCCTCTAAGTAAGTTTACTCACTACCCAGGACTATTTTGTGTTTACAAATGCTTTTATACTCTCACTGCTTGAGGCACATTGAAACCAATAAAAAAAATTTGTCAAAGGTTTACCCTGCTGCAGTTTGGCAAAGCAAACTTTGTATGTGTGTCCTTAAGAACAGCTTGCAAGTATGTTTGTCACTATAAGAGAGAATAAGTGCCCAAAGATCAAGAGTATCAAACCACAGTTGGAAAGTGAGATAAGAATCTGCAGCCCTGTACTTTGGAAAAGAGATCTTATTGAACCAATAGGGATGTTAGTCAAGTGAGCACTGGGTTATTACTGGACTACGTGACTAGATTATGGTCATTGCTTATGCACAACAACTGACAAGTTCATGCTCTTGGCTGCTTTCTTACTCTGCAAAATAAATAAATAAATAACTAGAAATAAACATGTATTATGCATGGGGTAAGATAAAGCATCTCAAGTCTCAGCAAACCCACTGTCTCTTGAGCTAGTATCAAAAATGCTGCCTTGTAAACTATGTCTCTGTGCACATCAGCTAACCCTGGTGCTACCTTCTCATGGGCTCACAATCCACAGCAAACAGGGATAAACATTATCCAAGATCTAGAAGCCACTTAGCCTATACGAGTAAAAGCAAGTTGATTTGGATTAAATTGACTGGAGTTTGAGGGAGATACACATATAACTACTTCATATGAAACACCTGAAACAATTTTTCGTGTCAGCATTGAAGTCTACTTCTAGGTGGTTGCTGTGAGACTTATGCATATTTTATCCCTATATGTAGCAATATGTGAATTATTCTAGTGATAACACAATTAAGGTCTACATTATTCTTTGGCCATTTATGACCGACAGTTATACATATCTAATCCTTCAATACATTTTTAGTAGCTACTCTTTCTGGAAAGTTAATAGTACATTTTCTATTTGTTAGAGTACTTAAATATTTCTATAGTTTTATCTTTGTAGAGAACTTATTATGCAAGATATTCAAGCTTATTTAGCAAACAACTGTGATCAAGAAATGACAATGCAGCAGGATATTAACTTGAGGAGTTCCTGAATCTTCTTATAGCCAGAACTAAAGCATTTCAGCCTGCATAGTGCATATTTCTGAAGAATATGCACAGTGCCTGTGTTTCTTTAAAGGTAAGAGAGGAATAAGCATAATAGAAATCTGCTTATATCACTATAGGGGTAGTAGAAGTGAAACATAACACCTTACACATTTGCAAAAATAAAAAAAAAACACTTGCTGCCTTCTAAAGGAGAAGTCAGTACAGTCACTGAAGAAATGAAAGATTAAATGTTCTATTGTTCTAGCTACTACAAAAGGTTAAAAATACAATTACAAAGGAAACGTGACTCAAGAAGTAGTTTCATCTGGGAGGCAAAAGGCAGAATACTGTCTGTCTTATGACACATCAGCTTCTTGTAATAAAAATGAGAAAGATGGAAAACGCTCTTGAATAGAAGCAAGCATTGTCTGAAATTATCTGAAAGTAAAGTTTAAAGAGGCTTCATTCTTTTATGAAGTTATATTAAAAACTACACTAAATTTTCCTAAAATTAATTTGGCATTAAATACCAAATTTTCTCTGAAAGTAAGGATTTACCTTTTGCTGCATAACACACTAGAGAGAGAAAATGAATTGAACTGTTTTTACTAATCCTAAAATTTCGGAGTTGACCATAGCTCAAACACATCTCAAGTAACGTATTACAAATTTCAACAAATTTCTTCCTAAGAGACAAAGAGTGGGAGCAACTTTTCTCCTAAGTCTTTTAAATTGTTTCAGGAAACAGGTGGTCATGTCTTTTCTGTATTTTCTCAAAAACATGGTCAGAATTATATTGCGTATCTGTTAGATAAGTGCTCAATAGTATGATGAAATGTAAGCAAAGAAGAGGCGATGGCTGCGGGACAAGCTGACACTCATTCCACAAAGAAGTTAACCGGAAGTTAAGTTATTAGAAAGAAAAGTCAAATTCATAATTTATTTGGATCTTTCTTTCTATAGCATGCTGGAACAAATGCATATAAGAAGACTGCAAACACTGAAAGGATGTAGAAGTCAAAATGATGTTGAGAAGCAGAGTGAATCTTCACCAGAGATCATGAGGAGCATGTAAGTCCCGATGAAGCTTAAAAGTGATTGCTTCTGGGATTTGAGCTGTTCAGCATATTTAAGCTATGTGAAAAGTGAGACAAAGACGACCACTGAGCAGCTGAGGTTTTGACTACCTAGAAAAAAAATATAAACTTATCTTCAAAGATTTTCAGGAGGCTTCCCTAATACTGAATTAGCTGAGCAATAAAATGGATCAAAAATTGAATCCTGGTGAATGAGGTGTAATGCTCATATGGAAAATAATGTTGCTAACCCTACCCAGGCACAGTGATAGACTCAACCATAGATCTATCACTCACCAAAGATTTCTTGGAATAGTTATCAATACTCAGCAGCTGTCCAAAAGTCAGGTTAAGCATCAGGAAAGAGCTTTTGCACTAAAGGAGCATTGAGGAATGAAACAGAGCAGCAGAAAAAGAACAGAGACAAGGGAGAAAACAATTCATAATGTTTCCTTTTTCTTGAATAATATGAAGAACACCAAAGAGAAAAAAATTCCAAACAAAACAGACTTTTGCTGATGGTCATCTGTGGAAACCACAACCAGTGAGTATATAAAGGCTACACCTCCCCCTTCAACCTCTTACACATAAACCAAACTGCTGTATTTTTGGAATTGCAAAAGTCAAATACAACTTCAGTCATCACAGGAACAGCTGCACCAGCACATCTGAGATTAATCCCATTTCACAAACAGTGAGGTTTAATCCTTATGTACCAGGAGCGTTTAGAAGACCACCTAGGACTTCACCTTGTCATGCCTATTGGATGGCACTATAATACAAGAATGTGTAACCAGGTGCTGAGAGTCTCTGAACATTTCCAAATATATGAACAAAAATTCAGGAGAGGCTGAAATTAGTAAAATATTTTAGTAAAACATATATCTAATCTTTAGGAAAAAAATAAAATAAAATTCAGGATTCAGAAAACTGCACTGAAGTTTGAAGAAATCCAGATAGCATGATAATGAAGAAATGCATTAGGAAGAAAGGAAAACACTAAAAATTGCTAAGTATTTCCAAACCGAACACCTACAGAGGGGATATTTGATGCTAGGAATTCTGCTAATCTCTTGAAAGTGAGATTACTATCTGCTTAAAAATAAGTTTAAAGAAAGGTAAAAGGTCAGATTTGATCTTATTTCATAGAAGCCTGCATTATAATGAGAAAATCAAGCATTCTCCTAGAGAAGAGGAATAAATAATACTATCACTGCCCTCTGTTCCTGTTTCTGAAGCTTACTTTGTTCAGCAGTGTAACACTTGCTTCCTTTGAGGCCCAGTTAACAACTATTTATCCTAATACAACAATTTTGCACGTAGAACTTGAGAAAAACAGGGGACAACTGGTATCACTTGAGTACTAATACATATAACCTCTTGATTGCATAAGCTGCACTAATATAAATATACTGATTTTAATATGTCAAATTCTCTCTCAAGGATAGAAACAGTTAAAGCAGGGTAAGAGCAACCGTAAGGATTTTCAAAGTTATTATATATACGGCTAACCTCATTCCTATTGGAAAAATCCCACTGCTTTCACAAGTCAGATCAACTCTCAGTCCTTTTCAGAAGAAAGAAAAACAGTCTTCCATGCTGTACTATCTTACTGAACACAGTTTTACTGAGAAGAAACACTTTTACACTACCACAGCTTAACAAAAGTCAGCCATTTGGATGTGTATTTCAGTCTTCAGTACCAAGAAAAACTGAAGCTTATCAGAGTTTCTTGGCTGCTCCTGAACCAGTAATTTATGCTTTGAAACTAAACCACTAAACTCTGAGGATTTGCCATGTCTAATTCCAGTAGCAAAATCTAATTTCAGCAAAAGCTCCCAAACTGTAGCCAGAATGATCTTTCTTTAGTGAACGTGGCCTTTCCCAATTACTACCATTGCCACCTTCAAAATCAGTTATACCTTCAACAAAAAACAAACAAAAATATATACAAACACTTCTATTTTTAAAACATACAGCAAAAGCAGGGAATGGCTGTTTAATTAAAATATATTAAATAGCACTTACAAAGTTTTTAACTATTAAACTTTTCCTATCACTTACAACCTTTGCACTACTGCAAGAAGGATGTCCTGGGTTGAGCCAGGATGAAGCTAATTTTCCTTTTACTGATTTTTTTTTTCCCTTCAGTAAGCTTTCTTTTAACTAGCAGCAAGTGTTCCAGCTAGGGGACTGATAACACTGGAATGTTTACGTTTCTGCTGAGATGCGAAAGTCAGTTTTACTCAGTGAATCTGCCACTGCAGATGTTACTGGGACAGGAGAATTGTATCTATAAACTCCCTGTACAGGAGCTGGACTAGACAGACAGCAGAATTGATCAAAGTATTCCATTCCATATATCTACGTAAGCTCCGAGGAAGGTCACAGATCACAGAAGACAACTTCCTTCCTGCTTCTTCTTCCCTTCTCTTCCGTCCATGGCCAGCGTCCGGGGATGACTCCATCCATCCATCACCATCGACCCCAGGCTTTGACCTCATAACCCTCATAACCCAGCCCCTGTCTGCTCTGCCTTATCTCCTGCCTGAGGACTGAGACTTTTTGGACTGCTCACAGCTCAGGAGAGTGCCGGAGGAGCTGCTGGGGGTGGGGGGAGGCAAGAGGCTTTTGCACATTCCTGAACACACTTGTATATAATTTTACATATAACTAAAGCTGTCTAATTTAGTTTTCAGTCCAGGTAAGTCTCTCTCCTAATTCTCTCTCTCCTTCCCTACCTGGGTGGGAGGAGGAGGGGATTGAGAGCATTGTTGTCTCTGGTTTATTTTTCGATCCTGAGTCAAACCATGACAAAGGGAAAGAAATCAAATTATGTAACAGCATATTGGCTGTTTCTCAGCTTTCTGGAGAATCTGGACTGCTTTGTTTTACACAGTTATCATACCAAAAATCTCATGGCTGTAGATATTTTTTAGACAAGAAAACAAAATTTTAAAATCAAACCCCATCATTTTCCAAAAGTAAACTCAGCAGAACAGTACAAAGCAAAAACTATCTTGATAGGCTGCCTTCATTCAAACAGCAAATAACAATTTTCATAAAATTTCCCCTTTCTTCCGCCAAAACAGCTATGGAACATTCAACAGATTTAAAACTGAAATGCAACGCAACCAAGGGAGGGAAAAAATGCAGGTATTACTTCTTTGGAAAGAGTTAGATGTTAAAAAAATAATATTAAGTGTACTATAACAAAGTGAAACAAGACAATGACAAAGATAACGACTCATCTCCAGGATAGAGAGACCTTGCAGAAGGGTCTGGATGGACTAAAGAGCTAGGCAATCATCTACTCAGTTCCTGTAAATATTTACTTATTTTAGGACCAACTTAGTTATTCTTGACAATACTGTTATATACAACATGATACTAGTATGCATTGTTCAGTCATCATTAACCTTCCCCCCAACATATGATATTTATGTTATTTCTTTATCACACTTATTTTATGATTCTGAAATATAGGTATACATTAGAAAGAGTAAAGAGCATTAAAAAATATTTCACTTCCCACGATTCTTATCAAAATACTCTGTGTTTAAAATGGAGAGAGTGAGAATTGTCAAAACTAATTTGCAAAAATTAACATATTCCTAACTTTGTAACACATTGAAGATTTTGGCCAGCTATTTTCCACTCAGCATGAGAAATTATGTACCATATGTCAAGCTCGCATTTAGATTGGATGTTTATCTTATCTGGAATAACAACCATGAGAATTATCTGATCCGCAGTTTTCTGGTAACACAACAGCAATCTTTGGGTGTTTTTTTTTTTCCTTTTCCTTCCAAATTAGCATTCTGCTTCGTTAGTCCTCCTTGTAGTTTCAGATTTGGTGAAGTCCCAGTAAAAAAAATTTACTTGGTAAATTTTACCCAGTAAAATTATGAAGTGCCAAATATGCAAATGGCTTCCTAAGTTCTAAATATACCTTTCCCTTATATTGATATATAACACATTTTAATCACTTCTTATGTTAATAATGCTGCCTAAAGAAGCAGTAATTTCTGACACTGCAGAAAATCAAAAGCTTTTTTTTTTCTTTAAAGCAGCAAATTAAGTGTTCTACACAGAACCAATATAGGTAAACATGCAAAGATCAGATCAAATCCAAATCCTATTAAACAATGGTAGTAGCAAGGATATCAATCAGAGCAGCTGCTGGAAAAGGAATATTTGTACTGTCCACATTTTTGCAGATTATCTAAAGCAAATCTCTCATGCTGTTGTCACTAAGCTGTTACAGTGAGAACCAGCAGATGGTTAATCAATCCCAAAATGCCCTTCAGGAGCTACAACAGCTGTGTATGGTCAGCACGAGTACACTCATCCAGAGTAAATGTGAACTGGGAATGGTGCAGCATGGAAACACAATGGTTTACTTGTTACAATGAAATGAGTCTGCAAACATTTCTTAAGCTTTGAACTTTCCAGAATAAATTTCTATAGCACTCTTGTGTAAACAGTCTACATATAACAAATCCAAAACCAATTTATTAGTGGGGACAGCGCTAATTAAATTGAATTATTCCAGGCTGAGCAAAATGTATTATCCATAAATTACAGATAACAGCCATGCAGTTGTTAATCTGAAGAAACCTTTTAAAGTTTCAAATAATTTATTCACCAGCACTCCCATGTATCCTAAACACTTGAACACATGTTTGGGTTAAAAAAGAAAAAACCCAAATATTATCAGATGACCCACATCCCTGTTTGGAGCTATTTCTGCATACACTGATGCCTAAACTACACAGAGTTGACAATCTTTCATGCTCTGACATTATAGATTAGGACAACAGAATGTAACACAATAAGCCATTTCTGCCTGTAAAACCAAATAATAATTTACAATTTTTTGTAAAAAGTGTCTTAAAGATCTTGTTTCAGTAAATTTAATCAATTTATTTTTGTTTTCCCTTTTAGCTGTTCTTTTCTGAACTGGTGCAATACCATGTTTTCATATATAAGTATTTTAAATGGACATGGTATCAGCAAAGTATTTTGAGTTACCTTCCCTTGGAAAATTCTGCTAAACCTTCCAATTTAAACTTTGGCTGAGGTAGGAAAGAAAAACAATGCAGAAGAATTTCCAGCCTATCACACCCTAGTGAGCTCTACAAAAAAGTTATAAAAGCTATGAATATTAGGTGTCATCAAAGTATTCAAACTTAGAAATCACAGCAAGCATAAAATTCTCCCCTGCCCTGAGTAATAATAAATAATAATTTAAACACCAGCAACCATGTAGCTTTTTACATGTTTTAAAAATGCTATAAAAAAGATGAAAAAAACCCACTATATAAAACAGTACTTCACTCAGTTCCTCTTTACAGTTAGCTATAATCATAGAATCATAAAAAGGTTTCAGTTGGAAGGGAACTCTTAAAGATAATCTAGTTTCAATCCCCCTGCCATGGACACCTCCCACTAGGCCAGGTTATTCAAAGCCCCATCCAACCTCACCTTGAACATTTCCAGAGATGGGACCATTCACAGTTTCCCTGAGCAACCTGTTCCACTATCTCACTACCCTCATACTAAAGAATTTCTTCCTAAGGTCCTCTCCAGCTTTCCTGTAAGCCCCCTCAGGTACTGGAGGGCTGCTAGAAGGTCTCCCCAGAGCCTTCTCTTCTTCAGGCTTAACAACCTCCCTCAACCTGTCTTCATAGGACACCTCACAGCAGCTTCCAGTATCTGAAGGGGGTCTGCAAGAAAGCGGGGCAGGGACTTTTTACAAGGGTTTGTAGTGACAGGGCAAGGAGTAATGGGTTTAAACTGGAAGAGGGGAAATTTGGATTAGACATTAGGACGAAATTCTTTAGTGTCAGGATGGTGAGACACTGGAAGAGGTTGCCCAGAGAAGTGGTGGAAACCCCATCCCTGGTGGCGTTCAAGGCCAGGTTGGATGGGGCTCTGAGCAACCTGATCTAGTGGAGGGTGTCCCAGCTCCAAGCAGGGGGGTTGGATTTAAATCATCTCTGAGTTCCCTTCCAACCCTAGCCATTCTATGATTCTATTATATGATTCTATGAATATTCTTTTCATATTTCTAACATAAAATGTAGTAATTTTAATTACTGCTTATTGTAAAGTGGCAAGTTCCATAGAGCACTTAATAGATTCTTTTAATAATACTTTCTTAAAACCGACAGTGTGTCTCATTTGGAACTATAAACATAGATAGCAAAAACAAAAACAAGAAAAGGGAGAAGAGAGAAAGAAAAGAAAGAAAGAAAGAAAGAAAGAAAGAAAGAAAGAAAGAAAGAAAGAAAGAAAGAAAGAAAGAAAGAAAGAAAGAAAGAAAGAAAGAAAGAAAGAAAGAAAGAAAGAAAGAAAGAAAGAAAGAAAGAAAGAAAGAAAGAAAGAAAGAAAGAAAGAAAGAAAGAAAGAGAAGGGGGAAGGGACAAGGGAAAAAAAGTGAAAAAGCAAAACAACCATCAGAAAGCATGTAAAAAATAACAAAAACATCACAAAAACTCCACACTCACAAGGGAAAATAGGAAAAAATCTTTATTCTGAGGTGTTATACTATAAACACCTATTGATATAATTTGTGAAAACATTTGGTTTATTTTTGATAGAACAGAAGGCTGCTCTTCATCTTTCGAGTTCCAAAAATGAATGGAGCATAAGGAAGAGAATAGAGAGAGAACAGTATGAGAAAGCAAACTGGATACATATACTAAAGCTATATTTAGAATACTAGATGTCTTTATAATCTTACGGGTTTCTCTTTGAAATGTATCTCTATACATTCTTTATAAAGTCCATCCAACTTTATTTTTTCTCCTTCTAGTAACTACTACGATTCACTGTTTTACTATTGAGAGAGCCCTCAGAATATAAACTACTCTCAAAACAGATAAATTAAGAATATCCTGCCATCAATAAAGCTGGTCAGAAGTGGATAATTTTAAAAGGAGAAAGTGGGGTGGAAAACACTGAAGTATGTTACCTCATAGAAATTGTACTCTCTTGTCACGGTTTGACTCAGAATCGAAAAATAAACCAGAGACAACAATGCTTTCAATCCCCTCCCCCTCCCACCCAGGTAGGGAAGGAGAGAGAGAATTAGGAGAGAGATTTAGCTGGATTGAAAACTAAATTAGACAGCTTTAGTTATATGTACAATTATATACAAGTATGTTCAGAAATGTGCAAAAGCCTCTTGCCTTCCCCCAGCACTCTCCTGAGCTGTGAGCAGTCCCAAAATGTCTCAGTCCTCAGGCAGGAGATAAGACAGAGCAGACAGGGGCTGGGTTATGAGGGTTATGAGGTCAGAGCCTGGGGGTCAATGGTGATGGATGGATGGAGTCCTCCCCGGACGCCGGCCATGGACAGAAGAGAAGGGAAGAAGAAGCAGGAAGGAAGTTGTCTTCTGTGATCTCTGACCTTCCTCGGAGCTTACATAGATACATGGAATGGAATACCTTTGGTCAGTTCTGCTGTCTGTCTAGTCCAGCTCCCCTACTGGGAGATCATAGGTACAATTCTTCTGTCCCAGTAACATCTGCAGTGGCAGATTCACTGAGTAGAACAAACTGACCTTCGAGTCTCAGCAGAAACATAGACATTCCAGTGTTATCAGTCCCCTAGCTGGAACACTTGCTGCTAGTTAAAAGAAAGCTTACTGAAGGGAAAAAAAAATCAGTAAAAGGAAAATTAGCTTCATCCTGGCTCAACCCAGGACAGCTCCGTTCAGTTCACACATCTTAGGAGTGGAAAGGGACAATTTTACGCTGCCAACTGCCTGCTATCAGCTATCTGTCGGACACTTTTACACCACCGATTCTCCACTGGGACAACAGCACACATATAAGCAGGTGGGGCTCTGAGTTTTGCAAGAAATTGTGTATAGGGGAGCTCAAGTGTATGAGTCACACAAATATGTATAGCCATGCAATCAAGATGGGCTGCAAGTGCTTAATTAAGACAAGATTAGTAAGTAAACAGGAAGCCATAGAATTACACCACTTAAAATTACAAAGATGATGCATTAAGTGCTAAAGTCTGAGATCTACTAGCAGAAAAATGGTATAAAATCCAAGACCCTTCCATTTTTCTTCTAGGTTTCTCATTTTCCAATTTGCCAAGTCTCCAGAAACTCACTTACAGCTGGCAAAACATACACCAGAATTTTCTAGTTGGAAAGCACTTGCTTTACGTAAAAACAAAGATATTTTCTTGGAGGAAGCCGTCCCTAGCCCTTGATTTAAGCCTAAATGAATGATGCTAGAGAGCAGAAACAATGCTAAAACCTCATTCTTCAGTGTATTAGATTTGATTTTGTTTACTTTCATGTTTTCACTTGGTAGGATAGAACATTTGGAAATGCAATTGCACCAAAATATTGAAAAAGCAAAAAAAATGGAAAACTAATACTTCCAAGCTTTGAGACAAATGGATTTGCAACCTAGTTCTGTCCAGGAAAATAAACATTCCTGTTTTTCTTCATCTGTGTTGGAGAGATGAAGGCAGACAACCTTGTAGTCCGGGGTTCTGAATACCCAAAACCCCTCCAGTTACTTACTTATACTTTTGCTTTTATTCAACAAGAGCTAGCAATCTTCTCCTACAAAGAGGGGGGGGGAAAAAAAGTGTTCTTGATGTGGAAGATAACTCTTTCAATAAAATTATATCAACCACCATAGGAAGCATGTTTGTTTAATCAAAATCACATCCTTCAGCAGAATGGTTAAGGTTTTGAAGGAGCAGAGGATAACACTGCTCAATGCTGGACAAAGGAGACTGATGACTGCTGCAGTAGGTGAACCTCAACAAGCTTAATTCTTCAACTTCATTGCCTCTTTCACCCTTATTTCTCACTGCACAATGGTATTTCAGCTGTAGCTTTGCTAACATCTACTCTTTCCCTTTTACTCTAGAACAAAGCAGGAATTCTGGGTAGAAACTTCACAAATTTTAGTTATGTCATTTTCCCTAACAAAATGGTATAATCAGACTCCATTCTCCATATTGAATTTTCAACATGTTTGAGACTTACCCTTACAAAAATACTTCAGACATTCCTTCCAGTTTTACCACTAAAGCTGATCATTTTGTTAGGTCTACAAAAAAACAGAACTCCAATGCCTGCTCCCACAGACAACCAAGATAAGAAGCCCATCCATCTGACTACTGTTTATTACCTAATTTTGCATTTTATCATTCTTTCAGGATTCATCTCTGTCTTCTGCTTTATAGCTACATTGTAATCTGTAAGATTTTAGTAACATTTTGTTTCTTGTTTTCTAGAACTGAATTAACAAAAAAAATCTCCTGATTGGCAAAGGTTTCTGATAAAAGAAGCATCCACTGTGACTTTTATGGTAAATCAAATGCCTGTTTTCCTTTATTTTTAAGAGCAGAACAAACACACATCCAAGAAAAGTAAAAGTTTAGAAATTCAAATACTAAATGAATAAAAGGGGTCTTCTGTTGATTGTTTTAAAAGACTCATCATAGGGAAGAAACAGATATTTTATTATTTCCTGCATTATCAAGTTGGTCTCAGTCTATATTCAGGGCAGAAATGCAGGAATCATTTATTTTTCTGATCTTTACTAAGCAAAAATTTTGAGAGAGAATGTTTTACTCACTTTATTTTTATGGCTACTTCATTAAGTTGTAAATTTTGCCTCAGATTATTGATTTTAGTTAAAAAACATTAAGTACTTTCTTCCAAGAGCTGAAAGTTATCATTTTGGTATTTATTGATTTTATTCATTTTTATTCATTTTATCAAACCTATTTGCTGGAGATCTATTATTTTATCAACTTCCGATTGTTGATTCTGAAAACATTTTTTCGACAAATTTTTTTTTTTTTTGTTTGAATATAAGTAATGGCCAGATTTGGGGTAATTGGGGGCAGAAGCATTTACAAAAAGATAATAATTTTTTTAAAAATATTAAGGCCTTCTCTATCAGGTAATTAGAATGTGACCAAATGATTATTTCATCTCCCAGTATACCCTTTATGCTTTCAAATCTCAAGGTTCAAGACAGGATCTTGAACTAGACAGACCTTAAGTTGGAGCCAGTATTTCTACGTATGTTGTGATTCACAAGCTCTGTAACTACTCACAGTATTAGAAAATTGATAGGAAGTTGATATATACTATGAAGTAATACTGACTTATGCAGATTAAAAAAATATATCTTTACTTAAGATTATACAGTGATCAACTAGTGCATTTAAGCTATATTAGTTAGTGCTTGGTACCTAGAAGCAGGCATCAGCAACATACCAATATACTGTGCAAGTGTTTTCCTATATTTTTTTCTAGTTCCAGGAAATTCTGCACTAAGGCTAATGCTGTGCCTTTGCAACTGCTAGTTGACAGCAAATTTAGTTGCTTCTTGTTTTGAAGTCAAAGATTAATAGAGGTCAGATCCTTAGCTGTGAAGCACATCAGAAGAGCTTATTTTAGTGTCACTCCAGCACTTTTCCCCACAGAGAACCTGGCCTTTAAAATGAAAGCATGAACAAGCAAAGGAGCAAAAAGAAAAGTTACTCCTTCGTTAAGAACCATTCGCAGATATTTCACACATCTAAGGAAGTCTTTCTAGCTTCTGCTGGAAAAACAAGAGGTTGGTTCATCTCTCAACAACAAAGGTACAAATGTTATTAAAATAATTCATATCTATAGCTTCTCCAGTTTAGGTGTTTTCCACTTTGCAGTAAACAGGCTGCATCTTCAAATATAACTTACAATTTTGTACACTGAATTTAAAAAGCCCCTGATATTGTTTTTTTATGGATACCATACACTATTATCACTAACCTTTAGCCTTATTTTATTGTATTGTATGTGAAATTGAAGATCAATTGAAAATCTGAGTTGAATTCCTCTATTAATGTAATCACTACTATAGTCTAACTTAGTTGACATGACATAACATCCTTTGGTTACTTACTCTTCTGGAATATGTCTACCATCTTCCCACAGATTTCTAAGAAAATTAAGCTAATAAAAAGCTCATGGAGTCTCAGAGGATGGAAGTCCACTAATTTTAAAGTTGGGTAATAAGCATCTGTATAATATAGGAGCAAACATTTGTAATAAAGCTGCAATGCATTAAAAAATACCCATTATACTAAGGTTATTAACAAGTAAGTGGTAACAGCCTAGAAAAGTAAGGGAGAAAATTAAACTGCTATAAATGAAAGATAATGGACGTCTGACAATGTCATTTTCCATTAAGTGATTTACCCAGCACACTCTCACTAGCCCTGCAACCACTGGCATTAATTTCCATAGCAACACATGGCAATGTTACCAGGCACAGCACATCCAGTGACAGAGAGAATGAGTTCTAATGGTGAAGTTCTTGAAGAAAAATAAAGTCCATTATAGCAATGTAAGTGTAAACCAAACAAGAAAGAATCTAATGCTGGACATGCCTGCTTTGTGAAAAAAGTAACTTTTTACGGTGAGGGTGACAGAACACTGGAACAGGCTGCCCAAGGATGTTGTGAAGTCCCCAAATGTGGAGATATTCTTGGTTTGCACCAAGGAGCACTGTGGCATTCTGATGTATAGTGTCTGTCTCGAACAATCCAAGAAATAAAGTGTATTTGGACACCCAGGATGCCTGATGTTTGTCTTGGGACATCTAAGAGTTAAACAGGATTTGTTGCTGGACTATGTCTCAGGATCCCACCAAGCTGTTTTACTCCCCCCTGTGCGCCTGCAAACTGGGGAGTTTGATGTGGGACACACCGAGCTAGGAGAGCAGGATATCCAGTGATAACCAGGCCTTGAGACTTCATGTAAATCACTGACTTGGCCAGAAAAGTAAAGGGCAAGCTGACCTCCACCTGATAAACCATCCTGAGGTGCCAAGTTGTCTCATCCCGTTTCACATGGAAATTAGTCAAGGACCCTGCTGCTGGCCCAATCAATGGCTTATCTTGTTAATTAGCCTGACAAATACCATCTTCAAGATATAGCCGGGCACCATGCCCCCCTCTCTCTCCCCCCCATTGCCAAGGAGCACGGAGCCTCCCCTGTACTGGGAGAAAGGGGGAGAATGGGCAAGAACTGTATAAAAGTTTGGGACACTATGGGTGCAGCGAAGCGCTTCCCCACTGACGACATCACTGGAACGTGGTGGTAACTATCCTATATGGCTAATCTCTGTAACTCTGCTTTCTCCTTTCTTTTTTGTCTCTGTTTTCCTCCCTGCCCTATCCACTCTAGGGTCTTTGCTGTGTAACTCCAATAAAGTTCAGTGTGTATGTGACATCTGACCTCGTTTGTGTCTTAATTTCACCATTTGGGATCACCTTTAAACCTTTTCACAGGTCCTGCTGGACAAACGGGTGCAGCTGCTGTGTGGCTCCTACCAGGAGAGGGAAGGCAGAGTCCAGCCGCCCCAGCCTCCCACTGCAGTGAGGAGTGTCAGAAAGCAAGGGGGTTCTGCCCCATCTCTTATGAGACCACACACCAGCCCCAGTGCCTGTTTGTGCACTCAATATTGCATCATCTTTGTTTTGTCCTGGAGAGATCGTAAAAAATCACCATGTATCTGATATTGGATCGTGACAAGCACCCATGACAAAACCCTGGATCACCCACAACCTTTCCAGGAAACTCCACCTGTGACACTGCTATTTCCTACCCTCTGTTGACTTGCATAATCACATCATAGGCAGTTTAGCACTAGCTTCACTTAAGGTGAGGAACATCACAACTTTTATTCCTGAGTCACATAAGATGTTTTCCTAAAGCTCTGGTACAGAAATTTGTTTTTGCCTTAAACGATTATGACTCCTACTACTATCTGTCCTGATGGTCTCCAGCTCAGTCTCAATTACAAAAATTTGTAGCTTTCTGCAGATAGCAAGTACAAGTGCAATTACATTGGTTGCTTTTATCACTTATTTAGTACTTTGTGAAGCCATAAAGACTCTCATTGTCTAGGAGAATCTACTAAATAAACAATTTCTTAAGAATACTTGTTGGTTCTTTACTATTACATAACATATTATGTTTGTAATTTATCAGATACTACATGAAAGCACTATCTTTAATCTTCCTGTCTCTCTATAAAGCCTTCAAAGTCCACTAGTATTCCAGCAGCTTCTCTCTGATATGGCAAGAAGTGTCATAGACCAGAGTACTTGAATAGATCGCATTTTCCAATCACACACACAAAACAAGTCCTTTCAACAACAACAACAAACTTCTTTGCAAGATACTACACAGCGTAAAGCCTCTGACATTTGCCTCCTGACCTTACTCCAGTGATCACAACTGTGGCATCTAGAGATGAACAGTTTTCAAGAAAACTTCCTTGCAGATGGGCAGAGCTTCTGTAGCCAACGCACAACAAACAGCCACAGCAGCCTAACAACAGATTCTCCAAGAGAACATTGAGTTCACTTCAGAAAAATAATAGAATTGTAAATGTTGCATAAGTAATGTTTTATGAGATATTTACCCTGTTAATTTAACTTTGCCTGTTTGGGGGCTTAAAATCAGAGAAAAGAACAAAGCTACAAGTTGGAGAAAACTCAGTTATTGAGGTAAAATGTTCAGGGTGTAAGCCCACACTCTTTTTCCCAAACAGAGCAAGGGACTGTTTGAGCATCAGGGTTTACTGAAGTCAGTGAGGAAGTCTTCAAAAGTCAAATGAGATAAAGATAGGTATTTCTGAAGACTTCAATATTTCTTGCTGCCTTTTTGTTTCACAGGGGTAGAACAATTTCTTCATTTACTGAGTTACATTTGGCTGATGTATTTTATATGTGCAGCAGGGAAAGTGTCTAGGAATATGGGTGTCTCTTACTGGATGGCCCACATACTCCAGATGACTTCCATCAACATACCTAATTTAAAAGCTAAGGTAAATTTACTTTCAAGGAGACTGATTCACAAGCATAGAAGTTACTTTTACAAAAGGCTCCTCAGTCAAGGATCTTAAGGTACTTTAATAATTTTGCTCCCAACCTTTTTCAAGACATACTTGATAATTTTTAATCTCATTTCCAGATCCCTACAGGACACACTAACTGTCTCAAGTGTGGGACCAAAATGAGGTTTTGAATATTAGCAAGTGTCTTGGAATGGATTGGCTTAAACCAGGTTATGCTTGAGTTTCTCTGAGCAATATTCAATTTGCCTTGGTGTTGTAACGATGATCCCATTACTACTGGTATTACACCCGAAAATATTTCAATTAAAAGGTACTATCTACTAACAATATCTTTCAAGGAACATTTAATTAGAATAAGGTAGTTAGGGTATACAGGTTTGTTAGCTTTTTTTTCTTTTTCAAAGACTTGAGAGAATTTGTTAGGCATATTACTCTCCATTATTTTGCTTACGACTTAGAATTGTTTTGGTATAATCTTTTTGTTTTCATTAGGCTTTTCCATTAGTGACTGTATATTGTTTTTGTTTTTGTTTTTTTTAAAGATACAACACTTTTAGGTTTCACATTTTGTATTGGTACTTGGTCTTAAACATTCCCTATATGATTTATAAAATGCTATCACTTCGAACAAAAATGTAATTTGAAACTTTCAGTGTAGTTGTTACTTTACTCACTGTTTGACTACTACTACTGCACAGAAATGCACACTCGAGTTGAGAAACTGCAGTGCATAATAGTAAGGATATTCTTCTGGCATTACTGACTGACAGTCTTGTGTTCAACCAGCAAACTGTGTTACCTGAAAGGTTCTTTCATCTTTAGCAGACATACAGAATAAAAACCCATCACATGATTTCTTCATTTATCAGGTTGAAATAGTTGCTCTCCTCCCATCTCTTTCTCACCAAAATAACCCCACATCACACCTTTGTGTGACCTTCAATTAAAATAACACACATTAACACAATCTCTTTTAAAAAGTAAAAGCTAGCACAAAATGTTTTTCTCATTTTGTGGTCCAGGATTTTGATAAGCACAGAAGCAACTAGAGTAAAAACAGTTTTTTCTTCTTGACAGGACACATAATTCCAATATGCAATTTATAGAAGACTTGAGCCTGTAAGTATTTGAGTTACTACACAGGTTTTTATCTGCAAGATTTCCCAGTAGGTTTGATAGTATGTGTGCTTCTGATTTATACGTATACATAATACTGGCCAGTGTAACTCACAATAATTTGTTAATTACAAAGCCTATTCATAAATTAAAGTGTAGAAACACCAATTCTCTTTTGATGACTGTGCACTTGTTCAATTTGAGAGTATTAAAATAATAAAATCATGTTGCTGCTAAATATGGCTATTTAATTCCAAACATTCTAAAACATTTTTTAAAGTATTTACTATTTCACAATTATTATCCATTATTATTTTTGAAATTCCAAATTTTCAGCATTTTGTCTTAAATAGATTCCCTTTATCTGTAAGGCTGAGGCTCCTGTGGTTAGTCTAGAGACAAAGAGGTATTTTTAAAAAATTAATGATCATTCTCAAGCAATAAAAATACCCCTGTCCTGAGCACGGCTGCATGAGGGAGTTTCCCAATAGAGTATTTAGATATTTGTGTTCTGATGTGAGGTATGACAGAAATCATGACAAAATTACTGAGAAGCTGCCCAAAATACTGTAACCTGCAAATCCTATACAGCCCTGCTTTCCTCTACAGGCATTTGTGGTATATAAAGATTACGTTTTTTCAGAATTACTGCCTCAAGTGCACACACTGACTGAGGGAACTATCCTTCAGTAAAACAAGGGAACTTTTCCTACTACAAGGAAACAGCTGAAGAAATCTGAATTAAGTTGTTTAGATAACCGACCTTCTCTGCTTTAGTTTAGAAGTGGAAGAGTTGTTTTGGGAATAGTTGTTTCCTCCTCCTCCCATTTTCAAATATTTCCATAGCCTATGGAAAACCATTACTAAGCTGTAAAGCAGGTACCATATAAAGCACACAGAACATCTTGTGCTGCAAATGGGAGCAATGCCTTTCATATCAGTGTAGGGGCATTTTCTTTAGCTGCTCAGAATTTCTTACATTTTATCATTCTTGTTAATGCTTTCCTCCCTCCTGGTTGATGATGAACATGAAGAAACTGATTTTAGGCTCAATAAACATTTATCAAAACCTCTTTACATGTGAAATCTTCCTGCATCACAGCAACAGCCTTCAAAAGAAGTTCACATTGCCCTCTTACAGATTACAGTACTTTGTGCTTTTCTTGCACAAATGTCATGCTCTAGTTTCAGGCAATCCACCATTAGGAAGGAGTCAGAATTAGCTGATGAAAGTACTGATTTGAGTCAGCACAGGTGGAAGAAATATCTACAATTTCAGATATCACTAATATTGATAGAGCATATATACCCATTATATCCCCATTTTTTTCCATGATTTTCCACTCTGAGAGGTTATTCTGACCTTTAGTATTGTCATACTTGGATATAAATAACAGCATAAGAATTATTAATGAAGTGGGCATGAGGTTTGGCACATTACTTATATTGCCATACTTCACATTCTGTTATTTTTTGCCTTCCCAGCATTAGGATGTGCAAATCACATCCACTCAAGTCTGTAGTAAATTTGCCTAAAAATCGCCACTATTTGCAGTGGAAATAGAAGTTAATGATCCTCTTTTCTCATATCTAGGACAGAAAGATATTTTTCCAGACAGATCTGAAAAACAGATGAGACGTTACTCCTGAAGTAGGACTACAACAATCTACTGTGGTGTGAGAGGGAAATTTAATGAACCATGGAGAATATAGCATCTTAAATACATTCCAACAAATAAACATATTTCCAGCCACATATATTTTGTGTCACAGCATTTACAAGTCTTGCAGCTATGAAACTCTTGTAAAAGCAAAGCACTTCTTTGTATGCTTGTTTTGGTTTTTGGTTTGGTTTTTTGGTTTGGTTTTTTCCACATGAAAGTGTTCATTAATACAATCTAAGCCACCAAGTTATTGGTTTTCAAGTGGCTCTTGAAGAACAGTTATAAATCCAAACACTCAATAGCAGAAAGGACACTCAAATCCATAAAGAATTCTCACCTGCTGAGACCAGTTGCAAGCAGAATACCACACCACAGAAGCAAAATAGTCACTTTGTTCCCTTTAGCTAACAAGATACTGAAAAAAGCATAGTTGCATCAAGGGGATTTGTGAAAAATTGTGGACTGTTCAAAAGAAACAAAAAACCCATGTTATATGTTTTAGCATTTAAGGAATCCGTGACTTTGTAAATTTCCCACTGCGATGCTATAAACATGCTGTCTCTAATGCTGCCAAAGCTTATTGAAACACGTGGTAGGTAACTCCACAATACACCACATACCATGAAATTAAATTACATTTAAGAAAATTAAGGTTGAGTTTAATTACTTGTGTGCACTTTGGATGAGCACTTTTACACATTGTGCATTTTCTTTTGAAGTTAATTTGAATACTGAAGATTCCTTGCATTTCTAGGAAAGAACAAACACAAAAAAACACACAAAAAACACCCCACCAAAAAAAAAAAAAACACCCCACAAAAATAAAACCACAAAAAAACCCCAACATTCACAAAAAACCCCACAATGTTCCAGTGAAGTGGCGGCAGAAAAAGAAATAATTACTCTTCTGTATAGAACACAAAAGAAAGAATTCCTTTCTGATATTTTGCTGTTTTGAGTATCCAAAGCCTTGGAGAAGAAAAAAACCAAAACCCACACATGCAACACGTGTACAGTTTTCTTCCCTTTTCCTATTTTGTATAAGACAATTTAATCAGTTTTACAAAATAATCTGGAAAAAAAACATGATAATAAATGCTACTTGTTTTTTACATACACACCTTTTTTTCTTTAAATAAAGGAGCAAAACAACACTAAATAAGTTCTCATTCACAATTGCAGTTCAAAGAGCATATCCCTAGTTAAATGCCTCATGCTGGCTGCTAGCTGATGAAATCCAGAGTCTTACTTTTGAACACATAATCTGAAATTCTGCTATCCCTTCAAATGCAATATTATGATGACGTTTCAGTATCCTATAGTACTGAAAATGAATAATGAGGAGCTACATCTTTTTTAGTAATACTCATGGCCTAGCTTCCTCAGGGTGTGTTTCCTGACGTATCGTTTGTTAAAATTTGTATTTTCTTAAAACTACATTATTTCCTCTGAAATATTAATGTAGGTTAAGGATCAGTCCTCTATTCAGAGGCCTTCTAAGAACAAGGGTTTTAGAATGACCACTGATGTGTGGCAGTGGCTTGAAAAAACAGTCATATGTAGAGTTTTGTTGGACCTGTCAATTATTCCTTAAAGACTCACAAGAGTGAAAAGACAAGTTGCATCAACAGCTCTGAATCATGCCCCCTCTTCACTCTAAAGGAAGCTGCAAATCTGAAAACATGGTATTGTAGTATATAATTATAGCAGGGTCAGCTTTAAAAGTGACAGCCTTTCTTAATTCAAAGTTAGGCTGAAAAAATGACACAAGCATGAAGAACCATTGGTGAGAAATGGTTTTCTTGCTAACTTAACAAGAACAAATAATTTAACTGAATGTTGCAGAAGTAACATAATTAAAGTTAGAGGATTTATTCTTGTTTCTGCATTAGGCCAAAACAGGCTCTAACTACTACTGTAATAAGGCAATGAAAAGGAAGAGGAGGAGCAGGGAGGAAGGAGAGAGGAGGTAGGAGGGAACAACAAAGACAAGTAAGTAATAACACGTTAACTGTAGAGTATGCATCCTTTCTGCCTCATGGGATTTGAGGCATTACACATTGTGTTTTAAAATGAAGTTTACCAAGTGTAAGGCAGTCTCTGTATGGCTCTCATTGCTTTCTTTTAAGATGCAAACAGTAGAAAAACAAAGAAATGGGAAAAAAAAATCAACCGAGCTGGTGATTTTTCATCTAGCACCTGGTACTGTCATGGCTTAAACTGATCAATTTAATGATAATTCATGAAGGATGCTGTGTTTATTTTAAACACTTTGTTATCTCAATAGCCCAGTTTAGGGACAGAGAGGGGAGGAGGATTGAGGAAAAACAAAACAAAACAAAACAAAAAACTTGCAGAAAAAAAAGAAGACAGGAAAAGAAAGACTAAAGAGGACATTTTAGCAGTTCATCAAAGGAATAACACATCTATTATCTACCCACACACTGGTAATAAGTGATACCATTCCAATTCTTCACCATACCAAACGAAATATTATGCTAGATATGAGCTTTACAATCCTTATAAACTGCATTTCAGATATTCCTTTTCCAGCTTAGTCACCCCAAAGGTAATGTAACTCTAATTTCATACCGTTGAGGAAGATAAGCAACACCACTGAAATGGAAGACAGAAAGCTCATCTCAGCTCTGATCTCCCACACTTCTTTGTGGTGGGGAAGGTGGTCATGTAGGAAATACTAGCCCTGTGAAGAACATGTATGACCACAGAGGTACAGAGTACATGAGGTTAAATCTTATTGGGAGACCTGTTATTGCTGTTATTGCAGTAACAGTACCTAACAAGTAGGGGGGACAGCTTTCAAGTACCTTGGTTTCAAGTCATCTGGTTTCATTTCATCTTATTTGATACTTGCAATTGCAAGGAAAAGAACTTATCAACAGGTCTAGATCTGTACTTATTTGCTTGGATAAACTTGTAGACATTTTATGATGAGAATACTCTTTCTGATCAAACTTGACAAGACACAGTCTACTTCACTTCAGTTTTTGATAATAACAGAACCAAGAGCATTAACTCTGTAGCACAGCATTTTCTACATAATTTCATCAGGAGGCTAATAAAACAATGTGAGATACCAGACTGGCTACAGAAATACTACAGGTTATCGGAGGAAAGATATTGCACCTGGAAGCATACCCAAACAGCTATCTGCTCTCTCACCTGCCAATACATCTCCCCTTCTGGGAGTGTGACAACCAGGGAAAAGAAGAAAAATTTACCTTGTTTCTTTCCACAGGAGCAGCTCATGCAGCCTTAACTCCTCCAAAAGTTCATCTTCCCCAGTTCTCTCTCTCCTAAATCAGCAGTATCTGTTTGTTGTTAAACCACTGCTCTGTCTCAGGAGAGGAGTCCAAATAAGTATTCCATCTTCTCATCCCTTTCCCAGCTCACCTGAGCTCTCTTGTCACCCTTTCTGTAGATTGAACTATGCAGTTGATAAGGTGTACATTCATTTTGATTTCATAAACGTATTGTTTTAGGTTGTAGTGATATTGGTAAAGATAGAATTTTGTAATTTTTCATCTAGCTTAAGTCTCTTGTAGGATCAAAACTCGAAGTTAAATATTAAGAACTGTAGGGCCACACACAATGAAGTGGTTAATCATTTTGATAGTCTTTTGTGAAGAAGCAGGATACCTTGTCAAGAAAGTGGACTCAACCAGCTCTGCCATTGCCAACCCAGTATCACTGCCAGGTGGCATAAGGACAAGGCCCAAGGTCAAAAGTACATCATGAGGAAGACTGCAGCCTTCCTCCAAGAGACCGCTGCCCACAACCACCGAATGACACTGGGCATGCACGAGTGGAAGGGACAATATTATAATGGGATCTTAGAATATTATAATGGGTTCCTAGAAATAGTTTGCATAACCCAGCCTATTCCTAGAAAAAGCAATGTATATGTGTATCTTTAATAGTATAAATGATTGTTGATTAATAAGAACAGTGTGCATGTTAGGAAGAGCTATCGCCCACACACCCAGCACTGCAATAAAGAATACCTGCTTTATAGCTTAATGGGGCTATAGAGTCTTTTTCCTTGCATCACAGCCCTTCAAGTTCTTTAACATTTTCATAATCAGAGTTATAAGAAATTTACCCCACCCTGAAAAGGTAATGGATCATTTTGTTGGCCTATCTGATTTTCTTACATTATTGTTTAAGAGTAGCATTAGGACTGGAGTTACAAAAGATGTTTGAACATGTGCTAATCTAAAAAGGATTGGTCATTTGCCTTTATATCAAAGTAAATTTCTGTTTATTGAGTTTTTTTTCTTTATTTTTAATCTCCTACATTTCACAGAAAGCTTTATTTTAAATCCTGACTTTTCATTGCAACAACTTGATTCCAGCAAGAATGTAAATATTGTTCATTAAATTAATTAAATAATTATGAAGGAAAACACAGAGACCTAAAAATAAACACATTAGTACATCAAATAACTCTGAATTATCACCAATCATGTAACAATTTATTTTTTTTTTACATGATGTTGGAAAAGTTTGAAACTGTCTATTTGTGAATTCTCCATTAAACCATCTCTAATTTCAAGTTCAGAAAGTGAAATGCATGTTCATTCATATGTGGTTGAGTAGTGTCACACAGCTAATTGGATGCAAAAAAACTGCAGGGAAGCATGCTGAATGTCTTCAGTGTGCTTACTCTGGGCCAAAACAGAGTATGTAAGTAAGGGTAAGTATGATGTGTATCAGTAAATTGAAGGGATTTGTGGTCAGCCTGTTTAATGATACCACTTCATCTGTTCTACCTCTCATTGCCTATTTCCTTTTGTAAAGGAAATGTTATTAGTGTGTGTGACATTCCAGATATATAGTGTCTGTCTCGAACAATCCAAGAAATAGACAGTGAATTTGGACACTCAGGATGCCTGGTGTTTGTCCTGAGACATCTGAGAGGTAAACAGGACTTGTTGCTGGACTAAAGAGATGTCTCAGCAACCCACCAACTCCCCTGTGATGTGTACTGGGGAATGTGGTGTGGGACATGCTGAGATGGAAGACAAAGGAACTCTTCAGCTGGCGCTGGGAGCAGGATATCCAGCGATAACTAGGCCTTGAGACTTCATGTAAATCACTGACTTGGCCAGAAAAGTCTGACCTCCACCTGATAAACTATCCTGAGGTGCCAAGTTGTTTCATCCCGTTCAAGGACCCTGTCGCTGGCCCAATCAATGGCTTATCTTGTTAATTAGCTTGACAAAGACCATCTGTAAGGTATAGCCCGGCACCATACCCCCTTCTCGCTCTCCCTCCCATCTCAGAGGAGCATGGAGAAGACAGAGGAATTTCCTCCCCTGTACTGGGAGAACAAGGGGGGGGGGGAAGGGCATTGGGCAAGAACTGTATAAAAATCTGGGACACTTTGGGGTGCATTGAAGCTCTTCCTCACCGCAGCACTCCCCCAGTGAATCTCTTCCTCACTGCAGCACTCCCCCCAGCGAAGCGCTTCCCTACTGACGACTTCGCTGGACCGTGGTGGTAACTGTTATCTTGCTAATCTCCGTAATTCTGCTTTGTTCTTCCTTTTCTGTTTCTGTTTTCCTCCCTGTCCTATCCACTGTAGGGACTTCGCTGTGTAAATCCAATAAAGTTCAGTGTGCACATGACATCTGACCTCGTTTGTGTCTTAATTTCACCGTTTGGGATCACCTTTAAACCTCTTCACAGGTTCTGCAGGGAAAGGTTTGTGTACCTTTGCTTTGTTCTGGCAAGATCATAAAAAATTGCCACGTATCTGAATATCGGATCGTGACAGTTTGTTGCACTTCATCTTTTTGAATGTAGATTATTACGGATTTTTTGAGAACTGCAAAACTATCTAGTAAATTCCTGTAATGATGACCCACAACTAACTCTTCCAAAGCCCTGTAAAATCCTCTCAACTGGCCTTAATATCCTGGTATATGTTTCTGCTGCTCAACTGAAAAGTACATTTAAGTTAAATATTCAGCACATAGATAGCTTTTGATTATATTGAGCAATTCTAAAAGGTTTTAAAAGCTATTTCACAGCAGCAAAAGAGTCGTAATAGGAGTCAATAAAAAGCTTATTTCAAAAGTAGATTTTGAAAGATCTTTGTGCCAAATGCTCCATGTTGTTTGGGGCATATACTTCTAGCACTTTCTAAATAAAATTGTTATATAAATCTGATTTAAAGTTTATTAATTCAGTTCTTCTATACACATATTTTATATTTCATATCCTTGAAGAAATTTTACCATTAGAAATGTTTGGACATATTTAAGACACATTTGTTCATATCAAAAATCACAGAGTAAAATTTGTATTTGTCACTAAAGATAAGCCCTGAAGTCAGAGTGGAATGCATTTAATGTCTTTAAAGCACAGGAAAAAAAAATGTAAAAATAAACTTAGGTTCAGTTGAGGAGAGTTTTTTAATTAATTATATCAGTGGCAGTCAAAATGGCAATGACAGACAACACTAGGAATTATTTGGAAAGCAACAAAACAAAAACGGAATATCATTCTAGTGGTAAATACATGTTGAGCCTACATCACTAATTCACTATGTAGTTCTTATCTCTTTTGTTAATTAGAAAAGAACAAATCAACCAAATCGAGGAAGAGGGGATATTTAGCTATATGAAACAGTATCATTTAATATACAATAAACTGAATTTTTATATTGGAAAAAAGAAAATATATATGATAGATACATAAAAAATCATGAGGTGTATGCAGGAAGTAAAAGGGAACAACTATCATACAAAGGTATAATACTTGTCCTTCTTTCCAGCATGTACTTGTGATAAGCCAGTAAAATTATCATGCAAAAGATTTAAATCAAAGAAAAAGAGAAGTACTTTTAATAACACACTTACAGTAGAACTCACTGCATGAGCAGACTTTGGAAGCCAAAAGTGTAAATGGGATTACTAGGGATTAGACAACTGGATGGAAAACAGGTCCATTCATGCGTATTAAACTTTCTGGTCTGCATGTAATCTCTGGCTCATGAAGTCCCTAAATCAATGACTGCCAAAAGCTGGGAATATAAAACCAGAGAAAGGATTACTCTACACATGCCTGGTGTCTTCTACTCTCCCTAAACAGCTGCTACTGGCTTCTACCAGAGATGGGTTGCTGAGCTAGCTGAACTTTTGATCTCATCCAGTAGGACAGGTCTTGTATATCTCAGTCTCATAGCCCTAAATGGTGATGTATGAATTAATTTTACTCATTTAACCCACTCATGAGCTTAAATGAGATCATTAAAGTAGTTTGTGTTCCCACATGATAAAAATTCTAGTTCTCACAGAACTTAAGCCTAGTGTTCAAGCTTTGACTTTTTGGAAATACCAGACCAATACTCAAAGTCGGTGTCCATATAGATGTACAAGTTACCAAAATTTAAATCCTGAATTATGAAAACAAATTGGAAAACACCCAAGCAAACAAAAAGCTTGGGTTTTGACAAGCAAAAGTTCTTGGTGTATATAGCCCTTCAGCACCAAGCTTGAGGTCTGGGCCCGTCTGTGAAAGAAGCTGCTTGCAGACCACACCAAATTGCCTCAGTTCAATCTAAGTTCTGCAACTTTTGTTACTTTTTTTTTTTTTCTCATAACAACATACTATTTGCTATATTCACTTCCTAGCATCTACTTTTAAGACACTTTTCTGCAATGTGTAGTTAAAACAAAACAAAAAAACAAAGAGACAGACAAAAAAAAAAAAAAAAGGAAAGGGAAGCAGAATGTTTCTATTACAATACTGGCAGCCCATCTGGTCAAATTTAATATATTCTAAGCCATAAGGTGAGCTACATATCTGAAGTGTTATGAACTTGAATGCATGGCTCTATAGTCTTAGCTATAGACATGCACTTCTTGCTATACTGGTTTAAATTGAGCTAGAGTCTTCTGAGGCAAGTGTAACTTGCATAAGCTAACTTTAAAGTCTACAAATTTCCACATTTGACTTAATGCTGGTTTATTTAAACCTTAGAGCCAGTCAGTGACATTTGGATGAAATATTTCCCCATCAGAACATATATATTGATAAAGACTAAAAATATTTTCTAACTTACGATAGCTGGGTATGGTAAATTTCTAATAGACTATGTGGGTGTCAACATTATCAGTGCTTTCTCAGCATTAATTGCCAACCACCAGTTGGGCTGAGAGGCATTCAGGATACCTGCAGCTGGTAGCCTTCAAGGCTGAAGCTTTGCAGCTTGCAAGAGGACTCCTTAACAATTAAGTCACTGGGTGAAGTTTCCATGAGCACCAAGGCTCCCTTTATAGTCCAAGTCATAGGCTGTAGTGAAGCCAAATAACTTTTTTCCATCACTGTTTTCCAGTTTTCCCTCTATCTTTGAATATTTTTTCTGAAAGGTATTTGTGACTCTTCAGGTATCTTCGCTGCACTTGTCTTGACCAATAACAAACAGGCTGAGTTTCAGTGCTTTGTTATGAGAGATTGTTTTACACTTTGTACCTGATGTTTAACTTTCTGCAAGGGTTTTCCCCAAAAGCACTGCTCAAGATTGCTGACTTTATCCACAGTGCTGTGCAGCTGTGTTCTAGCAGGGAAGGAGAGCTGTGGTTAGATATTGGGGGTTGAGATGCTGGAACTCATGCAGGTAGTTGGCAGAGACCAGCATTTCAGAAGGATTCTGTTTCTGCACTGGGCTTCAAACTTTTCCTATGTATTTGTGCATAGTGGGCTCTCAAAACAAAAGAAACACATTCAGCATTGACCTAAAGCACCTGTAGTTAGGTACCTAAGTGATTAAAAAATAATTAAAAATAAGGAAAATACATATACGGATAATGACAAGTGCTAAAAAGTGTCAAAACACTCTCTCATGAATATACTAGTGAAGCAGTTCCATTTTGTTTTCAAGAACATTTGTGCTGATAAACATCCTTCTGTGTATCAGGTAGCTAAATTTGTTGGCTTGTTTAAATATGCAATTATAGCACCTGTTTTCAGTGTTCCTTGGCCAGTACTTTTTTTTTTTTACTGTGAAGTATGAGGAGCTAACAACTTTCAAATGCACTGAAGTTTAGAATTAAGTTGCTAAAAATGAATATATGACATGGATGCATAAAAAATGCCAAGACAAGTTGTTGGTCATTGTAACACAACACAGGCAATCAGTTCCCAACTGCTAAATAAATGAAAATTTGAGCCAGCTGTCAGGCTATTAAAATGATTCTGACAGAATTATCATTCTTTTATTCAGCCCCATTGCTAAATATCATTCTTTGTCAAGTTTTAAAGCATCATCTGTCATTATCTGTGTTTGTATTAAAATGACCTTTGAGCTGGAAGTGTTCAAGTCATCCCCACATATGTTTGGGCCATAGAGAATTAGGTCTTTACTGGATAGACTTTTAAGAGTTACGTATGTCTTAAGAAAAAGGATCAGGAAAAGACAATAGCAAGGAAGTTACTGAATCCATTATGTTTAATTTGCCTCAGAAAGATTAGAAATGTTGATGTCCTGATATCTCCAGAATTGTATCTTTTTTTAAAGAAACTTATTTGAAAAAACACACAATCCCCTTTGTTAGTATTATTCCAATCTCAAACAATACTTATTTAGCATTGAAATTCCCATTTGACTGTATTGAACAAGTTTATATTATTTATATAATTATATGTTATATAGATACATAATATTTTATATAATAATAGTAATACATAGCATATAGATTATATATGAACAGCTTTAAAAATCCTCCTTTTCCCAATATTTCCTATTTTGTTCATCATTCCCAGTCTGGGGGCATTGCATTACACAGTATCTCATGACTCTATTACCCACCAGTTCAAACCGGAGTATTTTTTTTCTTACCTATCCTGTGCCAGAGGACTTTTGGAAAACATTGTAAATTAATGGTGCTATAATAGTAAGAAGGAGAATATAGCAGCTATCAGCAGCTTAGGGAGCCAGTCTCCTTCTTTCTTTAAAGCATGTTGCTACCTTGTACAGTTATGAACATGTACATTAGAATGGAAGTACAACACAAATAGTTTTCTGAGTCCATAGAAAACACTGATATGACTAAGGAAGGGATGTGCAGTTCATTGTAATTTCAATGCTTGCTGAGTCTGGAAGTCAATAGCAAAAATGAAAATGTTAGCATATTTTTCTAACCAGAAAGAAGAGGCACAGTAGTCAGTTAATATCACAAAATCAGAGCATACTGATTTTGGCTGTGTGATGATTTCCTAGATTCTACAGATCTTTAAACTCTGAAGGTTAGCCCATAATAAATTTTCGAGTCTGTGATAAGAACTTAGCTGTTAAAGCTTATTTCAATAAAACTGTTGCTTTAAAATATTTGGAGCTCTTTAGATATAACATACCAATTAAACATAGTATAGAAACCAAATAGGATGCCGCTAAGTAACTGAAAAATTCAGAAATTTACTCATTCAAAGATTTTACAATGGAATCTTCTGATTTTGAGGTCATTAGATTACTGGTGCTCTGAAAAAAAAAAAAAAAAAAGGAGGGAAATCAACAGCTTTTGTGAGAAATAATGTGAAAATTTTGCATTTGAGTTTCCAAGCCACCAGTGCTGTGTCACTGAGAGCACAAATGGCAGAGATACTATAAACAGTTGTAGTTGCAGCAAGAGTCTGAGCAATCTCCTCTTAGCTCCACACTGTCTGGCTGAACTCCCTGACATTAAATAGTTCTTCAGTAATGTGAATAAAATTAAATGGAAAGTGCTTGAGTGGATGCTGAAATGCCTCTGTGAGCACGGAGAGTAAGCACGCTCCTTTTGACTCAGCTCTTGCTGAGGTTGAAAACCTTCATCATCACGTCCAAGAAAAAAGTTAAAGCATTTCATTTGTCCAAACAAGTTTAATTACATCCTGGTTTTGCAAGACTGTACCCAAAAACAGTGCAGCAAAGGAAAACAATGCTTCCAAGTGAGTTTTTGCTTCTTCAATATGATCTCATCCTGCTTTTGGATATCCCAAGATACATCAAGGGTTACATCAGGCCATCTCTCTCTGACAGACGTTGCTGCAAAGGAGATCCTGGTAATTTTTGTGTCCATAAAGCACTGTGCAAAATGTGCCATTAAGACCAACAAAACACCTTTCTTTTCCCTGTCCATACCCTCTTTTTTATTTCTCTGCATTTGCATTACTGAGGCATTTGCTGGTTTCTAGCATTTTTCCTCTCCACTGGAGCTTATGATACACGTCAAATAAATGGTATCAGTAGTATATGTTGCTGGTTTTGCTGAGAGCAGACCCTGTGCTCTTACCTGTCGCTCTCCCTCACCTGATTTTCATGCCTGTTACTGCCCATGCTCCTTAGCCCCACAGGTAACCTCACAGCAGCAAGTGATGGCAATAAACCTATTTAAACTCCTTTTGGGAAATTAAGAAAGCAAAGTGTTTATAACTTTCTTCACTCAGCTGAGTTCAGACACTTGCTCTAAGCTGAATAGCTGGCGTTAGAGGTAAAAATAACTGCACTTTTTAAAATTGGCATGTCCCATCTTGACATTATTCATTTCTATGGTGTATTACATTTTGTCTGAGAGATAACTACCTTTATTAAGATACAATGGCACTAAGATGGTGTCATTCTTCACTCTTTTTTTTATTCTCCTGGATCTCCCTGCTACCATAAAGAGGTTTCTTTACTCTTTAACCCAGTAAGTGTATATACACACACATATGCATATAAAATTGCAGTAAGAAACACTGTTTTCATATTGTCAAATTATGTCCCTAGTGGGGAAAAAAAAAAAAAAAATCTTCACAAAATTCTCTAACTTCACCCTCAGTAATAACATCAAATGAGTCTGATTTCCTAGCCTTCATGGAGACGTGAGATGTAAGGAACTTTCTCCTCTGCTTTCAGAGCGCAAGCATGGGCCTGGGTGGGAGTATTAAAATGAACAAACAGTGTTCCAAGCTGAGATAAAATGTGGAAGATGGGAGGATGGGAAAATACAAAAAGGGTGGTATTATGGCTCACTTTCTATTGCTGCTTGTACTAAGGAAGGTAAGGAAAGTGTGAAGAAGAAGATCAAAACAAATACAGCCAGTCCTGAAAGGTGCTCGGCACCTTAACTTTCATGGAAATCAGTATGAACTGTGTGCCACCTCATTTTAACTGAACTGAGATTTAGCCCTTCCCATACCAGACCAGGGGGAAGCTTCTCCCATGGCAGTTTATTTCTGGGTCAGTTCCTGGATTCATGGGACTCCAGTCTGTTCACCATGACCTATTTCAGTGCAAGCCATGCGGTGCAGGAGGGGCAATATTGCTCATGGCAGAATCTATCACAGAAGTTATAATTGAGTCACACTCTTTATTTACTGGTACTTTGTTTCCAGAATCATGGCAGCATATCAGTGGCCTATAATTCACATGTACTTCCTTTGCTTTCTAGACTGATAATTAGATATTGGCATGACCTTTTTCATATCAGTTTTCTCTCACCAATACACTGTAAAACTATAGAGGAAGGAGTGCCTTAGATCACAAATATGCATAGAACTAATAGAACTACAAGAGTCTAAGATGTTTTTATTTATTTGTATTTCTCCAGGCCAGTAATAACATCTATTGTGGAGGGCCTTCGTTTTTATTTTCAGGTTCAATAAACTGGTTCAATGACTCATGAACTATGCAAGCCTAATTGTTGAATATTTATTTTGACCTAGCTTCATTTGTATTAAATTACGAACATAAAACAATCAGAATTTGAGAAAGTTTCAAAATTCAAAACAAACCAAAACATTTAGATAATGATGGAATTGTACAGAGAAATTAAACATGGAACTAGTGAAGCTTCTCCTACTGTCTTTGGTGAATAAATATTTTATTTGCTTGATGATATAAATGTTCTTAAGCATAGAATTATCCAGTCTTTGAGTAAAAAGGCAATCTGTCAACCTATTTCTGGTCTATTTTCATAGAACCGTAGGATGCATTGGGTTGGAAGGGACCTATAAAGGTCATCTAGTCCAACCCCCTTACAATAAGCAGGGATGTCTCCAACTAGAACAGAAGGCTCAGAGCCCCATCAAGCCTGACCTTGAATGGTACTCTTGACTTTTCCTACAGTACATTATCAGTCTTAAGTTATCAACTGAGTGATCTAACTAAGATTTGTCATAAGTGACTGTCACAATCCGATATTCAGATACGTGGCAATTTTTTATGATCTCACCAGAGCAAAGCAAAGATGCACAAACAGACACTGGGGCTGGTGTGCGGTCTTACGAGAGGTCGGGCAGAGCCCCCTTGCTTTCTGACACTCCTCACCGCAGTGGGAGGCTGGGGCAGCTGGACTCTGCCTTCCCTCTCCTGGTAGGAGCCACACAGCAGCTGCACCCGTTTGTCCAGCAGGGCCTGTGAAAAGGTTTAAAGGGGATCCCAAATGGTGAAATTAAGATGCAAACAAGGTCAGATGTCACGTACACACCGAACTTTATTGGAGTTACACGACAAAAATTCAAAATCCCTAGAGCAGATAGGACAGGGAGGAAAAGAGACAGAAAGGAAAGAAGAAAGCAAAAATGCAGAGAACAGCAAGAGATAGGATAGTTACCACCACAGTCCGGCGATGTCGTTGGTGGGGAAGCGCTTCACTGTATTGATAGTGTCATAGCTTTTTATACAGTCCTTGCCCATTCTCCCCCTTTCCCCCTGGACAGAGGAGGAAATTCTGCTGCCTCCTCCATGTCTGTTTCTCCAAGATAGTTTTCAGGAGGCCTTGACTCCCTTCTCACAAATCTTTCCTCAGACTCATCGGAGGGAGGGGGTAGGTACCAGGCTGTGTCTTGCAGATGGTCTTTGTCTGGCTAATTAACAAAGCTATTGATCTGGCTAACAACATGTCGTTGACTAATTTCCATGGGAAACAAGATGTTGAGACAACTTGGCACCACAGGATTAGTTTATCGCAGTGACACTCTCATTTTCTGTATTTTTTTGCTCAAGATTTTTTTTTTTTTCATAAATAGATGCACACAGGTATAAACTCCAAAACACAAAGAAATAGATGGCAAAGGTTTAAAGAAAAATAAGCAACAGTGTGTTTTGGATAGCACTCAAAATTTTTGATGGTTAGTTGTTCTTGTATTTGCTCAGGCTACCTTCATTCAAAGTAGCCCCTAAAGGCCTTACTTCTTTGAAGAATTTCCTCTTCGTGCTCATGAACTGCAAACTTATTGGAATCACTATTGACCTAATATTCAGCTTAATGCTCTTCATCCAGAAACAAATCTTGCCTGAGCAATCAGTCATTTTGGCAGTATTACACAGAAGAGGTCATACCTACACTGTTCACACCACAATCCATGCATTATCACCAGTTTCTTCAATTGACAAACAAAGATGATGGCAGTCTGGTGTGAGAACATGTGGATAACTTAAACCATATAGTGCCTATTTCTCGAAATTCAACACCTCTCCCAAATGAGATCACAGTATCACTGAAATTATAATGTTGAACTTTATAAAAAATTCAGAGTTAAGTGAAAGGAAGCTAACTGTCCACCCACTGGCAGTAGGCTAACATCTTTCAGTGTCTGCAAACCTGTTACTGTAGTACAGCCTGGCCAGCTTGTGACGAGGTTTGGGTACTAGCCAAAATATTCTGTCAGCAAACTTTTTTTGTATTACAAATAATATGTAAGCTTCTGCTTATTGCTCATTTTACATTGGATTTGCACAACTGAAAAAAAAGGCACATAATGCCATTAAATCTGTTGTTCTGCTTTACTCTTAGCCCTCTTCTTCACGGTAGCCATTAGGTTGAAACTCATTGTTCACACTTGTCTGCTATGTAACTAAGTATCACAATTTTACCCAAAATCAAAATCATTCCAGCAGTCAAAAGCTGAATAGCACCTGGGCTTGGAGGTATTCCAGGAGTTGTCTTTATAATTTATTATACGACAGTGCCTTCTTATTGCTCTGGCTCAGGAATGAAATGCGTGAAGCAGCTGGACCAGTGACAAGATCTTATTCTATCATCCTTTCCTCTTTTAGAGCAAGGGACAGGTAAGTAAAGTATGTAAGTAAGCATATCTGCACTGCTATGGGAGCATGAGTAAGTGCAGAATGCCAGGAGCTGACCATTGGCAGGATAACCTCCTTCCTTTTTCTCCTAGGATATTTTTACAATCACTCTTATTCTTTTTCAAAACTTTCTGTCCTTAATTTGTAAAACCAAATTTGGCTGCAAAATCAATTTCGCTGAAACTGTGCACTCATATTTCTACAGCATTCTGCTGAGTAATGCAGTAATCATGGTTGAACTCTGAGACATTTGGAGGTGAGTTTCCTGTCATATGGCACTAGATAATTTTTTTGAAAGTACTCCTATTGGAAGTAGGAAAAAGGAAAGAATTGGAAGTAGGAAAAAGGAAAGATAAAAGGTGAAGGGTGTTTATGTTTCTGCTGAGACTCCAAGGTCGCTTCTTAGCTCTGCTGCTACAAAGGCTGCTGGGGTAGGAGAATTGTGTCTGTGACCCCCCCCATGTCTGTCTAGCAGAACTGACCAAAGGTATTCCATTCCATATATCTACGTAAGCTCTGAGGAAGGTCAGAGATCACAGAAGACAACTTGCTTCCTTCTTTTTCTTCTCTTCTCTTCCGTCCATGGCCGGCATCCAGGGAGGACTCCATCCGTCCATCACCATTGACCCCTAGACTCTGACCTCATAACCCTCATAACCCAGCCCCTGTCTGCTCTGCCTTATCTCCTGCCTGAGGACTGAGACATTTCAGGACTGCTCACAGCTCAGGAGAGTGCCGGAGGAGCTGCTGGGGGTGGGGGGAGGCAAGAGGCTTTTGCACATTCCTGAACACACTTGTATATTATTGTACATATAATTAAAGCTGTCTAATTTAGTTTTCAATCCAGGTAAGTCTCTCTCCTAATTCTCTCTCTCCTTCCCTACCTGGGTGGGAGGGGAGGGGATCGAGAGCATTGTTTGTCTCTGGTTTAATTGTCGATCCTGAGTCAAACCATGACAAGATAGAATGTCAAAGCCATATATAAGCCAGAAATACTTCCATGTGGATGCAGACACATATTGGAAATGAGCTGGGAAACTGCAGGAAACAAATGAAAGGGGAATAAATGGCAGCAGCTTCTTAACCATCCAGTGTAACATCCTACTTTTTTGTTACAAAGAGAAGAGCATTCTTGGTTTAACTTATATAAAGAACAGTCTGCATAGGGAGTAGAAATAGGGCTAGTCTGACAGCAAAAGACACCCTGATTTTATAAAGAATACAAACGTGGTTTGGTGAATGAAAATACATTGACCAGATACAACCTATTCTTATTGAAAATGTCTCTAGTTTATTTTTGTACTCTACAGGATTCTTGGTCAGGAACTTTTGATGGAAATGTAATATATTGTGGATTTTGCTTTCTGCTTTATTAATCCCAATTTACTTTAGTATGCAAAACCTATTTTATTTTAAGCTGTTGGACAAAAATCTATCATATTCAGTAAAAGAAATTTGAAACTTGTTAGATTCTTCAACAGCCATATTGGCTGATGTTTTCTCCCCCTTTGTTTCCCCAGGGAAACAGTTTGGATTTTTCAGGTCTCACCTTACAATCTAGTCCATTCCCAATAGACCTTTTACTGTCAAACAGTACACACTTTGGAATCCACAAGCTCGACCTTAAGGTTTCAGAGCTGTACTATAATGAGACTGTACTTCAGCAAATGAAAAAGAAATTGTTAGCCCAGATGGATACAGACTTGTTTCTACTGTACTGCTTCTGATTTTGGAGCCTGGAAGTTACTGTGTCATGTTGCTGTGACCAGTGCTGCTAAGATAATGTCCTTTGGATCAAGTCTGTGTCTGCCTAGTAATTCCGGAGGTTAGACACTCATATAATGGAGCTGAGATGTTTGACACCACATCACATAATGTTGTATAAGGGAAGTCTGGAAACTAAAAGCAGGAGATCCCAAGAGAGATTTACAAAGTAAGATAGTCAATGCAATGAGCTATGATTTTTGGTGGAGTCTGAGCTGTTCTTTCACTGGAATAAGATGTGGCTCACAAAGATTTTGCAAAGTATGTTTAATTCTTGCTAGAGGCATTGCTAAACTTACCAATAAATAAGGCATATGACATCTTTACTACCTGCGTGTCCTTGGGAAGTCTCATGGAGAAATTAACTCTACTCTCTTGCAAGTAATTTGACACAGTTCTAGTTTGCACACATCATAAAGAAAAAAGTGAAGATACTTACTAGCTATGACATCAGATATGCTATTTCATATAAAACTTACCTTAGCAAATTATTCAAGGGATGTTAACTTTAAACACCTTTTGTACTGAATGTCCAAATAAATTTAATGTTATCGAGGTGATTAATCCACTCTCAATAATAGCCATAAATTAATTCAAAGGCACTTCTATAAATTCAGATAAAACCAGTGCAAGGCCAGAAGTGTTGTTAGTAATATTGAATTACCGTCTTGGAATGAGCAGCAAAGTCTAGGCTAGAATATACATGTACCATTTTTCACATTGTTATTACATAGCTTATGAGTGACTTCAATTTAGAAAACTTTTCAAGTCAGTAATGCTGGAATCTACCTTTTAAAAATAAACATTAACAGCTGCTGTTGGTTCAGTTTCTAAACCATTCCAATGGTATTTTAATAGGACCCATGACTGTACTGCAGTACAGAGCACTGGAAAAGATGATTAATTACAAAGTGCTCTGGGTTGCCATTGACTACAGTTTTCATTTTGTTTGAAACTTTAGATTTTTAAAAGGTCATTTTTGTGCATAGCATGAGATAATTTTTGATTACTGTGTCAACACCATTAAATGTTGGTTTCAGGATTTTCTGACCCTCTGTATCCCTCTCAGTGTCTCAGATCTGTCACTGAAGTCACCGCCCGCTGCTTTCTACCCTTAGGATAGGGCTAGACCCATTGAGAAGCTCAACAAGCAACCTTTACTCATAAATTGTCAGGGATAGGTTCAAACAACAAAACACACAACAAAGGTACTACACAAGGGTAAAAATGTTGGGCAAAAGCTTCTGAATGAAAAGCCATAGCAGTAACAGTCTATGCTCCTTCCTCATCACGTGAGTCTAGAACATGTGCCAGTGCTCTCACCCACACTGAAAAGCTAAGGCTTTGTCAACAAGGCTCCTCTGCTTCGTCTTTGGTCAGAAATACTATATTTTACACCCAGTTTCCTGATGGTAGAATCTGGATTTTTGTCTTCTGGCTCTGATTCCTGAGGTACTTTTGAAGGGGGAAAAAAAATCCAACAACTGCAAATTTAAGTATTAGAACATTTGGTTATTACAGGAGAAAAACAGATAAGTGAAAACAAAATTGTACAAACAATTTTTCCTCTACGTTGTGTGGCAAAACTTGAAACAGGCAGTAACATTTAAGCATGCAGGCAAGAATCAATCAGGAATAGTTTCAGGGGGCAGTGGGCTGCATTAGAATCAGTGGCTTTGCTTCTATTTACATTCCAGTTTTGTAGAGAGAGCTTGCCTCAACAGGACTGTAGCCCTTAACTGTGGACAGTAAACAAAGGATGCCTTTTAAACAACCATGCTTATTTTAATGTCCAAACATCCAGGCTAAGCAAGCCATACAGGTTCCAAGGCAGAGGATTAAATGCTCCATCATAAAATAAGTTTTCTCTGACTGCCATAACTATCAGAGTAATGTAATAATAAGCTAATTAGTATTGCAATACTTGTTGCTATTGCTATTAATAGCAATGCAAGAACACTATCAAGGATCAAGCTATCTACTAATACATCAACACTTTTACATTACTAAAAGCAGAAAGAGAGTTTTGTTTCTCACAAGAGACACTTTGCACTCCCATGGGAAAGGGAGCTAATTTAGAATTACTAGAAACCAGAAATGCCGAGTCCTTACAAATTATATGTTGTTTCACTTGTTGATCAACACACAAAATGAGGACAGTTTTTAAATATATATTTTCTGAAATACAATTTTTTACCATGGAAAGCACACTATTCACTGACAGAGTAAATATGACGGCTGGGCAAATAGGTTGTGAATTTTGCTATTATTAGCTATGGCACAAATTGTCAGTTTTACCCAGTCAGAAGTTAGAAGAATTCCATTTAATGTTTTGAGTTTTTGTAGTGGGTAATCTACTGAATACATTGCTATAATAGAAAGAAGTTTCTTAATTTAACTTTGAAATGCTAGAAGCTGTTAACAGATTATTTACCTTTCTGTTGTATTCTGACTCATGTGCATGTAGAAGGTTTTATCTGTATGTTTCATAAATCTTATAGCAAAGTAATCTCACCTAAAAAAATGTGAGAATGAAATCATATATAGACAATAAAACACAAATCTCTTTGTTGTTTGGATTGGCTTTCTTCCTGTAAGTCCTCATACCTGTCTACCTGAATGACTGAGTTCTCTGAGAGGTAGATTCCTGCCCCCTCTCCACCAACCCCTCCCTCCTAAAGTTGTTCTGGGCCTGCTGTAGAAATCCATCACATTCTTTCCTAGTACAGCAATCACAGCTTAGAGTATGTTTCCTGTAAGTGTTCTGCTTTTGACTTGACCTTTTTATGCCATGTTAAATCAAACTGCTTAACATGGAGCTGGGACTGTTGACATGGACAGCTGACACTTTATTTTCAGAAACCAGGGAAAGGTCAAGTTTCCTCTTTGCTTTCTAGAAGGGGTTGAAGTTTTTCACAAGCCTTCTCTGATTTTTCTTGGGTTTGGCTTGGTGTTTTGTTCCTCCACACACAAGCTGGCTGTCTAACAATTGCTTTTGCTGGTGTAGATCAGTGTCTTCTTTCCATAGAAAATGTTGACATTATTCTGAAGTCTTAAACCTGAAGATATTCTCTAGTGCTCATTTAGTTACTTTATGGGAGCCACATAGAACATATTGCGATCTTTTCTGTGCACTGAATCATTGTTTTTTATGACACTCTGTGGCTTTTGAAACTATTGTCTCCTTTCATGGAAAGAGGTGCTATGGTATAGCACAGAAAATATCCTCACGGAAAACCAGGCCTATAGGAGAGAATTGAGCAAGAAGATACACAAACTATAGCTCCCAGTGGGATACTATAATGACACATAAAAGCACAAGTACTTGCAGAGCTGTTTGAAATCTTTGCATCTAAAAAAAAAACTTATTCCTTTTTGTTTTATTCTATCATGCAAGAAAAATATTTTCCTACCTACTCTGTTATTTATATGATTTAATGAGAATCCAAAGTCCTTGACACATTGTTGGCAAGAAATTACATTCTGACTTGTGTGTTACCAAGGGATATGCAAACATACTTTTTATTTTTTGCACCTTGCTTTTGTTATTAACGCTTTCACAGCGTATGATCAGGCAACCTATCTTGAGACGAAGAGAGGGCTCTGAGGAGACCTTATGGTGGCCTTCCAGTGGCTGAAGGGGTCCTACAGGAAAGTTGGGGAGGGACTTTTTACAAGGGCATGTAGTGATAGGACAAGGGGGAACAGTTTCAAACTGAAAGAAGGTAGTTTTATATTAGACATTAGGAAGTAATTCTTTACAGTCAGTGTGGTGACAGGCTACCCAGAGAACTTGTGGATGCCCCATCCCTGGAAGTATTCAAGGCCAGGTTGGATGTGGCTTTGAGAAACCAGGTCTGTCGGGATGTGTCCTTGTCCATGGCAGGGGGATTATAACTAAATGATCTTTAAGATCCCTTCAAACCCAAACCATTCTATATTTCTATGATCTTTCGTTAAAGGGTTACTGGGGGGGAGAAAAAAAAAAAAAGTCTTAATTTTTTATACTTATCTGTGCTTTTATATATACTCCAGCTTTAAAGTGCTGTGCAATTCTTTAAAATCCACATAAAGAAAAAGAAAAATCAAAACCAGAATGTAGATACAGTAAAATTGCAAAATTTTTCTTACACAGCAATATAAAAAAGGACTAAGAAAATGAAATTTTCTGTCTCCAACGTCAAAACTACTGTGTTAAAACCACATTGATCCAAATCTTTTGTATTCGTACTATTTTTTAGATTAATTAAATTTGTATTATTCCAATATGATGGTTACTAGTGATTGGGTTTTTTCTTTATATAGTACTAAAGGGCTTTTCTTTTTACTGAAAAAATAATTATTTTAGAATAAGACAAAAGACAATGTGAAGTATAACATGAAATATATTTTCAGGTTTACCTGTTAAATAGTTTTGCAGTAGCAATGGAGCCAACAGCAATTTAATATTCAGCTCGGTCATCTGAAATGAAGAATATTCAAATAGTGGAGTTCTGTCATACAGTTTTTATTGCTGTTCACTATTTTAGTGAACACCCATTGAAAGCATTGTGACTCTTTAGTGAGAGAATTATTTTAAAGTATAACTATATATAAAAGGGGGCATAAAGGGCTAGTTCTTTGGGACAGTGACATTTGTGGCTAAATATCTTGTGCAGCATTTAGTTTAGTGATACTTCAGTTTATACTAGGACTTTGTGGATTACCTCCCCTTCTAAGAGAAATTTGAAAGGATCAGTTTCCAACATAAGTATTCCTATTGACATGTTAGAAGAGAAATGCTTATTTCAAATCATGAATATTCCTCTATAATCAAAGTAGATTAAAGACTTAATTTTTTTTTCATTAGAATTACATATTTGAAAGCAGATTGGGATGGCAAGGCTGAGCTAACTTACTCCAAAGATAATAAGCAAATAAAATTCTGTGAAAGAAACAGCTGTTGTCCTACTTCTAGCAAGTATTAGATATTTCTAATCCAGTGTGCATCTTTAAAAATAGAATAACTGCTAATAGGTTTGCAGAACTAAATATAAAAATGCTTTCAAATATTAGGAGTAAGAGTAATTTTGAATGTACTGTTGTATTACCTCCATCATTTCTGAGACAGTCAAAATTAATCTTATTACTGTGGTGATTTCACAGGCAATCTAAATAAATGCTTACAATTATTAGACATTAGCATCTGGGAACTGCTCGTTTGGGAGTACACACACTTATTTAGATAACCTATATATTTATATTTATAATTAAGTATCTTTTAAAAAATCAATATAGTAATTAAGGCAGTTGATTGTGTAATCTTTAGTAATTAGCAATTGAAATTCAGTTGCAAGAAAAATAGTAATAGGCTTTCCTTTTTATTGCAGCTCTAGATGGACAAGCGCTGTGCCAGGAATAGGAAAGCCCTAGGCAAAATTCAAGGATGATTTTTATTAGATCCATTTGAAAAGAAAAGAAGCAAACAATTTGTAAGTCATAACATATCCAAATGCTAGAAAAAGACCTAGCTTGGTAACTCATGCGCAGCAAATTGTTTTCCTTTGTTTCAATAGAAATAATCCATCTATATTTGTTTGAATTTCATTCTTGTTAAAAGGTTCATTTTGTATATTTGCCTTATAACATTGCCTGAATTCCAGAGGGAAAGGCATATTGAACCCCTCCAAAAAAAGCAAATATTTCTTAAAAAAAGTCAAAATAGAACACAAATGAAATATTTTTTCATATTTCAGAGCAGAAAAGTATTTTAAAATAACTCATTACATTTGCAAACCTAAATAAAGCTTAAGCATCTCTACTTATTATTTCTACAGGACCTATAAACATATATGTATTAATCATTGACTCTTGCAGGAAGAGACCAGAAAAATTTGGATTGTTTAAATTAGTTGGAGGAAAGATGAAAAAGGAACCATTCCTAAATATAAATATCTCCTCATATGAATAGCCGGGAAGGAAGGGAACTGTTGATTCATATCAACAGTTACCAAAAGGATCCATAATCCTGAATAAGAGAGAATGAGATTTAGAATAGAATTATTAATCATTAGACTATTTCCCTCTCAAGGCAAAAAGAAGGGAACATTTATTTCTCTTCCCTCCAAACCAAAAAGAACACCAACCCAACAACTCAAATCCTTCCTGCCCTTAATTTGAGGTTAGTAAATTTATGTAAAGCTCTGCATTGTTCATGCAATAACTAAGAGACTGAAATCAGCAAACTAGAAAAGGAACCCAATTTGTAGTTCTTGGGAAGTTCTAACCCAGTGTTTGTATCAGAGCAATGTCAAAAGACCAACACAGACATTACCAGAATATCTTTGGCTGAGGAATAGTCTGGGAGGTCAATTTATACTGATAAGATGTTATACATCTAAAAACTGGCTACCATATGCAGTTACAGGTGACTGAAGATTACCACACCTGAAGCTGTTTAGCTGTACTACTACAAAATCCCTTGTAGTTTATGCCTTCTTAGAAGAGAATACCTAAAGTGATGGTCACTGTACCAATCAAGAGTTTTGTCACTAACAATGTAGAAAGATGTGTCAAGGCCAGGGAAGCTGTAATTTTTAAGAGGACTGCAGCACCCGATGCTGTAAGAACAAAGACACTTTGTTGTAGTTCATGGATAGCCATGGTGTGTGGGTTTCCATAGTGATTAAGGTCTTTAGCAGTTTTGAGTTAACAAGGTGTGATGGTTAGGGCAAGAGAAGCCCGGGGCAGCTGACCCAAGTTGGCTAACAGAAGTTTTCCATACCATAAACTTCACCCTCATTATAAATTGGGAATTTTTTAGGGATGGGGCTCTCCCTCAGTGAGTAGTCCTTGGAGGGTCTTGCCCATCACTCTGTGCTCTGAGGCTTCCCCTCCTGTTTGCTGTGACAGGCACTCTCTCGTTTGAGCTGTGATGCTCACAGTGCTGGATGTCTGGCGTTCACTGCTGGGAGTGCATAGCTCGCAACAGCTATATGGTCTGAGTTTAACTTTGTGTATTTTATATTAGTATTGGGATTAATGTTAATTGGTTATTATTATTGTATTAAGTACATTACCATTTCAACCCTTTCCTTTACCCGATTTCTCTTCTTTCATGGGAAGCGGTCATCTGGTGAAGGAACAACTGACCAAATAAAGACATGATGGCAATACTTTCTGTGTTTAATGAAGAACCAGAGCTGAGATCAAATGCATCCCTTGACTGAGTGTTCTGTCATCTATACATTCCAAAAGAACAATTATATTTCAAGAAGAAATGTAATTTTTATTTTCATTTTACCACACTTCTGTTTCCCCTTCCCAATTATCTAATGTAGTACTCCTTCACGTTATTGATGTTGTATCTAGGTTTTAATAAAAATCCTACAGTTTCTAAATGCTGAAGTGTTCTCATCACTCACTTCTAAAGCTGTAGCCTGAATACCATGCTACTATTTTTTTATCACAAAAGTTGGTCAAAGATATTTTCAATTTATACTGCTGTTGAAGGATCAAGTTTTGTTTTCACTATGGATAAAAAGACAAAAAAAAAATCAAATTCATTCTCTGTCCAGAAGGTCATCTTTAAGTTTTGTGACTTTCTTTCTATTTCTCCCTCAAACAAGAAAAAGGAAAAGCACAACCTTCAGAAATCATTGAAATCACTTTGAGGCCATAAAAGATTCTGGCTTCAACAATGATCTAAGTCACCATAAAGCTGTTGTTGCTTTAGCACTAAGAGGCTATATTGCTTACATAAACTGTGATAAATTTGGCAACTCAGTGCAGCTGATTTTCCCCACATACAGTAACCTTAGGCTTCTAACAAATGTGATGTTAACTATTCTTCCAATGTGGAATGCCTGTCCTGAATGTAACTGATTTTAATCAAACTTTCATTTAATTATTCTAATGTATATTTTTCATTGAAGCAATAGCAATAGCTGTATATTTGCCTAGTCTTTTAAAAGTTTAATATTGAAGTGAAATTTTACTTTAATAAATTCACACTTTCTGTATGTTCTCCTCAGTTAACACTTTGATTGCTACATCAGCAGTTTTTGTCAATACAGGATTAAGAACAAAAAGTAATTTAAAAATATTCCTCCCAGTTTTGTTTTCTGGTAGAGCAATGGGTGGAGTTTCTGTGTCTTATGGATGACTATATTTATTTCTGTTCCATTCTTCCATTACTTTCTATTTTCCACAGTACTGAAATGAGGTATTCTAATAATGAACAACACATCTATTGCTGTTGTCTCTTCACTTCTGTCTGCTAATGTATTCAAGTCCTTACCCTTGCTGTGAAACAGTGTTTTTCTTTACTGTCTTCTCCAAATACCTTTCTCTGTTCCATCAGTTATCTTGTCACTAGTTAGGCATAGGCTGGGAATAGCCTTAGCGACAGTGATCGTGACATGGTGGAGTTTAGTATTTTACAAGGAAGTAGCAAGGCAGTAGGTAGGATTACAACCTTGCATTTCCTTAGGGCTAACTTTGGACTCTTCAAAGATTTACTTGCAGGAATCCCATGGGCTAAGACTCTGGAAGGAAAGGGAGCCCAGGAAAGCTAGTAAATTTTTAAATACTGCTTCCTCCAAGTCCAAGATAGGAGCATTTCTTTGAATAAAAAATCGGGTAGAGGTGGTAAACAACCTGCATGGATAAGCAAGGATCTTCTGAAGAAAGCCTTGTGGAAGAAAGAAATTTACAGTTTGTGGAAGAAGGGACTTGCCACTTGGGAGAACTACAGGGACTTTGTCAGGCTATGGAGGAAGGCAACAAGAAAAGCCAGAGCCCTCTTAGAACTTAAACTGGCAAAGGAAGTAAAAAAGAACACAAAGAGCTTCTTCAAATATATCAGCAGTAAAAGGAAGGACAGGGAAAATGTGGGCCCACTGCTGAATGAGGTGGGAGCCCTGATAACAGAGGATGCAGAGAAGGCAGAGTTGCTGAATACCTTCTTTGCTTCAGTCTTCACTAAGACCAGCCCTTATAAACTTCAGACCCTGGATACAGGAGAGGAAGCCTGGAGGAGGGAAGACTCTCCACTAGCCAATGTGGAGTGGGTCAGAGATCAGTTACGTAAATTGAATGTGTACAAGTCCATGGGCCCTGATGGGATGCACCCAAGAGTGTTGAGAGAGCTGGCTGATGTTATTGCCCTACCATTCTCCATCATTTTCAAAAAATCATGCCAAACAGGAGAAGTGCCTGAGGACTGGAGGAAAGCCAATGTCACCCCAGTCTTCAAAAAGGGCTAGAAGGAAGATACAGGAAATTACAGACCAGTCAGCCTCTCCTCCATTCCTGGAAAAATGATGGAGCTGCTCATTTTGATGGTCATCTTTAAGCACATGGAAGAGTAGAAGGTTATCAGGAGTAGTCAGCATGGATTTACCAAGGGGAAGTCAAGCTTGACTAATCTGATAGCCTTCTATGATGTTGTGACTGAATGGATAGATGCAGGGAGAGCAGTGGATGTAGTCTACCTCGACCTTAGCAAGGCTTTTGACAGTCTCCCATAACATCCTCATGAGCAAGCTCAGGATGTGTGGGATAAAAGAATGGACAGTGAGATGGATTAAGAACTGGCTACACAATAGAGTTCAAAGAGTGGTGATTAATGGTGCAGAGTTCAGCTGGAGTAACTAGTGGAGTCCCTCAGGGATCAGTGCTGGGTCCAGTCCTCTTCAACATCTTTATCAATGACTTTGATGATGGGACAGAGTGTCTTCTCAGCAAGTTTGCTGATGACACGAAGCTGGGAGGACTGGCTGATTCACCTGAAGGCTGTGCAGCCATTCAACAAGATTTGGACAGGCTAGAGCACTGGGCAAGGAAGAATATAAGGTTCAAGAAGAGCAAATGCAGAGTCCTGCACCTGGGAAGGAACAATAAAATGCACCAATACAGGTTAGGAGGTGATCTTCTAGAGAGCAGCTCCATGGAGAAGGACCTTGGAGTCCTGGTAGACAAGTTATCCATGGGACAAAAATGTGCCCTTATGGCCAAAAAGACCAATGGCATCTTGGGGTGCATTAGAAGGAGTATGTCCAGCAGATCGAGGAAAGTTCTCCTCCCCCTCTACTCAGCCCTGGTGAGACCTCACTTGGAGTATTGTGTCCAGTTCTGGGATTCCCAGTTCAAGAGGGACAGGAAACTACTTGAGAGAGTCCAACAGAGGGCTACAAGGATGATTAAGGGACAGGAACACCTGCCTTACAAGGAAAGGCTAAGAGACCTGGGGCTTTTCAGTCCAGATAGGCGAAGACTGAGGGGGGGATCTAATGAATATCTATAAATACATGAGGGCTGGGAGTCAAGAAGACAGGGGCAACCTCTTTTCACTTGTGCCCAGTGATAGGATGAGGGGCAATGGATTCAAACTCGAGCACAGGAAGTTCCACCTCAACATGAGGAAGAACTTCTTTATTGTGAGGGTTACAGAGCTCTGGAACAGGCTCCCCAGAGGGATTGTGGAATCCCCTTCTCTGGAGACTTTCAGGACCTGTCTGGATCCTTTCTGAGTGATCTGCCCTAATTTTTGGTCCTGCTCTGACAGAGGGGTTGGACTCAATGATCTTTGGAGGTCCCTCCCCACCCCTAACCTTCTGTGATTCTGTGATTCTGTGAATAGCTGGTCTAATAGATTGCCATACTATACAGGTATCACTGGGGCAAATTAAGTAGATCTCTTCTGCAAATATCAGAACATTGTTATCACTGCAGAAACACCACATCAGCAATCATGGGACTTCCAGGACTCGCCCATAGATATATTTGGGAACTAAACCAAGCAACATGTTGCTGCTGAGATGCTATATCTACAGTAGTTATAGAGCACTTCAGGCACCTTTGCTGTGCCTGACAACATGCAGAATAGCTCTGAAACTTCTGTGACTTTCACAGATTGCAGTTGCTCTGCTCAGATCTAACTTAGTACTCTTTTTGCTGCTAACTGTAATGGTCTTCCTGTTGGGGAATACAGATATGTGACTTGTATACTGATGAACTTTCTTTCTTTATCTCTCCTAGTAAAGTAGATTACTTTCATTTGATTTTAAGGTCATTTCTTCAAAAATTGAACAAACTAGAGTCTGCACAAGCTGTAAAAATGACCATTTTAAAATCATCTAGGATGCTGACCATTAGTATAGGTAAACAGCAACAGAAATCAGAAAATATTTGCAGGTTCTTTAGTTTCCAGAGTGCAAGGAGAGAGTAATGTTGACAAAATTATACCTGAGTACTCAAGAAATTATGCCCTCTATTAAGTAATTCAGCTCTATCTTCCCTTTAAACAACCCCACAAAGTGCACAATCTAGCTCACAATTCAAAAATCAACAACAAAAAAGATAAACCCAAATTTACTGATGAAAATGTTTGACAACTTCCGATATATGATGCTCTTCTGGGACCTATCACTGCACTTTGTTTTGTCAGACAGCAAAAATGAGACATCCACTTTTTATTCTCATCCTGATTAGGCCAAAAAACGAGGAAATGACAACAGCAAAAGAATCCAATAGTAGCACATTTTTCAATTACTATTTTTTTTTAAGATCAAAAATATTTCTGAGAGAGTAAGTCCATAAAAGCACCTGATGCCAATATATTTACTCATATGCTGAAGTACATAATACTTTTTTTAATTTCCCTGAAACCATTTTACCTCTAGCCCAGCATATCTCCCTTAATTTTGACTTCTACCTCCTTGGTCTACATTCACAGATGGAAGGTTGAGGACAAGCAACTTTTATTGATATGGTGCACGACCACAGGCAAGAAGCACTATGTCATCTACAGATAATTAAATTGCCTAGGATTAACACACTTATATAGTAAATCTTGTGATGTGTCCCTATCTCAGTTGAATTTAGAGATTTGTCAAAAACTAAAAGCATGTTTAAATTGGATAAAGAGTAAGGAGTGAGGTTGTCTCCTCGTTCCCACTTGATCAGAGATTTATTAACTGATATAATATGCATTGATTTTGATGAATAGAAACATCTAAGATAAAACAGTTAAAATATTGTAACTTTGGTTTTCCTCCAATGGTTTAACACTGATGTGGGTGAGAGTAGAATTAGATCAACGCAGTACTTTTGTGGCTAACCTGCACCCTGAAAATTAGCTTTTCAAAGAAAATACATAGGGTTTTGCAATTAAAAAATAGAAAGAACACAATGCAAGTCATCTTAATGTCTTACTGCAGACTATTAAACATATGAGAAAACATGTTACCTATCTTTCAGCTTAGAGCAAAGATATTTTACCAACTCTTGTAGAGCTTACCTACTGCTACATAAGCACAAAGTGAGTACAATTGTATTTTGCCAGAGAAACACTACACTTTCTAAGCCTATTAGCTGAACTCATGTCCTGAACATTTACTTTTTCCAGCACAACAGTGAGTCAGAGAGAGTTTTATTAATAGTGATAGTAGCTATACTAGGTATGGAAAATCCTCCTTGATCTTACACAGATCAAAAGGAAAATGTTTATGCATTTACATATTTATTTAGTTATTCATTGTTGATGACTACCTCTCAGAGTGAACCTTTTCCCAGGTGTGAGAAATTGAAAGACAAGCCTTCATTATTGTGATTTATTTGTGGAAAATGAAATGTGACAAGGCTTGTTTATTTTACCATATCTGTTCTTCCTTACTATAGAGTCAAATATATCCTCCAGTTAAACTTGTCTTTGAAGTTGTGTGATAGGGCTGAATGTCACTTCAATGGCAATATATTTTTGCAGTGTAATTTTTTAAGTTCACCAAAAGAATGATGTTTTGTTACAGACCATCAGAAAATTGTATGTGCTCTGCGTAGAGTTTTGTTGCATAACATATATTCTAGCATTATCAGCTAACAGACCTCAAATATTATATATCTATTTTTTAAGGTAGCAAATATATATGTAAAGGCTGTACCTAAAATAAATTCAAATGTGATTTTGATCATCTCCAAAAGAGTACTGAAGTTGTATGTTGAGAACCACGCAGTTAGTTCACCAATAGTTTAAATTCCTGTCTCATGTTTGAGGAGTCACCACCTCAGCTCTCTGAGTAATGTAGCAAACCCCAACAGAACTTCAGATTCAGATCAGTGCAATATGAATAGTTTTGAATTAAAAAAAAAATAAAAAATTGGAGACTGGTGAGATAAGATATTCTCTTTCTTCAGTGAGTCACCCTTTTACAGGCAAGAGATGGATCTCTACATAGATACTGTAGGATACATTTGGCAAAACTAGGCAAAATAGTGGCTGTAACTCAACAGATGGAAAGACAAAAGAAATGATATTGTAAAACTATTGAGTGCAAAATGATGGTCACAACGATTTTAACAAAAGGCTAAATTATGCTGCCTTCTGCATAGCAACATGACTCATTTATGCTTATCACATTCATTAGTTATTAAACAGGAAAATATCGTCATACTGTTTTTCTCTCATTTCCAAGCTAGTAATAAATCAGATCTTCATAACTTTCTAAAGACAGTGAACATATACTCTGAAAGTGTTCTTTATTCCATAGACTTTACATGTCTCTGTAAGTTCTCAACTTTCTGATTTTCCATCTCACCTGTGTACACTGGCAGACACTAATATTCTGTCATTACCTATTTGTTTGTACTTGGCCTCTCAAGCTTCTTATTGTTTGATTTCAAGGACTAAACAATAAGATCAGAGAGCTGAAATGTATGAAAATAAAGCACTTGTAAAGAGTTCTGTTCCAAACATTATTCTCTGCACTAAATATAATTACCTCTGAGTGGGTAAAATCTCTAGGTGCAGACTCTGCTTGCAGATAAGCCATTTCTGAGAAATCTAAAACACAGTCTTAGTTCAACAGTGCTGGAGAGAATTTTGGCCCTCTGACAGTCTGGTCATTATGAGCAGCTTTGCAGACAATAACGTACCTTGGCTCTTTGAGGTTCTAATGAGATATGTGTGATGTATTTGTGCTAGTGTCAGACTCTCCTGGCTAGATGAGACTAGAAAAATACCATGTCCACCAAGAGTCACCTATCCTAAGTGAGAGTGTAGGAAGCCTGTGGCAACATGACTGAGCCTAGAGGCGAGTCTGTAATGCACTGAGTAAGATCTTGTAATAACCAGAATTACAGACAAATTGCTTCAATTGGAGGGAATGAAGGATTCCCATTCACTGCATGATTTCCTGGCAGAGGATGCGGGGACATGGCTGGAGGGCTGAGCTTATACCATTCAAAAAGGCAAATTATTCAGTCAGATTGGCTCAGCTATGGATACCTAAGGGAAATAAAAACCTATTAGTGCCTTAAGTCTAACTGGTTGCTTTTGCCTCTTCTCTTTCTTTTTTTTTTAAACAACTTCACTTTGGTTGTACATTAGGAAACAAACCTAAGAGAACTCTCAATTTTTATCTTGATAGATCTTGCGTTTATCTTTTTTGGAGGACTACGAGTAGGTTGCCTCTTCATTTGTCCCATTAATGGAGGAAGTAGAGATTAGATTTTTTCAGGGTCTCGGGAAAAAAAAATGGATAACTAATGGGACACTGTACAGTGTCAGCTGATGAAAGCTCTGTACTATGAATTTTATAGCCATCTATAACACTAATTCAGGATTCATCAATAAAGTGACAAGTTTCCAGGGCCTGTTTCTGGCACCAAAGTCGGGTACCAGCTCAGCTTCAGCACAGGCCTCAGCCAAATCAAAGCATCCAACAGCTGACTCCTCTGCTTTTGCAACCACTATTCAAAATTGTCTGGATTCAGCAGATAGTGTGTCCCACCTGTCCATCTCCACATACACACTCCTCTTTGTGCCTCCTCTGCATTCCTAAATGCTAACTGAAAATCATCTCCTTCCTTTTCTTCACAAGAGATTACAGTAATTTCTCTTCGTACTCACTCTCCATTTCTGGTAAGTGCCTCCAGACACCTGAAAATGAGTGCTTGGGTCAGACTTACTGAAAGTACCTCTAAGATATCAGGCCTTTGGAGATCTCAGACTCCAACGGCAGAACCTTTCAGTTCAGCAACCCTCTATGATATCTCCTGGAAAGTCTATTATCCTGCATTCTTTAAAATATATACCTCTCTTAAAAATCATAGAATGGTTCGGGTTGGAAGGGATCTTAAAGATTGTCTAGTTCCAATCCCTCTGCCTTTAGCAAGGACACTTCCTACTAGACAAAGCTCCACCCAATTTGGCCTTGAACACTTCCAGGGAGGGGGCATCCACAACTTCTCTGCGCAACCTGCTCCAGTGTTTCACCACCGTCACACTAAATAATTTCTTCCTAATATCCAATCTAAATCTACCCTCTTTCAGCTTAAAACCATTCTCCCTTGTCCTATCACTACATGCCCTTGTAAAAAGTCCCTCCCCAGCCCACTTCAGGCACTGGAAGGCTGATGTAAGGTCTCCTCAGAGCCTTCTCTTCCCCAGGATGAACAATCCAAACTGTCCCAGTCTGGCTTCAAAAGAGAGGTGCTTCAGCCCTCTGATCATCTTCATGGCCCTCCTCTGGACTCATTCCAAAAGCTCCATATTCTTCTTACATTGGGGACTTATGTATGGGTTTAGGAAGGGAAGGTCCTGCTTTAGCAATCTCATCTCCTTCTATGACTGGGTGACCTGCCTAGTGGATGAGGGGAAGGCTGTGGATGTGGTCTACCTTGACTTCAGCAGGGACTTTGACACAGTTTCCCACAGCATCCTCCTGAAAAAGTTAGCAATCCATGGCTTGGACAGGTGCACCCTTCACTGGATTAAAAACTGGTGACCAGTGGTGTCCCCCAGGGATCAGTACTGGGCCCAGTCCTATTCAACATCTTTACTGACAACCTGGATGTGGGGATTGAGTCCATTTTTAGTAAGTTTGCAGATGACACCAAGCTGGGGGGGAGTGTCAATCTGCCGAAAGGTAGGAAGAAGCTGCAGGGAGACTTGGACAGGCTGGGGCGATGGGCTGAGGCCAACGGCATGAAATTCAACAAGACCAAGTGCAGGGTCCTGCACTTTGGCCACAATAACCCCAGGCAGAGCTACAGGCTGGGGGAAGAGTGGCTGGAGAGCAGCCTGGCAGAGAGGGACCTGGGAGTGCTGGTGGACAGCCAGTTGAACATGAGCCAGCAGTGTGCCCAGGTGGCCCGGAAGGCCAATGGCATCCTGGCTTGGATCAGGAATGCTGTGGCCAGCAGGAGCAAGGATGGGATTCTCCCCCTGTACACAGCACTGGTGAGGCCTCACCTTGAGTACTGTGTCCAGTTCTGGGCCCCTCACTTCAAGAAGGACGTTGAGGTGCTGGAGCAGGTCCAGAGGAGAACACAAGTCTGGTGAAGGGACTAGAGGGAAAGTCTTATGAGGAGAGGCTGAGGGAGCTGAGGTTATTTAGCCTGGAGAAGAGGACACACAGGGGGGACCTTATCACTCTCTTCAACTACCTGAAGGGAGGTTGTAGTCAGGTGGGGGCTGGGCTCTTCTCCCAGGCAATTAGCAACAAGACAAGAGGGCACAGCCTGAAGCTGCACCAGGGGAGGTTTAGGTTGGATATTAGGAAGCACTTCCTCATGGAAAGGGTGATTAGACATTGGAATGAACTTCCCAGGGAAATGGTGGAGGCACCGTCCCTGGATGTGCTCAAGAAAAAGACTTGATTTGGCACTTAATGCCATGGTCTAGCTGCTGTGGTGGTGTTGGGTCATAGGCTGGACTTGATGTTCTTAAAGGTCTTTTCCAGCCTTGGTGATTCTGTGACTCCAGAACTGGACTCAGTACTCCAGGTGGGGTCTCTCAAGAGCAGAATACAGGGGGAGAATCACCTCTTTTGATATGCTGCTGACCACACTCCTTTTGATGCAGCCCAGGATATGGTTGAGTTTCTAGGCCACTCTCAAAGATAACAGAGAAGAAAAAGAGGCAAATACTTAGTCAGGAGAATGAAGCAGACAAACAAGACAACAGAATTTTGTTTTAAAGGTTCTTGTGCTCTGCAAATTTATTTGGGATGCAGGTGTCAAGAAGTATATAGCACCTATACTTTGCTTTGCATCCAGTGGAAGCTGTACCCTCCTGTGCCACTACCATTTCAAAGTAAAAGGTATCAGCCAGGTTCATTCCCAGTAGTCTTGCACTGGGGGCACAGCTCCTTTTCTGCCTTGGTAACTTTGACAGGCTTTTGAGTCAGTCAAAGCTTTGAGGTAGGTATTTCTAGGAATTTTCATTAAAAAAAAAAAAAGAAAAAAAAGGAAAACATCCAAAAATCCTCATTCCTAAAAGAACAAGAAGCCTTTAAACTTAAAAAGTTACTGGACTGATTGAAATATAAATAAACACTTAACTTTCTAAACAGAGAAATTCCAATATGACTGTGTCACATAGACTAGAAATAAGAATGTTTTATAACCAATTCACTGTGTCAGTGAAGGCATGTATTTGCCTCTAGGTGCAATTTCAGTCTACTTAATAGCTTTCTAAGTGGCACTAAATCCAACAATATCCCTCTGGTAAAAGGAGTGCATCTCCTCCAGAGGCCATCTCTGGAATTTCTTTTCCCTTTGCATGCTTGGTTGCTCCCACTGCAATAGCAATCTCTGCCTCTGTCAACAGCAGTTCATCTGACCTGTTTGTCTTTAAGAAACTCAAGGGAGGAACCAGAAAATAAAATAGATACTGTTCACTACTGTGACCATGACCACTTTGCAATGACGGGGAACAAATATTGACTGTTGAACAGGATTTGCGACTAACACTGAAGACAAAGCTGTCTTCTGTGAGGGGCCAGTGTTGCCCCATGAGTCTGAACTTCCTGTCTTTCCTAAAGTTGGCTCAACTGTAGAAGTCTTTATCTCTTTTTTCTGCTCTTGCAAGACAGATCAGAGCTTCTGAAGAGATATTTTTTGCACCTTGGAATTTGACAGAGTCAAAACCTCAATAGATAGAGGATTGCTGAGGAACAGAATTATATCCAACCATGTGAGCAAAGACATATGAGCTCCTTAGAAATTTGAAGACACTGCTCTGTTCTCCTGAGGTGGGCATCTTTTTCCAATGTCTTTCTGCAGCACCACTGAAGTTACTAAGTGCATTTGTAAAGCAAACGTTGTGATGATAGAGCTGACCAATCTGCTAATTACACCTCCTGCTTCCACTTTCCACTTCTCTCTAAAGTCAACAGCTACTGCTGAGAGATATGGAGTCCTTAGAAGAAGCAAATTAAATTGTAGAAGTTAGGTTGGCAGAAAAATGTTCATCACAGTCTGCCTTTGAGCTCTGCCTGAGCAGTGGCTGATGCTCTACAGACACAAGAGATGGCAACGAGATTAACAGTCTGAGTCTTCATGGACAATTTTGTCTTCACATTATCAGCTGTTCAACTTCTGTTAGTTTGGTCTGAACATCACAGTGTGCCCAGGTGGTTAAGAGGGCCAATGGCATCCTGACCCGCATAGGGAATAGTGTGGCTAGCAGGACCAGGGAGTTGATCTTACCCCTGTACTTGGGAGGCCACACTTCGAGTACTCTGTTCAGTTTTGTTCACCTCACTATAGAAAGGACATTGAGCTACTAGAGCATGTCTAAAGAAGGGCAACAAAGCTGATAAAGGGTTTGGAGCATATGTCTTATGAGGAGAGGCTGAGAGAGCGGGGGTTTTTAAGCCTAGAGGAAAGGAGGCTGAGCTAAGACCTTACCATTCTCTACGATTACTTTAAAGAAGGCTGTAAAGAGGTGGGGATCACTCTGTTCAGTGAAGATACAAGTGATAGGACAAGAGATAATGGCCTCAAGTTGCACCAGGGGAGGTTTGGATTGGTTGTTTGGAAGAATTTCTTCACCAAAAGGATTATCAGGCATTGGAACAGGCTGCCCAGGGAGGTGGTGGAGTCATCATTCCTGAAGGTATTTAAGAGTCGTATGGATGTACTACTTAGGAATATGGTTTAGTTAAAGATTTGTCAGTGTTAGGTTGATGGGTGGACTTGATCTTGAAGGTCTTTTCCAACCAAGGTAATTCAGTGATTCTGTGATTCTGTGTTTGATCTGCAAGAATTAAATGCTATTTGGGGACCTATGGCTGCAAGTCTAACTGCATTTAAGGAGAAAGGAACACAGGACTTTAAAAAACCAGGTGTCTCTCTCTATTGCTTTTGATAGGTTCTAAGAATATTTTGTCTATTTCCTATGGATAAAAAGACAAGCTTGAGTACTCAAGTACTACGTTTCTCGTTCTAAGAATAAATAATGAAAACTGAAAGATAGAAGTGAGAACAAAACATATGTTTCTATGTAAAGAGTAATCTTAACAATGCTCAGACTAATCTAGAGCATACATAAAAACTAGAAACAGAAATACAGTGGACTGAATAATTGCATTAATATGAAATCTGGTGTGAAGTCCAAACTGAATACAAAAATCAGTCGAAGTCTCGAACGCCAAAACCAGCAAATACCAAATCTGCCATAGTACTGTTCTGTGTTCTACTTATATGATTTAAAAATAACAATGAAGGCATGAAGGCATTACCATGTCACCAAATGCAAAAACTAAATACTCTGGGATCATCCTAAGTCTCATTAAGACAAACATCAAAACAATCAGTCCAAGCTTTACAGATGACACTCAAAGTGAGGAAAAAGCACAGATGAACTGGAGAAACACTGTAAAGAAGAGATAATTCAGAAAGCAGCCTGTGGAGACAGTATATAGTAGATCAGTAAAGTGTTGTGTTAACATGTCTAAAAGATTTCTGAGCGAAAGCCACCTGCTGTAGAACAGAACAGCTAATTTCCTTCCAAAAGATCTTTGTTGACCTCCCTCCATGCTGCACAGTGTACCCTCCCTGCAGAAACATCAAGTTTTAAAATTCATTCATTGTAGGTCTGGAGTCGATGGAAGAATTAGAAACATCTTCTCCTCTCCCCTTGGATATGTTACCTCTGCTTTTCTGTACTTCTCTTATAGCCCTTTCAGCTGGTGATCTAAAAAGTTAACTATCATGTTTTAAAGCAAATGAAAATATGTTGCCGGGATGTCACAAGGGCTGGGTCCCACCCCACCATCCTAACTGAGCAGGAGCAAGGCAGCCAGGGTACGTTCATTATAGAAACAGTGTAATGTTAGAAGTAAATCACTCCACACCACTTCCAGGAGCAATTGAATGTAAGCATTAGTTTCCCAGACAGTTAGATCTTCTCTGAGAACATTACTCTTAATAAGAACCTTGACAATGGTTTTCAAAAAGCTTCATCTTCCTGTGGAGTATTGTGTTATCCTTCCTAATACCTGTATTAAAGTCTCAGAACTATCAAAGGTGATTTGCAATTCATTAGTTTTATCACCTCTTCAAAAAAAAAGTTGTTTTAGAGATCAAAGAGAGATCTGAAATCCCAAACATCTGATAAAATTAAACCTAATGCTATGTTAGAAGATAAGGACTGGCTCCAGCATAGGACAACCTGTTCTCATCATAAATAGCTGATAGACAGATTTTAAAAGAGCTTGTGATGATAATGAGGTGGCAATGGAAAAACTCACTTAATCCACTCACTTTAAGGCATGAAGACATAAAAGCTTTTCTTATACTCTTTCCTATTCCAGCTCCTTTGGCAAGGTATTTTGGTGTTGATGAAGAGAATGTAAAGAAACAGAAATAAGGACATGATCTTTTACTTTCATGGCATGATGCAAATCAGAACAAAGTGAATAATTATATGTCAGTATTTCTTACCGATAGATCAATATGAAATATAATTTTATATCATAGTATAAACCCAAGCAAGGGATTTATAATGATGATACAGGATACGCAAAAGAGTGTTTGGAGTGGTACTTTCTTACCCAGAAAACTGAATAAATATTGGATGCTAACAACTGCATAGAGATGGCTTTGATGAACTTTCTGTAAAGCAGTAAAATGACAAGATGTCATAAGAAACCTGTCCTGATTTGAGCCAGGGTGAAGCGAACTTTCTCTTTGCTGATTTTTTTTTCTTTCAGTGAACTTTTTAGCAGCACCAGTGGACTGATAATAACCAAGGTCACTTCTGAGTGTCTGCAGCCTCCCCCCCCATGGGGGGGGCAGATTAGACCGAAGGCAGGATCAGCAAATCAGAATATTCCCTTCTCATCATATTTTCTCTATTTGGCTTAGTCAAGTCTTTCATTTCCTTTTTCTCTCACTTTTCTGCTTACTGTCGCTTCTATCTCCCTCTCTTTGTCTCTCTCTTTTTATTCCCATTTTTTCTTCCCAGCCGACACCCGAGGGCCCCGTCCGTGCGCCCGGACACTCCCCCCTTCAGCTGGGAGTCACCAGGGAGAAGAGTTCCTGTGAGAGTCGCTGGGGGGAGACAGGAGGGGACTGGGTGTTGCACATCCCTTTACAAATATAAATATATATTCCCTTATCACTAATAATTAAAATCAATCTGTTTCACTTTTCAACCCAGAAAGCCTCTCTTTCTCATTTTTTCTCCCTCTTTCCCTACCTTGGGGGACTTGGGTGGGACTGAGAGCATTACTGTTATTGGTTTGACTGCCAACCTGGAGCCAAACCGTGACAAAACCTGAAGAGCATGAACAGTGGTCTTTGGTGCATTAAAGGCTTCTAAGACTTAATTGACTAAACATCAACACAAGTATCAAGGCATCAACAAACTCCATTATCAGCAGTATTGCAGTTCTTGAGAATTTTTTTTACTTAAAAAGCGAAAATTATCTCCAATTAGTGCGTAAATAATAATTATGAATATTTAGCATAAAGTATGCCATTAAAATTAAGGGCCACCTCTTAGTTACTTGTTGACCCTTGATGCAAAACTTCCCAATACTTATTTTCTAAGTAGATAATGCCTGCAGAAGAGCAAAGAGAGGTTCACGCACTACATTGGCAAGTAGGTGACATACATACAGATCTCATACTGAGATATTGACACATGCACCTAGAGACAGACAGATAAGATTTTCCATAGCAATGTAATCTCCCTTCCAGTAGGCAGAGTTTACTCTTGAGGTTCTGGTAAGAAACTGAACAAATGCCAGAGAAGGCACTAGATGATGTCTTTAAAGCATATTATTGAAGCTATCTGGTATACAGGGACAGCCTTATGGGCATGATAATTTGTGACTTTCTGAAATCTTCAATGGTCAGAAAATATACATGCACCCACATTCCTATTGACAAATAAAAAATCTATGGGAAAGGGAATGTATTTCTTTGGGTTTCTTATTTGATTAACACTGTCATACATTTAGACAACACATTCAGGATGGTCCAGGAATTTTGTATTTTGTGGAAGGGATGAAGAAGGTTTTTTTTACTGAAAGAAGTAAGTCCTGTAAGTATATGACTGGCATCTCTGAGGAAGCGCCAGATACATTATGGTTCATAGTAAAATCAGAAGTCAGGAACAATGCAGGCATTCTACCAGAAAGCCCAGTATTGTGCCTTCACTTGTTATAGGTAGAAAATATATTATTGGAGGTGTCCCGGTTTGAGCCAGGATGAAGCCAATTTTCTTTTTACTTTTGTTTCTGTTTTTTTTTTTGCATCAGTAAGCTCTCTTTTAATTAGCAGCAAGTGTTCCAGCTAGTGGACTGATAACACTGGAATGTTTATGTTACTGCTGAGATGCAAAGGTCAGTTTGTTCTACCCAGTGAATCTGCAGCCACAGATGCTGCCAGGAGCAGCCCATAGGGAGGATGGACTAGACAGACAGCAGAATTGATCAAAGTATTCCATTCCATATATCTAAGTAAGCTCAGAGGAAGGTCAGAGATCACAGAAGACAACTTCCTTCCTGTTTCTTCTTCCCTTTTCTTCCGTCCATAGCTGGTGTCTGGGGAGGACTCCATCATCACTGTTGATCCCCAGGCTCGTGCATTCCTGACCCTCATAACTCTACCCTCAGGTCCTGTCTGCTCTGTCACTCTCTCCAGCAGCGGCCTGGGACTTTTCAGGACTGCTCAATGCTCAGGAGAGTGACAGGGGAGTTGCTGGGGGTGGAGGGAGGAAAAAGGGGTTTGCACATTTCTGAACACCCTTGTATATAATTGTACATATTTACTTTTGTCATTAATGTTTAATTAAAGCTATATAGTTTAGTTTTCAATCTAGAAAAGTCTCTCTCTTTACATAATTTTATCTCTCCTTCCCTACTTGGGGGAGGAGGGAGGGGATCAAGAGCCTTGTTGTCACTGGTTTAATTGCCGATCCTGAGTCAAACCATGACAGGAGGTTAAAGTTACAACACAGCATGCACAGACCACAGTAAAAGGCTACATGTGAAGGAAGCTGAGGAGTTGATGTACTGAGGTTTTCTTACAGCTATTGTAAGCTGTTCTGGTATTTACTGTTTGCCTAAACCTGTGCATAAGGATATATTCTGCCTACTCCCAATATGTTTTATGTTCTCTATATCTTGGGCATCAATCAACTTAGAATTATTTTCTTTTGTGATAACACAAACATATTTTCCAAGTTTTATATGGCATCTGTGTTCCAGTAAAAAGAAGTTTCTGTGTGTATTTATGGGCATACATCTCGGTATCCATATGTATATATGCATATGAAAGAATGTGTATATATATGTATCTCCATAGAGTGAAGAAAACAGAAATATTCAGGAATACTTTGGACTGCTCAAACAGGTCTTACTACCAAAAAAAAATCCCAAAAAACAAACCATAAAATCATTATGCAATTAAAATCAAGGCAAAAACACCAACAACCAAAATTCTTCTACACGGAAATGAAAGAATGCCAAAATCCTTGGGTTATAACTGCCTCTTCAGCACCGGTAATTAAGGACATTTCCTGCAAGTTATTTGCGGTGTTCATGCAGCCGTGCCACATTATTTCCTTACTCATTTAACTTTTTAGGCTTCATAAACCCTTATCCTGAACATCCAAATTGGGATCTCTCATGCTTTCAAAGTTGAAGATATTTTCTTCTCTTTTTCAGTTCTTTCATACATTTACAGCACTACGTCCAATGAGGATGCATTTACTTCACACAATGGGCACAATAAGTCAGGGTACATGGTCTAGTGCTCCCCTTTTAGACAAGTGAAATGGTTATCGAAAACACAAATTTTCATGACAACAGCACCTTATTTCCTTGAGTAAAATAATTTCCCTTTCCTATAATGGAGTGATCAACTCTTGATAAGTGCATACTTCATTTCCTACTGGAAGAATTCATTTCCCTGTTCCTTCAACACCATTTCAAAGTCAAATAAAACTTTATGCCAACCAGACTGATTTTTTGGAATTTAGTGACATATTTCTGAACTGGAATGATTATGCTGCTGTGGAGACATCTTGAGGGCAGCAAACTCTTCCCAAATATGGCAAAATTAGATTTACTATTTCTGCCTGGACTGGAACGCAAATAGCATTAGACATGCCTTACAATGGATGAACTGCTGATGTGGAAAGTCTGTCTCCTGACAAATTAGTAGGTCCCTGAAGTACAGTGCATGTGCCTCCTCACTAGGTTGGGATGGAAGTGAAAACCAAACCAGCCTAGTGGCCCAATCCTGTTAGCAGATCTGAGCATCCTGCATGCATGTAAGCCAAGCTGCAGCTACTCGATGCTGGCTCTCACCTGCTTTTCACAAATCTGATTTACTCTATAGCCCGAACACTTGAGAATACTTTCAAACTGTTCGAGTCAAACTTGAACATTTGACAAATCTAACTAGAGTGGCATGCTTTTCACAGCCTCCACAGCATGATTCTTTGATAACTTTCTACAAAGGTTTATTTCAAATTGCATTAATGTTGTACTTTCTAGTCAGATACCTTTTATTTGTAGCACTGTTCTCACCCTTAAGAGCCAAGAATGTGAGTACATGCAGAAGTTCTGTATTATCTTTATCTTTAAAGTGATATTGTCAAATCAAAGATTTTTCTGTGGCTGATACATGATATTCCATTATTTAGGTTGGATTTTGTCTTCAAACAGTAGATCGTTTTGTTAGCTACCCAGCATTTACCTTATTTAGCCAGGAAAGAACTCTGGATTGTCATGTCTCTGGAACAAATCTAAGGGAAACAAGAAAGTTTTTTTTAAAAGTAGGTACACCTTAAGAAGTTCTTTATTTTTCTGTTCTAACCAGGTGTATCTTTTTTTATTATTATTTTTTCCCCCTTAAAGAAAGAACCTCTCATATATACAACGCTACTCATTGCATTCTCAAAATTATTCTGGTCTTGGTGCATTTGTTTTTCCTTAACATTCACTGTAAAGAATTCTTCACAGCGAAATAAAGATTCATGAAGCTGAGGTGGTAAGAACAGAGTTATTTGTACAAAACTAATGATTCTCAGTGTTTTACATTTTTTGTGTTTGCAATTGTTTTATATCTCTCATTTTAATTTTTATTACACATTATGCTTCATATTTGGACCTTGGAAAGTTGAAGAAATATTTCTCAAGACAGTAAAATCTTTCAGTTCAGGAGTAACATTTTAAGAGCAGCCACTGTATTGTGCAGTTCCCAGCAGATGATTTTACATAATGAGTCTCTTTTTACTAGAAACAACTCAAACTATCTGGTACAAGGTGACTTTCATTAAGAAAATGGAAAAGTGAATTTTTATGATTGTGGCATTATAATTCTGGTACTTTTTTCACTTAACTTTAAGAAAATATAATTATATTTGCTGATATAATAATCAGCACCAGATGTGTCAAATGTCTTTGATTAGAAAATGAAAGCTATAATCCCTGTTGTTTTCTGTGAGTTTATATTAGACTGTAATAATAACCATTCAAGGTGTAGCATCACCCATTTCAGTAACTTTTCTGAAGCTAAATTATTCCATGACTTTAATGAGACCATGAACAGAAATAAAAATATACAGCTACCTACAGCTGCAAAGGAAACCTTGAGGGCCTTAAGATTGTTTAGCTAATAAGAAAGAACATTCAGCATAGGTCAAATACACAAGTAATTTTCTAAAGCTTTTTTACCACAGCAGAATTAATTATGCAAAATCGAGCCAACAGATCTGTCTAACTCTAGAGTTGCACTGTTAATGACAAAGTTATTGACTGCAGATATTAATTTCCTACACAGTTCACACAGTCTATGAGATTTTTATTTTTCCCAACAGTTTTCAGTTCCCTCTTTTCTCTCAAAGTTCAAATGTGTCATCACATTATAAGTTTCCCTAAAAGAAAAAAATTGTTCTTTCAGATGACCTTTCTCTCCTTCTTTCTTCCTTCCTTTCATAAGAGGCAAGCAAAGAATATGATTTAAGATATTTTAAATATTTCCCTTATTAATCAGAGACAGGATTTGCATTTAAATTATTTGGGTATGGTACTAAGCATCTGAAGAAAAACAATTATCTAATGAAGTTGAAATAATCACACTGCATGTTGCAACTGAGCATTTTCATCAGACATTTATTATCTTCCCTTCCTTTCATCAGCTTTTTGTAAATATGTTAAATGTATTAATCAGTCTGTGAATGGATTTCATAAATATTGCTGGATTGGATCCTTTCTGAGTGATCTGCCCTAATTTTTGGTCCTGCTCTGACAGAGGGGTTGGACTCAATGATCTTTGGAGGTCCCTCCCCACCCCTAACCTTCTGTGATTCTGTGATTCTGTGAATAGCTGGTCTAATAGATTGCCATACTATACAGGTATCACTGGGGCAAATTAAGTAGATCTCTTCTGCAAATATCAGAACATTGTTATCACTGCAGAAACACCACATCAGCAATCATGGGACTTCCAGGACTCGCCCATAGATATATTTGGGAACTAAACCAAGCAACATGTTGCTGCTGAGATGCTATATCTACAGTAGTTATAGAGCACTTCAGGCACCTTTGCTGTGCCTGACAACATGCAGAATAGCTCTGAAACTTCTGTGACTTTCACAGATTGCAGTTGCTCTGCTCAGATCTAACTTAGTACTCTTTTTGCTGCTAACTGTAATGGTCTTCCTGTTGGGGAATACAGATATGTGACTTGTATACTGATGAACTTTCTTTCTTTATCTCTCCTAGTAAAGTAGATTACTTTCATTTGATTTTAAGGTCATTTCTTCAAAAATTGAACAAACTAGAGTCTGCACAAGCTGTAAAAATGACCATTTTAAAATCATCTAGGATGCTGACCATTAGTATAGGTAAACAGCAACAGAAATCAGAAAATATTTGCAGGTTCTTTAGTTTCCAGAGTGCAAGGAGAGAGTAATGTTGACAAAATTATACCTGAGTACTCAAGAAATTATGCCCTCTATTAAGTAATTCAGCTCTATCTTCCCTTTAAACAACCCCACAAAGTGCACAATCTAGCTCACAATTCAAAAATCAACAACAAAAAAGATAAACCCAAATTTACTGATGAAAATGTTTGACAACTTCCGATATATGATGCTCTTCTGGGACCTATCACTGCACTTTGTTTTGTCAGACAGCAAAAATGAGACATCCACTTTTTATTCTCATCCTGATTAGGCCAAAAAACGAGGAAATGACAACAGCAAAAGAATCCAATAGTAGCACATTTTTCAATTACTATTTTTTTTTAAGATCAAAAATATTTCTGAGAGAGTAAGTCCATAAAAGCACCTGATGCCAATATATTTACTCATATGCTGAAGTACATAATACTTTTTTTAATTTCCCTGAAACCATTTTACCTCTAGCCCAGCATATCTCCCTTAATTTTGACTTCTACCTCCTTGGTCTACATTCACAGATGGAAGGTTGAGGACAAGCAACTTTTATTGATATGGTGCACGACCACAGGCAAGAAGCACTATGTCATCTACAGATAATTAAATTGCCTAGGATTAACACACTTATATAGTAAATCTTGTGATGTGTCCCTATCTCAGTTGAATTTAGAGATTTGTCAAAAACTAAAAGCATGTTTAAATTGGATAAAGAGTAAGGAGTGAGGTTGTCTCCTCGTTCCCACTTGATCAGAGATTTATTAACTGATATAATATGCATTGATTTTGATGAATAGAAACATCTAAGATAAAACAGTTAAAATATTGTAACTTTGGTTTTCCTCCAATGGTTTAACACTGATGTGGGTGAGAGTAGAATTAGATCAACGCAGTACTTTTGTGGCTAACCTGCACCCTGAAAATTAGCTTTTCAAAGAAAATACATAGGGTTTTGCAATTAAAAAATAGAAAGAACACAATGCAAGTCATCTTAATGTCTTACTGCAGACTATTAAACATATGAGAAAACATGTTACCTATCTTTCAGCTTAGAGCAAAGATATTTTACCAACTCTTGTAGAGCTTACCTACTGCTACATAAGCACAAAGTGAGTACAATTGTATTTTGCCAGAGAAACACTACACTTTCTAAGCCTATTAGCTGAACTCATGTCCTGAACATTTACTTTTTCCAGCACAACAGTGAGTCAGAGAGAGTTTTATTAATAGTGATAGTAGCTATACTAGGTATGGAAAATCCTCCTTGATCTTACACAGATCAAAAGGAAAATGTTTATGCATTTACATATTTATTTAGTTATTCATTGTTGATGACTACCTCTCAGAGTGAACCTTTTCCCAGGTGTGAGAAATTGAAAGACAAGCCTTCATTATTGTGATTTATTTGTGGAAAATGAAATGTGACAAGGCTTGTTTATTTTACCATATCTGTTCTTCCTTACTATAGAGTCAAATATATCCTCCAGTTAAACTTGTCTTTGAAGTTGTGTGATAGGGCTGAATGTCACTTCAATGGCAATATATTTTTGCAGTGTAATTTTTTAAGTTCACCAAAAGAATGATGTTTTGTTACAGACCATCAGAAAATTGTATGTGCTCTGCGTAGAGTTTTGTTGCATAACATATATTCTAGCATTATCAGCTAACAGACCTCAAATATTATATATCTATTTTTTAAGGTAGCAAATATATATGTAAAGGCTGTACCTAAAATAAATTCAAATGTGATTTTGATCATCTCCAAAAGAGTACTGAAGTTGTATGTTGAGAACCACGCAGTTAGTTCACCAATAGTTTAAATTCCTGTCTCATGTTTGAGGAGTCACCACCTCAGCTCTCTGAGTAATGTAGCAAACCCCAACAGAACTTCAGATTCAGATCAGTGCAATATGAATAGTTTTGAATTAAAAAAAAAATAAAAAATTGGAGACTGGTGAGATAAGATATTCTCTTTCTTCAGTGAGTCACCCTTTTACAGGCAAGAGATGGATCTCTACATAGATACTGTAGGATACATTTGGCAAAACTAGGCAAAATAGTGGCTGTAACTCAACAGATGGAAAGACAAAAGAAATGATATTGTAAAACTATTGAGTGCAAAATGATGGTCACAACGATTTTAACAAAAGGCTAAATTATGCTGCCTTCTGCATAGCAACATGACTCATTTATGCTTATCACATTCATTAGTTATTAAACAGGAAAATATCGTCATACTGTTTTTCTCTCATTTCCAAGCTAGTAATAAATCAGATCTTCATAACTTTCTAAAGACAGTGAACATATACTCTGAAAGTGTTCTTTATTCCATAGACTTTACATGTCTCTGTAAGTTCTCAACTTTCTGATTTTCCATCTCACCTGTGTACACTGGCAGACACTAATATTCTGTCATTACCTATTTGTTTGTACTTGGCCTCTCAAGCTTCTTATTGTTTGATTTCAAGGACTAAACAATAAGATCAGAGAGCTGAAATGTATGAAAATAAAGCACTTGTAAAGAGTTCTGTTCCAAACATTATTCTCTGCACTAAATATAATTACCTCTGAGTGGGTAAAATCTCTAGGTGCAGACTCTGCTTGCAGATAAGCCATTTCTGAGAAATCTAAAACACAGTCTTAGTTCAACAGTGCTGGAGAGAATTTTGGCCCTCTGACAGTCTGGTCATTATGAGCAGCTTTGCAGACAATAACGTACCTTGGCTCTTTGAGGTTCTAATGAGATATGTGTGATGTATTTGTGCTAGTGTCAGACTCTCCTGGCTAGATGAGACTAGAAAAATACCATGTCCACCAAGAGTCACCTATCCTAAGTGAGAGTGTAGGAAGCCTGTGGCAACATGACTGAGCCTAGAGGCGAGTCTGTAATGCACTGAGTAAGATCTTGTAATAACCAGAATTACAGACAAATTGCTTCAATTGGAGGGAATGAAGGATTCCCATTCACTGCATGATTTCCTGGCAGAGGATGCGGGGACATGGCTGGAGGGCTGAGCTTATACCATTCAAAAAAGGCAAATTATTCAGTCAGATTGGCTCAGCTATGGATACCTAAGGGAAATAAAAACCTATTAGTGCCTTAAGTCTAACTGGTTGCTTTTGCCTCTTCTCTTTCTTTTTTTTTAAACAACTTCACTTTGGTTGTACATTAGGAAACAAACCTAAGAGAACTCTCAATTTTTATCTTGATAGATCTTGCGTTTATCTTTTTTGGAGGACTACGAGTAGGTTGCCTCTTCATTTGTCCCATTAATGGAGGAAGTAGAGATTAGATTTTTCAGGGTCTCGGGAAAAAAAATGGATAACTAATGGGACACTGTACAGTGTCAGCTGATGAAAGCTCTGTACTATGAATTTTATAGCCATCTATAACACTAATTCAGGATTCATCAATAAAGTGACAAGTTTCCAGGGCCTGTTTCTGGCACCAAAGTCGGGTACCAGCTCAGCTTCAGCACAGGCCTCAGCCAAATCAAAGCATCCAACAGCTGACTCCTCTGCTTTTGCAACCACTATTCAAAATTGTCTGGATTCAGCAGATAGTGTGTCCCACCTGTCCATCTCCACATACACACTCCTCTTTGTGCCTCCTCTGCATTCCTAAATGCTAACTGAAAATCATCTCCTTCCTTTTCTTCACAAGAGATTACAGTAATTTCTCTTCGTACTCACTCTCCATTTCTGGTAAGTGCCTCCAGACACCTGAAAATGAGTGCTTGGGTCAGACTTACTGAAAGTACCTCTAAGATATCAGGCCTTTGGAGATCTCAGACTCCAACGGCAGAACCTTTCAGTTCAGCAACCCTCTATGATATCTCCTGGAAAGTCTATTATCCTGCATTCTTTAAAATATATACCTCTCTTAAAAATCATAGAATGGTTCGGGTTGGAAGGGATCTTAAAGATTGTCTAGTTCCAATCCCTCTGCCTTTAGCAAGGACACTTCCTACTAGACAAAGCTCCACCCAATTTGGCCTTGAACACTTCCAGGGAGGGGGCATCCACAACTTCTCTGCGCAACCTGCTCCAGTGTTTCACCACCGTCACACTAAATAATTTCTTCCTAATATCCAATCTAAATCTACCCTCTTTCAGCTTAAAACCATTCTCCCTTGTCCTATCACTACATGCCCTTGTAAAAAGTCCCTCCCCAGCCCACTTCAGGCACTGGAAGGCTGATGTAAGGTCTCCTCAGAGCCTTCTCTTCCCCAGGATGAACAATCCAAACTGTCCCAGTCTGGCTTCAAAAGAGAGGTGCTTCAGCCCTCTGATCATCTTCATGGCCCTCCTCTGGACTCATTCCAAAAGCTCCATATTCTTCTTACATTGGGGACTTATGTATGGGTTTAGGAAGGGAAGGTCCTGCTTTAGCAATCTCATCTCCTTCTATGACTGGGTGACCTGCCTAGTGGATGAGGGGAAGGCTGTGGATGTGGTCTACCTTGACTTCAGCAGGGACTTTGACACAGTTTCCCACAGCATCCTCCTGAAAAAGTTAGCAATCCATGGCTTGGACAGGTGCACCCTTCACTGGATTAAAAACTGGTGACCAGTGGTGTCCCCCAGGGATCAGTACTGGGCCCAGTCCTATTCAACATCTTTACTGACAACCTGGATGTGGGGATTGAGTCCATTTTTAGTAAGTTTGCAGATGACACCAAGCTGGGGGGGAGTGTCAATCTGCCGAAAGGTAGGAAGAAGCTGCAGGGAGACTTGGACAGGCTGGGGCGATGGGCTGAGGCCAACGGCATGAAATTCAACAAGACCAAGTGCAGGGTCCTGCACTTTGGCCACAATAACCCCAGGCAGAGCTACAGGCTGGGGGAAGAGTGGCTGGAGAGCAGCCTGGCAGAGAGGGACCTGGGAGTGCTGGTGGACAGCCAGTTGAACATGAGCCAGCAGTGTGCCCAGGTGGCCCGGAAGGCCAATGGCATCCTGGCTTGGATCAGGAATGCTGTGGCCAGCAGGAGCAAGGATGGGATTCTCCCCCTGTACACAGCACTGGTGAGGCCTCACCTTGAGTACTGTGTCCAGTTCTGGGCCCCTCACTTCAAGAAGGACGTTGAGGTGCTGGAGCAGGTCCAGAGGAGAACACAAGTCTGGTGAAGGGACTAGAGGGAAAGTCTTATGAGGAGAGGCTGAGGGAGCTGAGGTTATTTAGCCTGGAGAAGAGGACACACAGGGGGGACCTTATCACTCTCTTCAACTACCTGAAGGGAGGTTGTAGTCAGGTGGGGGCTGGGCTCTTCTCCCAGGCAATTAGCAACAAGACAAGAGGGCACAGCCTGAAGCTGCACCAGGGGAGGTTTAGGTTGGATATTAGGAAGCACTTCCTCATGGAAAGGGTGATTAGACATTGGAATGAACTTCCCAGGGAAATGGTGGAGGCACCGTCCCTGGATGTGCTCAAGAAAAAGACTTGATTTGGCACTTAATGCCATGGTCTAGCTGCTGTGGTGGTGTTGGGTCATAGGCTGGACTTGATGTTCTTAAAGGTCTTTTCCAGCCTTGGTGATTCTGTGACTCCAGAACTGGACTCAGTACTCCAGGTGGGGTCTCTCAAGAGCAGAATACAGGGGGAGAATCACCTCTTTTGATATGCTGCTGACCACACTCCTTTTGATGCAGCCCAGGATATGGTTGAGTTTCTAGGCCACTCTCAAAGATAACAGAGAAGAAAAAGAGGCAAATACTTAGTCAGGAGAATGAAGCAGACAAACAAGACAACAGAATTTTGTTTTAAAGGTTCTTGTGCTCTGCAAATTTATTTGGGATGCAGGTGTCAAGAAGTATATAGCACCTATACTTTGCTTTGCATCCAGTGGAAGCTGTACCCTCCTGTGCCACTACCATTTCAAAGTAAAAGGTATCAGCCAGGTTCATTCCCAGTAGTCTTGCACTGGGGGCACAGCTCCTTTTCTGCCTTGGTAACTTTGACAGGCTTTTGAGTCAGTCAAAGCTTTGAGGTAGGTATTTCTAGGAATTTTCATTAAAAAAAAAAAAAGAAAAAAAAGGAAAACATCCAAAAATCCTCATTCCTAAAAGAACAAGAAGCCTTTAAACTTAAAAAGTTACTGGACTGATTGAAATATAAATAAACACTTAACTTTCTAAACAGAGAAATTCCAATATGACTGTGTCACATAGACTAGAAATAAGAATGTTTTATAACCAATTCACTGTGTCAGTGAAGGCATGTATTTGCCTCTAGGTGCAATTTCAGTCTACTTAATAGCTTTCTAAGTGGCACTAAATCAACAATATCCCTCTGGTAAAAGGAGTGCATCTCCTCCAGAGGCCATCTCTGGAATTTCTTTTCCCTTTGCATGCTTGGTTGCTCCCACTGCAATAGCAATCTCTGCCTCTGTCAACAGCAGTTCATCTGACCTGTTTGTCTTTAAGAAACTCAAGGGAGGAACCAGAAAATAAAATAGATACTGTTCACTACTGTGACCATGACCACTTTGCAATGACGGGGAACAAATATTGACTGTTGAACAGGATTTGCGACTAACACTGAAGACAAAGCTGTCTTCTGTGAGGGGCCAGTGTTGCCCCATGAGTCTGAACTTCCTGTCTTTCCTAAAGTTGGCTCAACTGTAGAAGTCTTTATCTCTTTTTTCTGCTCTTGCAAGACAGATCAGAGCTTCTGAAGAGATATTTTTTGCACCTTGGAATTTGACAGAGTCAAAACCTCAATAGATAGAGGATTGCTGAGGAACAGAATTATATCCAACCATGTGAGCAAAGACATATGAGCTCCTTAGAAATTTGAAGACACTGCTCTGTTCTCCTGAGGTGGGCATCTTTTTCCAATGTCTTTCTGCAGCACCACTGAAGTTACTAAGTGCATTTGTAAAGCAAACGTTGTGATGATAGAGCTGACCAATCTGCTAATTACACCTCCTGCTTCCACTTTCCACTTCTCTCTAAAGTCAACAGCTACTGCTGAGAGATATGGAGTCCTTAGAAGAAGCAAATTAAATTGTAGAAGTTAGGTTGGCAGAAAAATGTTCATCACAGTCTGCCTTTGAGCTCTGCCTGAGCAGTGGCTGATGCTCTACAGACACAAGAGATGGCAACGAGATTAACAGTCTGAGTCTTCATGGACAATTTTGTCTTCACATTATCAGCTGTTCAACTTCTGTTAGTTTGGTCTGAACATCACAGTGTGCCCAGGTGGTTAAGAGGGCCAATGGCATCCTGACCCGCATAGGGAATAGTGTGGCTAGCAGGACCAGGGAGTTGATCTTACCCCTGTACTTGGGAGGCCACACTTCGAGTACTCTGTTCAGTTTTGTTCACCTCACTATAGAAAGGACATTGAGCTACTAGAGCATGTCTAAAGAAGGGCAACAAAGCTGATAAAGGGTTTGGAGCATATGTCTTATGAGGAGAGGCTGAGAGAGCGGGGGTTTTTAAGCCTAGAGGAAAGGAGGCTGAGCTAAGACCTTACCATTCTCTACGATTACTTTAAAGAAGGCTGTAAAGAGGTGGGGATCACTCTGTTCAGTGAAGATACAAGTGATAGGACAAGAGATAATGGCCTCAAGTTGCACCAGGGGAGGTTTGGATTGGTTGTTTGGAAGAATTTCTTCACCAAAAGGATTATCAGGCATTGGAACAGGCTGCCCAGGGAGGTGGTGGAGTCATCATTCCTGAAGGTATTTAAGAGTCGTATGGATGTACTACTTAGGAATATGGTTTAGTTAAAGATTTGTCAGTGTTAGGTTGATGGGTGGACTTGATCTTGAAGGTCTTTTCCAACCAAGGTAATTCAGTGATTCTGTGATTCTGTGTTTGATCTGCAAGAATTAAATGCTATTTGGGGACCTATGGCTGCAAGTCTAACTGCATTTAAGGAGAAAGGAACACAGGACTTTAAAAAACCAGGTGTCTCTCTCTATTGCTTTTGATAGGTTCTAAGAATATTTTGTCTATTTCCTATGGATAAAAAGACAAGCTTGAGTACTCAAGTACTACGTTTCTCGTTCTAAGAATAAATAATGAAAACTGAAAGATAGAAGTGAGAACAAAACATATGTTTCTATGTAAAGAGTAATCTTAACAATGCTCAGACTAATCTAGAGCATACATAAAAACTAGAAACAGAAATACAGTGGACTGAATAATTGCATTAATATGAAATCTGGTGTGAAGTCCAAACTGAATACAAAAATCAGTCGAAGTCTCGAACGCCAAAACCAGCAAATACCAAATCTGCCATAGTACTGTTCTGTGTTCTACTTATATGATTTAAAAATAACAATGAAGGCATGAAGGCATTACCATGTCACCAAATGCAAAAACTAAATACTCTGGGATCATCCTAAGTCTCATTAAGACAAACATCAAAACAATCAGTCCAAGCTTTACAGATGACACTCAAAGTGAGGAAAAAGCACAGATGAACTGGAGAAACACTGTAAAGAAGAGATAATTCAGAAAGCAGCCTGTGGAGACAGTATATAGTAGATCAGTAAAGTGTTGTGTTAACATGTCTAAAAGATTTCTGAGCGAAAGCCACCTGCTGTAGAACAGAACAGCTAATTTCCTTCCAAAAGATCTTTGTTGACCTCCCTCCATGCTGCACAGTGTACCCTCCCTGCAGAAACATCAAGTTTTAAAATTCATTCATTGTAGGTCTGGAGTCGATGGAAGAATTAGAAACATCTTCTCCTCTCCCCTTGGATATGTTACCTCTGCTTTTCTGTACTTCTCTTATAGCCCTTTCAGCTGGTGATCTAAAAAGTTAACTATCATGTTTTAAAGCAAATGAAAATATGTTGCCGGGATGTCACAAGGGCTGGGTCCCACCCCACCATCCTAACTGAGCAGGAGCAAGGCAGCCAGGGTACGTTCATTATAGAAACAGTGTAATGTTAGAAGTAAATCACTCCACACCACTTCCAGGAGCAATTGAATGTAAGCATTAGTTTCCCAGACAGTTAGATCTTCTCTGAGAACATTACTCTTAATAAGAACCTTGACAATGGTTTTCAAAAAGCTTCATCTTCCTGTGGAGTATTGTGTTATCCTTCCTAATACCTGTATTAAAGTCTCAGAACTATCAAAGGTGATTTGCAATTCATTAGTTTTATCACCTCTTCAAAAAAAAAGTTGTTTTAGAGATCAAAGAGAGATCTGAAATCCCAAACATCTGATAAAATTAAACCTAATGCTATGTTAGAAGATAAGGACTGGCTCCAGCATAGGACAACCTGTTCTCATCATAAATAGCTGATAGACAGATTTTAAAAGAGCTTGTGATGATAATGAGGTGGCAATGGAAAAACTCACTTAATCCACTCACTTTAAGGCATGAAGACATAAAAGCTTTTCTTATACTCTTTCCTATTCCAGCTCCTTTGGCAAGGTATTTTGGTGTTGATGAAGAGAATGTAAAGAAACAGAAATAAGGACATGATCTTTTACTTTCATGGCATGATGCAAATCAGAACAAAGTGAATAATTATATGTCAGTATTTCTTACCGATAGATCAATATGAAATATAATTTTATATCATAGTATAAACCCAAGCAAGGGATTTATAATGATGATACAGGATACGCAAAAGAGTGTTTGGAGTGGTACTTTCTTACCCAGAAAACTGAATAAATATTGGATGCTAACAACTGCATAGAGATGGCTTTGATGAACTTTCTGTAAAGCAGTAAAATGACAAGATGTCATAAGAAACCTGTCCTGATTTGAGCCAGGGTGAAGCGAACTTTCTCTTTGCTGATTTTTTTTTTCTTTCAGTGAACTTTTTAGCAGCACCAGTGGACTGATAATAACCAAGGTCACTTCTGAGTGTCTGCAGCCTCCCCCCCCATGGGGGGGGGCAGATTAGACCGAAGGCAGGATCAGCAAATCAGAATATTCCCTTCTCATCATATTTTCTCTATTTGGCTTAGTCAAGTCTTTCATTTCCTTTTTCTCTCACTTTTCTGCTTACTGTCGCTTCTATCTCCCTCTCTTTGTCTCTCTCTTTTTATTCCCATTTTTTCTTCCCAGCCGACACCCGAGGGCCCCGTCCGTGCGCCCGGACACTCCCCCCTTCAGCTGGGAGTCACCAGGGAGAAGAGTTCCTGTGAGAGTCGCTGGGGGGAGACAGGAGGGGACTGGGTGTTGCACATCCCTTTACAAATATAAATATATATTCCCTTATCACTAATAATTAAAATCAATCTGTTTCACTTTTCAACCCAGAAAGCCTCTCTTTCTCATTTTTTCTCCCTCTTTCCCTACCTTGGGGGACTTGGGTGGGACTGAGAGCATTACTGTTATTGGTTTGACTGCCAACCTGGAGCCAAACCGTGACAAAACCTGAAGAGCATGAACAGTGGTCTTTGGTGCATTAAAGGCTTCTAAGACTTAATTGACTAAACATCAACACAAGTATCAAGGCATCAACAAACTCCATTATCAGCAGTATTGCAGTTCTTGAGAATTTTTTTTACTTAAAAAGCGAAAATTATCTCCAATTAGTGCGTAAATAATAATTATGAATATTTAGCATAAAGTATGCCATTAAAATTAAGGGCCACCTCTTAGTTACTTGTTGACCCTTGATGCAAAACTTCCCAATACTTATTTTCTAAGTAGATAATGCCTGCAGAAGAGCAAAGAGAGGTTCACGCACTACATTGGCAAGTAGGTGACATACATACAGATCTCATACTGAGATATTGACACATGCACCTAGAGACAGACAGATAAGATTTTCCATAGCAATGTAATCTCCCTTCCAGTAGGCAGAGTTTACTCTTGAGGTTCTGGTAAGAAACTGAACAAATGCCAGAGAAGGCACTAGATGATGTCTTTAAAGCATATTATTGAAGCTATCTGGTATACAGGGACAGCCTTATGGGCATGATAATTTGTGACTTTCTGAAATCTTCAATGGTCAGAAAATATACATGCACCCACATTCCTATTGACAAATAAAAAATCTATGGGAAAGGGAATGTATTTCTTTGGGTTTCTTATTTGATTAACACTGTCATACATTTAGACAACACATTCAGGATGGTCCAGGAATTTTGTATTTTGTGGAAGGGATGAAGAAGGTTTTTTTTACTGAAAGAAGTAAGTCCTGTAAGTATATGACTGGCATCTCTGAGGAAGCGCCAGATACATTATGGTTCATAGTAAAATCAGAAGTCAGGAACAATGCAGGCATTCTACCAGAAAGCCCAGTATTGTGCCTTCACTTGTTATAGGTAGAAAATATATTATTGGAGGTGTCCCGGTTTGAGCCAGGATGAAGCCAATTTTCTTTTTACTTTTGTTTCTGTTTTTTTTTTTGCATCAGTAAGCTCTCTTTTAATTAGCAGCAAGTGTTCCAGCTAGTGGACTGATAACACTGGAATGTTTATGTTACTGCTGAGATGCAAAGGTCAGTTTGTTCTACCCAGTGAATCTGCAGCCACAGATGCTGCCAGGAGCAGCCCATAGGGAGGATGGACTAGACAGACAGCAGAATTGATCAAAGTATTCCATTCCATATATCTAAGTAAGCTCAGAGGAAGGTCAGAGATCACAGAAGACAACTTCCTTCCTGTTTCTTCTTCCCTTTTCTTCCGTCCATAGCTGGTGTCTGGGGAGGACTCCATCATCACTGTTGATCCCCAGGCTCGTGCATTCCTGACCCTCATAACTCTACCCTCAGGTCCTGTCTGCTCTGTCACTCTCTCCAGCAGCGGCCTGGGACTTTTCAGGACTGCTCAATGCTCAGGAGAGTGACAGGGGAGTTGCTGGGGGTGGAGGGAGGAAAAAGGGGTTTGCACATTTCTGAACACCCTTGTATATAATTGTACATATTTACTTTTGTCATTAATGTTTAATTAAAGCTATATAGTTTAGTTTTCAATCTAGAAAAGTCTCTCTCTTTACATAATTTTATCTCTCCTTCCCTACTTGGGGGAGGAGGGAGGGGATCAAGAGCCTTGTTGTCACTGGTTTAATTGCCGATCCTGAGTCAAACCATGACAGGAGGTTAAAGTTACAACACAGCATGCACAGACCACAGTAAAAGGCTACATGTGAAGGAAGCTGAGGAGTTGATGTACTGAGGTTTTCTTACAGCTATTGTAAGCTGTTCTGGTATTTACTGTTTGCCTAAACCTGTGCATAAGGATATATTCTGCCTACTCCCAATATGTTTTATGTTCTCTATATCTTGGGCATCAATCAACTTAGAATTATTTTCTTTTGTGATAACACAAACATATTTTCCAAGTTTTATATGGCATCTGTGTTCCAGTAAAAAGAAGTTTCTGTGTGTATTTATGGGCATACATCTCGGTATCCATATGTATATATGCATATGAAAGAATGTGTATATATATGTATCTCCATAGAGTGAAGAAAACAGAAATATTCAGGAATACTTTGGACTGCTCAAACAGGTCTTACTACCAAAAAAAAATCCCAAAAAACAAACCATAAAATCATTATGCAATTAAAATCAAGGCAAAAAACACCAACAACCAAAATTCTTCTACACGGAAATGAAAGAATGCCAAAATCCTTGGGTTATAACTGCCTCTTCAGCACCGGTAATTAAGGACATTTCCTGCAAGTTATTTGCGGTGTTCATGCAGCCGTGCCACATTATTTCCTTACTCATTTAACTTTTTAGGCTTCATAAACCCTTATCCTGAACATCCAAATTGGGATCTCTCATGCTTTCAAAGTTGAAGATATTTTCTTCTCTTTTTCAGTTCTTTCATACATTTACAGCACTACGTCCAATGAGGATGCATTTACTTCACACAATGGGCACAATAAGTCAGGGTACATGGTCTAGTGCTCCCCTTTTAGACAAGTGAAATGGTTATCGAAAACACAAATTTTCATGACAACAGCACCTTATTTCCTTGAGTAAAATAATTTCCCTTTCCTATAATGGAGTGATCAACTCTTGATAAGTGCATACTTCATTTCCTACTGGAAGAATTCATTTCCCTGTTCCTTCAACACCATTTCAAAGTCAAATAAAACTTTATGCCAACCAGACTGATTTTTTGGAATTTAGTGACATATTTCTGAACTGGAATGATTATGCTGCTGTGGAGACATCTTGAGGGCAGCAAACTCTTCCCAAATATGGCAAAATTAGATTTACTATTTCTGCCTGGACTGGAACGCAAATAGCATTAGACATGCCTTACAATGGATGAACTGCTGATGTGGAAAGTCTGTCTCCTGACAAATTAGTAGGTCCCTGAAGTACAGTGCATGTGCCTCCTCACTAGGTTGGGATGGAAGTGAAAACCAAACCAGCCTAGTGGCCCAATCCTGTTAGCAGATCTGAGCATCCTGCATGCATGTAAGCCAAGCTGCAGCTACTCGATGCTGGCTCTCACCTGCTTTTCACAAATCTGATTTACTCTATAGCCCGAACACTTGAGAATACTTTCAAACTGTTCGAGTCAAACTTGAACATTTGACAAATCTAACTAGAGTGGCATGCTTTTCACAGCCTCCACAGCATGATTCTTTGATAACTTTCTACAAAGGTTTATTTCAAATTGCATTAATGTTGTACTTTCTAGTCAGATACCTTTTATTTGTAGCACTGTTCTCACCCTTAAGAGCCAAGAATGTGAGTACATGCAGAAGTTCTGTATTATCTTTATCTTTAAAGTGATATTGTCAAATCAAAGATTTTTCTGTGGCTGATACATGATATTCCATTATTTAGGTTGGATTTTGTCTTCAAACAGTAGATCGTTTTGTTAGCTACCCAGCATTTACCTTATTTAGCCAGGAAAGAACTCTGGATTGTCATGTCTCTGGAACAAATCTAAGGGAAACAAGAAAGTTTTTTTTAAAAGTAGGTACACCTTAAGAAGTTCTTTATTTTTCTGTTCTAACCAGGTGTATCTTTTTTTTATTATTATTTTTTCCCCCTTAAAGAAAGAACCTCTCATATATACAACGCTACTCATTGCATTCTCAAAATTATTCTGGTCTTGGTGCATTTGTTTTTCCTTAACATTCACTGTAAAGAATTCTTCACAGCGAAATAAAGATTCATGAAGCTGAGGTGGTAAGAACAGAGTTATTTGTACAAAACTAATGATTCTCAGTGTTTTACATTTTTTGTGTTTGCAATTGTTTTATATCTCTCATTTTAATTTTTATTACACATTATGCTTCATATTTGGACCTTGGAAAGTTGAAGAAATATTTCTCAAGACAGTAAAATCTTTCAGTTCAGGAGTAACATTTTAAGAGCAGCCACTGTATTGTGCAGTTCCCAGCAGATGATTTTACATAATGAGTCTCTTTTTACTAGAAACAACTCAAACTATCTGGTACAAGGTGACTTTCATTAAGAAAATGGAAAAGTGAATTTTTATGATTGTGGCATTATAATTCTGGTACTTTTTTCACTTAACTTTAAGAAAATATAATTATATTTGCTGATATAATAATCAGCACCAGATGTGTCAAATGTCTTTGATTAGAAAATGAAAGCTATAATCCCTGTTGTTTTCTGTGAGTTTATATTAGACTGTAATAATAACCATTCAAGGTGTAGCATCACCCATTTCAGTAACTTTTCTGAAGCTAAATTATTCCATGACTTTAATGAGACCATGAACAGAAATAAAAATATACAGCTACCTACAGCTGCAAAGGAAACCTTGAGGGCCTTAAGATTGTTTAGCTAATAAGAAAGAACATTCAGCATAGGTCAAATACACAAGTAATTTTCTAAAGCTTTTTTACCACAGCAGAATTAATTATGCAAAATCGAGCCAACAGATCTGTCTAACTCTAGAGTTGCACTGTTAATGACAAAGTTATTGACTGCAGATATTAATTTCCTACACAGTTCACACAGTCTATGAGATTTTTATTTTTCCCAACAGTTTTCAGTTCCCTCTTTTCTCTCAAAGTTCAAATGTGTCATCACATTATAAGTTTCCCTAAAAGAAAAAAATTGTTCTTTCAGATGACCTTTCTCTCCTTCTTTCTTCCTTCCTTTCATAAGAGGCAAGCAAAGAATATGATTTAAGATATTTTAAATATTTCCCTTATTAATCAGAGACAGGATTTGCATTTAAATTATTTGGGTATGGTACTAAGCATCTGAAGAAAAACAATTATCTAATGAAGTTGAAATAATCACACTGCATGTTGCAACTGAGCATTTTCATCAGACATTTATTATCTTCCCTTCCTTTCATCAGCTTTTTGTAAATATGTTAAATGTATTAATCAGTCTGTGAATGGATTTCATAAATATTGCTGCATTACCTGTTCTATTAATAGGTGCAATATTTCCCATGAAAAATACTGATTATTAAAAAAACCTTAAAGTTGAAAAGGTTGTTTCACTCAAGGTTAAATAAAGTTTGGATTGGTAAATGCATTCAACAGAAAATCCTACAATAAATTAGGATTCAGTTGCTTAACATCTGGTGTCATCTGAGATGTCCTAAAGTACCTGAGGTATTCATATGGGGCTGACAGATAAGATACTGAACTCACAGAACTGTGTATTTTGGAGAAGCAGCTAGGTCAGTTATCACACAACCCTTAAAATAGGACTAGTCGCTTATGTTTAGGCAACTGAATGTACTTTGGCCAGCAACATTCTACTGTGCAGAAACTCACTTCTCTTTTTAAGTATGATATTTTACCATTATTTTTTTCTTCAGAGTAATACCCACTAAGCTGAATGAGTTCTTTTGCTGACCATGAAACATTTGATCAGGACTGAGCTACATCAGCCACATGTACACAGAGATGAAGGAGAGAGCTATTTTTATAGGTGGTGCTGTCAGAAGATGCTCTTCCCCCAACATTTTTCACTGCATAACGAGAGACATTTACTACAGGGGATGCTGTGCACCTTCCATAATCTATTTCAGCAGGGCTGATTTACCAAAAAAACCCTTTCATTGCCTTGTAAGTTAATCTAGCAGACATTTCTGGAAAGGACTGAAGATCCACTTCAGATGTGCTACTCCAGTAAAAAGGACACAGCAAAAATCTGATGAGAAGTGACTTCTCAATCAATGGAACTACTTGGAAAATGAATGTCTGTTGTCAACCGCACTTTACTTGTAGCTCTTCGTACTTCATGTCTACATGTTAACATCACAATAATGTGAGGCATTAAGACAGTCAATATGAAGAATGGTATATATTCAGAAGTATATTCTGTTATTTTAACTTACATCTTAAAGTACAGCTGTGTCTATAGTCTCTGCTTTGTGAGACTGGATGTGTCCTTCAATACTTCAATGCACATTTTCATTCAAGTGCCAGTTAACTGCCATTTTGCTTGGTCACTCATGCAGATTTTATTGATAGAAACACATAATTGCTTTTCAGCTACCTTTTAGGAACTAGAGGAACACTGGATGCCCCACAGGCCACTTTCACTGTAGGGACCATTGGCACCAAATTGGTCAGGTTTGCTTTGGGGAAAGCAGAAAACCCTTTTGGCAGGCTTTTCTGTGAGTAAAATCAGAGTCTACCCTTTCTATATCTCTGTATAAAACTAAAAAAAACCTGGAACGCTGTCCTGTTCCAGAATGGTAAAAAAATCTTCAGGATAATTAAATCCAATCAGATTATTTTGTGGAGTCAGAGATTGTTAAAATGGGCTAAGAAAACTTGACAACATTTGCTTGTTCAACACAACAACTGATACAGTATTTGAAACACCAGGTATGATATACATGAAAAGAAGTCATCTTTCATTGCCTCTACTTCTTTTTCTGACACACATCAGCATTTGGCCCTTGATCCACATGTGCCTTAACCTGACAACACGGCTGACTCTTAATATGCTGTGCCAAAACAGATTAAATGAGATTCAAAAAATGCCAACTTTGCAAATAGCTGGATTATATTTATATTCTTCTTTAAAAGTTTACTTCAAGTTATCCATATTAGTTAGTTTGCATGGTTTCCACAGAAGAGGCAAAGCTGGAAACATAAAGTAAAAAATGGATCTATAAGATCTCTAAGTCTTTTAACTCAGAACTGCTCTTGAAACAGAGTCTTCTTGCAAACTTCTCCAGAAACAATTCTGGTATTTTTGATACCTTATTGCAAGTTCCCCATTTTCATACCTATAGTATTTTCAACGTTAAATGAGAGCTTGTTTCCATGGATCTCTGCACTATAGGTCTGCTAAATATCAACATCCACTTGTACCATAACCTGCATTTTTTTTAACTTCTTCTGGGAACTCTATTACTGTCCTTCAAAAGGAAATCTCAACTAATATAGATAGAAGTTTGGAGCTCTCCCTTGATACATCCCCTTTTACTTTTGAATGATTCTTCAGTAATATCCTAGCACTGGCAACACATCCTCTCAACATATTCCAGTAAATGTGTGCTAATGAGGAAATCCTCTGTGACAAACTCCAGGAATTACATAAAATTTACAATGAAACACCAAAAATATTGAGGCAAAGAGTAGATATTTAGTCATAAGAAACATTTAATCATCAAGGTGACTACTGGATTTTTGAGAGAAATTAATGAGCTACAACAGGTAAACTTTAATTCCTCATAAACTTTCTCCAAGTGAAAATAAAGCTCATAAGCCTTTCTAGTTTGAATGTTGATACTCTATTGATCATCATTACTGAATATATGCAACAAATTTACTCCCTGTCACTAGCATCTGACAGTGACTTAAAGCAATGGTCCTTGTGCCTTCCAGATTATGTTTAAGTTCTCTGACTGAAATCTGATGTGAATATATCATTTAAGTGGCATCTACTTTCTTATCCCACATCATGAGATAATAGAAGCCATAAACCAAGAAATATCTAAAAAATAAAAAAACATAAAATCTCAGTTATGTTGCCATTTGAAGCAAAATTTCCACGCACATTTACAGATGAATCTGAAAATCTGTTTCTGGAAGACTATCAGTAGAATTAGCACTATGTTTCTGTCTGAAATTTGCTATTTTTTGAGGTACACAAATAAGGTTCATAATGTTATCTTTTACTTAAAAACCTTTTTAATCTGATTTGACTTAGTTCACTCCTAAGCTCCAACATGCAAAGTCTGAATTATAGCCACTGTCCAAAAACCTTTCTGTGTCTCTTTCTAGCCTGATCTTAACCACTGGCACCACATACTAACCGGGAATCACAAATGAAACACGAGATGTGTTTATTTACCACAGTAGAATAGCTGTACTGTTTGTAATGTTTTATCCAGGTTAGTACTCAAATTATGGTTGACTAAGGCAAATGTTTTCACATACTTTCTTTATAAGTTTCCACTAATCTGAAAGCTATATCCCTGTATTACTGTCACTGGAAACAAAAAAACCAACAAAAAATTCTTGGCTCAAGTATTTTATTCTCTACTGACAGAGAAGTTTACAGACAAAATGTGCAATATCTCCCTAAACTCAGATATTCCCAGAAACCACTCCAATTAAACTAATGTCAATGGATAATTCTGAAAGAAGCCACAAGAAAGTGGCTGAGATCCATTGCCTCTCCTAATTGATAATGTATGTCTTAGGTATCTCAGGTATTAGTGATGTGGTCAAGCCACTCTTGTAAAAGAACAAATCTAGTTCATACCTTTCTGATTTACACATTTTGGCATCATAATGTTCCCATTGCTCTTCACTATTTTTTTAATTGTTAACTGAGACAGAAAACATTCATTTTAGCAGGATGTAGTATCTGCAAATCAAGCCAGAGGATATATTGAAAAACATGAAGACCGCCTGAAGAAAAGTATCGATGAAAAGATTTTAAATGGTAAAATGTATCTTTTGGTTTTGTCAAAAAAAGATTTATTTCATAAAAATCATATTCTGGTAAAGATAAGTTTTCAGCAATGCTTGCAAAGACAATTATTTTTTAAATATTTGTTGCAATAAGGTCAAATATTTCCTTTATGTATTACATAGCATAACATACAATAGCTGTGTCAAAACCTGCAGATTTTTCTGGTAATTGATGTAGCATGTTGATAGTACTGTAACAAAATTCTTATCTTATTGTTTCAACTACATGTTTTGAATAAAACTGTAAATGCCCATGTTCCTAAAGGCATTAAAAGTCTAAAAGATGCCAAAGTGGTATTTGAGTCAACAAAGTAGAACAGTGAGCCAACCCATCCAGAGAAAAAGCTTTGTGAGGTAACTTTGAAGGGGAATCAAATTATTACATACCATAAAGACCTCAGATTTCTGGAGATTTTTTTTTTCTCACCTTTCTGACATTTTGGGCAAGCCAACATTCAGAAATTTCACTTTCAGTTTCATGTATCATGTAATTTTTATTACATAGCTAATGGCTCAGTTATTTTTCTCAGTTCTCTTCAAGAAGTCTTGGCTCATTGTGATACTAGACAAGTAGACAATTAGCAGCAGTACTCCCCAGTGTGTTTCATGCTATTCTCATTGTCTGTGTTCTGAATTGATTCAGGAGTTTACTTATTGCTTTGAATAATATCTGTCAGACTTCTTATTGTCCCTTTTTTTTTCTTCTTAAGTCTAAAAGGTTCTTTAAAGACGTATCCAAGCAGTATCTAAGAAACCAGCCTAAATTTTTATTTATTTTTTTTTCATCCCAAGGTCTTTCTAACTAGGAAATCTTGCAGTAATTCAACTAATTTATTTAAGTGTGAACACATACATTTCAAACTGAAGGTAAGTAAGTCTCAAGGACTGATGGTCCCTTGGTAATGCAAATAAGGGTCAGCACTCTTTCATGGCAACTACCTAATTACATGATTGTGAAAAAGCTTTGGGTGATGTTTACACAGAAAATACAGTCTTTATTGCTCTCTGCCACGAAGTTAAAATTGTCTTTTTCAAATGTGTTGGTTTGGGATGTTTTTTTCAGAAGATATTCTGGAAAATGTAAAATCGAAGGCACTATTTTTAAATTTTCCTTCACCTGTTTTTTTCCTTTTTTCCTTTTCTCTCCACACTGCTATTTTTCATATAAAAATAGGCTATCTCTGTCAAATATAGTTGCAATTATTGACACTTCTTGTCATAGTCCTTGAAAATGCTGACATTTTCAAGTCATTTCCAGAATCTAGTTAGTGTGTGTCTCTGTTTCCACATACATTAAGGTAACTGATCATTTCCAGTCAGCTCTAGTTTTTTTTCCTTCCTTCCTTCCTTCCTTCCTTCCTTCCTTCCTTCCTTCCTTCCTTCCTTCCTTCCTGCCTGCCTGCCTGCCTGCCTGCCTGCCTGCCTGCCTGCCTTTTTTTTCCCATGAAGTTCTTTCCTAATATATTTAAGGGAAAAGATTTCACTAGAAGCAATGAAAATAAGATGTTGCAACTGTTTTATTTTATAACATGTTCTAAGATCTATACCCACTAATTGCTGCAGGAGCACTCAGCGAAGGACAGACCCATTCACTTCTTCTCAAACTCTGAGCAATTGACAAGTTATCCAAATACCAATGCTCCTAATCATCAATGAAATCACAAAACAAATATGATGTTTGCATGGGGCTTTATTTCACCATTAAAAAATTATGCAGGCACCCTGTCAGCTGTTGGCTTATCTGACTGTGATAATTTAATTAGGTGTCATGGTTTGGGCCTAACACGGCAACAAAGACACAGCCCCGTGGCCGCTCACTCAGCTTCCCCCCACCACACACACACACACTCTGGGATGGGGAGGACAAAGGCCAACTAGAAGCTCATGGGTAGAGTCAAAGGACAAGGAGGGTTCTCCACCGATTAAGGTCACGGGCAAAACAGACTCAACTTGGGGAAAACATCGTAATTTAATTTCACACTAATCAAATGCACACAGGACACAGACAACACAAAGAGCAGCGCTTACATACGTGACCCCCACCCCTCCCCTTTTCCTGGGCCCAAATTACTTTGTTCCCGATTTCTCTCCCGCTTTCCCCCCAGCGGCACAGGGGGACAGGGGATGGGGTTTAGAGTCAGTTCACAGTCTCGTGGTTCCTGCCGCTCCTTCCTCCTCAGGAAGGATTCCTTACAGTCCTCCTCTGCTTCCCTACAGGGTCCCTCCCATGGGAGAGAGTCCTCCATGAACCTCTACTTCATGGGTCCTTCCCATGAGGTCCGGAGCAAGCTGCTCCAGCGTGGGCTTCCCACAGAGTCACGGGCTGCTTCGGGAACAGTCACCTCCCCTAGCGCTAGGGTCTTCCACAGCTGCATAGTCCAAGTCCACTGGCAGCAAAATCCAAGTCCACTGGCCAAGTTCACCCCTCCTGGCACCTTCAGGGAATGTTCCACTATGTTCCTCCATGAATGCAGGGGGACAGCCTGCCATCTTGTCATAGGTTGCAGGGAAACTTCTGATTGGGCACCTTCTTCCCCTTCTTCTTCACCAACCACGGCTTGCTGGTTTGGAGCTGGGGGGAGCGTCTCAGCTCCTTACCAGAGCCACCCCTGGGGTCCTTCCCCCACTACCAAAAAATCCCACCAAACCAAACCAGCACATTTATTCACATGTTAATTCACATTGGAGAGATACATAACAGGACAGGCAATCATGATAGACACTTCTTCCTCACTGGGCCACATTCACTTATTCTATTAAAAGACAAGAAGCTTATCTTCCTGTTGTTGTACACTTAGACTGCTTTAGTGCTACCAAAAGTATGATATTCCATCAAAGTTAAGTAGACTGCTAGCAGGTCTTTCAGTAAGCAGCACTTTCAGAGACTAGTTCCTTCAAACATGAACTACTGTTCAACATTGGGTGCATAGACCTTTTTTACACTGCTTTTAAATGTGTTCCTTATCTTTTTGCTAGAGGAAAAAGACACAGGAATTCCGATTTTGACTATTAACCACTACAATGAGCAAATAACTACATTTGTGAGAGGTGGAAAGACTGACAGTCAATGAATAAACAAAGGTTAATCACTGTATTCACATGTACCCTATTTACAAGTTCTGTACAAATTCAACAGCAGCTATTTTCAGTAAGGCCTGAATCAGGATAAAAGCATGTTATTTTAGTCCTGAGAGAGTACTTAGCTCCCAAGAGTCAGGTCCTGGCAAATGTTCAAAATCTTTGCAGATAAAGGTAAAAAAAGATTTCTCTTTATCCAGTGTTTCTGCACTGATGACTATATTCCCCCAAAATTTCTTTATCTAAACATGCTTTGAATGGTGCCAAGCTGTTCCCTAGGCTCTGTTTTCTTCTTATCTTATATGAGCTTTTTGCTACAGTATTCATAAGCAAAACAATTATTGTACCAATAGAATTTTCACCAAATATTTAGAACTGAATACATTGATTAATCACAGAGCCAAAATGGTATGCTTTAGTCAAATTTGTTTACTCACATTTTTACTACATGAATAAACATAAATTGAGTATATGTTACATAATATACTAAATCTATTATGTTTTGATGATACTACATGTATAGTCACAGTCCGTTTAAGTTCATATTTTGCATCTATCATCGTACCGTCTTGGCACTTATCAGACGTAGTAGGAAAGAGAAGTTCTCCATCTCCTGTGAGTTCAGTTTCATTGTATTTTACTTTCCATATTGCTTAGTTATTGCCAGGATCAACCCCCAAGGTTCTGTATTCTGGGAAGAATTACTTATTCAAGACAAAATAAGTGCCTTTTGCCCCTTTATGCCTCTGGTGATGGCTGGAAGATGGGCTGGGACTTGATTTCTAATGGTTATATAAACATGAACTTACTGTAATCGAGTATTTTATGTGGCCTTATGCTATAGCTGAAAAATACTAGAACTGCAAATCTTGAGAAAAACAAAATCGGGAAATATTGCCATGTGAAGGTCTTCATCCAAAGGTATGTGTAACAAGGACTTAATCCTTTCTAATTCATACCATGAAAGTGGAAAAGGCATCTGCCTCCACCACATAGAATTTCATTACCTGATACTGACTGGCTCCAGGGCAAAAATAGATTATTCTTGTGAAAACTGAGGGGGTATCTAGTTTTCCTGTATATAAAATACGTGGAGTCTGCCCTGTCCACATCTTAAAAAGATGTCTGAATAGGATGTAGACGTCAGTTATACATTGAGCATCCAAGACGTATGCAAATTTTTGGTGTGTTGAAATTTAAGTTGCTCTTCTCTGACTGTAGGCATTTAATTGAGATGCTTGGCTTCCACAGGGTCTCTCTAGAGTCAGTGAAGAGAAGAAAGCACTTCCTCCAGGTAATTCAGGCCATCCCATTCATCATGTGGAAATGCACCGATTAGGGGGATAGCCTAGGGTGATGAGGGTGCTTTGTGAAGTACTTCACTTAATACATAAAGTTAGACTGACTGCCTCTGAGGCTTAAGTTTTAAACAGAATTTATATTAAAGCCTGAAGCAGCTTGGTCTGTTTCTAATTCACTGAGCAACTCATATAATACTGTATATTTAAAAAATGTGCAATATTTATGCAGTTCTTTAGACTAGTATTAGAATATTCAGATGATTCATAGGTTAAAAAATTAACTTATTTTCACAGTTCTATGCTTCCTGCACTACCAATTCATAATGCTCAAGGGGTTTATGGCAATATGCCATGAATTCCTACCTTTCTGGAGAAAAGTTTCCCTGGTCTGCATAATGGATTCTGTCCATTGCAATGGCTGTGTCTGGTCATTCAACCTTTCAGTCCTATGCATCCCATTTACAGCACCAGAAGGCAGAAATAATTCAACTTTTCTTTCAATAAAATATCTTGGTTTTGTCTTGTTGCTCAAACTCTTTATTGACTTGACTTGTAGTCCCTTACAGACAAATATATTAACAACTCTGTAAAACAACAAAAACTAAGACAGAGGTAATGATGAAAATCTTTCAGAAGAATTATTCTTATATATGTTTCCAATCTATTGATAGCTGCTCCAGCTGCTGTTGATCTTGCTTTTTACATTAAAATAAGAAATAAAAGTCAGGATTAGTATCCAGATGCTGTTAAGAGGAAAGATTCTTGTGCAAAAAAAATATTGTTTGGTTTTTTTTTTTTCATTTAAAAGCAGGTACAAATTTTAAAGGCAAGAAAGTGGTGTAAAATGATGAGCTTGAGAGGATAGCATGCACTTCCATCTGACTGGGTATGCAGCAAATGTGTGCTGCAGCTACCCCAGTCCTGGCAGACAATAAGTGCAGGTGATTGGAAGCCAGAAATCTTCATTTTAGTACAGGACTACTTTGTCACACAGCCACTACAAAATTATTTTTTTTGCTTCTATCACCACCTATTTCTGTAGGAAAGCATCATAATTACATACTGAATCAAAAGGAAGTATTTCCTAATGATCTTTATCCTCTTTAGATCTATAAACACATTTGTTACTTTTGTATGTTTCTCTCTTCAGGACAATGGTAAAAATGAGTGGAAAAAACCCAGGTATTTGGATTGCACAGATGTAGAAAGTCTCAAAATTGAAAACTGATTTCAGCCAGCAAGAAAATTTTGGGCCATGGATCCCTGGAAAACTGTATAATATAAACAGAAACAAGATAATCCCTGCTATAAAAATAATTTTGTGTCCTTCATACTTACAGTTTTTCAGACATCAGACATTATAATAAGAGCTAAAGAAAATTACAGATGTCCACCCATGCATGTGTTTCTATTTGTATCTCAGTGCACTTGTTGAAAATGTAATATTTCTCTCACTTCGCTTCAGACTTGATTTGAATACTTTTGAAACTAAAAGAATACCTTTTTATCATTATGATCAGCAACTCAAAGAGACAAGTTTACATGTAGAAGAAAAGGTAACAAAAGGCTCCAAAAAGTAACTTGTATCTATGCTAGCGCACCACGGTGTCGCTTTCTGACTTAATAGCAGTATATTTGGTACTTGTTAATTGGGGTATCTTTATACCATTGCCCATGTTAATGTCGAAATATAATATTTAAGGGTGTAAATTGTACTAATAAACCACAACACTTTGTTGTAATCTTGCTGCAGTTCACTGCAGCCAGGTGGGAGTTTAGGAAAGGTACAATTTATGGGTCTTCCTAGAGATTGCTCCCAATGTAGTAGCCTTGGTCAAATCCCCACATTTCCAGCTGTGTACACACCACAAGACAGAGCTCAGCACTACCTATAAACCTGCTCTGCATCTGCACAGCCAGCCATGCTGAGCTCCTTGTTGCCACAGCTTTGCTGCTATTCAGTGTCCCAGCCAGGTAATTCAAATTTACATCTGAAAATGCAAGCTTCAGTCATTCCACTACCTGTGGTGTAAACACACCATGAATTCGTGGATACCAGGCTGCAGTCTAGCAACCACCTGTGGTTTACAGATACCTATTAAAGACAAAAAAGACAAAAAAGCACAATGTCAATCCTGTACTCACCCAACACATAAATTTCTCCCTTCACACACACAGAGGAAATTTATCTAGCTGTACTGCTCCTACTCTTTTAAAAGTAGCTTTGCAATTCATTGTTTACTCTTGGGCAATTTGCTTAATCCTACTGTACATCTATTTTCCAGTCTGCTAAATGCTGTCAAATGTCAAGGATTATCTATACCACAAAAATGCTGTCACATAGCACTCATTAATACTTAAAAAACAGTTGGAGATTATTAGAGAAAAGATGATAACTTTTTGGCATTTTTTCTATCTTAAATTATATTAAAATAGTAATAATTTCTAATTGAAAGAGAAAAACAAAATATGGACAAAATTTAAATGCGTCAAAATATAAACATGGAATCCAAATAAACAGCTATAAAAATGTCATTTAGAGGAATTGATTGTGTAATGAAAAGATACAATATGCCTGTAAAACGATCTTAAAACCAGCAGGAATCTCATTTGGCTGCATTTCCATAGTAGCACCTGTTGGTGGCTTGGAAGGAAAAACATATTTTTCCTTAAAAAAATTCTAAAAAACAAAGCCCTCAAATGTGCATTTCAGAGGAAGACAAAAGTGCAGCATCTGTATAATGTGGAGCTGCATCTAAAATTAGGTAAGAAAAACAATCTCTTGCAAAAGTATTAACAAAGCAATATGCTGTTAAAGCAGGTTTATGACACAACCTGAATGGTTTTTAAAATATGTTTCAAGGTTTTCAGGCAGTGGATGATTCTATAAAGCTCCTAGTCACTTGGCCTGAGCACAAAGCTGGTGATTCTAATTTTAATTTAGGAATGCAGAAAAAAGCCAAGCCATGATATTTATGTATAAAGGCTAGGGATGAAAAATTTATTAGAAACGGGAGGAAAATACTTAGTCTATTTTGAAAAAGAAGGTTTGAACCATAAATGAGCAGATTATATTATAGTTGTGATCCACTAGATTAAAAAGTATTTACAATGTTATTCTTCTCCATTGCTTCTAAAATTACTCTAAAATCTTGTACGCTTTTTCAAAATTGTTACCTATATAGACATTCTAATATGCCTATGGACACATCTTTTGGAGAGGCCAATGATTGCTAATAGGCTATAAACTCTCTCCAGATATACTTTTTTAAGATTAATGACATAAATGTATTTTTATCCTGGAATATGCTATCAATCTGTATATGTGCGCCAGATTATAGGAAATACTTGTAATTTTGTAATTTCAATGAATCTTACTTAAAATTTCCAGAGATCATAAAAAGCAAAACAATACTACACCCGAGTTCCAGTTTGTGACTATATGTAGGTATGAGACTGCCTATTGGAGCAGAATGATTCAAACTGAATATTTTAAATAGCATCGCATGCGCAGAGTTCATCCAGTAGTTATTGTAAGCTTCTCGTCATCCAGCAAAGGAACAGATCCTCTTCCCTCCCCTCCCTGCCCTGAAACGGCTTTATAAATTCTTAATACTTATTAACAACACCTACAGATTAATACAGGAATAACAGAGTTGTCAGTATATTCCCTAGAATATTCACTGAAACATTTTAAATACTGAATATTCTGAAAAATAAAGGCTAGTTTTTCTTAGTACCTCAGAAAGGAGAATAACAGTAGCTTTTTGCCCAGATTAGTACTGTGAATAATTACCTTTTACATAGGTACCTCTGCATTTACAGATTTAAATTTGAAGTTGCAGGCAGTTTCATCCAAGGAATAACCTGAAGATATGACAACACTACAGGTAAGCATATCACCTTTAAGCCAGCTGGTACAACTAATCCACCACAGGGGTGGTGCCTTTGCTCAACTAAAATTCTATGATTCTATGATAAAATCTATACTATATCTATTGTAAACTAAATCAATAGTCAGGCAATTTAAAAAGAAAAAATTGCTAGCTTTCAGGAGGGCTGAACATTAACAAATCTTTCAGTGAATATCAAGCTTAAAATAACAGAGCATGAATGATTTAATTCAGTATTATGTATGGTCTCTACCTCAGGCTTGTACAAGGAGAACTGGGTATAAGATTTATATACCCATGAAGAAATGGTGATTCCTATGATTGAAACTGATTATTCAGAGGTGCTTAATTTTCTTAAAGATCTGTTTTTAGTAAATCACAGTATGAGAAAGACATAGTAAAGATATGGAAAAGCTCTCACATTTCATGAAAAATTGTTTGGATCAGATCACTGATTGTTGTTCAAAATAAGGGAAGATTTACTGCAGTGACAGGAACAAAAATAAAATTCATTAGAAGGAAAACACTATTGGGAAATAGCAGTCCTAGTAGTAGGTTCTGTACAAACTTGCAAAGTAACTATCAAGCAAATAATTTATTTTAATATCCACCTCAAACACTGCTGAGCGATATGATTGGAAGTGAACCTAATAATTATTTCTATAAAGCATTAATAGTTTTTCTGGTCCTTAATACACTTTATAGCAACACAGCTATAGTAATATACTATAGTAATATAATATATGATATTACTCAGATACCCATATCCATTATGATTTTGTGTGCTGGCATTGAACACAAGTTCCTTCATCCCTTAAAATTACAGCCTGAGTGATAAATTATTGAAACTAAGTAAATTTAAACATTTGCAGATCCTGAGATTGTGGCAATCATACGTTTTCCCTGGAATACAGTACTTTTATTTCAAAATTTAACGCAGACCATCATTAGGCTAGTAGACATAGATAAAAAATGTACACAAAAGCACAGCTTTACAAAAAGCAGGGAGTAATCTGAGAAGATGTTTAGGCATGTTTTATCTTCAATGGCCATTGTTACTGCTTTTGTAATGTAGGACGATTGACGGAAAGATGCAGGAAACTTCCACAATCACACTGGCCAGATTGTCTATTGTGGTCATTATTTTTCTGTTACTTTTGAATATCTGTTCAATTATCTAAAATGTAAATCTAGTTGGAATGGAGTTCAATAAACACTGTCTTCTTATTTTTTGTGACTTTTTCAACACGAAAAATGTGAAAATGGATTAGGTTCTCCCAACACACTGGTCAGCTCAAGATCTTGCCAAATTCAAAATTAAATACAGTTCACCTTTCAGTAGGAGACTGATTGACCTGGTGTGTCATTTTTTTACAACACATCTACATTGTGAAACGTACTAATCCAAGTTCAAGATTCTTTTCCACATTCTCAGCCTTCTGATGACAGAAACATCTATAGAGGAAAGCATTGGGTAGCTAAGGTAAAATATGAAGATATTGATTTTTCAGGTTGTAGCAGATTAAGTAGCCTGTAAAAAACAAAAGTCGCCAGGACGAAATAAGGTCCAACTCAAGTGCTCTCATGTCTTCAATCTGAGTTGTTATTTTTGGATGATTAAGAGTAAAATATTTTATTTCTGCAGAAACCAGTATATTTATTGTCTTTTTTAAAAAAGCTAGAATGTTAGTAACTGATAAAGCACAGTTTCTTGCACTGTACCAAACACATACAAAAAGATCCACTCAATCTAAACCTCAAGTCACCTGTCTCTATATAAGAAAAGGCAACTGCCTGCCACCTTTTCTTTTGTGTAGAAAAGGCACCCCCATATTTAACACATAGTTCAAATAATTATTTAGGAAATACTTTTTAAAAAAATACTATTTTTAAAATACTTTTTTTTTTTTACTTTTTCTTTAGAAAAGTCATTAGGTCTGATTTTCTGACATTCCTTAGTTATGCTCACTTCTCCTTTATTCCTTCCAAGGCAGAGGGAAAATTCAATTCTCCGTAGTCACAGGGAAATGGTGTTTTGTTGTTGTTCTTGGACTTTCATACCAAAATGTTTTCTGTTAGCTTACAATAGCATGGGAGTGGGGCCAGATGATTCAGAATGTCACCTCCAGGATGACGTTCCTGTGGCACATGGCTTTTCATTTTAGAGGTCACTCTTGGGCAGAAATGATTTAGAAGTATCCGGGTGGTGATTACCACTAGAATGAATGAAAAAAAGAAACCAAACCCAACCACAAAACCACGAGTTTTTCTCCAGTTTTATGATGACCTTGTAAATATAGTCTTTGATTAATACTCCAAACTGGCATATCACTGCTCAATAATTTTGACAGTAATAGTAGAGAAGACAGTTGAAATTTTTTATATCTATTATAACTGGTGTTCTTTGGTCACCCTCACCTTTTGCTTCTTCTAATTATGGAATTCTAAATAATTTGTGAGGGGAAAAAAGAAGAGAAAGGTATTTTTTATATGAACATTTATGTTGCTTTCAAGATTTTCTGGAAAATCCATTGCAATTTTCAAATCTTGGAAAGATTAACACATTCTAAAGCTGTCTGAATCAGCAGATCAGCTTTTAAGAATGCATTTTTTATTATATGACTGTAAAAGGTAAATTCAGAGGGAGAAATGTGGCGGGCGAAGACAGCAGATTACAATAGCACTCGGAGACAAAAGTGAAAAGCTGAGGATTGTACTAGCTGTGAAATCAAACAAAAATTAATTTGGAGTTGGGCTGATGGTCAAGAATCCTGTACCATGCAAAAAGATCCAAGATCAGGAGGAGGTAAAGTTAACTAATTGAGCGGGGAGAGAGGCAGAATGAGGGTCTGGACACAGAGCCAGAGTCAGGCACATGGATTCAAGGAACTGATGCACAGCCTAGAATCTTGCTAAGAAGCAAGAATAATCAGTAAAATAATCTTGTGTAATAAAAACCCAGGCTCACTAGGGTCAAATATCCATGCTCCTCCAGATCATGTTACCAAGCTTCTCAAAGAGACTATTGGCAATGTTTCTGGGCTGGAAGCTCAAGTAAGCTGCCACTTCCAAGGAAAGAGGCATCAGGCTGTCAGACTGATGCAAACTTTGATACAATCCCTCTCAGAAAACAGCATGTTGGTAGGCATGCCACCAGACCAAACACATGACAAAATGTTGAGCGCTACATCTTCTTTAAAAAAACAAATCAGTCTTCACTTGGAATACACAGACTAAATTACTTCTTTATTGTAATCCTCTCCCTCCACCTCTGCTCATCACAGACTTTTCTTCTTTTTTGCTGAGATTCCTATAGCTTCCACCTTCATGTTTGCCTAGTCATTTTGGAGATACCAAATGGTCCATACTATAAAAGTAAGGCATTATTTGTGTCTGTGTTATCATTTTATCAGGAAAGTGTGAAGACCCTAAAGAGGCAGAATGAAGTTGCTCAGTATGACATTTGTACATAACTTTGGATGGCTTCTCTTTCCTGTCCAAGGAAGTATTTTGAGTGGACCCATAGTAAATTACAGAATGGAGAAGAGTTATAGGAGAGTACATATTCAGCCACTCTATTTGAAGTATTTTTTACTCCTTTGTTATATTTTACTTTGCAATTACCTAGTATCTCATAACTTGCCTCATTTTATTATCAGCTGGCTGCATTGGGTTTGTGTGTGTGAACTGTGTGTGAACTCTACTGTGAACTGTATAAAAGAACCCTCCAAGCAACTGACTATTTAAAAACAAACAAAACCCACATTAAGCAAAGCATAAGAAGTGCTGTGGCAATCCAGTAGTGTCTAGGGATTGAGAGAATCTAGGCAGCCAGTTGTGAATGTGAGAATTTGAGCTCCTAAAATGAATTTTTCAGAAATACCTCAACATGTACAGCACTCAGCTGGAGCTTAATAAAAAAAACATAGTGTAACCTAGGTGGTAAGATGTTCTTAGTCAACCTGCAAGTGATGGAAATCTTCCAGACAGGAAATTCTCAGACATGGGTTGCCACCTGAGCACTACAAAAGGGATGAGACAATCCATTCCGTAGAAAAAGAAAAATCAAGAATATCTCTATGAAGAATGCATGAAGATATTTTGTATACAAAAATGAGGGACATCTGATTTTGGAGACATAAGGTGAAAGATCAAAGCATGCAACATGCTCCTTTTCTCTTTTCCCACTTAGCATAAGTTATTCAATTAAGCAACACATTTAAAGTATTCTTTCCCTAGTCTGCTCCACAGAAAACAATTAATGAGAAAATAAGAAAAGCACTTGGGATTAATGGCAGGGGATTTTAGCTGATGTTGTTCTTGTTTCTACTTTCAGCAGGTGCACAGAATAAGGTAAAAAGATCAAGATGTTGTCTGAATTTTGTTTTCCTCAATATGAACTTAATGATTTATGTTTGAAGCTTGGATTTCAGTATTTTTTATTTCAAAGATATAAGAATACATAAAAATATTTTTCATTGAAACTTTTCACCTCATAACAATGACAAGTTGTTCATATATTTGAATAGCTTGTATATATATGTGGTTCCTTTGTGAAGCATTTTGTCTCTTGCATGTTGACACAAGGAAGCATTTGGGAAAACTGTGACTGACAGAAAGAGCTGGTCAAAAAGCTCCAAAAAGATGAAATGTTGTCTAATAATAATTAAAAAAAAAAAATCACAACAAAGTCAGTGAAGCTAAGGAGTTATCTACATCACCCTATGAAATGTTTACCCTTGCAAGGAGAAAAAACTTCATCCTCAAAATAAACTTTGTCATCAGATTTACAAGAAAGTGCTGTCAGGCAGTTTCAGTGTGCAAAATGTGATCAGGTGTGTTAAGGCACCATGTTATCTGAGTATGGAATATAACTCTGCTAGTCTGAGTGAAAGAGAAGGTCTGTTTTCAAATGATGCCACCCTCCTTTACCTTATTTTAATGTTGTTCCTAGAAAATATTTTCAAGTCAATGTTTCCCCATTACTTATATGATAAATAATATAATTTCTAAACCAAAATACAATTAAAACATCAGAATAAAGTTTAAAAAACCCCAGTCTTTTAAAAAGGAAACTGCAAGGACTTTCTTAGAGTACCATTCTCTTTGTACTGCAGAGATCTTAATTTAGAACATATGCAGTTGCATTAAATTCTGGGTTTTATGGAGGCACATGAATTTGAAGTGCCTTTCTCCTTTGGTGTTCCTGATACTTAGAACTCTATTGTTTGAAAGGATTCTTAGACACATATTTCTTACTTGAAATGAAACATAGCACGCCTACTGTAGATCCATTAAAATACTGAGCAGAAATATCAGTAGAACTTACTTCTTTAGGTTTTTTTCCTCCTGCACTGTTACTTAAGACAGCTGAGATATCTCCCCACAAGTTTGATCTAATTATCTGGCTACTGATGGGCATTATGAAAGGATAAGTAAAGACAGATGCACTGATTAGGAAGTTAGACTTTGCACGGTGACATTGCCACAGACCGTATGCCTCGCCTAACCGAACTTGCAAGATTCATCAGGACTATCTCATTGATATGTCAGTTGGATGTTTTCATGTTCAAATACACTATGCTACAGGCAGTCCATGATATTTTAAGCACTTAGCTACAGCTAAAAGAAAACTCTCACATTCTGTACAAAATGACACCAAAGTTATCACTCTCGAGGTTAACAATGACAGTAGGTATTTAGCTACAAGATTTTTTTCTGGCTTACCATCTGTCATCATGTTCTGTGCTTTCACTGGCACATAAAAGCTGATTAGTCCACATCAGCAAGTGCTGCTTTGAAGAACAAATTAAAATACAGCAAAAGTTATGCAGTTCTTTAATTGCCTCCCTGGAATTTATCCAAATTAAAATATGTTTGCCTGGATAAAGATGATAGAAGAATCCTGCAAGAGGCAATGAGCATAGCCACTGTGCTATTTGGGTAAGGTCAAAGGACTTGGTCCCACAGGGACAAGATAATATTCCTTAGCACTAAGCTGTGTCTCAACACCCCACACCTCAAAAAATGTGTTCAGTTTTGGGCCCCTCACTACAAGAAGGATATTTAGGTTGTAGAGCACATCCAAAGAATGGCAATGAAGCTGGGGAAGGGTCTAGAGCAGAGGTCTTATGAGGAGCATCTGAGGGAACTGGGATTGTTTAGTCTGGAGAAAATGATGCTGAGAGGAGACCTTATCGCCCTCTACAACTACCTGAAAGGAGGTTTTAAGGAGATGGGGAGGTCAGTCTCTCCTACCAGGTAACAAGAGAAACAAGAAGACTAAATGGCCTCAAGTTGTGCCAGGGGACGTTTAGATTAGCTATTGGGAAAAATTTATTCACCAAAGGGTCATTAAGCATTGGAACAGGCTGCCCAGGGACATGGTTGAGACACCACCCATGGAGGTATTTAAAAGATGTGTAGATGTAGTGCTTAGGGACATGGTTTAGCGGTGGACTTGACACTTTGCTAGGACAGTGGTTGGACTTGATGATCTTCAAGGTCTTTTCCAACCAAAATGATCCCATGATTCTGTATCTAAGCACTATTGGTCCAGTTCTTCTACTTACATGAGCAAGAGTATTCATATGCTTTCGACTACATTATACTTAACTTTATAAAGTGTAGTATTTTCCATTGACCTAATAGACCAAAGGATCCTAAGCCAGATAATAAAAAAGCATACAAGGCAAATCAGGAATCTGAGCTATCTAAATGCCAGTTTATAAGTAGCAGGCTAAGCAGTGTCTTGCATACATTATGTGCATATGTATTTTAAATAGAAAGCACATGGGATTTCTATGCAGAGTTGTCTAGATGTGGTGCTTGGGGATAGGGCTTAGTGCTGGATTTGGTAGAGTAGGGTTAGTGGTTGGACTTGATGATCTTGAATGTCTTCTCCAACCTAAGTGATTCTATGATTCTATGAATATGGTAATAATATACATCTAGTTGATCCCTTTTTAATTTGATCCCTTTGGTTTTGATCTAACATCTAGCACTACTACCAGTCTTTCCTTATTTTATATTTTAACCCAGCAGCATGAAATCTCCACAATAATTTCACAGTTGGGCTTGTGTTTTAGAAAGAAAGCTGTTGAGAATGCTTTTTCCTTTGTTTTATCATGCAAGTACAAAAAATGTAAAATGAGTATGTCTCAATCTCCTTTTTTTTAAAGTCTGTTAAAGATGTAAAAAATAAATACTGTACCAAGTTTTACCTAAAACAGATTTAATTTCAAGCAGGAAGACAGTAATTTTACAAAGAGTATACCATATCTAGACCAAAAAGTTGATATATATACAAAAATGTGTGCTTGTGCTTCTTCCCCACCCCCAATACATTAGATATTTGCCATGCCAACACATCCAGAATATCACTGTGTATTTATACAAATGCTGCCAACTCTGAAGTTTGTTTAGTTATGCCTGTCATAGTTCTATGATGTTCTTGCAATCAAGTCATAGCAGAAATACTTCAACTCCTCATAACCACCACAATAAAATATTTTAAGAGCAGAGCTCTCAGCACTTAACTGGTGTTTGCAGTCAGTGCAGAAAGTAATACCACACCTGGTCTGCAATTGCAGCATAATGATTAGGCATATGTTCCATGCAAATATTTAGTATTTTACACTGGCTGTCTACAAAATACTTTTTTTAATGTTAAGATGGCTCTACTTAATTTTCCAGCCCTTTAGAGTATAAATTTTGACTATAGTCCAGGTCTTCTCTGTGAACAATATTTTGACAAAGTATCGGTGCTTACAAACAACTCTTGGGTAAAATACTGTATCCATGTACTCCTACTTTTTTGAAGGAGATTTAAGGGTGTGGAATTTGCTCTGCTTCACTGTGTATAGCAATTAATTCTTGCTTTCCTCCCTCTGACTTTTTCTCCTTTCCTTCATAATTCCTTTCTTTCTATATGTGCAACATTTTAAATATTCATCTAAGAACTGTGATATTAGCTGATTTCATTCCATTCAGCCTTTGCATTTGAGTCTCAATGGGATGCTATCTGCAAGATGCAAATGTTGTTAGAGCTTCCAGAATATATAAGAAACAGATTTTTGATTATGCTGCAGCGATCATGCTATGATGAACCCATGTGAAATGTTACATAAACAAAAGTATTATGGTAATGTTTATTATGCCAAAACCTTCTACTTTTTGAGCCCTGCTGGCTCTTTCTTGGTTTTATGACACAGTGTGGACTCATCATATTCACCTTGTTAAATTAATTTCTATGTCAATAATGTACTTTAAATTTTAAAAATGCAATTAATTCTTCAATGAAAATAAGAAATATGATTCTTCTATTTTGTCTGTTGCATATTACTGCTAACCCAATTGAGATTAGTTCTCATTATTAGTTGGGCTGTGAAGGATGCTCATTTAGCACCATATGTTCAAGAGGACGTAAATCTTAAGATTAAATTCTGCTGCCTCCTCTTGGCCAGTAGTTCATTGAAACAGACCTTGTTTGCATGCATCATCAAGTGCTCTTGCCAGATATGGTGTAGTAGCATTCTGTGGTTTGTTTGCCAGAAACCCAAAAGGAATAAGTTCATTTCTCATGGTAAAGACAAGGCATCCATCTGCACAGGAGCCACAGCAGTTCTGCTTGCAGTTTGTTTAAGGAGCTACTTGCACTCTGCCTGGCCACTGTCTTATGCAGGGAGGTAGCTCAAGGAGTCAGGTATTTATTATCAAGCTGACTTTGTAAGTCTCCTTTAAACTCAGCATTTTGGTATTCTGTGAGCTTAAAGGTTTACTTTAATTAACTGAACAAATTACTATTAGCCTAGGAACCACCTCTGATATTTGCAGGGATGATATAGGCTTTATATTCCACCTTCCAAACGCTGTGCATCCCTTTCTTAAGAAATCATGACAGATCACCTAAATTATCCAGATGATAACAGAGATAGGAAGAGAATTATGATACCTGTCATTTTCTCAATAAGTCAAATGTATGTCAGTTTTTAACTCAATTCTAAAGACTACAATACATTTGAAGGAGGTGCACCATGTATCTCCATGTTTAGAAACAGTGTGCAGTAACAAAAAGTGGATTTACATAAATGCAAGAAGTTGTGAGAGCTTTGTCAGTCAGTAACGCTGGGTATCGAAGTCTAGCACATCTGTTTAAAGACCCATCTGGCCCTCTGACTTTATTGCAATGTTGTCCAAGGCTGGTCACTTGAGACCTATGCTGATTACACAGTAGATTACCTTGGCCAATTCTTGAACAATATATTTTAGGACCCCAGCTGGCTTCAAGAACCTACCAAAAAATGCTGAAAAAACACCTATAAAGTTAATACAATAACCTCATGGTGCCACTGTCAGGAGGTAACCTGCACTGAATAGAGAGCTTGGACTTTGTTTTATGATATGATATCCTACCCCACATAGGATGATGCAAATTAGAGTATTGCTGGGCACAAGCTGGTGTTGGTTAACCTACAAACTGTCTGAAGCAATAAAAAAAGGTCAAACCTCCTTTTCCTAGAATTTCCTAGAATGTCTGTCTACATTCTCTCTGTGAAGTCCTATCAAGTTTTCCCCTTGCAGCTACTTTGCCACATGACAAATCTTTCTTGCAGAGTTCTGCACAATTCCATTCTCATAGCTTTCTTGCTCAGGGCATTTGTAGGGTCCAAGTAAGATGGTCTGTGGGGTGAGAAAGGCTACAGAATACCTTCAATGTGTACTGCCATCTGCACTGCCATCACATCTGAACCCTTTTGAATACCCTAACCTTTTGGCTGTATGTGGATATAACAAAGAGCAGCCTATGTCTGATTCATGCAATTTGTATAGGTTAAGGGATGTCTTGAAAAGAAATGGCAGATAATAACTTCATGGCAAAGTAAGGGGACATGTTCATCAGTACCTAGAGGGCAGTTAAAAGGGGTATCTATCTCACTGAGGAGAAGGCAGTGGGTCCATATTCTGTGCAATGCTTTTCCTCCACTTCAAAAAATCCACTTAAAACCAAATGAAGAGTACTCTGCTAACGAAGAGAAGATATCCTGCTCATATGGCATCACCTCAGGTTATCTGTAGCATTGTCATGCTGTCATAAAACAATGATTTTGTTTATAAATCACTATTTGTGCAGTTTTAATACCTTTGCTTCAAGGGCTTAAGACCTTCTGGTACACAGAGACCAAAGGTTTGCAAACCTCACTGAATCTAACTGAAGCAAAAAATGAGGAGTTGCAACTACCAGATTCAACTGATTTTAATGGGACTTATATGAATGAAAATTTATGTTCCACTTGGAAAATCTATGGCAAGAATATTTGCCCTCTTTTAATACTCAATAAAACGTGCAAATAAATTCAGCTTTTCACATCATGACTCCCGCTGTTCTACATAAAAAGCAGAGTCATTATCTATTTGTCTGTTTTAACTTTCCCTTTTCTTTGTTCTTCTTGAAAAACTGTAACACTTAATGTGCTGTTATTATTTCTGATTTTGGATCACCCAAAATGAAACTTTGTTACTAGCCTAATAATACCTTTTGGTGTTTCATTTAGGTTTTTTTTTTTTGTTTGTTTGTTTGTTTTAAGAAACCATCAAAATAATATTAACATGCATTAGTCAACAAGATGACTTTTTAATATGGTGTCAGTATGACTCAAAGCTGTAAGTAATAATATGGCCATATGTGCACACACTCTTACTGATAAATTAACTTGTAAAAACTGTTTCTTCCCTTGCACATTTAGTGCTTGGCTGAAAAAATCAGACAAAATCTTTTCCCCAAAAAACATATTTATATTAAAATGAAAAAATATAATATTTATGTTTGATTAACATTTTCGTATCTAAAAAGACTTCAAACATTTAGATTTTTTTCCTTTCAATAAAATGTTATTTATTCCCCCACTGTCCCAAAATTTGCTCTGGAGCAAAAGCTGAAATTATTGGCAGATCCTACCTCAATTGAAGAAATTATATAGCATAACAGGGACCCCGATTTGATATTCAAATATTCCAATAGATTACTCAGCCCCAAGGAAAGTCAAGTAGTACTTTTACCTCAATATATCCCAGGATTACACCAGGACGAATCAGTTCAAGGACCTTGGCAGTGTAGCTGATAGAAGATATTCAGATAATATAATAGAGCATATAAATAATTATAAATAAATGCAACTTTTGGACATGCAAATCATCATGAGAAGAGATAAAACTATCCCTATAAACCTAGGATGCTATTAAAACTTCTTCCTTGTTATCTTTCTTATATTAGTAACATGAAATTATTCGACTGAATAAAATTTCATGTCTGCAAATAGAGTTATTTGTTTGTCACTTGTTTTGACAGATCTGTGCACATCATTGTGGACTGGTAGGTAGTTCATGTGAAAGTATTGTAATACTGAAATATAGGACTAAGCTTGTGCTAACCATTTATCCTGGGAAGCTAGAGAAAATATTAGTGGACAGGAGAAATAATCTGCACATGTTAATAATCAACTGGGTTCTCAGAGTGCTTCTTGATTATTCACAGATAATTTCTACCAAAATGCAGTACTTCCAAGTAGCATTCAGTAGATATTTCTTCTCATCCTTAGGATAGATACCTAATGGCCCAACACAGCTCAGTCCAAGGTCTGAGGCACTCAATTCAAATGTGACAGATCTTGCTTCCAAGATTATTTTTTTTTAATTTGGTTATATGAAAGCCCCAAATCCCTGGAACAATGACCAACACTGGAAAGCTTGGAGTTTAGCCACAGATCCTCTGCACGAATGCAGTCATAATAAGATAAAACTCTCTGAAGACTTTCCAGGGATCAACGGGAATAGGGCTTTCAAGCTGGCAGAAGTAGAAAGCAAGCTCCCAGAATAACAGAAAAATCTTAAAACCATAGATTTTTACATGCCTTTAACCATAACCAGATCAATTTGATACATCAATATATTCAAAATGAAACTACACTATCTTCAACCAGTTGTGGTTCATATTGCACTTATTTTGGGGTATTTTTCAGCAGTTAATTACACCCTAAGTACATTTAAAATTCTCTCTTATGGATGAGGCCAGTTTTCTTGTGGATTTGGATAGCTGGGTGTTTATTTGGTGCATTTCAAATGAAGTTGAAGGAGATAATTGAGGTCTTGGCAGCAGTGACCATGCTTTATCCAGGCTAATAAACCCTGCTTCTCAGCAGGACTAAACAGCCCAGAGAGAGTTGTTCTAAGATGCCTATACTGTTTCAAGGACCTGAGTCAGCTTATCAAAGTCTAGTAATGGTATAGCTTCATGGCACTGCAGCATCAACATTAGACTCAGTCTTTGTTTGCAGACCACTCAGTCCGAAGAAATAGAACTGATTTTCACTGAGTGTTACTGACAGAAACATTATTACTGTGCTATGCTTTAAAGCTTAGCCACCAAAGTAATAATTTCCTTCAACACAAAGAACCTTGTCAGATCTGTCGCACCTTAAATCTTACTTCCACCCCTGTGCTACTACAACTTACCAGAAACTTCTCAAAGCAACTTTGCAGTGGGTGTGTGTTTCATAATTAAATGAACTATTTCTAAATCTCGTCAGTGCATTCTGACAACATGCTATTATATTAATTTAAATTTAGACAAACAATACCTACTTGTTCCTTACATCAAAAACGAAGAAGAAACAGCAAGAAAATGCCTAAGAAAAACTCCTGTTTGAAACCTAGTTTTAACCAGGGAAATATTTTATCTCCCCAGAGCAAAGTAGCAAGAGAATATCATCCTTGTTTTACAAACTAAGAACTTGCACTTCATGCCAAACCAGTCAGAACTGCCCAGCCTTACCTCACACCTTGAGCATCATGCACACAGAGCTTGTCTCCAATATTCCAGTCCTCTAAGGTGAGGAGCATCCCTCACACTCACAGAGCCAGTGCCACAGCTCTTCTGCTGCCTGCTCTGTGCACACAGTCCTACTGTGCCCAAGGGCCACAATGTCACTGGAGATGCCACAGGACTCCACATGAGCCACAGTGAGTCTTGTCTCCGTGTCACGTACTGGGCCCTGTGAAGTAAAGACCTCTTCTACTAGTGGGCAGGTGCCTGAGCTCTAGTAAAGGCTGTCTTCTCCGCTTTCATGACCTGGTTGACACCGCTCCTTGACACAGAGCACACCACCATGCAACACTTTAGCAAGAAACATAAGCTACCTGACCTCATGACATGCCAAAGTCACAAAATGCCAGCGAAGAAGGTAGAAGATGGATTAAGGAATCCTGAAGGTGTTCCATGAATAATGAATCTATTATTGTAAATGTAGTGATTTTCTCTATTATTTTTAATTACAATTTCCTTATTTAAATAAGGATCAGGCCCAGACTTTTGAGGAGGCAGACACAGTGTAACAGAGTAAAACATTTTTAATGCAGTAAATTATTATGGAAAACTATTTACATTATTCTTCTTACAATAGTCTAATGCAATTAGGAATAGGATTTTAATAACTTGAGAATCATAAAGACATGGCAGCAAAACATGACTAGCATTTGAAGGGTAATGTAACAGTAAGCTTGCCCCACGTTTGCAAAGACACAGCAGCATTTTGAAGATATACAGAAAACCTACAATGCCAAATTGCTTCTATGTTTGTAAGAAAAGGTCAAAACCCACCATCCTTAACATTTGACATTCTTAGAATAAAAAGCCTTATTTACATGACAAACTCTAGATTAAGAATCTAAAATTCATTATTCTCCTTTTGAAAATATAATCACATGACTCAAAATACAGTCTAAAGACATGTGCTTCTACCAACGTAGCTATACCATGTACTCATGATTACAGCATGTTAATAACTGATGTTTTGCGTCAGTCCCCATTGATTTTTTTTCTTTGAGCATAGAAAAGAAGAAAAAATAATTAGTTCAATTGAGCTATTTAATTTAACAAGAAACATTTAACAATTTTCGAAACCGAAGTATCATTTGAAATTGAAAATCAATGTTTCATTTAAAAATTCTAGTATCTTCAAGCTTTTTTGAAATGCCAACACATCCTTTCTTTTTAAGCTGAATCTACTATTCAACATAGTTCAAAAGCCACCATGGTCCCTCCTAAACAGCACACACTACCTCATAAAATATTTTATGTCAAAAAGAAAAAACCCAACCCAAACAAATGAAAAAAAAAAAGCCCAACCCCTGTAATTACAGAATCACAGAATCATTCTGGTTGGAAAAGACCTTTAAGATCATCAAGTTCAACCATTAACTTAACCCTACCAAGTCCAGTGTTAAGCCATGTCCCTAAGCACCACATCCACAAGTCTTTTAAACACCTCCAGGGATGGTGATTCAACCACCTGCCTGGGCAGCCTATTCCAGTGTTGAATTACCCATTCAGTGAAGCAGCTTCTTCTCGTGTCTAACCTAAATCACCCCCAGTGCAACTTGAAACCATTTGCTCTTGTCTTGTTGGTTATTGCTAGAGAGAAGAGACCAACCCCCACCTCACTACCTCACTACCACCTCCTTTCAGATAGTTGTAAGCAGCAATAAGGTCTCCCCTCAACCTCCTTTTCTCCAGGCTAAACAAACAAGTTCCCTCAGATGCTCCTCGTGAGATTTGTTCTCTAGATCCTTCACCACCTTGGTTGTTCTTCTCTGCACCCACTCCAGCACCTCAATGTCTTTCTTGTAGTGGGGGGCCCAAAACTGAACAGAGTACTAGAAGTGGGACCTCACCAGTGCCAAGTACAGGGGAACAATCACTCCTGCTGGTTGCACTGTTTCTGATATAAGCCAGGATGCTGTTGGCCTTCTTAGCCACCTGGGCAAACTGCTGGCTCATATTCAGCCAACTGCCTCCCAACACCCTCAGGTCCCTTTCTGCCAGGCAGCTTTCCAGCCACTCTTTCTGAAGTCTGCAGTTTTGCATTGGGTTGTTGTGGCCCAGGTGAAGGACCCAACACTTGGCCTTGTTGAACCTCATATCATTAGCCTCAGCCCATTGATTCAACCTGTCCAGCTCCATCTGAAGAGCCTTCCTACCCTCAGGCAGACCAACACCCCCTCCCAACTTGGTGTCATCTGTAACATTCCTGAGGCTGCACTTGATCTGCTCATCTAGACAATTGATAATTAAATTGATAATTGATATTAAAGAGAGGTGGCCCCAACACTGTGCCCCGGCGAACACCACTTCTGACTGGCTGCCAGCTGGATTTCAATTCCATTCACCACAACTTTTTGGGCTCTGCCACCCAGCCAGTTTTTTACCCAGAAATGAGTACACCTGTCTAGGCCATACATAGCAAATTTATCCAGGAGAATGTTGTGAGAAATAGTGTTGAACAGCTGCCATGGTAGATGGCTAAACTAACTGGAGATTGGCCAAACCTAGGTGTCACAGTTTTGCACCGAGTTGGCAGTCAAACCAATAACAATAACACTCTTGATTAACCCCCCTCCCCTAAGGTAGGGAAAGAGGGAGAAAAACGAGAAGGAGAGGCTTTCTGGGTTGAAAAGTGAAACAGATTGCTTTAATTATTAGTGATAAGGGAATATATATTTATATTTGTAAAGGGATGTGCAACACCCAGTCCCCTCCCTCCTCCCCCAGCGACTCTCACAGCAACTCTTCTCCCTGGTGACTCCCAGCTGAAGGGGGGAGTGTCCGGGCGCACGGACGGGGCCCTCGGGTGTCGGCTGGGAAGAAAAATGGGGAAAAAAAAGAGAGAGAGCCAAAGAGAGGGCAATTTCTGCTACTTGATCAATTGACTGAAATCTCAGATACGAAGAAACTTGAAGAGAAGCTACTCAGATCAGAGAGTAAAAATGTTTGTTCTCTTCTGGAGGTAGCTTGAACTTCATGTGCAAAAATATGTTTTGAATAACAACCGATCTTCCTCAATTCCAGTCAGCAAAACCTTCTGGCAGAAATATTGCAGAAAAACAAACAATATAAAAAGCGATTAAAAGTAAGAAAAAATTTCTAAATTCTTTTCCCCAGCTTTAAATGAGCTAAAACTTAATTTATACAGGGCATTCAAGCCTCTGCACAAACATGCTTCTAATAAATAAGATTATGAAATGGGTTGAAAGTGGGAACAGAAAGATGAAAAGAAAAACTCATTCCATTACTAGTTTCCCAGTGCGAGGAATTATGTTTCTAATTTAAATGCAAAGTCTTGATAACGTAGGGATAGAAGTCAGTTATTATAATGTCAACATTTGCCAATAGTTATCTTTAAACAGGGACAGAACCTTTTCATTCATCCTCAGCCTAGGAAATAACTCTGGCAACACCACTCATTTTATGTAGGCCATTACCTTATAATTATAATAGTCATCACTGACCATGTCAGTGTGGGCAATTTTTGTTTGTTTGAATTGAAGCATTAATGGTGCTTTTTAAAGTTTACATATAAATATTTTATGCACTTCTTAGTTTATATATAAGAATTGTTGGCTACTACACATCTTCTATAGCTGAGAACTGCAATGACAAAGAGGAATGGGCAGGACCCTTTCCAGCATGGTCTCATCTCATAGATTCAGCAAAAGCACCTGTGCTTCTGCCTGCAGTCTCAAAAAAAAATCAGTGAACCCATTTGGCAAGTGATGTTAATTGCATTCTCTTTGAGTTCAAGAACTTGAAGAGCATTTCTATGTTTTAAATTAAGCCTCCACACCAGGGACCTTCAGAAATGGATTGAAGATGTTGGACTGATATAAATTGATACCTTATTCTGGCTCATTAATATGCACATTGCACTAATCTCAACTCCCTTTATACCTTCTTTAGATTTCCCCTGGCATTACAATATCCTTTTCCTCCCAGTTTCATAAATTTATCAATATGTTACATCCCACTCTTTAATTTGGTCCAGTGCATTAACGTGTAAAAGACTGAAAATGTTCTAATTTCTAAGCTGAAAAGTATAAGAGTAGGTAAAGGGACACAAAGGAACAAAAAAGAAATAGGTAAATTATATAATTACATTATGCCACATTCACTTGAATTTGGTCTAGCTTCTTAATGTATTGGCAACTTCCATATATATTCCTTTAAATGTTAGTAAATGGAATGGATTAAATTATGCTTAAGGCCTCCAAAGGAACAAAAAGCTAGGAACTGAGTTTGTAATATTAATGCATTAACACAGTTATAAAATTTCAAACCCATAACATTTCAGCAAAACCCCCTGTTATTGATTACCTCAGAACACCTTAATATAATATCTGATATTAACTATGACTGTTTTCTGAAAGACTTTTTTATTATCTACATAATGCTAGACTTTCCAAAACGCAATTTACTATCTGGTTGCCCTTGAGGAAGAAATTACAGACCGTCTACAGGGAGGGCTGAACACACTTGCCAAATATTTATAATTTTATGTGAAATGAATCCAGTACTCTTTTGCTACCAATAAAGCAGTTGCTAAAATTGTCCATCCACAGCAGAGAGATAAGGTTATTCAGAAAATTAAATCTATTGGGAATTATTAAAGACATGACGATCTTGAGACATGTAGATGAAAAATGAGAAAGCACTTAGAAATTTTTTACTATATTTTTAACCTCTTCTAATTACTTTTTCTTAAACATCCATTTATGGCCACTGTCAGAGGTGAGATACCAAATAAATTGAATGAGTTGTTGGTCTGACTCACCAGAGCTTCTCTTGCAGGTTTTGCAACTTTGCATCATTCAAGTTGCATAGAGATTATATTTACATTCTCTTCAAATTAATAGGAAAGAGGGGGAAACAAGATAGAGAAGGAAATCCTGAAAATTTTATCAGGCCTTATTAAAAGGAATGCTAAATTCCATGTATGGTGGCTACTATTACGATCATTAGAGTAAGTGATGTGTTTTATGGAATGAAAATGAAATCCAAGTACCATACTACAATTTTTAACTCAATAAAACACAGAGCATTGAAGTACTAAGTATAAACTTGACTCTGAACTCTGGAGACTGGTCCAAATGTGGTATGTGTAACATATTTGGAGAACACATATATATCATAAACGTGTATTAGCATATATGGAGGACATACAAGAATGTGTACCTGAAGGAGGCCAACAGAAAGCTGGGGAGGGACTTTTTACAAGGGTTTGTAGTGAGAGGACAAGAAGTAATGGATAAAAACTGGAAGAAGGGAGATTTAGGTTAGATCTTAGGAAGAAATTCTTTACTGTGAGAGTGGTGAGACACTGGAACAGGTTTCCCAGGGAAGTTGTGGATGCCCCATCCCTGGAAATATTAAAGGACAGGCTGAATGGGGCTTTGTCCCAAATGGGATGGGATAGCAGATGAGATGTATATGCAAAGATCAAGATTTATTGCATATAACACTAGGGTCTTAACTCCTTAAAGTAGAAGGCACAAGCACAATCAAATTGTAGGAAAACTGGGAGATTAGAAAAGAAGTTGAAATTTGAATACAAAAGGCAAAAGTTATCTTAACAATAAAATTTACTACTTATAGTTAGATTGAATAATAAAGGTTAACAATTAAAATGTTGGCAACTTAATTATTATAAAGTTTTATATGAGGCCTAGAACATTAATTATTAATTTTAAAGGATTCTATAATCTTAACATTAATTAATCATGAAAATTACTTAACGTTAAGTTTGTTTACAAAGACAATAAAGGAGTGAATGTCTCTCACCCTTGCCCAGCCGCAGTGGGTGCCCCTGGGTGGATCTTAATTCTCAAGAACTAGTCTCTCTGGCATGTGTCCCCACTGGAGAGGAGAAGGTCCAGCAACCTCCTGGGAAAGTGTACGGGAAGTCCACCAAAGATGGGACCAGGCTTTTACAGAATAAAGTGGATTCACTGCTGTCATTTAGCTATTTAGCCATACCTCAAAAATCTCTCATTGGAGAATAAAAGGAAAACAGTAGAAAATCCATGAAGGCCCTTTTCTCACCAAGCAAACTCTTTTGTTTATCTGTTCGTTCTTTATCTCTGTTCCGGGCCTAGTTGTGGCCAGGCTGGGCTCCATGTTCTCCAACACTTGAGAGCAGCTGGTGTCATGTAGATCAGCTTGGCCCTATGTTTGTACCTTTCAAGTTTGTTAACAGTTCGTAGTTTGCTTGGCCGTTCCCATTCTCATGGGAATCTTTCCACTCCAGGCCTGGGCCTGCAAAACTGAGAGACAAAAAGCAGTTGAATCTTAGAGTAAAACTGAGGTAGGCATATTGAGAGATGGAGTGTCCTGCTACGTTCCACCCCTTGACTGCAGTCAATCACTTTACCTCATGAAGTGGTAAAACATGTACCTCTTACCTCCATGCTATAAAAGTGTCCCTCAGTTATAGGAATGCATCATAAATAGGCTTTAAAAATTTGCGAGAAAACCCATGCCTGTATGGTGGTATTAATTGAAGTTAAATCCAACTAAGAATGGTAAGATAAATTAATCCTTCTATTTTATTATAGTATTTTAGTTTTTTAGTATTTGTGGTTTACATGGAATCAATTGTTGCATTTTGCAATTTGTGCACTATACTTTTAAACATAGAACCACTAATAAAACCAGACATAATTTCACCAGTATCAAAAATGTTATGATAGTGTGTAATACTGAGTTCAAAATTCCAGTTGCCATTGGCAACCATCCAAACAAGGCTTCCCACCACAGGTGCTCTCCTTGCTTCTTGACTCTTTCCAGGACATGATGTATTCTGTCTGTGTCATGGTGTACCGTAATCAGGATTCTCTGGCCTTCTTCTCTCTTGTGTTGTATGAGTTCATGTAACTCAAGTTGGTTTAAGAGTTGTTTGACCAAAGTAATTTCCACCCCGATTTGGGTTGGAGATAGGGTTTTGTGCAGCACATTGTCTTCTTGTAGAGTCTGGTACATGGTTGTGGGCACAGAGTAGTTGAAGTGACATCCTAATATATAGGTGAAAATACAAACACACAGATTTGAATGACTGTCAAGTTGTACTGTTTCATTTTCTATCGTTAATTTGCTACAAAAAGTTCTTAAACATACACACCCTTCCCCAGTATGTTCTAAGACAGATTCAGGATTATCATCAGAGTACATTTCAAAATTACAAACATTCCATTCAGTATCTAGACAGATGTCTTGAGCCCTTAGGGCATTGCCTTTGCAAATGAATCCATGTTGTCCTTTTACCATGCAAATACTAATATCAACTGCTGTCCAGTTATTTGTGTGACTGTTTTTCCAAGCCCATACTCAATGCTCTATAGGGTATAATACAGTGTTGCCACTGTAGATTTAAAATGCCACAATGGGATAGATGGTGAATAATATTGCCTTTTGTATAACTAGTACAGAGGCAAAGATGTTATTGCTATTTGGATCGTAGGCAAAATTAACAAGTTGCCACCAAGATTGAAATTTCTTTTCAAAAGTTGTAGCATGATTCCAGATCACACTCCTAATTTCCATAGGTAAAAGCCCACTCTCTCCCTCTTTTAATATTGCAGCAATCATGAATGGTACCCAAAACTGAGCTTGCGTACAGCTCAGTGCTAATGAGGTGTTGCTTTGAGCAGTTTCTAAAGCACTGGCCGATTGTGGATGATCATTATAATGTACTCTGCCTGACTTAGCAAAGAGAATTGAGGCTAAACATTGGTTAGTTCCTAAAGCAAATAAAGAAGATCTCAAAGGTTGATCCATGGCTTTTAAATCTTTGTCTGTTGCGTGCAGTTTGTTAGCAAGTACTTTTGCATCAACAGTGTTTAATACACCTAGTCCAGTTCCCAGAATGCCTGTTGTATTGCCCTTAAAACAAGGATACCAGATGACACTGCCACAAGAGGACCATCCAATATAGGATGCATCCAAAAAGGAGGAACATTTTGGTTCAGTGGTGGAAATATCTACTTGCATAGACAATTGCACTCTCTTGAATAACTAAGAAAGCATGAGCAGTATTTGTTGTTGTTCAGTTTGATTGCATATGGTCCAACCTTTGAAATTTCACAGAATCACAGAATTACCAAGGCTGCAAAAGACCTCTGAGATCATCAAGTTCAGCCTACGACCTAACACCACCACAGCAGCTAGACCATGGCACTAAGTGCCACATCCAGCCTTTCCTTAAATATATCCAGGGATGGTGACTCCACCACTTTCCCAGGCAGTCCATTCCAATGTCTAATCACCCTTTCCATGAGGAAGTACTTCCTAATATCCAGCCTAAACCTCCCCTGGTGCAGCTTCAGGCTGTGCTCTCTTGTCGCTAGTTGTCTGAGAGAAGAGCCCAACCCCCACCTGACTACAACCTCCCTTCAGGTAGTTTTGGAGACTGATAAGGTCCCCCCTGAGTCTCCTCTTCTCCAGGCTAAATAACCTCAGCTCCCTCAGCCTCTCCTCATTAGACTTTCCCTCTAGTCCCTTCACCAGACTCGTGCTCTCCTCTGGACCCGCTCCAGCACCTCAACATCCTTCTTGAAGTGAGGGGCCCAGAACTGCACACAGTACTCGAGGTGAGGCCTCACCAGTGCTGTGTACAGTGGGAGAATCACATCCCTACTCCTGCTGGCCACACTATTCCTGATATAAGCCAGGATGCCATTGGCCTTTCGGGCCACCTGGGCACACTGCTGGCTCATGTTCAACCGGCTGTCCACCAGCACTCCCAGGTCCCTCTCTGCTGGGCCGCTCTCCAGCCACTCTTCCCCCAGCCTGTAGCTCTGCCTGGGGTTATTATTGTGGCCAAAGTGCAGGACCCTGCACTTGGTCTTGTTGAATTTCATGCTGTTGGCCTTGGCCCATTGACCCAGCCTGTCCAGGTCCTCCTGCAGCCTCTTCCTACCCTCTGGCAGATCAACACTCCCCCCCAGCTTGGTGTCATCTGTGAATTTACTGACGGTGGACTCAATCCCCACATCCAGGTTGTCAGTAAAGATGTTGAATAGGACTGGACCCAGTACTGATCCCTGGAAGACACCACTGGTCACTGGACACCAACTGGATGCAGCTCCATTCACCATTACTCTCTGGGCCCAGTCATCCCCCCAGTTGTGGGGACTGAGGTTTTCCATCTTGTATTTGTACAGTGGAAGCAGAGGTTGTTGAGGGTTTTGTTGTCACTGGGATAGTGTTTTTTATTAGTTTTAAAATATCTATTTTGAATTTGAATGTTAGTCCAATATCATGAGCCCAGAGACAAGCCAAATAAATGGACTGTACTAATGTAAAATTGTACCAACAATCCCATTCACGAAGTTATAGGGCTTTCTACCTTTAACTGCAAGAGTTAATGCAGTGGGATACACAGAATTCAGAGATGCCTTTTTGTAGGTAGTTCTGTTAATCATCTGGCATCCTATTTTGTTCTTTCTCTTACTGTTCCCTGAAGTGAATTATCTCATTCTCTGCATCCCAGCCCCATTCTTCTCCTGTGTGCACTTCATTTCCATGCATAACCACAGTGGAAAGATTTAAGCCTTTCAAATCAGAATACACCCCCATGTTTCCAGGATAATTAACATAAGCTTGAGACCATGGCTATTCTGGAGTTTTCTGACCACAGATTTGGGGGAACAGCATTGTCAGGGTCTGGAATAGTAACAGGAACATTGCATTGCTGCTTGCCATCTGGTGTCAGAAGTAGGATATCTTGCAAGGCCTAGTTGTCTCCACCATCCAGCAGGATACGGTAAAAGAAAAGAAAAAAAAAAAAGGGGAGGGAAGAGGAGGGGAGGGGAGGGGAGGGGAGGGGAGGGGGGAGAGGAGAGGAGAGGAGAGGAGAGGAGAGGAGAGGAGAGGAGAGGAGAGGAGAGGAGAGGAGAGGAGAGGAGAGGAGAGGAGAGGAGAGGAGAGGAGAGGAGAGGAGAGGAGAGGAGAGGAGAGGAGAGGAGAGGAGAGGAGAGGAGAGGAGAGGAGAGGAGAGGAGAGGAGAGGAGAGGAGAGGAGAGGAGAGGAGAGGAGAGGAGAGGAGAGGAGAGGAGAGGAGAGGAGAGGAGAGGAGAGGAGAGGAGAGGAGAGGAGAGGAGAGGAGAGGAGAGGAGAGGAGAGGGGAGGAAAGAGAAAACTGCCTTGGCGGCAAAAGGCCAACCATGTTACCCCATTTGAAAAGAAAGAAAAATTCATTGTGAACTGACTGTATATTTTTTATATATTATCACTTTGCATATAGTCTGGGGTAGGAAAAGTTGATAACCAAAGGCAAAGTCCTGCAATAGTAGTTCTAGTATCAACATGCCTGTTTTTAAAGGCAATAAATAATCCAGAAATAAATGTCAGGCCCTGTTTTATCAGACTACTGACAGGTCATAATACACTGAGTGAGGAGGCCCAAAGTTTGCTTAGTGCTTACAACTTTTTCTTTTTTTGTCTCTCTTCAAGGGATTTCTCTCCCCCTTCAAGGGAGCAATTTTTTTTACTGCCTGTTCTATTGCAGCCACCGTTCCTGCTATGCGAGCTTTTGGCTGATCTTGTAACAATGTGTGGGGGAGTTCCAAGGATGGTGTGTTCTCCAAAGCTCATGGCATTGCTCTCCTGTGCAGGGAGACTTGTTTTTTTCTTTTTGTTTCTTATCACAAGAGCAAAAGTACAAGTTTGCACCTGGTGTCTGGAGGAGTTTTGCCCTTTGTGTTTTAAAGCTTTGTCTGGTGGTGTAGCTTGCTTGTTAGAATCTGACCAGTTAGAATCTCTTGCAGGAGTCACTATATCATGTAAAAATTCTGCCCATGTAGAAATTGGCTATCCTGGCTGACCAACTTGTAATCCCTGATTGTGAAGCCAATCTCTAGTGCCATCATTGTGCCTGTCAAAATAACCTTTTAAGTCTGCCAGAGCAACCCTTAAAAGAGGTTTTAACATATCAGGGTTCACCTCAGCAGTGATTGGGGTGTCTCTGTCAGCACAATCATGCATTGCCTGTAAACAGCCTGGTTTTGTAATAGCAGTTAACAGGTCATCAATTTAATTAATGGATATAATAGTTGGTTCTCTTCTATCCTGTAGAGATGGAGCACCCTGCTACAGGCTTTGAGCTGGATGATCTTTAAGGTCCCCTCCAACCCAAACCATTCTGTGATTCTATGTGTATGTGTGTAATGGGCTGAGGTCAAACACTTGAATATAGATAGAATTTTGAGATCTGGCTTTGAAACGTCATGCTCATGAAAATGTAAGAAATATTTGCTCATTCCCATGCAAATTCTCTTCTCATTCTGAGGAAACTGCTTTTACAAAGTTTTCAAACAATCCTTGTTGGTCAGAAAAGTGGACCCATAATTGACTGAAAATGAAATCTTAGAAAGGGAGTAATTGTCCTAACAAAACAGAAAGCATGTCATCCTAATTACTTTTTTTTTTTTCAAAGAAGATTTTGAAACCATACCCCCAAATGTCTCGTTTCCAAGACAAGAGACACATGGTCCATTTGGCTAAGAATTACTTCTCTGAAACAGCTTAGTTATTTTATGGGTCTCTAATGAAACTCAACATTCTGTTTCTGCCTGAAAACATCTGTTCTCTGGACAGGAAAAAAAAAAAAAAAAGGGAAAACCTTTTATATATATATATCTCTTAAGGAAAGCATTCTGCCCTGCTAAATTACCATTAAATGCATTGTATCCAAAAGAGGCTCTTGAACTTGTGCATTAATGAATTTATAGACTTTACTAGGATCATAAAGATGAAGAGAAATCCCTCAATTGTTTAATGCACATTCCTAGTCCTATATCAACAAAGTTATAAGATAGTTCAAATATATAGTTCAAATATATAGTTCAAATACTCTTGACCATACTTCTGCTTGTGATCTTTTTATAGAGTATTGATACCTTCCAAAAGTTTCACAAGAATTCAGAAATCAGACTGAAATTCCTGAATCAATTAACTTCAATCTTAAAAGTTATCAATAATGAAAAATGCAATTTTTTTAAAAAAGGTAATTACAAGGAAATTTGCAATTATTTGCATCTGTCTTCAAAATCAGTAACACGATGACTTAAAAATACTTCATAAAAGATAAACAGAAAAGGAAGCATGTTCTCAATGAGAAAAACAATAGAAATGGCTGCTAATTTTTCCACTCATTCTGCTGAATAAAACATTAGTTTTAAGTGCTTTCTAGCAAGAAGCAGAATTGTGGCATTATTCCTTTAAAGTAAATTACCATTAAACTCTTGCTTTTACTTGCAAAAAAAGGCTTTGAAAATATAAAAGCCTAAAGTTCAGTAAGAACACGAATCAGTCACTATTTCCTACCTTCCTCTGCAGTCATTTAGGAGAGGAAGTGCAGGCCCAGAGTCATGCCACATTATGCAGTAAACTCATTTACCCTCATGGCCATTGCCACAAGAGTCCTCTATCCCCAAGCCAGAGTGACAGACATTCACAAAAAGATGATACATCTCACTAGCTGGCCCCTCGAGGGGCCTCTTGCTTTCCAGTGCCTATAGACAGTACCTATAGGGTAAATAGGTTTCTAGCTTGGACATCTTAATTCAGTGCCTAAACAGAAGTGGGAGAAATAGCAGGTGAGGAGAACAGTGCCTCACAAAAAGAAAGGCTGCCTGTTGCTCCAAAGAATTGGGTTTTTAGGTCTCGCTTCAGAAGTACCAGATTTGGTTTTGAACAAAGACCAAACCAAGAAGCTAAAACTGCTGGGAAAGGCAGCAGCAATTAGCCATGTCACCTACCCTTTCAGGAGAGAAATGGAGCAATCTTAAATTACTCTGTTGACAACTGATGGGGCATTTTATAGAAGCAGAAAATGATTAACCTAAGTCAAAATTTGCCTATGAATATTCCAGATTTGGTTTTCTTTTTTTTTTTTTTTAATTCCCAAATGCCTTTATATCTGCACTTAAGTTTATGACATAACCTGTATGCACTCCCAATTTTTGACAAAATGGGAGGTTTTTAAAGGCCCAAAGAGGACCCCTGTTGATGTTCAGTGCAAACTGGGCACTATTTCTTATCTCCCACCAGATCTATAAATGTCTTTATTTGTTCTGTACTTTAAAGAACCAGGTTCCCCAGGCATTGGGTCATTAACAGAAATGTTCTCTTTTCTTGCCCTAGATAAGAGGTCATGGTTAGCTAATGTGGACATTTTTAAGAAACATCATTAAATATTCAACATGACTTACTAAAAAGAGCCAGAAGCAAAATAATCTTTCAGATGCAAAAAAAAAAAAAAAAAAAAAAAAAAAAAGCCCAACTTTCAACATGTGTAAGAATGGCTGAATTAAACCTGTTTACTTTTAAAAGTCTACAATTCTGTTTTTCATTATTATTATTATTATTCTACATTTCAAGACTCCTTCCTCTACTGCCTGGTAAGCACAAATTATCTGCAGCCTCAGTCCCTCCAAAGCAGGCAGAAGACCACAGATTTCTGCAGTGACTTGGCCTTTTCCAAAACAAACATCGAATTTTGAATTGCTTTCAGGGCAAAAGCAATTCCCAGCTGCAAAAACTCAGCTAGAATACTGTAGAGCTGATACTGCATAAGAATTATCATTTCTACTTCCAGAAAACTAAAGGCTGCAGCTGATTTGCACATGCCTTTTCTGTTTACTCTTTCTTTCCTCCACCCCCTTCTTTTTTTTTTTCTTTTTTTTTTCCTTCCCGTGGACCAGCAGTCGAATGCAGTATTTCAATACATGCTGCTGCCCTAGAAAATAAATGATTAAGAGTGACCAACCTAACGATATTCAAGAGTAGAGCAGGTGCTCCCACATAGCTTGGGTGTAAGTCTGGGTCTTATCTCTTCTAATAAAAACATGGTCTACATTTGCTTAAGAAAAAGAATAGTAATAATGAATCAGACCGAATAGGAATTTTCCAAATCATGCACAAGTACATCATAATAAGGATCCCAAGTCCACTGCTATGATCTCAGATGTCATACAAGACTGTAAAGCTGATTACAGTAATGACAGTCGTCTCTCTTCCGGAATTAAGAAGCACCTTAGAAGGTAGGATAACTTTCCAGCAATTCTGTTGCATTATCCCCAACTGTTATATAAGCTGCTAAGTGGAGTAGTTCATTGAATATTTTAAAAAGCTGCTGCAAATGTGAAGCTATAAACTGCAGATTGAATTGTAAATATTTAGTATGCATGAGACTGCTGCAAAAGCGACACAATATAAAGAAATACTGTTTGATTACTATAATTAGGGCACTGGGGCCAGTCTGGGCATTAGTAGAACATTTAACCTGAAACCTTCTTTTGCCTGCAAGAAATTCAATCACTCTAAGAGATTTATCTTTCTTGTTTTTCATAATAAATCTCTTCCAAAACCTCCCATAAATCAGTTTATTTTAGAGCTAGTCAAACTATACTATACAGTGCAAATGTAGCTCTTACCTTCTGTTTGCACTTCTGTTTGACTTCTGTGGATATATAAGCAAATATTTTCCAAGTAGTTTATAAATATAAACACCATCTTATTATTGTCCATGAAATGTCAACTTTGACAGTTCACTTTTGACTGCTTTTGGTCATGTAACATTATTCTTCTCCATTCTTGAAATTTTGGAAGTAGGACGACATGGACTCAGAAATTAAGCCAAAAACATGCATGCAAATCTCAAAATTAGTTTAACAATAGCTGACTGTCTGTTCCAGACTTCTTTTCACTTTGAAATCCTCAACATTTTAATAACTCTAAAGCAACTCACCAAAAAAATATATATACAATGTATGTAAAGCACTTGTCTTAATTTGATTAGCTCTTGTCTGAACAAAATGTCCTCTTTTGGGGTCTGAACGTTTCTCACAACATCATCTGCCTCATGTACCCAGCACCTTTTCAAGCCTCCCTGCCACAAACTGGGAAGTTGCAAGGGAGAGAAGACAGTGTCATTTGCCTCAGGATGCAGTACGACCTTACGTTAAACAAAGCATTGGCTCAACTCACATAATGTCAGTCACTTTGATGAGGCACTTTGATTCAGAGACTGCCAGCCCCTGCTCCATGCTCTGCTGGCAGTAGGCAAAACCAAATTTTGCTGACTCAAGGAGAGGGATCATTTTTTTTGCCTTTTCTACCCACTGTCAACAAAAGTCACTATTTCTCTCCTCTACCCAATCCCATCCCATCCCAGACATGTTAACTATTCCCTTAGCAATAGGAGCCATTCTTTGCCGGCCATATTAAGCTCATTTATCTGAGATACCCTGAGCAGACGTCTTTCTCTCTACAGGTGCACTGCATCTACCTTCAGAGAGAGTTCAAACTGAGGAGGCCCTGCAACACACCTCAGCATCCTGTTTCTTGGTCATCTGCAGATCAATATTCGCTGAAGAGCACCTTGACTTCTTCTAGCTTCAAGTCCACATTTCTTCCCTACAGAAAACAATGCATAGGCAAAGGAGAAGGTACATTACTGTGTTTCATCCCAGGGAGAACATGGAAGGAGGTCAGGGAAACATATTCTTGCACAGGGAATTACAGTCAGACTGTTTAAAAAAAAAACAACAAACAACCAATCAAACAAAAAAACCCAAAACACCCAAAACAATAAAAAAACCCAAACCCACTACTTTGAGAGAATTTTTTATTAGGATGATGCTGAGGTGTGGAATCAAATCTGTTGCAAGTTGGTCACTGACTGCCCAGGTGGTGATGGGAGTCCATTTTTAGGGTTCTTAGTCAAACAAGGAGAGACTTCCTGAACTGCTGATTGTATTAAATCTTTATAAACCATCTGAGCAGTAGTCCTGTGACCACTCCAGTGCATACATGGTCCATTTCTATTGATTGTATTAAACTAAAACCAAAATATTCTCATTTTCTGTGTGCAAAACAGCATTCCTTGTGAGCAATTCCACATCTGCAGAAATAGTTTCTGCAGAATACTAACAAGCAACTTTCTTGTGTACTATTTTGTCAATTCTACAGCAGGAACTGCCTGGGCAAGTCCCTGCAAGAGTCAGATCCACTACACAGGATATTAATCAGCACATTTAAGCGTATAAGTAATGCCTGTCAGTTGGCCCATGGACTGCAGGAGATGCCTGGGGGAATCTACAGGACTATTTGAATTTCCTACCTGAAGTGCTCCTGTAGGAATTAGTCACAGCGCCAGCAAGAAGCCAGCCAGGAGCTTAATCACTCAGCTTGTCTCAAGTCAGTCCATCGCTTCATCTCTTCAGAGAGTAAGTGACAAGCACTTGGACCACCCAGTGAAGTGATGCAAATGCACTCTGCATATACGTGTGAGTCCTGATAGCCAGTCCTGATAGCCAGCTATGCTACAGTCATACCTTGAACTTCCACTGTGTTACCGTTAGCACAAACTCCATACACTTTTCCACATTATACAGATTTGGGGCACAGATTCACTTCCAGTTCCTAAATGACTGTTCTTATTCAGAAACTTCAGTCCACTGAGCGTAAATGTCTATGCTTAGATGGGATGAATCATCTATTTGACCATCTTTGACCCACGAATATAAGAACTAAGGTTTAGAAGTTAATGAAGCAAAATTAGGTCTCTTCCTTGGAAGTACACTGACTTGGTGAATTATCTGGGGAATATTAGAAATGAAGCAAAATTTGTCTGCTCTGAAAGTTTTCATAAACTGTTCTGCTTTTTTCCTCCACTTTTCAACATTTCCTCATCTGCTGTTTTTGAGAATGTGAGGATAGAAGAATTCTGTATAAACCTCATGTGTGATGGTAGCTGATGGCTAAAATTTACAAAAGGGTGAAGGAAGAATACTTCAATTTGTGTCCCTATCAGGTTGATTTTGAGCAGCCCTAGAAACTCAGTAGCTTCTGTTGAAGCTGTCAGGCTCTTTGGAAATTCAGGTTACTTATAGAGGTGCCAGTGCAGGAATCACAAAAAGAAGTAATTGTGTACTTCTCTGAAGTTTTAACACACTAAATTTTTATTTGGCACCTTTATTTCAGTTTGTCCCCTTTCAGGCAATTTCTCTTAATCTCTGTAAAACTTTTCTGACATAAGAAGGTATTTCTCAGGTTATTTCTATACCAAACAAATTAATTTTTTTGCCATTTTGCAATTTGGAACATAATTCCAGGTAAGTATTTGTGATAAAAGTCAAATCATCTTCTGTAGCAACTCCTGGTAGTTGGTACAGAGCCAAATTCAATTAATAATAAATAAGATTAAATGGAAGATAGACTTCTGAAGGTTTCCAAAAGAAATTTTCCCATTTTATATTAATATCTGTTTTAACGTTTATGACTCTTCAGCTAGGTAATTTAGATCATCCAAATACAGTGAGTCAAATATCTATTTTTTTCTTTCCAAAATAAAGGTTAGTTTCTCACAATGAGATGTGTTTATTGCATGCTTGGGTTACAAAATAATAGATTAACCTGTAGACCTGAAAAAAAATGTTTGCATAATACTGCAAAGATATGCATAAATCAGTAACTGAAATTCTTTGTAGAGATACTGTGAATGGAAAACAGTGATGTGTTGTGCAACAGAATAAATAATGAGTCAAAAAATGCTATATCCTCACAAGTCTTATGGAAAAAAGCAGGGATGCAATGTGAGGTGGAGTCTAGTATTTTTAAAAAACCTCCAGCTTTTGTAAAGAAGTAACACATCACTGATTGAATATTTGTGAGGCAGGGGAATGGGAAATGACAAGTTCAACCACTGACTCATTTGGCAACTATGAACCATGCATGTTGAAGCGGCTGTATCACCTTCCTCCTCTGAAGTTAATATTTTCAGTTTAGTCATGAAACATTTCAGTGTTTACCGGGCCTAGGAATGGCTTTGAGCTGAGAAACTTAAGAGACACCTAGCAATCTCTGCTCTGAAATACTTCATAAATTAGGAGCAGAAACTTTCACCAGGAGATGGGAGTCATATGTTTGAAAGCCTGGTGCAATGTTAGACAGAAGAGAAATGGTCATGCCACCCCACTTGTACATGAGAAACTTTCAAATATAAAAGTGAGCTAGCTTAGAAATCCACCGATGAATAAAAAAAGATGGTCTGTCTCTGGGGTCTTCAGAACCTGTGCTCAACAACACAGCCTTACATTGGGTACTCAGAGCCACTGCAGTGCTTACAGGAAAGGCTAAATGCATCTGAATGTGATTCAGGATGGCTAGAGAGCCAAATGAGAACCTGCAACAGACGTACACTGAAAAGTAAGACATGACTTACAAATCCAGCTACTCTACAGGGTTCAGGTACTTCATGTAGGCTACTGAAAGGTGCCACCCTCCCTATGGGATTTGATGTCCAGATCCTTTCCTTAGCAAATGTGTCCACACCTTTCACTTGTTCAAGGACACAGGCATAAAAGCGTAGGAGAGAAGAGGATGTAACAAAAGGGGTGTTGTCAAATACTTTGTATTGCAGCTATTCAGTCAAGATCCCACTGGCTGAGTGGGATTCAAAGAAGTAAGGGACAAAATTCTCCTATCTCCTGTTTAAAGAAATTATCTAGGAGTGGTATGAGCTGCAGATGTGACTTACAAACTCTTCTAAATAATTGCTTCTGTGTTTTCCAAGAAGTAATTAGTGGACACAAAAAAAAAGGTCTTTAGAAGGGTCCACTGGACTGCTTTGGGCAGACATATGTACCTATGTTTCTTTTACAAATTGCAAGTTTTCTTCTGTCTTCAACAAACACTGTAATCTTTAAAATGGGGGGGAAAATGACAGTGTTGTTAATTCACCTAATTTACATGTTTAAGGATTATTAAACAAATTATTCTGGAAAATGTTGGGAGTAAGTGTTGCAAGCTTTTTTACATACATTTATATAGAATTATGTAGGCCTTGGCTAGTTTCAAACTTTTACTAATGCATTTCCCCTTTTCAGTTCCATCATTCAAATAGTACCCCAAATGTGGAGACACAAGTATTTGTACAACCACACAAAACATAGCACTTACTACAATAAACAGCTTCAGGAAAATCACTATTTTGCCCCAGCTTGAGCCTGGAATCATCTTCAAATGCAACAGCTGCATGGTGTGTAGAATAAAGAACATGCACATGGATACAAATCACTTCCAGCTAACTTTTTATGATATGCCTTTAAACCGTGTTTGTGGCTGAATATGTAATTAGTGTATTGAACAGATGGAGTTAGCTGAGATACTGAAGTGCCCATAAAATGACTCATGCCACCTAGTGCTTGCACGCTGGAATATAATTTGCTCACCAGAGTTTTGCCTCCATGAAGAATCCTCCTCATGAATGGAGGAGAGCGGTAGAGAAGAATGTTTTATAGCCCTGGTCTCTAGTAAGAGCCATGCTCAAGGAGCAACTGCTTCATCAATCAAATCTAAATGACAAAGTGTTTCATAATCATAATGGCAAGCCCTCAGAAGCAAACCAAATTTAAGTGTTTCCCAGGAAAGCTCAAAAAGGTTTGTCTGCTGTGAATGTTCTTACAAAAAGAATTAAAATATACGTGCCTTTTGCTTGGTTTCTCCGCAACAACTATGAACACTTTCAAGGTCTGGAAAATATTTCAAAGTAGCAGATAAGTAGTAAGTGCAGAGAGGCTCAACTCCACTGTGCCAGACATTCACATCTGTGTTGTAGCTTAAATCAGTGACAGAGACATGGCATACCCGTCACTATGTGTCAAAGTGAAAGCAAAAATGTGATTCAGGAAGTTTGGGCTCTTTTCTAGGCTACAGCACTGGGGAACTCTTTTGCTATTGGCACCCCACACTTCAGTTTTCCCATATGTAAAGTAAGGATAATAAATTATACTTTACACAACGGCCATGGGACTTAGCTCATAGTTCACTAGCTCCTGAGTGCATGCCATGGTCTGCTGGAATATGCAGTAAAAACTAGCAAAAATTAGCATTAGTTCTCAGTACCAGTTAGATTATCAGCAACAAAAATTATCAATTTTGTCATTCTTTATTCCTTAACATCTTCTGATAAGCTAAGAATTTCTCCAAATCCATCCTGCAAGCTGCTTTTTGTGGCTGAACCTTGTGTCCGGACACTTGTGAAGTCTGTTGGTTACAACTGCTACGCCACTTACAAACAACTTCCCTGAATGAGGGCTGGGCAATGTAATGATGTCTCAGTCTAGAAACCACTACGAATCATATTTTCTAAGTTGTTAAGTCTCCAATTTGCAATAGAAGAGAGGGTTATATAGGCCTCTTCTAGAGTAGCATTGCGGTCACTGACCACTGACTCTGAGTCAGGCCTCCATGCCCTTTACACATGGAGTTCAATCCTCTATTCTTCAGTGAAATAATTTATCCTGAAAGCATACAAAAGCATATATGTTTAAAATTACCATGAAAAACAAATAGGTGAGCTATTTGAAGTTTGTATTTTTTTCCCCTAAGAGAGGGCATGAATAATTTTACAAGAATTATGCTTAAAGGATCATCAGATGCATGATCAATTATAGAAACTTGTTTCATGAATTCTAACAAGAGACTCATTTTTTACCTTAAAAAAAATTAGAATAACCAATGTTTCTTTTAATTTAAAAAAATACAGAAAGAAATTTCAGCATTTTCTTTCCTTACAGGGTGTGGAGACCCTGGGAAAAGGGCTGCAGTAAGTGAAACAGCTACATGTGACACTCACATTTTTTGTCTTAGAAATGCTTTTGGTTTTGTTTTTTTTAAATAAAAGTCACTGCAGATCTGCGTCTAATCTCATTCAAAGCATGACAAATACTGGATAGACTATAAGAATAAGAAAATTCTGCCCATTAGCCTTGTTGTCTCTCATATTCCAAGTTGTCAAGAGGGTTAGAAACGTGGCAAAGACAACACAGTTCAGCTGAGTAGTTGAAAAGGGAGGGCAATTTCTACACATGCACACACAAAATTGAGAGAGGGAGGGGAAAAGGAAGGGAGAGAGGAAGGAGGAGAGGCAGGGAAGGAGGGAGACAGTATCAAACCAATCCCATTTTCTCAAGCTTGAAACAGGTACATAAAATAATGAAACTTTCCTAGCAGAAAGTAAAAGCAATTAGCAAATTGTAAAGAAAAAATGTTTTTCTAAGAAAAACAACATAGCAGATGGCAAACTGTGTGTGCTATAGTTTGTTCAAAAGTAATAAAAAAGTAACTATGATAAAATAGACAGCATAAAACAAGAAAAGAAACAACTTCTATTAGCAGAAAAGTATAATTAAGATACTTAAAGTGCAGAAAAATGTAAAATGTGCAGAAAGATCAGGTTTATTGAGAATAAATCCAATTAGAATGGAGTTCCTTGCAGCAGTTATAAAGGAGCTAGCCTCTCAGTAAGGAAACTACAATATACTGTAAGTATTTTATATACATTAGTATTGTGAAAAAATAATTGCTGAGCACTATTTTTTTTCCATATGAAATACAGTATGCATAGAAAGAGATACTTAAAATATATTACAGCAATTTTGATAGCAAAGATTTTTTTTCCAAGACATATTAAGAAATGCAGATGAAAGTCTATTTAAAACTGCCAGCCATTATTGTTTTGATAAATAATAAATCAACAATTTGTCAATTATTTGAGCACACACAAAGTTAATGCACACTTGAAGGACCAGCTGATGCATGACTCTGTATTTGCTTGAATTTTGAGTGATACATTTACATGCCTGTCCTGGGTTGAGCCAGGATGAAGCTAATTTTACTTGTACTGACTTTTTTTTCTTCAGTAAGCTTTCTTTTAACTAGCAACAAGAGTTCCAGCTAGTGGACTGATAACACTGGAATGTTTATGTTTCTGCTGAGGCTCCAAGGTCGCTTCTTAGCTCTGCTGCCACACGGGCTACCGGAGCAGCAGAGTTGTATCTGTGATCCCCCCGTAGGGGAGCTGGACTAGACAGACAGCAGAACTGACCAAAGTTATTCCATTCCACATATTTACGTAAGCTCTGAGGAAGGTCAGAGATCACAGAAGACAACCTCCTTCCAGCTTCTTCTTCCCTTCTCTTCCGTCCATGGCTGGCATCCAGGGAGGACTCCATCCATCCATCACTGTCGACCCCAGGCTCAGCCCTGACCCTCATAACTCTCCCCACAGCCCTGTCTGCTCTGCTGTTATCTCAGACAGCGGGCTGAGACTTCTTGGGACTGCTCACTGGTGGGGGTGGGGGGAGGCAAGGGACTTTTTCACATTCCTGAATATACTTGTATATAATTGTACATATAATTAAAGCTGTCTAATTTCGTTTTCAATCCAGCAAAGTCTCTCTCCTAATTCTCTCTCCTTCCCTACCTGGGTGGGAGGGGGAGGGGATCGAGAGCATTGTTGTCTCTGGTTTATTTTTCGATTCTGAGTAAAACTGTGACAATGCCAAAGAATATATTCTCTGCAACTGAAAAGAAGCAAATGAAAAAGTCATGTAAAAGCTTTGAAGGATTAAAAAAAAAAATGGTTGGACCATAATGAGGTCATTAGAACACCTAGAAAAAAATAAGTTCAAAGGTCCATATCTCACTTTTCAACCTCTTACCAAAATAGGGATAAGAAAAACTATCTTCCTGTGAGCAGCCTGCTTCAAATTTTTGTACTCGGGAATTGTTACAACCTCCCCCTCTGTGGTGCATGACAATGGCCACTGACAGCAACAGCGCACTGCCTCAGCTGCATTAATCTGGTACAGCAGCAACTGTGACTTTGGCATCCCCCTGCAGGGACCAAGGGCAGGTGGGTCAGGCAGCATCGGTGCTGCTCTAATCTCGTGCTGGTATCTCAGCTGGGCTTTTGAAGAAGAGCAGGTGCTGCATAACGCTATAGCCAGGAATTCACATCACCTCTGGACTGACCCAAGAGATTTAGAGAAAGCATAGCTTGCAGAATCTAGGCAAAATATCTGTAGTCATCTTTCCCACTGATCCTCTGCTGAAACTATTTTAAGGATTGACTTGGCCTTTTACGTTGATACATGATGATGTTCATGGGGCAGTGATAAAAGGAATCTTTAGCTGTGGCCTATTCAGACACTGTATCATAAAATGGTTTGGTTTGGAAGGGACGTTAAAGATCACCTAGTTCCAACTCCCCTGCCATCAGCAAGGACACATCCCACTAGACGAGCTTGCTCAAAGCCCCATCCTGCCTGGCCTTGAACAATTCCAGGGAGGGGACAGCCACAACTCCCCTGTTTCCAACCTATTTCTAGTGTCTCCCCATGCTCACACTAAAGAATTTCTTTCTAATATCCAATCTAAATCTACCCTCTTTCAGTTTAAAACTGTCCCCCCTTGTTCTATCACTACATGCCCCTGCAAAAAGTCCCTCCCCAGTTTTCCTATAGGCTCCCTTCAGATACTGGAAGGCCACTATAAGGTCTCCTGGGAGCCTTGTCACTTCCAGGCTGAAGAACCCCAACTCTCTCAGCCTGTCTTCATAGGAGAGATGCTCCAGCCCTCTGATCATCTTTGTGGCCCTTCTCTGGACTCACTGCAATGACTCAGTATTTTGGGAGGTTGTTTGGTTTTTTTCCTAGCATTATCACTTGAGAAACAATTTTTAAAGAAGTAATATGTAAGAGGAAAGGGCCACACAGAATAAATTAAGGATATTTATTCTGTTCTCAGATGGTACGATGAAAGTATATATGCTTATAGGAGGCATAAAAAAGAAATATTAAGAGCTCCTTCTTAAGAAATATTTTTATTGCCAGTAATTTTTGCATAGATGAGACTGGAATGGCACAAGCAGGTTTTAATCTGAATCTCTTTACACATTTTTAACAGTGTGTCATAATATAAGCATTGAGAAGGTGAAAAGTTTTTCTTCTTGATTGAAACCTATGAGCCTTTGCTTCCTCCAAGCCTATATTTAAAAACCTGACACATTCATTGTGAATATGTTCAAATTAATTTTTGAGGGGGAAAAAAAAAGACCCACCTGATGCCTATGACACATCAGAATACAAGAAAAATATGAGATTTTAAAGAATAAAATAGTAATGTCACAGATGAAATGGCAGATAAGTGCACACAGAACAGAGGAAAAAGACAGCAGTCCCTGCCACATCTGATTTAACCTGATCAGCTCTAACTGTTGCTCAGTGAACTACAAACTCTGTATAAAGATGTTTGGCAAAAAAAAAAAAAAAGGGGTTTCAACAAAGTAGGTGAAAAAGAAATGTATCGAATATTGATTAGCAAATGGCTACTTGGGAAATGGTGTAGGTGCAAGTTACTGCTTCTGTTAGGAAACCGCTCTAGACAGGGTCATCCCTACAAGGCCATTGTCCACTCCCACTCTTCTGTTTCAGTCTTCCCTCTATCAAAACACTACCCTGGTCTTGAGACAGTGTCCTGTTAAAAACTCTATGTTGATAGCAAGTGGTTTTCATTTTGATGAGCTTGCTGCTGTGTATTTTTTAGGCAGTCCTCCAATAATTCCCAGCTCTGACTATTGTCAGGATGAAGACAACAGCTGGAGTTTGAAGAGAGTCTTCTCATCAGAGGCTCATAACCTGCACAGTCACAGCCTGTTTCTTGACAGCTGATAAGAATCAAAGTTCTGATTTTCAGCACAATTAGCCCTATCTTAGTTACAGGGTTATTTGGCATTCACAGGAGTAATAAGTTAAACTTTCTCACAGATATCATTAACACTCACATTACTATGCAGAAAGAATAATTTGATTGACACTGACAAAACTTGTGTTTTACAGCAGTAGTTACTCTGTTCTGTGCTGCACCTACATCAAACAACATCTTTGATGGCTCATAAACTACAAGTGGTGAAAAAAACCCATGAAGTCAGAGCAGGAAATTCAGTCAAAAAGTGCACTACATTGGCAAACAGCAGACTACAGCATGTTAACTATACCTCCAGTCCTCCCTGAAGCCCAGAAGGCTTCAGGAATCAAAGGCATGGCACTGGTATCCATTCATGTATTTTAAAGATTTGCTTATTCTACTTGGAATATTCAATTTTCTTAAATTCTTGTTGTTTAAAAAAAATCAAAATCTTCTAATATTTTTTAAAAATAAAAGCAGTAACCATCAACTTGCTTCAAGAGAGCAGGCAAAACAGTTCATCTGAAGAGGTTTTCAGGGCAAAACCCAGGAATTTACATCCATGAGTCACATTAATTATTACAGTCTTAGTAAATTAATTGGATTGTAATTTTGGTTTGCTTTTTATGTTATTATCAGTGGAAAGTAGTACGTAAGAGGTACTGCTCAGAAAATGAACAAGTAAAAATTTCAGAAGGATAATAAGAAAAGCAGAAACTATGGTTTTCTTGAGAGTTTGGGTTGAGGTTTTTTTGGAGATTAATTACAAATAGCTAGGCTTTTATAAATTAATCCATAAAAATTGATGCACTCTATCCTACCATCAAGCAACCTGGTTCTCATAGAGCTGCTGTAATTTTTTTTTAACCACTATGATGTTTCTTGGGGATTCAGTGCCCCAAAGTGTGGCAGGATAGATGTCAGCGTTCTTGGAGGGCTGATCACAGACAGCAGAACAGTTTATATGATCTGCATTTAAACCCATTTTTTTCTAAGCAGGATGCATTAATTATTTCCTCTTAATCCATGAGGTTCAAAGCACTTTTTTTGTGTGTTTGTATCCTACAGATATTACACAGTACTTTCATATATAACATATGCACTCTTTTGGTATTCTTCAACTTCAAAACCTAAGAAACAACTGATCTGATGGACTAACGCTTTAGAAAGCTCTCTTTCTAAAAGAGTTTGCTTTGCAATTTTGTAAAATCAGAATAGATTAATAGCAAAATAATCAGCAGAAGAAAAAGTGAGGGTTTTCTCCTTTGAAAAACAAATAGCTAATATGGCTATTCCCCTAAAAAAAAAAAAATCAGAAAATAATTTAATACAGGGCTTTTTTCCTAGGAATATTACCCTTTGGTAATTTGCAACAGGTTTAGCAAATACAATATCCTCTCTCTCCATTCCTTTTCCAAGGACAATATCAAGAAAAAGAAATCCCCAGAACATATTATTGCCAGAAGGCTGATCTGTTTTGTGTGCTCCTGACATTATTTACTGTAAATTATTTAACTTGATCAGGGAATTTATTTAAACATTAAAACTACATGAAAATTCAGAAACAATTGTACATAGAGCTAGAAGCAGTAGATTCACAGAATCACAGAATGTTAGGGGTTGGAAGGGACCTCTGAAGATCATCAAGTCCAACCCACTGCCAGAGCAGGACCAAAAAAATAGGGCAGGTCACTCAGAAAGGCATCCAGACAGGTCTTGAAAATCTCCAGAGAAGAAGACTCTGCATTCATTCTACAGTTAACTAGCAACAAGGTGTAACATGCCCTGCAATATTATTACTATTACTCGGGGTAGGGCTTTAAAAACCATTAAGGCGTATCTAGATTTAATGAAGTGAGAAGAAGTGTTTCTGGTATTGGTCTACCTCCCATAAAGAGAAAAAAGGAGCACTTCCTCAGCTGCCAAGGTAATAGCCAACTGCATAATAAACATGCACTTACTGAACAACACACTCCATTTAGAAGAATACTAAGTCCTGGACACAGTAAAAAATAGATCTATAAAACCAAGGTAATGTGGTTTCTCACCTAAACTTTACAAGTAATTTTTAGATTAAAGGGCATTCAGTTTACAGATTTGCCACAGGGAAAAACTAAAAAGACACAGCTATTGCCATTTAATCTTAGCAAACAGAGTATTACAATGAAATGACAGACAGGCAGATTCGTAGATGAAGAAAGATGTGACAAATACACATATATATGTTTCTTATGTAAACACCAGGTATGTACAGTAAATCTGGAAAATGAGCTTTGCTTAATCATAACTGCTGATTCTCTGTATATGCTCATATGACTGTGTATTTTCACATATTACAAAAAAATGGAGATTCTCATTCCAAACTTAGTCTGGTTTTACAATACTAGCTAAACTAAATCTTACTCCATTAAAAAAAATATGGCAATTATGAACAAACACATCATCTGTCACGATCCGGTATTCGGATACGTGGCAATTTTTTATAAAGGTGATCCCAAATGGTGAAATTAAGACGCAAACGAGGTCAGATGTCACGCACACAACAAACTTTTATTAGAGCAACACAGCAAAGGTCCCTAGAGCGGATAGGACAGGCAGGAAAACAGGGACAGAAAAGAAAGGAGAAAGCAGAGAGATAAGAGGACAGCAAGCGAGAGAATAGTTACCACCCACGGTCCAGCGATGTCGTCGGTGGGGAAGTGGTTCCTGGTGGGGAAGTGCTTCAAATGCACCCACAGAGTCCCAGATTTTTATACAGTTCTTGCCCACTGCACCCCCACTTTTCTCCCTGCGTCAGGGAAAAACTCCTATCTTCTCAGTCCTCTGAGATTGGGGGGGGGGTAGGTCTGGGCTAAGTCCTGCAGATAGTCTTTGTTTGGAGATCTCTGCATACAAAAAGGAGGTCGAGACAACTGGCACCACAGGCCTAGTTTATTGCAGTGGTTTTGGTCCTAGGAGGTGGCACTCTTTATCTTGTCCTGCTAAGTTGGTGGCTTTCATGAGATATCAAGGTCTGGTTATCACTGGATATCCTGCTCCCAGAGCCAGCTGTAGATCTTTTTCTCCAAGCTCAGCATGTCCCACACTAAACTCCCCAGTTACTTGCTGCAGGAGGGGTGGGTGGGTTGCTGAGACATCTCTTTAGTTCATCAACAGCTGTTGTTTAACTCTCAGATGCCACAGGACAGACAACAGATATCCTGAGTGCCAGAGTCCATCACTTATCTCTTGGATTGTTCGAGACAAGCACTATACATTCTGAATGCCACATCATCTCTCCCATCAATTCTAGGATTGTCTTAAGCGCAAGTCCTATGAAACACGGCACAGGTGTCCTACAACACACTTTAAACTGACCCCCCTTAATATCAAATATAAATATAAATATATGTATATAAATATATCTATACAAAGATGTAACCACATCACTGACTCTTAGCCATGTATCCACTGAATCCCAGCCATGTATCCACATTGTATTTGTGCTTTGCACTCTCTCTTCCAGCTTAACAATTGGTGCATTAGAGATATGAAGATATAGTTTAAGAAAAGTTTATTATGTATTCTTTGGTTAAAAAGAATATTATATTCCTTTCTGAACTTTACATTACACTTGAGAAATACCACTAGGGTCAACAGGACACATTGTAAGGAAATCCATGGCTAAGCATTCAGCCTATATTCCTGCTGAGCTTCTCCAGACCCTACGCTCATCTGTGATGAACAAGAATCCATCTATTTTGGATGTTGCAACTTGAGTTTCTGTTCAGCACAGCATCCCTTCTGACCTAAAATAGAGATTCTGAATTGACAGTCCACAGACCACAGAATATGGAAAATTCATCCACCACAGACCATACTCATGACAGCTTTCTTTCCCGGCTCACTATGCAACTAGCAATGGCCACAAACAGCACGTTGGGATATTACAATAGGACATAGGTAAAAGCTTCTTCACTAGTAGTGTGTGGCTAATAGTGTGGCACTGAACCAGATACAGAAGTAAAGTATATCCATCTTGGAGATTTTCAAGACTTGGAAGGATGAAGCCACAGCTGACCTGATCTATTGTTGGAAAGCTGACAAGGAGTTTGGACCAATGACCTCCAGAGGACCCTTCCACCTTCTGTGGTTCTCTGAAAACTGTGATGACAATATTCTTGATCTATTTGGACAGAGTAAAAACACAGGAATAAACTTGGCAGAATATACACTTTTCCCAGTGGATTTTATTATTCTGCTGATTGAAAGGGACATTATTAGTGAATTTACAGCTCTTGCAGTTCTTGTCATTTACAATGAATTCACAGTACAGTAAGAACAATGACAAGACTGCCACTGCATTCCTGAGAGAAGCTCTAACCTGAAAAATGGGAAAAAAGAGAGTAAGTCCCATGTTCATCACAGACTTTCTATCTAATTTATACCTTCCTAAGGTACTGCCTCCAGACCTTTCATGTGGAGATAGCTTGTGACTGGCTTCTTCTATTGTAAGGTATCCTCAATCTAATCCTCTAGTGAATGACAAAGCAACTAATCTAACATGGGTAACACACTTTCAAAATTACGTTTAGTAGAGCCACTTATAGCAACATCTTTATCTTATGTCGTGTGGTCCGTTTGAACTCAGACAACCTGTATACAAGTCACAATGGCAACTGGTGGGAGCACTCTCTTGTACCGGCATTAAATTGCCAGAGAAATGTATGTGGAAGGGCTGATCTCATAAAAATAATTTAATGATACTTCAATTGCATACATGACACGAGTCACCAAGAGCAGCCCTTTGGAGCTGGTCTGTTGTACAGAAGAGCGGCAGAGCAGCTGATCATGGCATAACAGAGGGGTTTCCCAAGACCAGGAGACATCTGGACAGTGGTGTAACCCTCCCCAGAGCTGGCATCTCTCGTGAGAGAGGTGGGCAAGGCATGGGCAGGACTGCACCCACAGCTACCAACCTCCTTGCTTTAAGAAGCCTCAGGCAGTGCTCGGTGTTCCTGGCCCACCAAGCAAGGTTGAGCCAAGGGGGCATCATGAGTCATCTGAGCGTGCCATGGCACTCCCAGCAGTTTGTCGCCCAGCTAGCACCAGCCATGGTTGCCACTGGGGCCAAAGCTGTTATCAGAAGAAATGTGGCAACCCAGACAGAGGTCCCACACAAACATGCAGGTGTTCAGGTCTCCAGCTGCAGCAAGTGCCAGAGCCTGGCACTTGCAATGGAGGTGGCACAGACAACACCTGTGTTCGATGTGACCAGGTGAATGATCTGCTCAGCCTGGTGGCAGAGCTGAAGGAGGAAGTGGAAAGGCTGAGGACTACAAGGGAGTGTGAGAGGGAGATAGACTGGTTGAGTCAGACCCTCCCATCCCTGTGGCAAAGGCATCAGGTTCCACATGAAGCATAGGATCCCCTACCCTCTTGCCACCAGGTAAGAGGAGGGGACCTAAGAGATGTGGGGGAATGTAAATAGGTCCCTCCTTGGGGATGCAGGTGAATCTCCTGCCAGCTTCCCTTACCTCCCCAGTTATGGCTGCGCAACAGGTATGGGGCTTTGGAAATTGAGGGCCAGGCGAGTGAGGATGGAGAGGAAGGTCCACCCAGGAAGACATCCAGGATGAGTCAGTCAACTCCATACCTTAGGACTAATTCAGTCAAGAAAAAAAAAGGGATAATTGTGGTAGGTGATTCCCTTCTGAGGGGAACTGAGGGCCCTATATGTCAGCTGGATGGCATGATCAGGTGCACAGGTAGTGTTTTCCTCAATCCCTTCAGTGGCAGGGAAGTGTACTGAAAGAAACAGGAAAACACATCAAATGAACTCATGGCTTTGGAGGCTGGTGCTACCAACAGAATTTTGGGTTTTTTGATCACAAGGAGGTTTACACGGCACCAGGTCTACTGGCAACAGATGGGGTTCAGATATCTCAAAGGGGAAAAAGGATCCTCATGCATGAATTGGTGGGGCTCATAGAAATGTCTTTAAACTAGCCTCTAAGAAGAGAATGGAACTGGGCTGACCAGAGAGGAGCCTGTCTGCGGCAGGCCAGTGCTTGTCAAATGGCGTACTGGTGAGACCTTTCAATCTGCCATCTCAGTGGAGGTGGGGGACATTGATCCATGTGGCAGCAAAAATAAAAGGCTTATTGACAGGTTTGTAACTGTGGAAGCAGCCGAGAATGGTCAGGTAGGTATTAGGGCTCCCCCGCAAAAAACAGTGGCAGGATCAGTAGCCCAGCTGAAGTGCATCTACACCAACACAAGCAGCATGGGCAAAAAACAGGAGGAGCTGGAGTCCGTTGTGTGGCTGGAAAACTATGATATAGATGCCATTAAGGAAACTGGGTGGGATGATTCACAGAACTGGAGTACTGCAATCAATGGCTACCAACTTTTCAGAAGGGATAGATGAGGAAGAAGAAGCAATGAAGTGGCCATCTGTATTAGGGAGACACATGAATGTCTGCAAATTAAGCAGGGTGATGATAGGGTTGAGTTATTATGGGTAAGAATAAGGGGGAAGGCCAACAAGGCTTATATCATGGTGGGAGTCTGTTATAGACCACCCAACCAGGATGAAGAGGCAGATGAAATTTTATAAGCAGTTGGGAGAAGTTTCATGATTGCTACACCTTGTTCTCATGGGGGACTTCAATTTCCCAGATGTCTGCAGGAAATCCCGTATAGCAGAGAGAGAACAGACTCAGAGGTTCCTGGAGTGTGTGTAAGATAACTTCCTAATACAACTGGTGAAGGAACCAAACAGGGAAGGTGCCCTCCTGGATCTGCTTCTTGTGAACAGAGAACTTGTGGGAGAAGTAACAGTTGGAGGCCGCTTAGATCATGGCCATCATGAAATGATAGTTTTCAATTCTCAGGGAAGTAAGAAGAGGGGTCAGTAAAATTTCCACCATGGACTTCAAGAGGGCAGACTTTGGCCTGTTGAGGGGACTGATCAAAAAAATCCCTTGGGAGGCAGTCCTGAAGGGTACAGGAGTCCAGGAAGGCTCAACATACTTCAAAAAGGTAGTCTAAAAGGTGCAGGAGCAGGCTGTCCCCATGTGCTCAAAGATGAGTCAGTGAGGAAGAAGACCAGGGTTGCTGAATAGAGAGCTTTGGCTGGAACTCAGGAACAAAAAGAGAGTTTATGGTCTTTGGAAGAGGGGGCAGGCCTCTCACAAGGACTACAAAGATGTAGTGAGGCTATGCAGGGAGAAAATTACAAGAGCCAAAGCCCAACTAGAACTCAAGCGCACTACAGCTATTAAAGACAACAAAGAATGTTTCTATAAATGCATCAACAACAAAAGGAGGATGTGGAGAATGGTCTGTCTTCTTCCTCCATATAAGACTAAATAAAATGCTTTTTAAGCCAGCAGAGGCGACTTTTGCTGATTACTCAAGGACAGACAAGAACAGACCTGCCTGTTCTACTGATAGGGCCAAAGGCAAGAAGAAGAATACAGAGGTTGTGATAAACACAGTAAAATGGACAACAGGTGATGGACTACCCCTAACAATGCCCGCCTTGGCTTTGAACCCATGAATGCTAATTGGCTTTGGGCCTTATTAATATGTTAATAAGAAGAGTGCATTGTGGCACTAACTTGAACAGTGACACTAAGTTAGACGGGGTCCCTGGAATATAAAAGGCAACAACTTTTGCTGGTCCTGTGTGGCCTACTCAGGGCGCCACCCACAGAGAGCCTGCCTGCCCCCCCCGCCGGGGAGCTGCCTGCCTGCCGCGCTGCCGCCGGAACGCCGCCGCCGGGGAAGCTACCTGCTGCTGCCGGGACACCGCCGCCGCTACTGCCTGACCAGGGCCTGCCCGCTGCCGGGACACCGCTGGCGCTAACAGAAGCCCCGCTGGCGGGAAGCCGCCGCTGCCGGGAAAGCCACCGCCGGAGAGGCTGGACTCTGCTGGGGTCACCGCTACTACGGCTGCCGCCGCTACCTGAGCACCGGCCGCAGGGAAGCTGCCTCAGAACCTTCCCCACCCCCCCCTCCCGAGCTTGCTCGCCGGAAAAGGAGCTGCAACTCACACCGAGACCTCACGGGAGGGTAACAAAACCGTGCACCCTATCCCTTAAATCCCTGGCCTCACCGCGGTCCCTGTCCTCATACTCGCCACATATCGTGACCTCTGAAAGAGGATTTTCATCAGGTTCGCTCTCCGCCCTTTTACTCCATTTGATCCTTGCACCCCTCCCTCGGAGTGTGCATTTAATAAGGGCGTATTACTTTTGAATTACTTTTACCTAATATATCCATCAGTCTACCTTTCCTGAACCCTTGTCCCTTAGTTTGGCTTTTCCCGTAATAAACCGGTTAATTCGTAAATTTAATTTGGTGTCAGTAACCATTCGTGGGCGTGGTGAGGGCGGCATCTTTCCGCTCTAAAATACAGTCCTGAAGTGGCTGTTCCTCTGTGCGAGGCGAACGCCGCTTGCAGCCCTCGGTCTCTTTTAAAAATCCCTCTCAATAAAAGAGGAAGTCGCGGAAGCCTCCTGACTGCCGGCGGCCCGCCACTGCAGCCGTGGGACTGTGACAGAGGACTAGGGGAAATCTCCATCCTTTATTGGATGCGGGGGGAAACACAGTGACAAAGGATGAGGAAAAGGCTGAGGTGGTTAATGCCTTCTTTGCCTCAGTCTTTACCAGTAGAACTAGTTGTTCCCTGGACACTCAGCCCTGTGAGCTGGAGGACACGGAGAGGAGACAGAATGAAGCCTTCTCAGTCAAAGAGGAAATGGTCAGGGACCTGCTGCAACACAAACTTACACAAGTCTATGGGGCCAGCTGGGTTGCACCCAAGAGTACTGAAGGAGCTGGCGGATGTGCTTACCAAGCCTCTTTCCATCATTTAGCAGAAATCTTGGCAAACTGTGGAAGTCCCAACAGACTGGAGGGTGGCAAATGTGAATCTACAAGAAAGGCCTGAATGAGCATTTGGGAAACTACAGACCTGTCAGTCTGATCTCGGTGTTGCAAGCAGGTCTAGGGAGGTGATCCTCCCCCTGTACTTGGCACTGGTGAGGCCCCACCTCAAGTACTGTGTTCAGTTTTGGGCACCTCAATACCTGCACTGAGCAGGTGCAGAGAAGAGCAAGTAGACTGGTGAAAGGCCTAGAGAACAGGTCTTATGAAGAAGGGAGTGAGGGAACTGGGGCTATTTAGTCTAAAGAAAAGGAGGCTGAGGGGAGATCTTATTGCTCTCTACAACTACCTGAAAGGACACTTTAGACAGGTAGGTGCTGGTGTCTTCTCACAAGTAAATAGTGATAGGACAAGAGGGAACAGCCTAAAGCTACACCAGGGGAAGCTTAAGCTAGACATTAGGAAAAAAATTTTCTTTGAAAGGGTTGTCGGGCATTGGAACAGGCTGACCAGAGAGGTGGTTGAGTCAACATCCCTGGATGTGTATAAAAGTCTTATAGATGTGGTGCTTGGGGATCTGGTTTAGGGGTGAACATGGTAGATTAGGGTTAAAGGTTGGACTTGATGATCTTAAAGGTCTTTTCCAATCTAAATGATTCTATGACTCTATGATTCTAGGATTTTTTTCCATATATATATATACACACACAAAAAAAAACCAACACCCTATAATAAGAAGCCAGAGATTTAAGAGGAGAATGATTATTTGCACAGCCAAAAAATTATTCAAAATCATACTTTCTGTAATCTTTCAAGCACGTTGTAGAGGAGAAAATTTTGTTGACAAAGATTACAACTGGCAGACTGTGAACAGCTATAACAGCAATGGCTATTTAGGCCAGCTCTGGTACTAGTGTTTACTCTCCTGAGAGAATAGTTACCTTCCCAGAGGAAGTCTATAAAGATGTTAATTATAAGTAAATTGATTTTGTTTATTCTTGTATGGCAACCTAATGTGAGGCATTACAACAGTGCTAGAAGATTAAATGAGAACAAGAAACTATGTATAATGTATCTTTTCGATTGCTCCTGGATTTTACAATTCTAGGTCTTGAAACAGGTGGGTTTTGTTAACTTCAATGGGCATATGTCTAGTTTTACATCTCTTTTCTGTGATGAGAGTATGTACAAAACCTGCTACTTTTCCATTTACATCATTACTTGCCAGCAAGTAATCAAGATTTTTATACTAAGCTGCAAATCGCTATCTAGGGAATTAATTAGATCTTATTAAACCATTAGAAAAGGGTGTCTTTTTTCTCCTTGAACTTTTTTTTTAATTACTTGTTACTCATGGTATTTTCTTTTTACTGTGCAAAAGGTTTAACTTTATTTTCAAAATGCATGCTGTTCCTCATTGTTAGGATAGCCATATTTACTTCTAACCCTAATTTTTCTGTCAAAAATGTAGCATTTAAAAGTTACATTTTAAGATGACATTACAACTCAGGTGAAGAAGACTAAAGAGCCTGACTTTTGAAATTTGCAATTGCTTGTCAACATTTGTGAATCATAAATTTTCCCCAGTATCATCAGCAATCACACTTAGTTTCTTTTTTTTCAGTTAACAGATTATCTGAAGTTTGCATGTTAAGTAATGCTGCAGAAATGACATTGGTTTCCAGTCCACAACCGTTTGACTAGAAATAAGGAAATGTATTGCATTTGCCTTTCTTTGCTGTGCCATCTAACACCCTTGGGGTTTCTTAGGTGAGGGGACTTTAAAAGAGAACATTTGTCCTAGCCAGCTGAAGCCAAGAAAGTGCCTTAAACCTATGCACATTAAATGACATAAAGCTCCATTCTATGTGATCTCTCTAGCAGATAATACAGATAACATTGCTTTCCACTATGCCACGGTCTGTGCATTTTTCTATACGTGTAGGCTGCCTGCTACTTCAAACAGCATCAGGAGACAGGTAAAACAGATTGCATGAGACATTTGCTGCAAAACTCATTGTAGCTGAGAAAACCTCCAGTTTCCTACAAAATGTAACAGGACTTAAATCTTGAGTAGATAAAACTTGAAACCTTTTGTTTGTTTGTTTAATCTCCAAGAGTCTACCTTAAGTTATTTTTAAAACTCCAAGTTGAAAAATTAATGTTATTTCCTTAATGAGATACTTATCTCAGGTGTGGCAAGGAAAGATATATTGCACATGTACGTAAGATCACTCATCACAAGGAAATCAAGATCCAGGGAGTTGAAAGAACTGGCATTGGAATATTGTACTGCTAAAACAGAATTATTTCAGAGAAAATAGCTGTAAGTACATATCTCTGTAAACTTAGATCTTAAAAAAATATATTATTTGGGACACAGTAATATTAAGAACATAGCATGGTTGCACTTTGATATATATTTCTGTCTCATTTCTCCTGTATTTTGATGCAGGAAACCAAGTATTTCATCTGGGTTACATCCTCAGCACCATTCTATAATAATAGAACTAATGACAGTTCTTTTTAAATTTATTGGGACACCTTACACAGAAGAACAATTATGCAAAGAATAGACAGTGCAGAAATTGAACTAAATATAAAGGATATCTACTTTATTGCATTCTCCACATTATGCAAGATACTGTGTCTAAAAAGGCACTAATATGCATGTTGCTATTATAACTGGAAATCTGAGTCCCTGTGTCTGCAGTCGTCAAAAGTGTTGTTGCAGGCAGAAAGAAACTAGACTTTGGAGGACTACTGAGAACTACTAATCTAGGAATGACATTAAAACATGCTGCTTCCCTTGGCATTTCCTCAAATGATCTGATGGATCCTTTATTGCAACTAAAAGTTTGACCTGGGATAGCACTTCAGCACCTTACTCCAAACCCCATTTTGCTAGGAGTGCCACTAGACCACAGAGGCCTGCCCCTATTTGATTACAAGCTAAATATAAAACAACATATATTCAGATAGTTGTGAGACTGTCATATCACTAAGACAGTATCAGCCAGCATAATAGCATACAGAATAAAATTTCTAGAATAATTGTTATTCAGTGTTAACTTAGCATCTTGGACTGATGCTAAGGGCTTCCTGCCATTTCTTTTTCTTCAAATGGAGCTCTGTGCTATTACTGCAGTTCAGCAGCATTTATTAAGTTCATTTTGCCCTTAAACCCAAATTGAGAATTAGCATTTTGTAACCTTACCCACTTATATGCTCCAGTATAAAGCGAAGCCAAAGTAGGTTCAAGGGATGAGAGAAATCCAGCTCATAAAATGTTAATTATTGCTCCTATAAAAATGTTAATTAACTCGAGTCTAAAATGCCAACAGAAATACGAGTGTCATCTTTGTTGTGAACTCGGGGATGCCGGTGGTCTGATATATCTTGCTCAAGAAAAAGGCATATTTACCAAACAGAAAACAAAACAGGATATTATTACCAATTATAAAAACTAACAATTCATTTTCTGACTTAGGAGTACATATATGAAAAAAGTAAATCTTAGAATACTGAGAAATCAGACTTCATCTCTGTTCTCCTGAACAAGCCACTGAACAGTCAACTGCAGTAACTGCACACATCATAGAAAGTTTCTTCAAACCCAAAAGTCATCATTTCAGAATAGACCTCTCAGCAGCCATTGAACAACCAACGAGGTGTACTGGCTCCTGTTTGTTAGTTTAGAATTGCTCAGTTTGATGCCTTTTCCTTGGGTATCCCTTTGCCTGTTGATGTTCACCATGATGAAAACAGCAGCATGACTCACAGGATGCCAAGGCAGTCCAGCAACTAATCACTCCAACTTCTTCAGCCCATGCATGGCATATTAGACACCAACAATACAGACCAAGAACCAACAATAAAATGAGGTGTTTCAGTGTTCAGTAAGACTCAGCCTTGGTAGTAGCAGACTAGTGGCCAGAAGACCTTCAGGACAAGTTCAGCACCAACTTCACATCCTGTGCATCTGAAATTAATTGCTGCTTTTCCAATGGCTTTAGTCAAGGCAGAACAGGCTGCTAGAAAGCTTAAAATAACCAAGTGACTTGACACAGACGTTTTTATTTTTCAAGAAAATGGTAAAAGGAAAGAAGAAAGGAAGGCATGAAAAAGGGAAAAATTCATGAATAAAGTATAGCAAAGAAATTATCTTAAGTATTGAAATAAAAAAAAAATTATTATCAGCCAAAAGAATTCTTATTGCAGCATATTGCAGTGAAACATATACACACACATTTACTATAAGGTGAGACGAAATATGCTTCATTCATTATTCCAGACTGACAACAGGGTAACAGTGAAGAAGTTTTGACTCATATCACTTAAAGAAAAAAAGCTTATGATAATAAGTTGTACTAAAAACATCCTTACAAAATGTTTAAACTTTCATGAAATGCTGTTCTTTCAAGTAAAGCACTTGAAAGTGAATTCTAAACCAAAAAATAATGCTTCTTTCTTATTCAAAAGAGACAAAAGATCATCTTTCTAAAGTGGTGCAATATGTAATCAATATCTGGCTATTGGACTCTACTCTTCACTGTTTGTTTTTTTGTGGGGGGATTTTTTCATTTCATTCTGATCCATTTTTAAGAAGACACTGATTTGAAAAAATGAAAAGCATTGTCTAGCAGCATGCAGAAATAACCTTCACCTTCTTCATGACTGCATCAGGCAGAGCTGTTGACATCCTGAATACATCTTTTGATATCAAGACAAATTGCTAAAATAAGTGTTATAGAGAAAACATATATTTATTGCTACTCTGTCATGGCTTGTCTGTTGAGCGAGTGGAAGTGGCTTGCATCACACTTTCCTTTTTAAAACCAAAACTGTTTATTGATCTAACTGGTGATTATGTGGTTACCTCAAATTTGCTACTGAGTGGACAGACATCTACATCACTGTTAAAATGTTGGCTTTCTTAGCCCATGGAATACGGGTCTAGTAACCATCACAATTTCTTGCCAAAGAAGAATTAACCACCTGCATGTGCCAGACCACAGATTAGACAGAAAATCTCACTTTCCATCTGTCACTCCAATACATTTCACATGGACTAAATAATGTTTTAAAAAATTGTTGGGTTTTTTTGCTTTTTTTTCCAGGTCACATACTTCAACTTGACAAGTTTCCTTGTGTTTGGTTTTGAATGAAAATATAAGTGTGTACTCAAATTCATAAGGGTTTAACTGCATAAGTTAACAATTACTCAGAACATGTTCTTCCCTTAATGACGAGGCTCAGCATAGCTTGAAATATGTGTATCTTTATACTTTACCTCTTGTGTATAACCTTTGACAATACTGTCTTAATCCTGGAAAGATAAGCCTCATGTTTAGTTTATATACACATTCATTTCTAGAGCACTGCAAATGCACATGGTGCTAAGAAAGCAATCTCAAGAGACAATGTTCCATTCCCAAAGGGCTTTAAAGTTGTACATGGTAAAGAAAGAACAAACAAGGGGAAAAAAAGACAGTAAATTGTCTGGATAGTGGGGGTTTTGTACAGGAATATTTCACTGAATCAGACTTCAGCAGTTTCTTCAAAATCAGGCTGGACTCAAGTACTCCAGCATATATAATACTAACTTCTCAAGAAAAACTATATTTTATACTGAGTGAAGAACAAGAAGATCAGGTATAATTAGAGAGCAAGGAGAATAGAGAATCTATCAAAGTAAAGATAGAAACTGGTGCAGTTACGTATAGTCTAATTGATTGAAAAGCAGCAGCTTAGACTTAGACATCAGTGAAGGATGGGAACAGCAGCAAGGGGCTACAGGAGGGAAAGCAGAAGAAAAGGAAGTCTAACAGCTAGTCTTTAACTGAACAAATGGAGAGGAAGAAAACGAACATAGTGGAGAAGAAAGGAGTGGCCACAAAGGAGAGCCAGACAGAATACAAGTTTGAGGCTGTGGATGAAAGGGTGAATTTCAAAGATCTCTTTCCCGCAGGAGAAAATATCCAACTTAACAACAGCAGTTTCTTCCCATGTAAATGAACTCTTTTGAGAGAATAACCATTGCTAGTTATGCATTACAAAATATAACTGTTGAAACATAAAACTTTCAGCCCGTTATATTTATGTGTTTTGCCATGATTTTAAACAGGAAAATGAAGCACTAATATGCTGATTGACTGTGAATTATAATGCCAATTAGACAAAGCAGACAGCTAAACTCCAGTTCTATAAATGTGACTGCAGGAGAGAATGAATTCTCTGCTAGAGTTTGCTGGTATAAAACACAAAATTCAGAGAAACACCAGGCTGACCCAGCTACCACTGACTGTACTCTTTATTGCACAAAGGGAAAATACTTTCAGGTTCTTCAGATCATGAAAAAAAGTTAAGGGGATGAGCAAATCTGGGACAAATTAGCCAACTAAAGCATTAAAACGAATCAACTTGCCTCCCATCTGCTTTCATTACATACATTGAAATAAAAAGCACAATTGTCTCATCCATTTTTGTCTGGTTCCAAATAAGTCCAGAGAGCCCTATACTGAGTCAAACAAAACCAAATGCATAGTTTTTATAAATAGTTACCAGTGTGCATTTAGCACGTTATGGGCCCTATAAAATGCACTAACAGCAGTATTAATTCAAGTGTTTTAATTACTATAATATCTGCTGTAGCTGTAATCACTGTAGTATTTTGAACTTAACCTACTGCTACGGCCTCAAGAAAAACTGATTATCTGGGCTTTACAGCTTATGTCAAAAGTCGTCGAAGGTTTACACATTTTTCCACTACTCTTTTTAAAAAGTGAGAAAAATGTGCAAATGAGCCAATACCCAAGAATATGAAAGGAGAGAAAAGCTAAGTCATTACAGTAGAGTAAAACAAAAGTAATAAGATAAATAGCACGATGTCATTTTGAGTCAGGATTAATTCACATGGAGTTTTTGCCACACTCAGGACCTGACTTACATATGTCTGCAAAGATCCCATGTGCTCTTAATTAGGTCAGTGATACCTAACCAGTGCTAGATTACACACTGTAATCCTATCCCAGTGTGATCCCACCCATGAAATCCAGAATAGACTTCAAAATTAGGATTCACAGGAATGACAGGGAAAATGAAAGCCCTCTCCAGAAGAAAACAGGAGACCTGATTACCCATGATATGGAGAAGGCAAAGGTACTCAGTGACTATTTTTGCCTCATTCTTCATCTGCAAGGGCTCTAGCCACACCACCTAAGTCACAGAAGGTGAAGGCAGGGACCTGGAGAATGAAGAAACCCCAGGTAAGGGCAGATCAGATTTGAGAATATTTAAGGAACCTGAAGGTTCAGTCATAGCATCATAGAATCATAGAATCACTTAGGTTGGAAAAGACCTTTGAGATCACACAGTCCAACCATTAGCCCAACTCTACCAAGCCCACCACTAAGCCATATTCCCAAGCGCCACAACTAGACAACTTTTAAACACATCCAGGGATGGTGACTCAGCCACCTTCCTGGGCAGCATGTTCCAATGTCTGACAACCCTTTCTGCGGAAAAGTTCTTCCTACTGTCTAGTCTAAACCTCCCCTGGCACAGCTCGAGGCCATTTCTTCTTGTTCTATCACCAGTTACTTGTGAGAAGAGACAAGTGCCTACCTCTTTAAAATGTCCTTTCAGGTAGCTCATAGAATAATAGAATGCCATGTTGGAAGGGGCCTCAAGGATCATTTGGTCCAACTGTTTTAGGTAATACTATAATTTATATGAGATTGCTCAGCACACTGTCAAGCTGAGACTTAAAACTTTCCAATGTGGGGCAATCTACCACTTCAATCTACCACTTCCCTTGGGAGACTATTCTAATGTTTGATTGTCCTCATGGTGAAAAATGTACCTCTTGTGTCCAATCGGAATCTCCCAGGGAGCAACTTGTGCCCCATAGAACCTGATGAAATACATCTGTGAGTCCTGAAAGAACTGAGAGATGAAGTTGCTAAGCTGCTTTCCATCACATTTGAGAAATCACGGCAGTCTGATAAAGTTCCCCCTGACTGGAAAAGGGGAAACATAACCCCATTTTTAAAAAGGGAAAAAAAAGAAGACCCAGGGAACTACAGGCCAGTCAGCCTCAACTCTGTGCCCAGTAAAATGATGGAGCAAATCCTCCCAGAAACTATGCTAAGGCACATGGAAAATAAGGAGAAGATGTGTGACAGGCAACACGGCTTCACTATGGTCAAACCATACCTGACAAATTTGGTGGCCTACTATGACAGGGTTATAGCATTGCTGGATAAGGAAAAAGCAGCTGATGTCATCTACATGTATTTGACACTGTCCTCTAAATTGGAGAGATATGGACTTGATGGATGGACCACTTGGTGGATAAGGAATTGGGTGGATGGTAGCACTCAAAGAGTACTGGTCAATGGCTCAGTGTCCCAATGGAGAACAGTGGTGAGTTGCATTCCTTAGGGGTCAATATTTGGATCAGCCCAGTTTAACATCTTTGTTGGCAACATGGATGGTGGGATTGGGTACACCTCCAGCAGGTTTGCTGATGACACCAAGCTGTGTGGTCCAGGTGAAATTCTGGAGGTTAGGGATGCCATCCAGATGACCCAGACAGTCTTGAGAGGAGGCCCCATCCAAACCACAAGTTCAACAAGGCCAAGTTCCAGGTCCTACACCAGGGTCAGGGCAACCCCAAGCAGAAAAAAAAGCTGGGTGGTGAATGGATTGAGAACAGCCCCGAGGAAAAGGACTTAGGGCTGCTGGTTGATGAGAAGCTCAACATCAGCCAGCAATGTGTGCTTGCAGGCAAGAGAGATAACTGTATCTTGGGCTGCATCAAAAGAAGCATGGCCAGCAGGTCAAGGGAGGTGATTCTCCCCCTCTACTTCACTCTCAAAAGACCTCACCTAGAGTACTGTGTCCAATTCTGGAGTCCCCAACATAAGAAGGACATGAAGCTCCTGGAGAGAGTCCAGAAGAGAACCACAAAAATGATCAGAGGGCTGCAGCACCTCTCCTGTGAAGACAGGCTGAGGGAGTTGGGGTTGTTCAGCCTGAAGATGACAAGGCTCTGCGAAGACGTCATAGCAGCCTGTATACCCTGTACATACCCTCCAGTACCTGAAGGGGCCTACAAGAGAGCTGGAGAGGGACTTTTTGCCAGGGCATGTAGCAAAAGGACAAGGGAGAATGGTTTTAAACTGAAAGAAGTTAGACTTAGATTAGATATTAGGAAAAAATTATTTAGTGTGGGAGTGGTGAGACACCGGAAATAGTTTGGAAATAGGGGAGTTGTGGCTGCCCCCTCCCTGGAAGCGTTCAAGGCCAGGTTGGATGGGGCTTTGAGCAAGTTGGTCTAGTGGAAGGTGTCCTTGCTCATGGCAGGGGGGTTAGAACTAGATGATCTTTAAGGTCCCTCCCAAACCAAACCATCCAATGATTCTATGATTCTATAGGTGCAGCCAACTAGTTTTCTTCCTTTGATCATCTCAATACAATAGAAGCAGCCTGTCACTGCCAACGTTGTATTTGGGAGATCTTATCTCCTTTCTTCAGGTAACCATTCCTGCAAGTGGCGAAACCTTTGCATGCTCAGCTTTTTGTATAAACTTCCAGTCATACCTCGAGTTGCAAACACAAGAGATTAATCTGCACTTTTTTTCCCTTTTCTTTTTAGAAAAGCTATTTGAAAATTCTGTACATGAGTAATCAATTTTTTGCTAAGTCTTATCCTAGGGTAGAGCCTCTAACATCTAGAAGTCTGGATAGGAAAAATCTTACAATTTTGAAAGCTTTTATTTTTACTCCTTTCTAAATCTGTCACTTTCCAACAAAAGTGAGTAATGTCCCTCCAGTGTTAGGCCAGTCACTCAATTTGTAGCAGGAAGAGTGTTGTATCTTAATGTATTTTAGGCAGAGGAAATTTATTTAAAAAAATCACAGTTCCTTTCCAATCTAGCCCAAAATAACTACTGAAATCAATACCTCCTCAGGTTTTTTTGAGGGGGTTGGGGTATTTTTTTTTTTCAGTTAAACACTTGTGACTGATGCAGAATACCATATCTAGCTCTGTAGCTGTCTAGAGAAGTTTCTGTAACCATCAGTACTGATAGACGAGCTTTATGTGACCTTATCACAACTCTTCCTGTAAAAGAGAACTCGATGAGAACCACAGGTGGCAAAGCTGCAAAGCTCCTGAAAGCCCAATGCCCAAGATCAGCCAAGGCAAGTGCTATAAAGCACTGCTGTTTCTCTCCCCTCCCTACGTCCCACAAACTAGACTGCCATGCTTCAAACTAGAGTGGGGAATTGGACAGGCTTAAAAATGACTCAGAAAAAAAGGTGTGGTCTTTTAGTTCTTTGTGCTCCAGATCAGTTATCCAGTACAGTGCAGCTGAAACAGTGAAGTGTATGAGAAGGAACAGGCAAAATCACAGGGTATGGCAAGATCTTAAGGCCTCATCTCTAAGAGCCTGCTGCAATAAGAAAGTGATCTCAGGAATTTAAAATCAAAGCAGTCAGGAGACTTAAAAGGGTCTCGAAAAGGCAGATGAAAGCACTGACATACATTTACGTGGCATCCAAGGGTTAGTCACATAGTAATCTCAGAAAGGTACTATACACTTGACCAGAAAAACAGGCTTCTCAAAAAAAACCAAAAACCCCACAAAAAAACAAACAACAACAGCAAAACAAAACTAAACCAAACCAAAAACCAAAAAATAAAACAACAATCAAAAGTCTCTTTTTCACTTAACTTTAGTCATTCCTAACAAACTCCTCCTGTGGAAGCTGTCTTTGAGGCGAGAGAAGCAAAAACCTACACAAACTCAGACAAGAAATAGAGAAACAATTTTCTCATTCTGAACTGTTTAATCAAACATTAATATTGTTAAATTAAAAATAAATTTCCTCTATTCATGTAATAATTAATTTATTTTTTTTTGCTTTAGCATTTATTACTCTTTTAGATGCTCTTTATTTTTACAATACCATTTTCACCAGCTGTTCTTCTGAGATATCCCCATTTTTCAATTAGTGTCCCTTTCATTTTACTTACTTAATTTTAGCATTTTTGGCAGAGTATAAAATGCAATATGAGCACAGGTCACAACAATTTCCACGAAGAAGAATTAAAATTAAATAGAAACTTTATCACTTATTCAGCAGCGCTTTGTCCTAACACCAACACTAAAAATAGTAGTTATCCATGTGATCAATGGAACAGACATATAAAAGCAGTTATAGTTGATATTCACCAAAAGACATTAAAACAATTGTGTACTGAAAGCTATGGAGATATAAATATCAAATATTAAAACACTTACTGGTAGCTACCCAATATGCTTGGTAAAACATATGCTTGAAAACAATTGTAGATGAAATTTTGGGTTGCAAGGAAAAGGGGCAACACAGTTATTTGTGATTTTATCATTCAATAATATTCCTCTTATATAATTAGGAACCAGAAGACAACTATAGAACACAGAGACATATATATTTGATATTCAAAATATGTCAGCAAAGTTTGAATAGGCATAATTTTTAAATGTATCTTTACTATTTTGGAAAACTGAAGGGACATGGCGCTATGGTTTTGGCTCTTACATTTGACAATCCAGTTTTTAAGCATCAGATCTAGATGTGTGATTCTATAGATGTCTGGCAATACCTCAATCATGGTATCTCCAAGCATGAACAGTCAGGTAGAAGCTGAGCTTTCTCACTGCTACCAGAAAACAGCTCAAGAAAAGGAAAAGCGGAGCAGATAAAAAGATCCTATAACCATCCTATTCACTAGGAATAAGCTTAAGGCAGGCAAAGAGAATCTAGCTATATTGTGTGCTTGCTTTTCCTTCAGACACTTGCTATTTCATTCCTGGGCTCCTGTACAGAGAGATGAAAATAGCTTCTTATGGGACAGAACCTAGGTGTGGCTCAAATGGTGGATTTCTCCAAGGCCCATTCCCCACAAACAGGAGAGATGCAAAAAACACCAGAGCTCTCCCGATTTGATACACACACTCAACACTGCCATTCCACTCCAGAGGATGCTTGTCCTGAACAGCATGAACATGAGCCAGTCCATATCAGCCATGGTAGAGGTTTCTTCACTCGCTGGTACTTTCACAAAAATAGCTTTTACTTTTCTGTGAGATTGAGTGATTTCACACCTGCCTTGGGAGCTTCACCTGCTAGATCAATGTCTTAGGTTTAAACTCCAATGAAGAATGTTAAAACAAGGGAAGTGAAATGGATAGAAGCATACAAGTTTGTAAGGGTTTTGCCTAATTAGGACCATATTGTTTTGCAATTTGCAGAATTAAGCTCCAGTCGATTTACAGTCCACACCATTTTCTTGCATATTTTTTTTATTTCAACATACACTCATTATCCTAAAAGAAATTTGGAATAACAAGGAAGTATGTGCTTATTACCAACCTGTCTTTTCTTCCTGTAATTCAAGCTTTGTCATTACTAAGGATCTGTTTATTTTTCAGATGTTTGCACAATTTGTCAATAAAGGAGTATTTTTTTTGCATGTCATGTCAAATCAGGTATTATTCTGGAAGCAAATGGTCTGCTTTATTCTTAAGGAACATTCTGAAGGTTTGAAATTGCTACTAATGCAAGGCACGAGATCTTACTTAACTATCCTCTGCAGATGTAATTAAGTACTTCCAAATGTTTTGCTTAATTGCATTCCTTAATGTTCTGAGTAATGTTTTGGTCTTTTCCTTCAGTTATGAATTGCATTTATAGCTTCCAGTAATCCCATTTATCATTGCAATTTGGTTGGTTTGAAATGTGCTGCATTAATTAGTTCTTTTCAAGTCTTCTAAAAGAAATGTCTGGAGATCATTAATTCTATATGGACAATTTATTATTGCTTAAGAGAATTACTTCATGCAGTTTGTTGCTCTTTTTTTATAGACTTCTTTCAGTATTTCCCTGTGTAAAAATTATCTTACATGATCACCTTTCACAAACCCTCCCTAGTGAGTATCATTGTAGTTTTGTATGGTTATTAAAAGCTCCCAAGCATTCAACAGCCAATGCAAAACAGCATTAGGATTTTTTAATTTTTTTTTTTGTAAACAGTTATTTCAAAATTAGTTTGCAAATCTGCTTATATTATCAGAATAAACAGGGAGACCAATAACGGAATTGCTCTTGTAGTTACTAATCTGAAGAAGAAAAGACTGGGTTTTCTCTTCCTTGAAATAATGTGGTGAAAGGGTGTGCAACAGCGACAAGAAACCCCATTGCCTGGGGACCCTGTTTGTTGACACACAGTCCCACCCCAGCAAACCCTGAATTGCCCACAAAAAACAGGTACCACTGTGTCTCCTGACAGTCCCGTGGCCCCGCAGGGGGTAGGACCAGAAATTGGTCACAGCACCACCAAGTCTAATCCAACAAAGGTGCCACAATACCTGGCCCATCAGGGGTTCTTCTGCCAGCTCCAGAGAGCTTACCTGTTAATATAACAGCCCCCAGCACCAGGGGTGGGGGCTGGGCAAGGAGGCATGAGTGCTCTGCCACAGGGTGCTATTGTACCTTCTACTGCTGCTTAAGTCTTACCATGCTTTTCTTAGAGGGAAGAGTTTGAGTCAGAGAGTCAAATAGGAAATCCTGTCGACAAGGTTTTCCTGGAGTCTGACACTTTCTGTCAATGCAATGTCTGAAAGAAATACAGGCACAACACACAGACACAGGAGTTAATTTGAACTTTGGCAATTTTTACTAATGGGAGTCTGTTCAAGTTTTGCTTGCCAGTTGGCTTTTTTGGCCATCAGTTTCTAATGAAGAAGTTTTGGCCAGTTAACACAAGTTCTTAAATAAAGAAGAGAGGAAGAAAGACTGAAAATAAGAGAGAAAAGAAGAAAGAAGACTCAGGAGTGGGGAAATAGAATCATAAGAATCATAGAAAGGATCTTAAAGATCATCAGGTTCAAACCTCCCTGCCATGAACAGGGGACACTTCATACTAGACCAGGTTGCAAAAAGACCTCATCCAACCTGGCCTTAAACACCTCCAGGGAGGGGGCTCCCATAACCTCTCTGGGTAACCTATTCTAGTGCCTTACTATCCTCATGATGAAGAACGTATCTCCCCTCTTTCAGTTTAAAACTGTTACCCCTTGTCCTATCACTACCTCCTTTGGTGAAAAGCCCCTCCCCAGCTTTCCTGTAGGCCCCCTTCAGGTACTGGAAGGCTGCTATAAGGTCTCCCCGAAGCCTTCTCTTCTCCAGGATGAACAGCCCCAACTTTCTCAGCCTGTCTTCATAGCAGAGGTGCTCCAGCCCTTTGATCATCTTTGTGGCTCTTCTCTGGAACCTCTCCAACAGCTCCATGTCTTTCCTGTGATAAGGGCTCCAGAGATGTACACAGTACTCCAGGTGTGGTCTCACCAGAGCAGAGTAGATGGGCAGAATCACCTCCCTGGCACTGCTGGGGCCCTCACACTTCTTTTGATGCAGCCCAGGATGTGGTTGGCCCTCTGGGCTGTGAGCGCACACTGGTGGCTCATGTAGAGCTCCTCATCTCCTACCACCCCCAGGTTCTTCTCATCAGGACTGCTCTCTAGCCATTCTCCCCACAGCCTGTATTTGTGCCTGGGGTTGTGCTGACCCAGGAGCAGGACCTTGCACTTGGCCTTATTGAACTTCATGAGGTTGGCATTGGCCCACCTCTCCAGCCTGTCAAGGTCCCTCTGGATGGCATCCCTTCCCTCTAGGGTGTCAACCACTCCACACAGCTTGGTATTGTCAGCAAACTCGCTGAGAATACACTCAATCCTACTGTCCATGTCTCCAACAAAGATCTTGAACAGCACTGGTCCCAATACTGATCCCTGAGGGACACCACTTGTTACTTGCCTCCACTTGCACACTGAACCATTGACCGCAACTCTGTGAGTGCAGCCACCCAGCCAATTACTTATCCACCTAGTGGTCCATTTGTCAAATCCATGTCTTCTCAGTTTGGAGACCAGGATGTCATGTGGGACAGTGTCAAACGCCTTGCACAAATCCAGGTATATTATGTCAGTTGCTCTGCCACCATCCACCATCTCTGTAGCCTTGTTTTGGTTTGAGCCAGGGTGAAGCTCTTTGCTGATTTTTTTTTCTTTCGGTGAACTTTTTTAGCAGCACCAGTGGACTGATAATAACCAAGGTCACTTCTGAGTGTCTGCAGCCTCCCCCCCTACAGGAAAGCAGATTAGACCGAAGGCAGGATCAGCAAATCAGAATATTCCCTTCTCATAATATTTTCTCTATTTGGCTTTCAGTATAGGTTAAGACGTCACAGAAGTCAAGCCTTTCATTTCTTTTTTCTCTCACTTTTCTGCTTACTGTCGCTTCTATCACCCTCTCTTTGGCTCTCTCTTTTTTTCCCCATTTTTCTTCCCAGCCGACACCCGAGGGCCCCGTCCGTGCGCCCGGACACTCCCCCCTTCAGCTGGGAGTCACCAGGGAGAAGAGTTGCTGTGAGAGTCGCTGGGGGAGGAGGGAGGGGATCGGGTGTTGCACATCCCTTTGCAAATATATATAGTCCCTTATCACTAATAATGAAAATCAATCTGTTTCACTTTTCAACCCAGAAAGCCTCTCTTTCTCATTTGTCTCCCTCTTTCCCTACCTTGGGGGAGGAGGGGGAGGGGGGTGAATCAAGAGTGTTCCAACTCGGTGCCAAACCGTGACAAGCTTTGTTGTAGAAGGCCACCAGATTGGTCAGGCACGACTTGCCCTTAGTGAAGCCATGTTGGCTGTCACCAATCACCTCTTTATTTTCCATGTGCCCTAGCAGACTTTCCAGGAGGATCTGCTCCACGATCTGGCCAGGCACAGAGGTGAGACTGACTGGCCTGTAGTTCCCCATGTCTTCCTTTTTCCCCTTTTTAAAAATAGGGGCTATGTTCCCTTTTTTCCAGTCAGCAGGAACCTCACCAGACTGCCATGACCTCTCAAATATGATGGACAGAGGCTTAGCAAATGAATGAATCCCATCAGGTCCCATAGACTTGTGCACCTTCAGGTTCTTTAGATGGTCACAAACCTCTTCTTCTCCTACAGTGAGGGGTACTTTATACTCCCAGTCCGTTTTCACTTGCTGTGGCCTTTGTGATGAGGCTGGAGCACTTGCCAGAGAAGACTGATGCAAAGAAGTCATTGAGAAACTCAGCCTTCTCAATATCCTGCATAGCTAGGTCTCCTGTTTACTTCAGGAGAGAGTCTACACTTTCCTTGGTTGTCCTTTTATCCCAAACATAACTATAGAAGCTTTTCTTATTGCTCTTTACATCCCTAGTGAGATTTAATTCCATCTGGGGTCTGGCTCTCCTTACCTGATTCCTAGCTGCTCGGACAACCTCTATGTAATCCTCCCAGGGTACCTGCCCTAGCTTCCACCTTCTTTATGCTTCCTTCTTAAGTTTGAACTTTCCTGGGAGCTGCTTGCTCACCCACACCGGCCTCCTGGAGTTTTTACCTGACTTTCTCTTAGCTGGGATGCATTGCTCTTGGGCCTGGAGAAGGTGATCCTTAAACATCAGCCAGCTTTCATGGGCCCCTCTTCCCTCCAGGATGTTATCCCATGACACTCTCTCAAGCATATGTTTGTATCTCATAGGCTTTAAAAGAAGGAACTCCCCTGAAATATGTAACTGGAAGATTTCAGAAATAAGCCTATCTAATAAATTGGATGATCATACAACTAGGAAAGAAAATTGGTCTTTCCATAAAAAACAGAGCAAAGGATTAAGGAATTAATCAAATATCACAGTATGATAAAATAATTAATTTGACACAGAGTTGCTGGCCCTACTCCCCAGCATTCTCTTACTCATAAAAGTAGAAACTTGGTTAGATTAGGACATACTCATTTAGTTCTTACCTTGCTTTTCCTTGGGAAGTTTTTACTGTCTATAACATACTGACCTTGTAGGTAGTATTGCATTTTTCCTGTGATATACAGATAGAAGCAGCAGGCTAGGCTGATAAGTTGATAAGACACTTTGTTGTAGTTCATGGACAGCCATGGTATGCAGGTTTCCATAGTGATCAAGGTCTTCAGCAGTTTTGAGCTAGCCAGGTGCGAGGGTTAGCAGAAGCGAAGCCCAGGGCAGCTGACCCTAGTTGGCCAACAGAAGTATTCCATACCATAAATGTCACCCTCACTATAAATTGGGAAGTTTGCTGGGGATGGGCCATCCCTGGAGGCTGTCGCCCATCATTCTGTCCCCAAGGCCTCCCTTCCCATTTGCTGTGACTGTCGTGCTTTCATTGGAGCTGTGATGCTCACAGTGTTGGACATTCACCATTGGAGGTGCGTAGCTCGCAAACACTATATGTGCAGAGTATAACTGTATTTTATATTAATACTGGGATTAATAGTAGTTCTGCATTATTATTTTATTAAATCCATTTTCATTTCAACCTACAGGTCTCCTTTTTTTTTTCCCAATTCCCCTTTTCAGGTGGGAAGGGGTCATCAGCTGATTGGACAACTGCTTAAACATAGACATTTTATTTCCTCTATAGCACAGGAACTATCTTCTCCCATCTATTTGCATTTAGTATTAATGGCCAAGAATTCCTCATAAATTCCTTAAAATAAATAGTCCATTGATGGTAACTGTAAGTAAAATATTAGGATTCTGTGAAATTTCAAAAAACTTTAAGAAATTAAAATCTGCAATAAGCTCTCTGGGGAAAACTGTCTGTTTGTGTTAATACATCACCTAACGAAAACGAGAACTCTTTTGTTTGTTTGGTTTTGCTTCTTTAGGAACTGCTGTGATACATAAGATTATTCAACTCACAGATTTTTCAAAATAGAATAAGCAGTAAGTAATCCTAAGTAAATTTGGCAAGATCAGAAACATAACTTGATTAGTGGTAAGAAGGGATGGCTGTGACTACCTTCATACAATCAGGTGCAAAGGAGCCCAAAGGTGAGGGCTACCTGTCTGTCTGGGTTCCAAACAGCACTGAGCAGGTACAGTAAGCAAAAGACATGCTGACTATGTGAGACTTACTTCACCTGCACGAGAGTGTTCATGCACTTCTGAGCTGCCCCATTTCACACTTACTTCAGTTACTCAACAACACATGAGAAACCACAGGCAGCCCTGCAAGTTTATTACAAGTCAGGAGCAGACTGCTGCCACACAAACCTCTGGGCTGACTCTGCTCAAGAGATATTCAAGAGAAAGGATGCTCAGGAGAAGGCTGTGAGCTGAATTAATTGCTTGATCAGATGACAACACTCCTAAATCCTTGAACTACACAACTAAATGGCTTCATGTTTTATTATGTTCAGCCAGATCTAGACAGTATTTTTCCCTAAAATTTATTTTAACCTCAAGCATACTCTCATATAAATTAAGTGCTAATGACTGAGAATTTCTGACCTCCCTCGTGTTTATTTAGTCACAATGTGAGACTTGATGACCTCTTGAGAGGTAAGTATCTGTAAGTAGTAACAACCACATACAGATGCCTAGGGGTCATTCTTCTTCAGTTCCAGAGATTATAAATCTGGACTAAAGATTCCATAATGTGGCAGACAAATTTCTTGGGAATAACATGTAGGTAAAGCAGTATGACCTCAGTGATCTTCGAGAAAACTTACTCTGGTCAGCCATTGGGTAGACAGAATCATATGTATCATGCTCAGTAAATGATGGACAAAATGTCAGAGCCTGCGCAGTTCTGTTGGAGTCTAAACTCATAAAACAGAAGTCCTGTAGTTGAGGGCTGACAAAGCTAAAAAGACAACACCACCAACAAAAAATGCTACTTTGCTCATTTAGGTGTTTTGTTTTGTCATGTTTGCATGGGTCCACAAATTAACCTGTTTTCTTGCAAATTCAAGTTTAAAAAATTAGTGAAAAAATGTGTATAACAAAAAATCATTTATAAAATGAAATCAAGCAAGAAAAGAAGACTTCTTTATTTGGGGATCAGTGATTTTCCTACCACTAAAACACATAGATGGGAAACAACCTATAATTTTGGTACCAAGCCAAATAGATCTAGTACTGGACAATCATCTGGTGTGTTCAAAAATAGGCCAGAGTTTCGAAATTGCAACTGTAATCTAACTTTGTTCTAGAAGGCTTCTTAAAAATTTCTGCATCATAAGACCTATATCTTTTTCTGAGACATTAGAAGAATTAGGTTGAATTCTCAAAAAACATTTGAATTCACATAAATACAATAACATGTGTGTAATACTTTTTTTTTTTATAGTATCACACCTTATATTACTTTAAGATAATTCAAGCTAAAACTTGGATGAGAAATTCAATTACTCTCAACATTTCATATCTTGCTTTGCAATAGCTACAGATTCTTTAGCAACGATTAATAAAGACCTGCTTTTTAAAGTGAAATTCTGAAAGTACATCCTTACATTTGCTTTGCTAGTGTCATAGGCTAGCCAGAGAAAAGTAGAACTGTTAGGGATTAATGGTGTAGTATTTAATAAACATGTCTGTTTTAAAAGATCAGATGATGCATTCACACATTAAAAGCAGCAATCAATCCTTTTTGTTTTCCAGCAATAAACAGCCACCAAAATCTGTGTATCATTTTCAACATTTTAATCTTAGATATATGCCAAGTGAATGTGGAACAGAAGTAAGAAGGTGGTTTACACAATTGTTCAATGAGGAAAGGTTCTTTCAGGAACTATTGTAGTGGCAAACACATGAAACTACAACAAAACATAGAATCATAGAATGATTTTCCTTGGAAAAGACCCTTAGGATCATCCAACCCCAACCATAAACCTAACACTGCCGAGTCCCCTACTAAACCATGTCCCTAAGCACCACATCTACAGGTCTTTTAAACAGCTCCAGGGATGGCAACTCCACCACATCCCGGGGCAGCACATTCCAGTGCCTGACTACTCTTTCAGTAAATAAATTCTTCCTAATAGCTAGTCTAAAACTCCCCTGCTGCAACTTCAGGCCATTTCCCCTAGTCCTATCATTATTCAATTGGGAGGAGAGGCCAACACCCACCTCACTACAACCTTTTTTCAAGCAGTTGTAGAGAACAATGAGGTCTCCCTGCAGCCTGCTATTCTCTAAACTAAACAATCCCAGTTCCCTCAGCCTCTCCTCATAAGACTTGTTCTCTAGGCCCTTCAGAGCTTGGTTTCTCTCCTCCGTACTCACTCCAGCACCTCAATGTACTTCTTGTAGTGAGGGGCCCAGAACTGAACGCAGTACTCAGGTGCAGCCTCACCAGTGCCAAGTACAGGGGGACAATCACTTCCCTACTCCTGCTGGTTACACTATTTCTGATGCAGGCCAGGATGCTGCTGGCCTTCTTGGCCACCTGAGCACACTGCTGGTTCATATTCAGCCAGCTGTCAACCAGCACCCTCAGGCCTTTTTCCATGTGGCAGCTTTCCAACCATTCTTCCCCAAGCCTGTAACATTGCTTGGGGTTGTTGTGATTTATGTGTGGAACCCAGCACTTAGCCTTGTTGAATCTCATAAAAATACATCCATCCAAGACTTGAGCAGCCAGTTTCTTTGTGGGAAACAAAGTCAAAGGCTTTACTACAGTCCGGGTAAACTATATGCACAGACTTCCCCTGGTCCTCTAAGCAGGTCACCTTCTCATAGAAGGAAATGGGGTTATTCAAGCGGGATCTGCCTTTTGGGCTTGATATCCTTGTTCTCCTACATGTGCTGCATAATGGAATTCAAGATGATCTGCTGCATAACCTTCCCTGGCACTGAGGTCAGCTGACAGGCCTGTAGTTCCCTGGATCCTCCTTTCTGGCACTTCTTGTAGATTGCTATCACATTTGCTAACCTCCAGTCAACTAGGACTGCCTTGGTTAGCCAGGACTGGTGATATATGGGGAAAGGTGGCTTGGTGAGCAATTCCACCACTTAACTCAGTACCCTTGAGTGGATCCCATCCAACCCAATAGACTTGGGTGTCTAAGTGGTGCAGCAGGTCGCAACCACCTCCTCTTGGATTATGGGGGCTTCATTCTGCTTCCTGTTCATGTCTTCCAGCTCAGCAGGCTCAGCACCCAGCAAACAACTGGCATTCCTATTAAAGACAAAGCTAAAGAAAGCATCAAGTACCTCAGCCTTCTACTCATTCTTTCTCACTATGTTTCCACCCTGCATCCAATAAAAGTTGGAGATTATCCTTAGCCCTCCTTTAATTACTAATATATTTTAAAAAAAAAAATGAGTTGTCCTTTACAGTTAGATTAATTTCTAGTGAGGCTTTGGCCCTTTGAATTTTCTCCCTGCTTAACTTCATTACAGCCTTGTATTCCCCCTGAGCTGCCTGCCTCTTCTTCCAAAAGCTGTAAACTCACCTTTTTGTCTTGAGTTCCAGCCAAGGCTCTCTTTTCAGCCAGTCCGGTTTTCTTCCCTGTCAACTCAAGTTTCATCACATGGGGACAGCCTGCTCCTGTGCTTTTCAGACTTCCTACCTGAAGAATGTCCTGCTTTTTTGGACTTCTTTGCCCTTCAGGACTGCCTGCCAGGGACACTGTCAACCAGGCCCCTGAACAGACAAAACTCTGCCTTCTGGAAGTCCAAGATGGTAGTTCTGTTGACCCCCTTCCTTACTTCTCTGAGAATTGAAAACACTATAATTTCATTATTGCTATGCCTAAGACTGCCTCCATCCATTACACCACCCACAAGTCCTCCTCTGTTCTGAAACAAGTCCAGTAGAGCACCATCCTTAGTTGGCTCGCTCACCAGGTGTGTCAGGAAGTTATCTTCCACAAACTCCAGGAACCTTCTACACTGTTTCCTCTCTGCTGTATTCTATTTCCTGCAAGCATCTGGTAAGTTGAAGTCCTCCAGAAAAAGGGCTGGTGACTGTGAGACTTCTCCCAGCTGCTTATAGAATGTTTTGTTTGCGTCTTAATCCTGGTTGGGTGGTCAATAAGAGACTCCTATCATTAAATCTGCCTTGTTGGACTTCCACTTCATTCTCACTGGTAAACACTCAATCCTTCCATCACCATCACCAAGCTCTAGACAGTCAAAACACTCTCTAACATACAGGGCCACCCCACCACTTCTCCTTCCTTGCCTATCCTTTCTGAAGAGTTTATGGCCATCCATTTAATCACCCCAGTTGTGTAAGTCATCACACCATGTTTCTATGATGGCAACAATATCATAATTTTTCTGCTGCACCACAGCTTCCAGCTCCTCCTATTTGCTGCCCACGCTGCATGCATTGCTGCAGATGCACTTCAGTTGGGCTATTAATTCCACCACCATTTTGGGGGTAGAAGCCTTAATTCCTATGTGACTGTTCTCAGGCACTTTCGTGGTTTCTAACACATCAATAACCCTTGCATCTTTGCTGCTGCATGGATCTCCATCCCCATCCACTAAGATGGACGAAGGACTTCAATAGCACACCATCCCTCAAACACTGGCATGCCACCCCCAGGCTAATCTCTAGAGAGCCTGGTTTTCTCCCTTTGTATCTTCAAATCTAGTTTAAAGTTCTTCCAATGAGCCTGCTAACTTTTTCCTGTTTTGAGACAGGTGTAGCCCATCTGTTTCCAGCAGGCCTAGTGTTTTGTAGATCAGCCCATGATCAAAAACTCAGAATTCTGCTGATGACACCAGGCTCAGAGCCAGGTATTGATCTGCTGGTTTTTCATATTTCTTCCCTCAACATTCCCTGCAACTGCACGGATAGAGGAGAACATTCACCCACAAATATTTTTTCTCTTGGTTATTGCTCACAAAGACTTTTGCAGCTATTTGAGAATCACTATGCTGGATCTTTGCTGTGATACTCTGTAAAGATCTGACCTACAACTTCTAAGAACAACACGAGCAAACTTAAAAGTGGGCTTATGCCTGGAGGGCAGATATAAGAATGGAAATGATGAGTCATACCTGGACATCTGTTTTATGAAACATACAGTGTTTTAATCCAGATGTGTGAACAAGTGAAAAAAAAGTCTTGGCAAGTAAAGAGCCTACAAGCACAGAAGCAAATAAAGTGCAAGATCCAATGGCTGAATTCAGGCTCATTCAGGCCAGAAATAGACTAACATTTTAAATTAAGTATTTATTTGTTTGTTTGTTTGTTTGTTTATGTGTAATCTCTTAGGTTACCCTCTGACTGACTTCCTTATGCCTTTTAGAGTATTTTCTAGAAGATATAATCAGAAGTTACAGGTTAGATTTAGGAATACATGACTGAGAGGCCACAATACTAGACTGTATGATCCGAAGGGTGCTTCTGGTCCTGAATGCAATGAGTTTGTAAAAAGTGTGTATTTTGCTTGAACAAACAGTAATAGCCAAAATATTTGTGTTGAAAATACACTAAAAATAAAATCAGGATGTAGTTTTCAGTCATAAAAGACTTCATTTATATAGAGCATGCTCATTTGAAATGCTGACATAACAGTAAGTACAGTATAACAGGTGCTGCTATCATTAATAGCATATTCTGAATGAAAGATGACATAATTCGGAGTGGTATTACCTCCCATTGTAATTTTCACACATCTCAGGCATCTAAAATAACCATTTTGGCTAAAATTGCACAATGTTCTTATTTTAATTTACTTGTAAGTATACTCAAGAGGCTGTTCTCTTTATCCAGCTCATGCATTGACATTTGACTGTATTCCTGAGTTTTACACTTTGCTTCCCTTCCAATAAGCTGTTCCTCAGCTTGATGGGGGAAGGGAAATGAAGAAAGAAAGCTGTATTACTTTTAAACATGATATATGATATTTAAATCTTCATTGCATCCTAAAAGCAATTTAGGATGCAATGAAAAGCAATTTTTAAAAAATATGTACAGTTTGGATATTCTGGTTTAATTTTTTAACTTCTAATGTTTTTACTCTGCTCTCCCTAAGTTTCTTTTTCTACCAAAGTGAGAAGGAAGTGGTGCGAATATGTCTCTAAGCATGTGCATTGACTAGCAGGAAGTCAGTTAAAACCTATCAGTGTTTTAGTATACCTGGCCAGCACTTAAGCTAAGTAAAAAGACAAGATAATACTTAAAACCAGTTTCCTCTTACTGCTTCACAGAGATTTTATGAAATTGACTTTTCCTAAGAACAGGGCAAAAACATCAAATAGTAATGTCAGAATATAAATGTTCAAGGGACCCAAGGGAACAAAACATGCTTGGACTCAAAAGAAAAGGTACTGCTTGTTATTTAACCACAGGATATGCAGAAAAAGAAACCTGTTTTCAGAAGAGACTGAAAGACTTGGAGGAAAAATGAGAGGTAGATAGAACTGCAAGAGCTTCAGAAGCCTCCATGGCCTACAGAGAAATCAAGCATAATATGCTTTCTTAGCAGAAATATATACACAGGTATTATCTTTTGGCATTCTGGAGTTCCTTCCCCCCTCCCAGCTGCAAAATGATTGTTGAATTTCAAACCTTTGTATACTCTGCATTTGAATTCATATATCAAATCCAGACATAAACCAAGCCATCAATTTTGGTATAAACCAAACTCAGACTGCCTGTCAGATACTGAGACTTTCTGAAACAGTAGTAGTCACAGGATGTGTTTGCATCACAACATTTCTGGAACTAGGCAGGGTGTGACACAGTGGATGTACAGATGAAGAGGACACATGGAAATACAAAGCTAGAGACAGTACATTAATTCTGCTCCAACACAGGAAACTTGTGCATTCATGCAACAGTTTCAAAGAAACCCAGAAAAGAGAAGCTTGTGAAGAGTCCTGCAGGGGAAACCTTTGCCAGCATTAAACATAAAACAATATTTAATTATATTTAATAACATATAATGAAATGTAAAATTTGTACAAAATGTATCTTGCTACTGAGCTGCAAATCACTATGAAAGATTATTGAATTCCAAATGTTAAGATCAAGTTTCGGTGTTAGGATTACATCTACTGAAAGAGCCATTTTAATACATTTGTCTGTATTAAACGAACCTTCTCTGTCTAAAATCGGCTCTAAAAAGATAATACAATTTCTTCCTACTATCATTTTAATACCTATATATTATTCTATGTAGCAACATTGCAACAGTCTCCCAAGGGAAGTGGTAGATTCCCCCAGACTGGACAGTTTTAAGTCTCACCTTGACAGGGTGCTGAACCACCTCATAAAAACTATAGTATTACCTAAAAAGGTTGGGCCAGATCATCCTTGAGGTCCCTTCCAACCTGGCATTCTATAATTCTATGATTCTATGAATTTTAGGTTTGAACACATGATGGATGCTGCAATGGACTCTGCTCTTCTTATTTTCACCTATTGCTTTTAAAACTTGGATTAATATATTCTGATATCCCTCCTCTTTAAAGTCATTATAAGCAGTAGAATCTGAGACATGTCCTGGAGCATATGACAAATTTCACTTTTTTATTTTCCAAACCTTTCAAAATTACACCTCACAAAAAGGGGAAAGGGAATTCCAGACAATCTTGAAACAAGACCAGTAGCGGCAATATTAAGGGTTAAATATCGAGGAATCAAATTATTGCACTGATTTTAATTCAAAGTTACTCTTTTAACTTCAATTAATTAGCTCCAGTATGACTAAGACAGAGTCATACTGGATAAGCTAAGATGAGCTTATCAGGTTTGCTAGTCATAAACTTTAATCAGCACCCTTAGTCTCATTTAGTAGACATGCTTTATCATTAATTTCTTGCTTTCATTGGTTATTTGAATTTAATAGTAAGTTACCCAGCAACTGTCAACAATGTCTTTCTTCCACATGCTTTAGAGTGCTAGTTTATGATGAAATTTATGACCAATAACCAATTATACTGAGTAAAAAGCAAGTTACTCTGCCGAGATAATGATTACAGACTGCAATTGCTATTACAGGTAGCGATATAGCAGTGGCCTTAACCACTGCATGACAGCTTCCAGTATATGTCATTAGATACAGTGCTATTCTTCCACTCACCACTAGCTCACTCAGTGAAAAATCCATGCTCTTAGGCCCTCACAGATACTGGTTTTTTAGTAACAGTAAATACCCCTCGTGGCAAGAAATGGTCATGGCAACAGATACAATACTGTTTAAATTCTGTGTGCAATGATCAGTTTGACCTTGAGGCTGATCAGAGAGATCATGATGGAGACTGGACAAAAGCAGGCACCCAACAGGAGGGAGGGACAGGTTACAGTCTCAGCTCTCAGTTGGTATTACTGCCTCCTAGCCAAGAGTAACACTAACTGGGTAAGCTTCCTTCTCTGTGCACTTTTGGTCTAAAGCCAAGTACGTCACTCTAAATCAAAGGCAGATTAGCTTACCTAGCTTTGAACTTAAACAGCAGGTGAGCAGCACCCTTTCACAGGCTGTATTAGTGTTAGTTGGTACAGGACTAAAAGCAGCACCACCTCTCAGATGAAACAGAAGATAGCTTTTGCAAAATTTTTTCTGTGTTGCCAGAAGCCCTGTGAGATTCAGGGACATAAAGGAGAAATCAGTGACCTGAGCCTCTAAACATGTTACCTGGGCAAATGGACAGCATGGGCTCCAGCCACAGCCTGACTTTTCCCTAAAGTCACCTCTGCCCAGCTGATTGCTGAGGAAACTATTGTGGCCCACCAGTTTGATTGCTGCTCTTATGTATAATGTTATGATGTGAATTCTTTTTATCCCAATGGGATGCATACTTAATATGTTACCAGAAATATCAGGCTGAATTAAATAGCTGGAAAATATACTCTACGACAAGCAACCCTTCTATGACCAAAGCTTGTTAGTTCTTGCTAGTTGGCTTTGGAAAGATACCCTCCTAGCCTCTGCCTTTTACCTTGAACTCTAACCAAACTACTAATGACTTAATAATGACAAAAATACTAATATAACTTTATTACTACATTAATAAGATTATTTTTCCCAGTACATATCTGATTTAGATGTATTCAAAAAGAATATTATTACATATGTTTTAAATCGACTTAGTCCCTGAAAACATTTAAATGGTTCTAAAAAGGAACAAGTTTTCAGTACATTTTAAACACTTTCCCAGCCTATGTGTAGGGAAAAGAAAGACCAGAATGGAAGTGAGAGCAAAATGGAATATAAAAAACTCACCAAAATCCAGAACACAAGACCAAAGTTTTGGTGATTAAATGCTAATTAAACGATCAAAATAATTTTAAATATATACAACAGATTGAATTAGTGGGAGCAGCTAGGAAGTTTTTTGCTTATCAGCAGTTCCAAGGCTATGACTGGAAAAAAATCCCAGAGGCAGTAATTGCTGGAATACAAACCATCCTTCTGCAAAGAATCTGAAAAATAGGGACAAAGAAGGGCAGGAAATGCTCTTTTCTGCTTTTTTCTCCCAGTCTCAGTGCTTGTAAACCCTGGAGTTAGCAGCTCCTGCCCAATGACCATCTTTGTTGCAGAACAAACCCACCAACCACCAGAGATGACACCATGCCAACTATGATTTACTGCAAGAAACAAATGTCCGTACAGTTCTTAAACAAGTCCATAAATGCCATACAAAGCCTTGGATCTAAATTTGTATTTATTCCAGTAAAGTAAAAGGGATGCCACACCCGGTATATCTATCACTTCTTTACCACTCTCCTTTTTTTTCTGCCAGTTTCACAAGAGAATTATTTTTTTTCGGACTCTGCTACATTATATAGATTGTGGTATCATTGGTTTGTTTGGGGTTTTTTTGTACATACATTGTCCTAAAAATAGTTCTGAATATCTAGCAATTAATTCTCACCTCACTTCTGTGGTGTTTACAATAATTTTCTTAAACTTCAAGGTCCCTATTTCATGAACTGTCTCACCACCTGATAAGACACAGCAAAGAATAACTGTCAGACATAAGAAATGAATAAAAATCACTCAGCTAACTTTTGATGATATTACCACTTATTGGCAATACTAAGTAAATGAGAAGAAAGAAAAAAACATACCCATCTTTGAGTTTTAGTAATCTCTCTTCTTTTCCATTGTCCTGGATAGTACCACATAAGCTTTACAGATGCTGGTCTTGATTATTTGCAGCTCATACAATACTACTAGTGCCATTGTTTATTCTGATGGACTCATCTCAAATTTTATTACTCTCAGTTTTCTGTCTATATTTATAGATGTCAATCAACTGAACAGCTCTAAGTCAAGATGAAAAGAAAAATGAGCTTCACTACTTCTTCATTGACTATTAATTATCATAAAAGTAGAAGTAACATATTGATTACATTTCTGTTTATAGGTACCATCCGGGGTAGATAAGATATATTCAGATATGCTGTAGCACACAGAATAAATTAGTCTTTGTTCAGAATAAGACTTATGAGGAGTGGCTGAGGGAACTGGGGTTGTTCAGTCTGGACAAGAGACCTTACCACACTCTACAACTACCTGAGATGAGGTGGTAGCGAGGTGGGTGTTGGTCCCTTTTCCCACGTAACAAGTGATAGGATGAGAGGAAATGGCCTCAAGTTGTGCCAACAGAGGTTTACATTGGATATTAGGAAAATTTCCTTGTTTAAAGGGTCATCAAGCACTGGAGCAGGCTGCCCAGGGAAGTGATTAAGTCACCATCCCTGGAGATAAGACATGACATTTTGGGACATGGTTTAAGTAGTGGACTTGGCAGCACTAGATTTACACTTGGACTTGATGATCTTAAGAGTCTTTTCCTTCCTAAATGTTTCTATGATTCTATGATTTCTGTCAGTACAAAGATCAGTCAGGGTGCTTTCTACTCAAATATTGGTGGGTTTTCTCCTCATGCCGCAGAGCTGCATTTGGAAAGTAATGATTTTCAATCTTTTTTAGCTTATTGATCTCTACATATTTTCCAAGAAAACTATGGAATCTAGTACTGTAAATTTAATACAGCTGACAACTTTGAACATGGCCTATAGATGTCTGCGCACCACCGATAGAAGACTGAAAACCTCAGACTTACCCCCTAGCAAAACAGATCAATAAATCTGACCACCAAAGGATGACCAGGTGAATTTTGGTACAAGATTTCCATTGCAGTGGAAGCTACTGTCACCTCCACATTCTGATCCAAAACGCTTTTTCAAGTATCTATTGCACAGAAATGCTAACAGCAATAGAAAGATCTGTCAAAAAGAAGGAAGTGTTTTAGCCTCCCAATACAACAGTTGTTACATACATATAATTATGCCACCATAATTGCTTGCCATAACTGAATTGTTCTATCTCCTCACAAACTGTGGCATAATTTGTGAAACAGCTGTATGTTTCCATTTTTTTTCATGAAAAGCAAATGCCTCGACCTGAAGGAATGCGGAAATTATCACCAGATGGTGCTTTGTACAACCAAGTTGGATATGGCTAACAGCCAAAATGGCTAGCAACTTAAAAGTAAGGTTCTTAAATTTGTACTTTCTGATATTGGCAGAGTATATCTTCAATGCTATCCTCAGCTTTGGCAAGACAGGCACTTTAAATGCTTATCTGTCATGTTAACATGCACAGTAAGTAGAAACATTTATTTCAAACTTCAGGGAATGAGAAGTTGACAAGAACAACAAGCAGGACTATTTTTGACAGGAGTTAACAAACTGGAAAGCTTATTGCTGTGCCTCAAAGGCCAGCTCACTTAACCTTTGCAATGCTCCAGGTTTTTCACTTTAGGAAAGCCTAAGAGAAGGTAGTTGTACCTAGAAACCCAACTGTGTCCAAGAGGGAAATTACTCACACCACATGCTGTATGACTTCAGACATAGAGTGTGACCTTAGGAACAGAATTGTGAAGCAGTCGCTGAGAATTTAACAAAGAAACTACCAAACTTCCTAAACAACTTGTACCTTTGAACAGGTAGGGGCAGAGCAACACTAGGATGAAGAAATTGTAAAATATAACCTATGCACTTGACAACAAGGTCTGTGTGCATTCAGCATCATGCCTGCCTGTTTTAGATGAAAGACATTATTTTTCTCCTTTTAGCTCTGAAGAACTAAACTGGCTAGACTAGAAATGGAATTTAATTCCTTCCTTCGATTCAATTTAAAAGTCAATGAAGTTCAGAGCAATAGATTCAAGATTCCCCCATGGAAATATTTTTCAGGCACATATGGCAGGGTTGAGTGAATTCGTAACACAGGAGAGATCGATAAATGAATGAGGTGACAATCTGAATGCAACAGAAAAACAAAGAAAAAAGAAAAAAAAAGAAAGATGCCACTAATGTCAGTGGGTACTTGGAAGAAGCTGTATGTAGACAGGCCCTCACATTAAGCCACATGAGTGTCAGCGGAGCTAAAAGCTGTGTTTGGCATTGTCACACTGAAAAACTATGTATGCACAGATACACAAACAAAAGAGGAGTGGATGAGGCAGCTCAAGAAATCTGAAAGCTATCATTAATTTATCCGCTACGCACTGAGGAAAACAAAACAAAAGCTTATGAAGCCATACTGATCATAGGTCTGTCATCCATTTCTCTTTACACTTTCAACTTTGTTGGCCAATTTTAGCTAAGTTTGACATAAGGTTAGAGCTTAAAAAAACTTTGCTAGCATCAGGAAAAAAAAACAACTTACAAAAAACAGGTAGTCAAGCAGATGCCCAAGAGGAAAGAACAGGTTGCAGCCTGAGTCCAACAAAATTACTTGGCAGTAGAGAATCTTCACACAAGATAGAAATGCTAAACCTGGCTTTGTAAGTTCTTCCAGTCAAAAACAATTTGCATTATAAGGTAATATGAAAAAAATAAATAAATCCCATTTAATATGTGAAAACCTGCAGACACCTACACCATCATATCTTAACAAAACAGTAGTCATGAACTCTTCTTTGGAAACATGTTTTTTTAAAAAATCCAGATACTGTGCTATTTTACACAGTTTATAAATTATTTGTTGTGTTCATTATATCCTGAAAACAACATATGTAATATACATCTACATATGTAATATACATCTAACCAGAGAAATAGTACAGTTATGCTTGCAGACAATAAGCACCTTCAGATTTATAGGTACTGTGTTGCATTTCTGCTCACTACTTCATGTCTTTACTTCCACATTAATTATAGGCTTTTTTTTTTAAATGACAAAAACATTACATGTGATGACAATAAACTTCACAGCCAATGTTTAATTGCAACATAAAATCAAACGTTAAAAAGTTGAAGAATTTTCATAATCACTCTTAGAATTATAGTTCTGAATCTTACTTTAATGAACGTAATTAAATCCATTAGCTGCTTTTAGAAATACTCTACTTCAGCCGAAAAAGGAGCTTAATCTGAAGTTTAGAAAACCTGCAGATAGTACCATCTGCATTAAAACCAAATGACAGCAAATATGCATCATATTTCATAATTATCATTGGCTTGCGTTCCTGGCCAAATTCCAGTTTCAAGTTTATGCTCCTTTTAGATGTCTTTCAAGATACAAAAAAACCTTTAAAGGCATATGTGTCGCTCAAATTTATAGATGATGTACATGTCTTGTACCGTCTCTCTATGCAGGCATAAATTACATCTACAATCATGGATTTCTTCCCCTTTTTTACCATATTTGATAGATTAAAATAATCTGTACAGCACAAATTCCACATGCATATACTTAAACTTGACTTTATACCAGATTTCATACTTTTATTTCATTCCCAGACTGTTATGGTTTGGAAGACCCCAGCACTGTGTTGGACACCAATCGGAGAGAGGGTCCTTAGCACCCTGAAAGACTTAGAAGGGGTCAGTATTCCTGCCCGCTTCCTGTCACAATCTATAAAAGCCAGGAGAGCCGGAAGCCGCTCTCTCCTTCCTCCTACTCCTTTCCCCCTGCCGGGTGTGCTGCTGGTTTCCTTCGGCTTCCCACGTGCTCGCTCCAGAATCCAACTACATCGGGTGCTGTGAGGAGCCATGGACCTCTTCTGGAGCGGCCCTGTGTTCCCCATATCCCTGCCATCATCGAGATTGGTTTTGTATATTTGTATATAAATATTTACCCATTTCCCACCCCCATCCCACGTTTTACCCCTTTTCCTTGCGTTATAGTAAAATTGTTTCTAGTTTCAATTTCCAAAGTTTAAGTCTCTCTTTCTTATTCCCCTTTCTATCTTCCCTTGGGAGCGTGAAGGGGGGGGGGGGGGGGGGGGGAGCTGGGGCAATAGAGAGCAATTCTGTCCTCTGGTTTCTTTGGGGTTCACCTTTAATATTTAAACCAGGCCACCAGACACAACTAAGTGAGGTGTCCTCCCTGCTCCCCTAACTTTCCTTTCTCTGAGTCTTGTACCATAACACTCTTTATACTACCACTGCAGCACTTCTTCTTGTGCTAGGATGGCATTCCTACTTTGCATGTTCAGGAAGCCCATGACAAGCTGTTGCTCCCCGCCAGTGTATGCAAGCATGAGCCTTCTCCTAAGGAAGCCTCTGGCTGTGGGTAGCACTCCATCATCCAATCCACCATACAGTCATTTTTGCATCATGTGGATTATACTGGGGACGTAGAGGGGTCTGTAATTTACAATTGTCCATATAATCTGTTCAAAAGAGGTAACATCACAAAATGCAGTGGTGAGAAGAAGAGCTGATACCCTTGTAATCACGAGATCTTTCCTAATGATAAGTTACTGAGAAGCGATGAATGTTTATGATGCTTACTCAAGTCAAATGCAAGTCACTCATATGCTGCACAGAACTGGGTTCTCAGTGCTCCATTAGGTCTCAATTATGAAGTACTGTCCTTGATGAATTAACCAGAGCACCGTAAAACTACCCTAGTGCACTCTGATTATCAAGTAATGCATGTATACTACTGAAATGAATTCACAGATGAATGGACCAAAGTAAGTAATAATGTTTTAGTGCAACTGCTGCCACAATCTACAAGCAAGTAACCTGACACTACAAACACTGTCAAGTACATATCCAGAAAACATGTACTTAAACTAACAATGTGACAACAATTCAATAGCCCCACACAAGAATTAAATCATAAATAATCTCAAGATTAGAAAGATTCCACAGTTAATGATTACAAAGATCACAGACTTTGCAGGGTTTTGGTGACTTTAGCTTTACATACTGGTTTCGCTTTTTTCTTCATTTTTATATATATTTCAGAATGGAGAGTATCATCCTCATTTATATAATAGAGGAAAGAAAAAATCAGTTCAGCCATAATATAATAATGTTTTGTAATTGCATTACAATGCAGAAATCATGCTTTTGATCCCACACAAAACAGCAGTAGTTTCTAATGCAATGGGTAATATCTAATGCATGTTAAATATCACCATATTGAAAAAGTCAGATTCAAACCAGGATGGGTTTTGTCTTTCATTATCATAATAAGTAATGCAAAGTCTGCAATTCATTTGCTTTAACTGTGAGAATGTAAGGCATTGAATTTTGCCTAATAAGTCTTAACTGATTGTATATCCAGCCACTTTTATTTTGCAGGAAAATAGACATATCATAAACTCAACTATATCATATCAGGAAGGGCCCTTCTGCCAAATCACTTTCCTTGGGGTCAAAAAAGTAATTTTGCAATTTCTTTCTTACTCAACCCCAAATGACCCCCAATGCCTGAGTCATTAGGGTGGTGGTGCAGCCAGAAGACTAATGAATGAAGAGTTTCTCATCCATATACTTGCTTTTTTTTTCTCATGTATATAGATTTCATGTTGAATAGTCTATGACAGTTTGCCAACCACCTATGGCAGAGTATCCATTATTACTCAAGTGCATACCTCCATACTATGGATACTGGGTAACTGCTCTATATAATAATTAATCCATGTAGAAGTAATCAGTGCATAGTTAAGTGAACAGCATGTATTCAATACACACTCAATCACAATTATACATATTATTTCATTGTCTTCTCCACTTGAAATATCTTATGCACTTGTTCAGGAACCATACCTCTCTTGAGGTAAGATTGCAGGAGCATATTGTCCAATGGCCTCTCTAAGTTCACATTCCAGATTTGACTGCAATCAGTGACCAATGAATCTGTTATGAGCAAGACCCTTCAAGTGTACAGGAGGACTTTGAGGTGGGAACTGGAACCTTGCATAGTGTGTCTTGATCCATGTGGAACAGTTCGTTCAATGCTGCAGCAGGGGTTCGCAGCATCAGAAGTGATCAGAACTGAAAAGCAACCTTCTTTTTTTAATCATTTACAGTCTTCAATTTCAAAAGCCACATAAGCATTTGCAAGCTATCTTTTATATTTGGGTTCCTGGATAGGCAAGAGGGTTCTATTTTTGGTGCTACTCTACAACAATATATATTTAGTGGCTGTTGCTTTTAATTATAAGACTTCAAATACAGACCAATTATTGAATTCTCATATATAACACACCTGATACTGAACTACTAGGAGGCCAAAGTCAGAAGTTCCTGCACTGATGAACTAGCTTCTCCAAAGATTTGTAGCCACCTTTTAAAAAGATACCTGTATTGCTCTGGATTTTACTTTTACTATCTTAGATTGTATAATTTTTTATTTAACCAGAATGTACTTCAAGCAGTTGAAAAAAGAAAAACCCAGAACAGTGCCAGAGAACACTGTTAGGAAGTACACACAAAGTACTAGATGAATTTTGCATTAGTTTATTTCATGCCTTGCACCGCAGTACCAGGAAGGATTACACCGACATAGATTGTAATAGAAATGAGTCAACCATAAATCTCTACCTTGGGATGTTGAATACCTGCCTGACATCTGAATTTTGGTTTATCTCATTTCACCCTGCTAATCCCTATTCGTATTTCTATATGCTGCGTTTGACCTTAAATATGCAATTAAAACGTCTTATAAAATTTTCAGCATTGCTGTGCCACTTTGTAACTAAAACCAATGTGCCATTTATGGTAATAGTGAAAGGAAGGCTAATATATTTCACTTGCATGTTAATGACTGCATTCTTTAGTCAAATAAGCCATAACCTGCTTCCAATCCAGTTAACACATTTTTCTCTTGATTAGAAAGATGTGTCAGATGTTTTCAAAGACTTAAAAGAACATTTATCCAGGCTGCCCCTCTACCTGCAATAGTGCAAACTATTTCTTACTACATTAGTCTAAAATATACATAAGATTAAGAAATCACACTTTGTAATTTCTCAGGTATTACAGCACTGCCCTTAGCAATGTAACAGGTCAAAATACATGGCAGTGATTTCTGTCTTAATGGGGTCATAAGGACAAAGCATAACTCAGCCGTACACTCAACAGTATAACTCAACTATGTTATTCAGTTATTCATTGGTCAACCAGCTGATCTTGTCTAGATAGAACTCAAAGCCACATAATGATTTCTATGTAAAGGCAAAGCAGAACATAGCCTCCCTAAAGATAAGACTTCAGTGGGAAAAGGAGGAGGAAGAGTCAAAATGTGAGTCCTGGAAAACCAAACTTATTCCTGCCTTCTGGTCCTGCATTCAGATATGTGACTGGAATCATAGAATCACAGAGTGGTTTGGGCTGGATGAGACCTTAAAGATCACCAAGTTCCAACCCCCCTGCTACCCGCAGGGACACCTTCCACTAGACCAGGTTGCTTAAAGCCCCATCCAACCTGGCATTGAACACTTCCAGGGAGGGGGCAGCCACCAAGAGTCCACCAATGCTGTGACCCCATCATAAAAAGCCACCAAATGCCATTGAATTTTGCCTAATAAGTCTTAACTGATTGTATATCCATCAGAACAGCCACCTTTCTTTTGCAGGAAAATAGACATATAATAAAATCAACCCTGTCATATCAGGAAGGGCCCTTCCGCCAAATCACTTTCCTTGGGGTCAAAAAAGTAATTTTGCAATTTCCATGTGCCTTAGCAGAGCTTTCAGGAGGATCTGCTCCATCATCTTGCCAGGCAGAGAGGTGAGAATAAATGGCCTGTAGTTCCCTGGGTCTTCCTTTTATCCCTCTTTGAAAATGGGGGTTATATTTCCTCTTTTCCAGTCACTGGGAACTTCACCAGCCTGCTATGATTTCTCAAATATGATTAAAATCTGCTTTGAAACTTCATCCACCAGTTTCCTAAAGAGCTACAGATGAATGTCATCCTTGTGCACCTTCATGTTCCTTAGCTGGACTCAGGGCTGCTTTTCTACTGCAGTGGGGGTATCTTCCTTCCTGCAGTTCCTGCCTTTGCCTTCTGCAACACAGGTGGTATGACCAGAGCCCTGGCTGGTTGTCCTGGTTTGAGCCAGGATGAAGCCAATTTTCTTTTCACTGCTTTTTTTTTTTGTCTTCAGTGAGCTCTCTTTTAACTAGCAGCAAGTTTTCCAGCTAGCGGCCAGATTGTCAGTGTTTTATATGCCGATCCTGAGTCAAACCATGACACTGGTGAAGACTGAAGTAAAAAAGTCATTGAGTGCCTCAGTCTTCTCCATATACCACACGATCACATCTTCTGTTTCATTCTGGGGAGGGCCCACATTTTATCTAGTCATTCTTTTATCACCAACATACCTATAGAAGTTTGTTTTGTTGACCTTGAGGTTCCTGGCCAGATTTAATTTTACTGGGGCTTTAGCTTTCTTAACTGGATCCCTGGCTACTCAGACAACTTGTTTTTACTCCTCCCAGGCTACCTGTCTTTGCTTCCACTCTCTGTAGACTTTCTTTTCACATCTAAGTGTGCCCAGGAACTCTTTGTTCAGCCATGCATGCCTCCTGTCATTCTTGTCTATCTTCCTCTTCGTTGGGATGCACTGCTTTGCTGCCCTAAGAAACTGCTCATGTCACTCATTCTGGCAGATGGCTCAAGTCAGATTAGCTGTTGTGGTCTGAGTTCAACCCGGGCTGGAAAACTCGAGTCGAGACATGGATCACACCTTCTCTTCTTCTCAATTAGAGAAGGAATAGCCCCTAATTGGCTGGTTTTAATTTCCCAGTGGGTCCGTCCCCAGGTTGGGACCAGCTGGCTACACTGGGTGGGTCTACAGAACGCAACCCCCTGCCCAGATGCACGCATGCACCAGCACAAACACAGAGATTGTGTGTTTAAAATACCACTTTTATAGTTTTGGAGCAGGAGTATGTGGGGAGGAGAGGATATGCAAATGTAGGTATAGGAGACAAACTTGGGGTGTGTAACTTGGTAAAGAGAAAGAAAGAAACAATATGATAGTTGAGAGTAGGGTGCCCGGTGAGTTTCCTGTATAGGGCAGACGAGGTGTGTGTGTGTATGTGGCCAATTACTTGTGCCTGGGGAAAAGTACACAAAGAAAGGAAAGATTCTTCATATGTTAAAGAGAACCTGCAGACACATGTAGAGGGTTAAAACACAAACTGTCCTTGCATGCACAGCATGCACCACCACATAGCTTTACATTCCAGCCTGCAGAAGGGAGAAGGGAAAGCAATTATTCTTAAGCCATAAGTACTAGTTATGAAGTGGGATGCAGAGTGATTAATCAAATTTGCCACAGATCTCCAAAGTTTAGGTCCTACATTTGAAAGAAATCTCCATCTGCCTCACTCTAACCTTTCCAATGCATACAGAATGGTCTAGGTAGAGATGTAGCTGCAGTCTCCAGGCATGAAGCTGAGCTTATTATAAGAAAACTCTTAAATGGAATTTGCTAAGTACCACCAAAATCATTCTGTGGATAGGAAGTATATGTGACTTCACTTCAGCTGAGTTTGCAGCTTTTTGAGTATGTTCTCCATAAATGTTCAAGCAGCTGAATATGGACTGCTGACTAGTCGATTAATGCTTATCCTGAATCATGCTGCATAAATGATTTAAAATTGTATTTACCTTTGAAGGTTACTGATTCTATTTTAGACCTCAAGAAGGCTTACAAGACTTTTTTTCCCTCATTCTATCCATTAGATCTAATTTTAAAAGCTGCCTCTTACAAATACTGCCCAACCAATGATTTTATTTAAATATTTCCAGAAAGCAGAACTGCCCAAAAAACAACTGAAATATGACAATATTGCATAAATTTTCAAACAAGGTTCTGTTTTCTGTTTTCATTACAGAGTTTTAAAGTTTACATTCAGCTCATATTCAGAATTAAAAGGCAGAAAGTACTTGGGAAGATAGGTAATTTTAAGCCATTATCTGTGGTTGTGTTTTGCAACTTATTTTGCAGTTAGATCTGCAAAATTAACTAACTTAACTGAAATTTATTTACAGTTGCCCAGTTCTACTACAGTTAAAACAGACAGTTTCTCAAAGTTGTGCCTTTGGGCCTACATCACACACTGTCAATTTTTAAAAATTAGCAAAACTTTAAGGTTTGTAGTAGTGATGAAAAGCTGGAAAATACACTGTTTAGCCTTTCAAGAAAAATAAAACAAACAACCCAAAAGAAGACCTTTTGCCTTTAGTTTTCCTACACTGCAAAGATGGCCTCATGACTTTTAGAGGGATGACAAGCAATCATCTGGCATGATATCAAGCTGGCAAGCAGGGATTCTGGCCAGCTTGCCAAGAGCACAGCTGGCTCCTGCCCAGCTCACCTGCTGCCCGGCTCCCAGCTTCCTGAGAGCCTCCAGCATTCTCCCCCTATCCAGATGCCTTATCCTTTTTCTGGCTGCTTCATTTGCCACTGGTCTGCGTTCTGGATGCCTGGCCAGCTGGTAAAGTAACTTGAGCTTGCTCTCCAGCTCTCTGAATGCCCAGGTGTCCATATGGTGTTTGGGATCTCCAGCAGATAGATGGGCCAAATCGGGCTGCTCACCTTTGCCAAAGATTCCAGACTGCTGACATTTAATTCCCATGTAAAACAAACAAAAGCCTCCACAACCCAGGATCACCTGTAAAACAGCAATTCCCTTCTTTACCCACATCAGCTCTGACTAAATACTGAGCAACACAGAAACAGACTGTAATGCTTTATCCATTTTCAGTAGTATCCCACTCAATGCAAAATTTGCTAAGGCATTCTTTGGAGTAAGGTAATACTAAACTGAAATACAGATGTAAGAAAATGAGGGTCCATATTCTACATTTCTGTACATGGGTGTGACATGCAAAACAATAGAAAGGGACAATTGTATGCCATGAACTGGCCGCCAGACACTTCCACACCTCCGACTCCCCTCCAGGACTACTGTCTGCTGACCAGCAGGTTGTGCTCATTCATCAAAGTGAACAGAACCCTGGGGATCTGGTGGCTCTGCTCGCAGTGCTCTGATTTTTGCAAGGAAACTGTATACATAGGGGAGTTCAAGTGCATGAGTCACACAATTTGCAACATGAAAAATTAATTATGAGATAAAGGCAACTCAATCAAACATGAAATATTTTGTAAAAATAATATTAAATAAATGCAATTAAAAAACATCAAAACACAGTCTTTAAAATCGATATTAAACAACTGCACTTACGCAAAATCAATTTTTCAAAAAAATTATATTAAATGAATGCAATTATAAAACAGCCAAAACCATTTTTTAACAGTAACATTAAACAAATGCAATTAAAAACATCAAAACACAGTTTTTAAATGTGCACTTCAGGACTGTGACCTGAAATGAACTGTTCATAATATGATTGATTGAGTTGTCTTTATCTCATTGTTAATATTTTGTTTCTCGTGTTTCATTGAGGTGCCTTTATCTAATAGTGAGATAACTGAAAACAGTTGCAGAGCTAGGTGGGCACCTCTGATGGCTGGGAACAATGAAGGAGTGAGATTAGTCGGCTGGCATGTGTTACAAATTGTGTGATTCCTACACTTGGAGTCCCCTATATATACATAGTTTCCTTACAAACATCAGAGCATAGTGAACAGAGCTGCCTGATCCCTGGGGTTCTGTTCCACCTGCCTGTCTGTGCACAATTGTTTTGGCAGAGAATCAGAGGTGTAGAAGTGCCCGGAGAAGAGTTGTCCAGCAGAGATTTGGCTGTGGCATACAGTTGGTGGGCAGCTGTCCTAGACCAGCTAAACAACTGGTAAACAATACTGAATGACCTGTGAGTGTACTCTCCTGTTAAAAAAAAAAAAAAAAAAAAAAAAAAAAAAAAAAAAAAATCAAAGCAGTTACCTATCCAAAAATTCCAGACTAATCCTTCATGGAGGTACAATGAAATACAAAAGGGGCTCTGATGTTTTTACCGAAAGTCTTCCCAAATCTGATCTTCAGAATATTATCTGTATATAAAAGGCCAACACAGTTTTCAGTAGCCTCAATCAAAATGTATATATGCATTGTGTATATGATTTTGTAAAGAACCTCACCATAAGACTGATCTACATTGTTTGCCCTGTACAGGAGGAGAGGGAGAGGAGAGGGAGAGGAGAGGGAGAGGAGAGGGAGAGGAGTTGGTAGACAGGGATGGGGAGCAGAATCCCCCTCCTGTAATCCAGGAGGAAGTCGTTAGGCACCTGCTGTGCCACTTAGTTCCCAAAAAGTCCATGGGTCCAGATGGGATTCATCCTAGGGTGCTGAGGGAGCTGGCAGAAGAACTGGCTAAGCCACTCTCAATCATTTATCACCAGTCCTGGCTCACTGGGGAGGTCCCAGATGACTGGAGGTTGGCCAATGTGACACCCATCCACAAGAAGGGGCGGAAGGAGGATCCAGGGAACTATAGGCCTCTCAGCCTGACCTCGGTGCCTGGCAAGGTTATGGAACAGATCATCCTGAGTGCCATCAAACAGCATGTGGAAGACAACCAGGGGATCAGGTCCAGCCAACATGGGTTTCGGAAGGGAAGGTCCTGCCTGACTAATCTCATCTCCTTCTATGACTGGGTGACCTGCCTAGTGGATGAGGGGAAGGCTGTGGATGTGGTCTACCTCGACTTCAGCAAGACCTTTGACACAGTCTCCCACAGCATCCTCCTGGAGAAGCTAGCAATCCATGGCTTTGACAGGTGCACCCTTCACTGGGTCAAAAACTGGTTGGATGACTGGGCCCAGAGAGTGATGGTGAATGGAGCTGCATCCAGCTGGCATCCGGTGACCAGCGGTGTCCCCCAGGGATCAGTACTGGGTCCAGTCCTACTCAATATTTTTATTGACGACCTGGATGTGGGGATTGAGTCCACCCTCAGTAAATTTGCAGATGACACCAAGCTGGGGGGAAGTGTTGATCTGCCAGAGGGTAGGAAGAGGCTGCAGGAGGACCTGGACAGACTGGATCAATGGGCCGAGGCCAACGGCATGAAATTCAACAAGACCAAGTGCAGGGTCCTGCACTTTGGCCACAATAACCCCAGGCAGCGCTACAGGCTGGGGGAAGAGTGGCTGGAGAGCGGCCTGGCAGAGAGGGACCTGGGAGTGCTGGTGGACAGCTGGTTGAACATGAGCCAGCAGTGTGCCCAGGTGGACCGGAAGGCCAATGGCATCCGGGCTTGTATCAGGAATGCTGTGGCCAGCAGGAGTAGGGATGGGATTCTCCTCCTGTACACAGCACTGGTGAGGCCTCACCTCGAGTACTGTGTACAGTTCTGGGCCCCTCACTTCAAGAAGGACGTTGAGGTGCTGGAGCGGGTCCAGAGGAGAGCAACAAGGCTGGTGAAAGGACTGGAGGGAAAGTCTTATAGGGAGAGGTTGAGGATGTTGGGGTTGTTTAGCCTGGAGAAGAGGAGACTCAGGGGGGACCTTATCATTCTCTTCAACTACTTGAAGGGAGGTTGTAGTCAGGTGGGGGCTGGGCTCTTTTTTCAGGCAACCAGTGACAGGACAAGAGGGCACAGCCTGAAGCTGCACCAGGGTTTAGGCTGGATATTAGGAAGCACTTCCTCATGGAAAGGGTGATTAAACATTGGAATGGACTTCCCAGGGAAGTGGTGGAGGCACCGTCCCTGGAGGTATTTAAAGAAAGGCTGGATGTGGCTCTTAGTGCCATAGTCTAGACGGTGTGGTGGTGTTAGGTCATAGGCTGGACTTGATGATCTTAAAGGTCTTTTCCAGCCTGGGTAATTCTTTGATTCTGTGATTCTGTGAGATGTTCTGTGAACATTTTGAGTAACAAATGGTTGGGGCTGCCACAGTTCCTGATAGGACCTCACAGGGCCCCAGGGAAAGAAAAAAGGATGAAGGAGGCTGCCAGGGAAAGGATTTTTCCATGTTCAAATCTCGGTTCCAACATACACAGAATTGGATGAGACATAATCACACAATGTCACCTTCTGCATTTATTAAGCCTCCCTAGGAAATAAATATTATGGAGTAATGCATATTCCTGTTTACCCAGCTATGGAATATTGAACAATTCAACCATGGGAAAAGCACACTCATTTATTCTGAAAGAAGACAAAATATTTTTAATGGATTAAGTAAACAAACACATATTACTTTTTTTTTTTCATGAAAAAACCTTTAACATTTTTAATCTAGGTAGTATTGAATTCAAAACTTATGAAGGTGTACTAAGTGTATTTTGAGATATATGAATAATATATAACAGTACTCAGACAAGTTCATCTCTTCATAATGCCTTGGAAATCTGCTATATGAACTAACAGCTATCTTATTAGCTGAAAATGGGTGTGTGGCATAACTTTCAATTTTCAGGTGAAACTGACATTTCAATGCATCACATCATTGTGCAGTGTAACAATATGACATGCTGAAATAATGGAATGCCAGCTCTCAGCTGCAGAATTGAAGAAATAAAAAATTATTTTGAGGTAGAAAAGTTGATGTTAGTTTATACAGCAGTTCTCCTGTCTCCCTCTCCTCTTCACTTCCCTCCCCCAAAAAAGATATCAATTATTTTTTTTCTTAAGATATTCAGTGGAGCCAACAGGAATGTTATTACAGGCACCTGAGAGGTTCTTGCACAGTTGTTTTTTCTGAGTAGGGAATGAAAGAGTTGTTTGATGTATTGAAATGTTTAACCTATTGCCCTATGCATTTTTTTATATTCCTGCCTTTTTCTGTAGCAGTTCCCAGATTTTCCAACCACAGAACGATTTTCAAAGAGCCATCATGCTTGCAAGATTAACATGGGCACTGAAACTGACAATTTGCAGATTTTTCTTTTAAACTTCATGAGCCAGTGAGACCGCAGCAATATAAATCACAAAGACCAAAGTTTGGGAATCACTGTGTTGGAAAACAGAATTTAGAAGTAAAGAGAAAAGCCCAGTATACTTGTAGGCTAATATTATAATGGGAAAAAAGAAAAAAAAAAAAAAAGGAAGAGGACAATATTAATGGTAGGTCTGTTGTCGGCAGCAGCATAGGATTAGAACCAGTAAATCTTGAATCACCATGAAAAATGCTGGTGAAAGACAGAACTACATGGCAGATAGCCAATATTTACAAAGTGGATTAATTCATGTTCAATGTAAAAATCTCTTTTTTTTGTCCTACTTCAGAATTTACTAGAAAAATGCAAATGCATTTCATATTTTAGGAAGCTATTTATTTGTTTAAAGATAGAACAAATCCAACAACAATTATGATATTTAGGCAAAGTCATGTGTATTTTCATTTTTTCTTTGGGGGGTAAAATCCCAACACCTTGTTAAATTTGGTGCACTCTCTTAACAAAGAATTATTTAAATGCCAAACAACTGGCCCTGTGCTTTTTCACAGCAAAAATGCAGTATCATGAGCAAACTGAACTCTCAAAGAAAAACAGTTTAGGGCAGAGGAGAATGTGTACAACTTCCTTCACCTGCATGTTCCTGCAGTAGCAATCAAGGAAGTGATGGGAGCTTGTCCAAACCAGACTGCAGTAAAAAGACTAGGTCCTGAACACTTGCCAACAGGTCTTGCATATTATGGGTATCCATGGAGTTGTACAAGTGGCCTCTTGCACAGAGGGATATTGGCCCAAAAGTACAGTATGAAGGAACAACTGAAAACCAAAATTGATGGCATTTACATTGCGTCAGATGAATCTGTAATTTAGGCAATGAGAACAATAGTTTTTAAGTTTAATGTGCTATCTTGCAAATAGATGTATGTTATCATCTTTTTACCAGGTTGTGTCACCAGACATTTAGGATGTCAGCAAGAGGGAAAAATAAGGGAAAGCCTGCTCTTATAATGAATACGTTTCTTCAATTTACCGTCATTCAAAACAGTCAGAGTTCTATTTTTTCCTAAAATATTTTGAAATAAAAATGAATCATTAACCTATTTTCCATTTTTTTTTCCATTCAACTGACATATTTTATTCATACGAGTTAGTTATTTTCCAGAAAGAAGTATTTCAATTTTTGAAGCTGGGTTATGTTAAATAAAATGTGTATTTTTAAATATACATACATATCTATAGACACAGTCATAAATATATATTTATATATGTATAAATACAAAGGACCACATGAGAATTAAATGTTTTTGTTTTACCAGAGTTGTTCCTATTAACCCAAAGCAATTTAAACTGTTTTGTTTTGTTTTGTTTTTCCTTTCTCTCCATTTTAGATGTATAAACTATATATGAAATTGCAGAATACATCATAAAATAAAAAGTCCTGTTCTGTCCTGTTCTAAATCATTATTCCACTGTACTGTTTTGCATCTTTGTGATCACCTATAACTCATTCATTGCCCTCATGTTGCCTATTGCACATTGTGATGGCACATTTGCAAATAAAATTCCATTCCTTGGACACAAGGTATCACACTCTTTACCCAAATCCTAAAAGCTTTAAATGAAGACATCAGTCATTATAGCATTTTTACATAAACATCATCCAGAAAAGCACTCATTGCTATTCACATTTCATAACATTATTCAACTTACTAGCAACTAGACATCTATTGTTCTAATAAATGAGAAAACAAACTACTGCATCTGAGCTCTCACCCATACTACAGTCAAAATGAAAACACACTACATTAAAATATGGGCAATAGTCTGAGTATCCCAGAAGTTACAGTTACTTTTTCTTCCTAGCTCAAGGGCAAGATTGTATGACTTTTCTCAGCCATTTATATAGTTCAGACTTACAATGCTCCAAGAACACGTATTGTAATTTTCTTTTATATTTATTCAAGGATTAGTTTATGACCTCCTAGCAAATTTCCACTTTTCCTCCTTACACTCAGATGAATTTTGCATTTTCTTCTTTGTCCTTCGTAATATAGGTATCTATCTTTGATGACATTTTGTACAGTAGGACAATCTAGATTAGGTAAATTTCAGAAGAAAAGTACTTGAATTCTAATAAGCAAGTGGAATCAGAAGAGATCTTTTCTGGGGATAAAACATAGGACTTGTGCACTTTCAAGCTAGTAATGCTCAAGTTAAAATCAACTATTTGAGTTACAGATTTCTATGAACACAAGAAGTGAATTCATGTTTGGACACCTGTATTACCACAGCTGCCAAGGACCATCATTGTTCATTATAGTGTCATATGCTTACATACAGATGTTTCCCATGCTCCTATGAAACACAGCATGCAGAACAACACATATTCCACTTCCACAATTTTTTTTCTAGTGCTAATTATTTCAAATGTATTTCTGCAACCACTAATATATTCTAAGCAAACAAAAACATTGTTAAATATTTAAATGGGTGCATATTCATTCAGAAACACAAAGCAATAGTGCTTTTTCAGTGTTGGGTGTAGGATATTTAGGATATAATGCATAAGGATGCCAGATTTAGATAGAACAACTGAGCTTATTTTGCAGCTAATTTCTGCTAAAGAAGGTGGGCCTTGTCTCTCTTTCCTGCTTTGTCATCTTCTCCCACAAATTTTAACTGCCATTCTCCTGACACCTCAACTAAGCCAAAATAAATGTATTTTCTCTCATCCTTCCATCCATTGGGTTTTCTGTCAGTTCAATGAGATGAACTGGCAAGCATATTATGTATTCTGGAACCATAAAGGTGGGACAAAAAATGGGGAAAGGCAAGAAGACTATTTGGTCAGGATCAGAAAAGGAAAGACAGGCTGAAGGGGGATACCACCTGCCCTGCAGGGAAGGTTTTACACTGTTTTTTCTTGTTTCACCACCCTACATACATACATATAGAAGTTATCCAGATCTTATCCAAGTAAAGCCAATGGAAATTGTGACTATTTGATTTATTTAAAATTAAGCCATTTTCACAAGACACCTACCTGTCATTTGAGGCAGCTGTGACTAACACCTTCTCATCTGCACTCCAATTGTTTCAAAGTACTGATAAAATAGTCCAGTGCACTGCTGTTCCCTACAACAATGACTTTCATTCTTTCCATCTGCAGAGAACGAGAAAAGGACACACTCAAACAAGCTTTTAAGCAGAAGTCATTATAGCACTTGAAATGACCTTTCAAAATTGTTAGTGAACCAGTTACCAACACTTAAAATTTCATTTCTTTCAAGGCATCAGCATATTTTTTTTTTGCTAATAACTTTGCTAATTATCATTAAAAGCATTTACTCTAAAGTGTAAAAAGCTATATACAATACAGTTGATTAGCAGGTATGTCACTGAAGTATGTTTTTCCTTCCAATTCTGAGACCTAGACAGTTGCAGTACGACCCTATATCCTGAATATGGCAGTATAATACACATACATGAAGAAATATTTTCCTATTAGCATTGATTAAGATGTTTCATAACAGCTAGTGTCAATGCTCTATCCCAGATATTAATTTTCCTACTTTACACCACGAGGGCTGGTAAAGTTAATTGTTTATATAGTCTCTAAGACAAAGAAATACATTGGTCATTGAGAATGGTTATGTGGAAGCTTCTTAGCTTTATTATACAAACCATAAATCTTCTAACTGTAAATGCTCACAACATCGCAAAAATATTTCAGACCAGATCCTCCGAAGCTGCAAATCAATATAACTCTACTGAAATCAATTGAGCTGGCATGATTTACAGTAGCTCAAAGTCTGCCCTTTCGATTGCGGCCAGTGATATAAGAGACTCAAGAGGATTATTACAGTAATATTCAGAAATATTTTTTCCAGTAAATTACAATTCTTTAAAGAGAGACTAAGGAAAAAATGCACTGTACTATGACACTACTGTAGCAGAGAATTAGCAGGAAGGCCTGCAGTTCTTCATGCAGACTCTAGCTACCTGTAGGTAGGCACCAAGACCTAGCTGTCTGTTCCTGCTACAGTCTCTAAGAGAGGTAGGGCACATATTTCCCCTGTTCCATCCACTGGTACAAATATCCCGGAAAGCTTTTTGGTTTCCCCTTATTGCAAGTGAATCTAGCTGCCAGAGGAGTCTCATCACCAACCAAGCTGCTAGGCTTCTTCTGCCTCTGTCCTCTCCACAAGCAGAGACAAGCTGCGAAGGTCTTTCCGCATCAGTTTCTGCAGGTGGGTCTAAACTTCTGCTCTGATTACTACTGCAGAAGATCCTTAACTTTAGCACTTCAGGTACCCAAGAAAGGAAGTCCAGCCCATGACTTGAGGAATTTATACAAACGGTGTTTGTTGGATAAGCACTAAGACTTAGGAGACTTAGAAATTTGCACTAGTTCACACTTAAAAGCAATGTCAAACTGGAATAAAAATCAAGTAGACTATGCTGTGTAATCTCACTAGTTTAATGATATTTCTGCTTTGGAAATTTTTGACTGGCTACTTGCTGCTGTCATGGATGGAGTGAGAGATGCACTTCACTTGTAGAAGAAACAACAATATACTTCATTGATATAACAGTGAGTTAATGAAGTTCAGTAGTAAATGCAACAGTTGTTTAACAAGATTCAGTGGCAAGGTACACTGGATTGTTTATTGCATACAGAACAAGGTCAGACAAAACTGTCAGGGAGACTCTCCTGTTGAGTTAGGAGGTTCAGAAAGGACCCCCTTGTTTTCTAAACTCCTTCTCAGAGAGGAGTCTAGGTGTGGCTAGATCCCATCCTAGTCCCAGATTTGGCCAATGGTTTGTATCTAAGAGATTATACATGTGCAGTCAGTCCTTTGTATCACTTAGCTACCATTTCAAAGTTTAGCTTGTTACTAATCACTTACCAAGAATCTGTAGTGGCAAGGAACCTGTCAATGTCGAGGAGTAACCTTGAGAGGCATCCCCACTCAAGGGGAGATCCCGCTGTGCAGTCCCCTGTAGTTTCAGAAGAGCCCGATGGGTCGCAGGCAGTCCACTATTCATATAGTAAGATGATTGACTTGTATTTGTATACCAGAAACACGTCTGTTCCAGACAGCTCTTGGCTACCATGTTGCCATCCATCCCTCAAAAGTCCAGTGCAAGCTGGATACAGCCATCACAAGCCCTTCTGCTGGTTACGGCTTAAACTGGGGTTCGGGAAAAGGGGGAGGACACCACCACAACTGCTTGCAGAATATGCCCTGGAAAACTAAATGCATCAGTATATGCAATTGAGACATGGCACCATAATATATACTCTGGCTCTCTTTTTAACTCTTCATATAGCTTTATTCCTTAAAGGTGCTTAGAAGCCAAACATATTATGGCAGGTGTTTTTCTTAGCAATTCTGAAACACCTGTTAGTGATGTTTCTAAGTGACTGTATGCCTGTTTTGCTGGCAAGGCTATATCCTCCTTGTGGCTGATCAAATTACCAGAGCTCCCCATAAAAACTATGGTTTAAGAAAGCTTTAAAAGATATTAAAATAGAGAGCTAAGGTACCAAATGTGCCCATAGCACTGCAAAGCTGATTGTGGTTTGTAGTGTTGTGGTTGGTTTTGTTTTTTTTTTCTAAAACTTCTAACATTAATATAACTATCCTTACTTGAGGACATAACCAAGGCAAAATAGGAAGGAGAGAAAGTATTTTTCCTGTGTCTGGAAAAAAAATGCTGCCGACTAGAAATGGATAACATAAATACAACAAGGAGAATTAATTTAAAAGAGTTTCAGCTCAGGTGAATGCATGGGTTTTGTAAGCCAACACTTGGCACTCCATAAACTTACAGGTGACTTTGGAGCTTTGTTTTTGTAAACATTTTGGCTGTTTAAAATTTGTAATAAAATAATGGATTATTTCCTCCTATGTTAATGAGCCTTCCACATCTCTTACCACACAACTTGACAAGATTAGGGATTGGAGAGAGAATGTTTAATTACTTTCCCAGGCTGTTTAATGTTTGCAAAGGCTGCTTAGAACTGTGGATGAAAAAAGAATAATTATCACTTAATTATATAATCTTTAAAGAAAACAAGAACATGTTTTGTCTTTGAACTGAATGTATGACAGGTAACACAATACTCTAGGGTTCACCAAAACCTCAAAAATCACAAAAAGATAGTTGAGTATCTCCTATTGGTTATATCAATTCATTGCATTAATACAAGTGCACTAGACGTAAAAAGACAAAACAGAGTTTCTGTGATACACTATGTTCTGTTAAAACTTTTTTTAGGTAAGTCTTTCAGACTGGCAAAAATACTCAGAGAAAGCAGGAACTGAATTTACACCCTAAAATGAAAAGTAATGTTGCTTTAATGGATAACAAAGCAATTAGGTATTCTCTGTTATTTCTTACACTCATTCAAAGTCAAAATCCCAGTTACATTCTTCAGTGGCATTTTGAAGCAGACATGGACAGAAATTCACTGTCGTGTTCCTTTTAAAGTAGTGGAGACAGGATTATAAAGGAATAACTGTTTAATGTATTATCAATTACTAAGATGCAGTCTCTTCTTTGGACAGAGATACGTAAACATATTAAGTCATAAATTCAAATGTTCAGGAAAATGATTCATGATAGGACTAGATAATTTTAGTAATTCTGGTGCGAGACTGCACCTTGGAAAATCTGTGCTAATAAACCTTCTATTAAACAGCACCTCTATAGCATTGCTAAGGCTGCACTTCATTACTTCTGATTCTACTTTAAAAAATGTCAGTGGGGGCCTTTTTCATATTGAAATCCACTGGTTTAAGCCTTATTGAATGCAGAAAGCAGAAAAATACTTAGACTGGAGAAAGAAGGCAAAAAAGCAGTATATCCCAAAAGGGACAAAATTTGTTGTATTCTAGTCAGCCTAAGAATCCCTATAAATTCTAGGGTTTTGTTCATATGTCTTAAGGTATGTTAACTCCATTGTAGAAACTATTTTTAATCATTTAGGATATTTAAATGATAGAATCAAAGAATGGCTAGGGTTGGAAAGGACCTTAAAGATCATCTAGATCCAACCCCCCTGCATTGTCAGGGACACCTACCATGAGATCAGGTTGCTCAGAGCCTCATCCAACTTGCCCTTGAACACTTCCAGGAATGGGGTTTCCACAACTTCCCTGGGAAATGTATTCCAGTGTCTCACCACCCTCATAGTGAAGAAGTTCACGATGAAACAGCAATTATAGACCTATTACAGAATAAGTTAAAAATCTAACAGCTGGAAGTCTTGACTTTTATCTTTGGCATGAATACTGTCTTTACCTTAGTAGATATATACCATAGACAAATCCATAGCTATAAAGTCAACTACGGTACACATTCATATAATATTAAAAAACTTCATGACATAGTAATAGAATGACCCCAGTCAGCAACTAGGTACCCACACTGCCAGTTGCTCACTACCCGACTCCCTCCAGCAGGACTGCAGAGAGAACAGGAAGAGAAAAAGAAAACCTGTGTGCCAAAATAAAAACAGTTTATGAAGTGAAGATGAGGGCGCAGGGAGAGATGCAAAGGAGAACCCCTTCCCACAAGTAGACTGATGCCTAGCCAGTTCCTGAGCAACAGACACCTTGAAAGATAAAACCCCCACCCTGTTCTCCTCCCTACCCTGGTTTACTGCTGAGGAGGATGTTACATGTCATGGAATATCCCTTTGGACAATTTGTGCCCCCCCCTCATCTTCTTTCCCCTCCTCCATCCAGCTTTGCACACTCTCAGTGTGTCCTATTCCTCTGTCTTTGGACCCATACATGGGTTCAACAGGAACATGTTGATCTGTTCCTGTTACGACTGAGGAAAGACACACAACTAGTTTACTATCTCTTTCATCAGCCTTCCATAAGGCATGCCCCAGGAGCATACAGTGAAGCATCTACAGCTCTCTCTCTGCTTCTGCACCTTGGCAGCCTGCAGTACCCACATAGGCAAAGTCATTAGCTTTCTGAGTGGCAGTGCTACAGAGCTTTGGGTAGTCTTCCCCTTTTCCTTAAATATAAGGTTTTTTGAATATGCTTGCTCTTTGCTTGCTGAAAAACCCACTACTACAGTGGATAAAATTTAGTGTACCACCAGAAACACTGGACTTACATTCTTCACTTTTGCATGAAGTCAGAATCTTGAACAAAAGAGAATATATATAATTCTTTATGAAGTGTAACCTTTTGCATCTAGGAGGTTCACTAGCAAAGACTGTAGTACTGCTGTGTTGCAAGGTATCAAAGGGAGGCTCCCTTTCACAGCTATGTTCCCAGAGGTAGGGAAGCAAAATCACGTACATAACTGCATTATGTCCTCCCTCTTGATTTTCTGTAAACACCCTGTCCTACTTTTACCAGTAATCTTAGATACATAAGTATGTCTGCAAAGAGTCTTTCTAAATGGCTGTGTAATCCTGTGAGTTTTCCCCCATCTGTTTTCTCTCTGAGTCATTCAAACTCCTGGTTTCTGAAAATATATTTTTGCTGCATCAGATTTGTGACCTTTCATACCAATAAAATGCTCTATTTTTTTTTTTTCCTGCCCACAGTCTTAAGCAGTTTTCACGGATCAGGACAGCAAGCACACAAGCTGTTGGGGTTTACTCAACTCTAAATCAATATCCTCTGTTGACACGTCCTACTTCTACTTAGGCTTACATGAGATGCTCTCACTTGTTTTGCAGACAACTAACAATACTGCAGACCATTCTGTCTGTCATTCTTATTGAAATAGCATACCCACCTCTGAAGTGATTTGAATACTACTTTCCAAAAGTGAACATGTAAATTCACTTCTGTCAGCAGAAATTTAACTCTTCCATCAGGCAGTACTGTAGTCTGTGAATGCTTGATGAGTATCTTCTTTCATTTCTATATATTTTACAAATTCTGTAGTTAACATAAAAAAACCTACAAGTAACCAACAAGATCAGGCTGTCATCTGCTCCTTCAGACTTCACCATCAGCAAACCCCTGAAAAAAAAATTAATAAAAGGAAGAAAAAGAAAAAGACCTTGAAAAACTCAAGAGAGAGTTAAGGCATAAAAAAATAGGAGCTTCGTGTCCTCCTTGTTTCACCTGAGCCTACAAAAGCCTTATGTTTCTCTACAGTAGGCAGGACATACAGCTTTATATGCTCATCCACAGATCTTTGTATACCAAGAAGCCAAATAGCCTAATTTGATGCATTAAAATAAAAAGAACATATGCTGTACTAGATCAGAAAAAGGTCTAGCTGGCTTGGTTATTCTGTCTCAAACAATGGACACAAGCAGATCATTAAAACAGATTAAAACAGGAAAGACATTTCTGATTTACTTGTATGTTCACCAAGCTAAAACTATGTTCCATATAATACACTTATTCAGTAGGATGTATATTTAGTATTGCTTTGAAATACATGATATTCATTTATATTTAGTATCCTTAAATGGCTTTATTTCTCAGGCTTTTGTCAAACAACCTCTGGGTGTAGGCAATCTTTCACCATCTGCAACAGCTGTGTCCTGGTTTGAGCCAGGTTGAAGCCAGTTCTCCTTTTACAGATTTTTTTTTTTTCCTTTAGAGAACTCTCTTTTAACTAGCAGCAAATTTTCCAGCTAGTGAACTGATAATGCTGGAATGTTTATGTTACTGCTGAGACACCAAGGTTGCTTTGTTCTACTTGCTGAATCTGCAGCCTCAGATGCTATAGGAGCAGAACAGTCATATCTGTAACCCTCTCACAGGGAGGTGTGGAGTCCTAAGAAGAATAATTGTCTCAAACCAGCCACCCTGACAAAGTGGACATTGTGCATGGGTGGGGGGCCTCATTCAATAACCACCTGGATCCTGTTCTTGCAAGGAGAGACCCTTGTTTGGTAACCACCCTGATGAAGTGGACACTGTCCTTGAAAGGGGAGCCCCTCCTTTGGCAGCCATCCTGATAAATGGGACACTGTCCTTGCTTGATAAGGAGCAGTGGCAGGCAAGAGGAGCCCCGTGGAGGCACAGGGCCATCTTGAGAAAGACCACTGTCCTGTTTAAGGACAGAATGCATGTGTGACAATAAAGGTCATTGCTCGGTCAACCTGGATGGGGGGGGGCAAGTGATCACCTGGACCCCCGTGCCCCACAGACTCATTTCCAGAACAATCCCAAATCTAACACTGAGTCTGCACAAAGCAGGCTGAGCCTCACCAGGAGAGGCAGGGCCAGGTGCCATGAAAGAGGCAGACTCTAAATGCTCGGGGAGTGTGCCCACCATCCAAGGACCACAACATCATGCTGAGATCGTTGCTGGATCCAAGGGTGGTGATATCTTTCCTATCCACTCTTTCTTTATCTCTGTCTCTCTGTCTCTCTCTTCCTATCCCTCTCTCTCTCTCTCTCTCTCTCTTTCTAACCTTATTCTCGGCACATAGGGGTACCATCATTTCTAATTTTGCTAAGTTTATCCTGTTGTAACCTGTTGTTTTGAGAGGACCATTTTGCTAAGTTCTGCTAGTTGTAATCTGTTGCTTTGAGAATGATATTGTTGTGTGTTTCCTTTGACAAGCTTTATAATATCACTCAATCTTAAGTAAAGGCGTGTTTTGTGAAAGCCTCCTGGGTAATGGTCTTACTCCTAGAGTACCGCGCAGAGTATTCCCGAGCTTAATCTTGCCGAATGGGTTGTTAAAAGAGGTATATATATTTAGTTTGGACCCCTAGCTCTGGGGAGCTGTGCTCACTTTGTGGGATGTGATAAGGCCGTACCCACCTTGTGGGACATGAAATTGCTGTGCCCACCTTGTGGGATGTGATAATGCCGTACCCACCTTGTGCGACATGACAGTGCCATGCTCACTTTGTGGGTTGTGACAGGAGGAGTGGACTAGATGGACAAATTGACCAAAATATTCCATTCCATATATCTATGTAAGCTTGGTGTAAGGTCAGAGATCACAGAAGACAACTTCCTTCCTGCTTCTTCCCTTCTTTTCTGTCCACGGCCAGCATTCGGGGACAACTCCGTCTGTCCATCACAATTGATCCCTAGGCTCGTGCATTCCTGACCCTCATACCTCTCCCCTCAGCTCCTGTCTGCTCTGCTGCTCTCTCTGGCAGCGCTCTGGGACATTTCAGAACTGCTCACAGCTCAGGAAAGTGCCAGGGGAGTTGCTGTGGGTAGGGGGAGGCAAGAGGCTTTTGCACATTCCTGAACACACTTGTATATATTTGTACATATTTTCTTTTATCATTAGTATTTAATTAAAGCTGTCTAGGTTAGTTTTCAATCCTGAAAGTCTCTCTCTCTTCATTGTCTCTCTTCCTTCCCTACCTGGGTGGGAGGGGGAAAGGATCGAGAGCATTACTTGTCGCTGGTTCAATTGCCGATCCTGAGTTAAACAGTGACAACCTGGCAATGAGTTTCACAGCTCTACAGTGAATCACAAAATCCTAGAATCACAGAAAGGGAGGAGACTGCTCTGCCTCCACTGAGTTGTCCCAGGGCTGTGAAATGGGAAAGAATCATCCATGCAACACCCTGCAATGAGCAATTCTTTTATGAAGCACTGGGAGACCTTGCTCAGGCCAGCTGGGCCTCCCTGTCCCCTCAGACAGATGTCTGGATACTTTGTCCCCTCTCAGCTACTATTGAGCACAGGGGGCTGCATCACTTGCAGGGCACCGGGTCCGTGACAGGGGTCACTGAGGCCTCCCAATGCTCCTTGAACATGGTTGCCACCATCTTATTGAGGAAACCCCAGATATGGGATGAGAAGGGGGCTGGAGCCCAGGGCTCATGAGGAGAGGTGGAAGGAGGTCTGTGTGCCCAACAGGTAGCCTTTCTCTTGGGCAAGCAACACGGCAGGTGGGAGTGAGCCCCAGGAAAGGGGTCTGAGGGCCCCTTGACCCTCCTCCTCCCACATTTGGGCATCTTCTAGGCCATGGGCCCCCCCTGCCCAAACCCACCATATTTGGCCACACTCATTGGCCAGAGTCACAGTCGCCATCACAATGGCCTCCTGACATCACCAGCCCTATAAAAGTAGGGGCCCCTGCTGCTGGTCCACAGTTCACCCTTGAGCTTCAAGGCCCTCAGATGCCAAGCATGGCTGGAAGGAAGAGGAGCTGGAGCAGCGAGGTGGATGGCTGCCTACCTTGGTGTGGGAGGCCACAGAGCCACTCTCCCGAACCACGGAGGAGGAAGGCATCTCCCAGGAGGAGGAAGCACAGGCAGTGGAGGAGGAAGCAGAGGCAAGGGAGGAGAAACACCACCACCACCACAACCCCTTGTGCCGTGACTGCAGCTGACCTCACCTCTCTGGTGGAGGCCATGCAGCACTTGTCTCTGGGCCCACCATGGAAGGCTGTGGAGCCCAGGCCTGCCTGCCTGCCAGGGAGCAGCCGGAGCAGCCAGGCGGGTGGCTGCCCACCTCGCCGTGGGACGGCACAGGGACGGTTCCTGCAGCCGCCAAAGAGGAAGGCACCTCCCAGGGGCCTGAAGAAGGGGAAGCAGCGGAGGAGGAACATACCCCCTCGCACCATGAGAGCCATTGCCCTTGCTCACACAACTGATGTCATCCAGCAGGCAGCTGTGGGCACACAGGGAAACAGCATGGGGCCCTGGCGTGTCTGCCTGCTGAGCCATGGTGCGAGGCCCAGGGGTCAGAGACAACGCAGTCGCTGGTCACAGCCAACATGGGCTCGCAAGGGGAAAGTTCTCTTCAACTGAAAACAAACCCTCTGGACTTTCCACAGGCTCACCTGCAACCCCTCCCACCAATAAACTGTTCTTTTGTTCATTATCAAGGGTTGTGTGGGCCCTTCTTTGCCAGCCCCCACTACTGCCCCTCCCCAAGAGGTGTCATCTCCTCCCTACTGAGCCCCGAAGCAGAGGGGAGGGCCCTGCCTCCACTGAGCTGTCCTGCCTTCCTGAGGTGGGAAGGGGCAGACACAAGCTTGCAGAAGATGGCCTGCCCCACTACCACCCAGGCCCTTTCTTCAGACCATCCCTAGCATCAGCCCCACCCCTGACTTCAGGTGCACCATCACTAGCAGCTGCTCCACAGGTGGGATTTGTCCTGCTGAGCACAAGGCAGTGGTCCTCCCAGCATGTAGCCCCTGTCTCTTGTCCATGCCTCACCCACCTGGATTCTGTGGGATGCTGTGTCACAGGCCTTACTAAAGACTGCCAGACTACATGGCAGTCACTGCTCTCCCCTTGTCCCACTAGGACTGTCACCTTCTCAAAGCAAGGCTTATGTTGGTCCCCCCACAACTTGTCTTTGGTGAAGCTGTGCTGGGTGTTCAGTCATGTCACTTATTCATAGAATCATAGAATGCTTTGAGTTGGAAGGGACCTTACAGGTCATACAGTTCCAATCCCCCCTGCATGGGTAGGAACACCTCACACTATACCAGGTTGCTCAAAGCCCCATGCAGACTGCCCTTGAACACTTCCAGTGAAGGTGCCTCCGTAACTTCAGACTGAAAAAAAACCTGGTAGTCTCTGCACAACCAGCTCCCACTCAGAGATGAACGCTGCCTCCTCACCACCAAGCATTCAGCTGAGACATCTGTCTCACAGGTATTAGTGTGATGTCACACAACTTCACCCAGGCAGTCATTCCACCACGCCTACCTTTAAAATAATCTGACACAATGTTCTTGTCCTACATGGTAATATAAATTAATAGTCTAAAAAGAAAAAAAAAAGAAAAAAAAAGAAAGAAAGAAAACACTGTAGAGATGCCATGCACTTGAAATTAACTTTAAGCTGATTATTTTTCAGCATAAAATTCTGCAATATATTTTTTATGAAAAGACAAACTTCATCTTTGTATTAAGATCAATTACTTTAAATCTGTTGCTCTTGATATCTTTTCCCTGTAAAAAATATGTTACTATCCTTTGTCTTTGATAAAAATGACTGGTAACTGCTGTAGAGTACCTTTGAACAAGATTGTTGTTTTGAAATGAAGTAACATTTTCTGGTAAAGTTTTTATATATTCCTTTAAAAATTATTTCAAATGTAGAAAAGTTACTTGGAAAGAAGTTCTGATGAGTCTTTTGCACTTAAATTTTCAAAAGAGATTTACAAACAAATTAGAAGTAGACATATAGATCTCAAATACTGTTATCAAGTCAGAAGTTTGCTGGTTCAGCTTCATCCCTCCCAAATTCAGCATTTATCCCAAGACTCTAGATCACCTCTGGACAGGCAAAATAGCCTAAGTCTCAAGCCTACATCCCTGACCATTTCCATTGCCACAGACAAAATCTGAAGATGTCACTGTCCAGATCTCTTAGCTCTGAAAATCTGAACCCATACTCAAGCCCAGCTACTAAAGGCAACAGAGACGTAAACACAGTTTCTCATATACCAGACAGAAATATAAATATTTTAAGCAAAAGAGGATCATTTATCCCTCTTTAAGAGATTTTTCTTCTTAGTTGAGCAACACAGAAAGTTTTAACTGGTCAGCCTTTGACCCTTTTCCTATTACCATTGGTAGCATGGAAACCTCAGAAACATGTAGGTTTAATCCCCAAAACTTTTTTGGTGGCATTTTTAATAGTAATTCTAAACACCAATCAGGTAACCAGAATACTTCCAATGAAAAAAGAAATGTTTGACACAAGCAATTTGTTTGAACTAGTTTTTCCTCACCATCTCCAGTTTTTCATCTAGCAGAAACACAGAAAACCAGACCATTTAACAGAAGAGCTAGCTTTTGAAGATTCACAGCTATGTTTTGCTATCTCAATTTTCTTGCCATCAGTTAAAGATGACATTTCCCTTTTGACTACTCGGACTAACTGAAAATAAGCTACCCTAGCAACACCAGAAAACAACAAACAGGTGGACCCAGTTTATCAATACCTTGCTTCGAAGCTGGTGTCACCAGCACAATTTTAAGGTTTTCAATCATGGGATGGCCTATGTGACACCAAGCCTGCTGGGGCCTGATGACATTCACCTTTTTCAATGGGAGAAAAGTATTTTTGCTCATGACTTAGCAAAGACTTTGTTTGAAAGAGCTTTAACTAGGTTTGAAGGGGGAAGGGATAAATTCAGACTTACTAGTGATGAGCTATGGGATGCCTTGATGATGTTTGAGGGATGGTGTATAGTATTTGGGTATTTGGGTCTTCGCTCTGCTCCACTGTGTACTGAGTACACTGGAGTGCATTTGAAATTTTTGCATATTAATGCAAGCAGTATGAGGAACAAACGAGGGCAGCTAGAAACCTGGGCTCATGGAAGGGATTCCGGATGTGCTGGGGTCATGGCAGATTATCCCTGTCAGAGGTGGATCCACTTCCATTGGTTCTCCTTCATCTGGAAGTGGATCCACCCACATGGGCCTCATGTCATTCTGTGGCATATTGACACCCATGAGCTGCTTGCCGTGCTTTAGTGGATTGATATGCATAGGCTCCATGCTGTTCTATGGTGGGTTGACATGCCTGGGCCTCACACCATTCCTTGGCAGATTGACGCAGCTGGCTTCCTCATTGTTCCTTGGTGGATTCACATCCATAAACTCCACACCATCAGTCACAAGAGCATGGGCAATCGCTCACATGTCATAGGTAGTGCTCCTTCACTGGTTCTTTGGCAAATTCTTTGGCCCCATGCTTCTGGTAGTGTCACATCTATGTACGGCATGACATTGGTCACATGAGCAATTGCAACCACTCTCATTCCATTTTGGATGGTGTTCCTCTTCCACTGATTCCACTTCCTCTTTCTCGAAAGAAGCTTTCTTCTCTGTTCCTCTCCCAGGAACTGCCTCTTTGCTGTCCCTTGGGTTCTGGTGTGAGACTACCAGGATAAAAATTGCCTATGGCCATACTGACTTGAGTCCTCCCAGGACCACCCCAGCTGCTGCCGGCCTGTGGATGTGGCAGTTACAATGGAGGGGGCTCAGAGGGGGTGTGCAGCTGTGCCTATGGAGAGGAGAAGGTGGGTCAGGTGATCCAAAATGGACCAATCACAATGTTCCTGCACATGGTGCTCGTGTAAAATGGCTCCTAATAGTGCCATCCTCTGGCCTCTCTGGCTGTCTGGGTTGTGGTTGGTTGGTCACTCAGTCATCTCTCCCTTTGCTGCTGCTCCTTTATCCTGTTTTCTCACTGGAGAAGAACATTTTTCACTGAGGTCACTTCTCCTGCCTCCCTGAGCAGGACCAGTTCAGCTGCTCCAAGGGTTTTGTGCACAGTCTCTGGGACTCTGGACTTGGGCACCCCCATCTGCTGCTGAGACCAGCTTGGGACTTTCCTGGTTGGGACATAGTTACCAACTAAAGAGTGTGGAGTCAAATTTGCATATTCATTTATATATTTGAATATAATTACATATTTGCATATATTTGTATGTAATTCACCATTATTATTTTATTTCATTAAACTTTTTTTTTTTTTTTTCCAACATTAAAGTCACTCTCCCTTATTCCCCATTTATCTTCCCCTGGGTGGGCAGTGGGGAAAGAAGAGATTGTGATACTATGCAGAAGTGGGCAGCCATCCACTCTGCAGCTGCTCTTTCTTCCAAACATGTTTGGCATCAAAGGCCCTGATAAAGGCTTCTCCTTGGGCACAGTAACTGCCCTCCACTTTCCTAGGCTCAACCTCCTTCTCATCCCATGTCTGGAGCCCCCTCAGTGAGACAGTGGCAACCATGTTCCAGAAGCGTTGGGAGACCTCAGTGACACCCCACCAACCTGGAACCCTGCAAGTGTCTGAGAGGGGGCAGAGCATCCAGACATCCCCTCAGCAGGAAAGAGAGGCCCAGCTGGCCTGTGCAAAGTATGCCAGTGCTCCATAGAAGAATTGCTCACTGCCAAGTTTTGCATGGCATGGACTCTTCTTCCTCTTCCTCATCTCCTGGCACTGCCCCTGGAGTGTGGAGAGGTGCCATCTCTTCTGGACAGAGCCCCAAGAGAGAGGGGAGGAGAGGCCCTGGTGTCCTTTGGGCTGCTGTGCCAGTGCAACACAAGAAGCCTGTTGGAGGCCACTGAGGGAGGTCCTTGGGGCCGGGACTAGGGAGTGGGTTCAGTCAGAAGTTCACCCTTGGTCTGTTTGCTAGTGTGAAGGATAAAGCTTCTCACCACTATTGCAGTTTCTTGGTTATCCATTCTGAGAAAGAGTGCCCCCATTTTATTGGAAGAATTGCAAGCAGTTCCTGAACTACAGCCTTGTGTCAGGTTTCCAGGAAAAAGCTCTTGCCCTTCTGACATCTGCCTGGAAGATCACTTGGCGGCACACAAAGGACAAAATGACAGCTGGAAACATCCACTACAGCTTCACCAAGGACAAGTTATACCAATGCCAATATAAGCCTTGTTTTGCAGAGATGACTGTCTTGTCCTAGCAGGACAAAGGCAGAGCAGTGACTGTCATTTACTCTGACTTTAGCAAGGCCCATGATACTGTCTGGAACAAGCTTCCCAAGGAACTGGTCATGGCCCTAAGCTTGCCAGTGCTCAAGAAACATTTGGACAATGTTCTAAGATATATGGTTTAACTGTTAGGTGGCCACCTGTGGAGTCAGGAGTTGGACTTGATGATCCTCTTATGTCCCTTCTGACTCAGGAAGCTCTATGATTGTATTCTGTGACTTTGTATCTTCTTTTTGCATTTTTGTCTGTCTTTCTGCTGTTCTTTTGATGACTTTAAACATTAGTTCAGGAACCCTGAGGAAGATTAAAATAATGAACAGAACTATCTGAGCTATAATGCAAAACAAAAAGATTATATGCAGTTTGCCTTGAAAGTAGAAGTCATCATTATTCCTTTTCATGGCTATTTAAAAAGTAAAAAAGGAAAGCTGCTGAAGTAATATTTTCACCTTTACACATTGTCCTAAAGAAAGTGCCATGGTTGAAAAATCATCAGATATTCGATTTTCCACTTCCATTGTAAAATTAAGAGAGCATTTTGAACTCTACCCACACACCACCACAGCAGTCCCCTGGATTGTTCTGAGTCTTAAATAGGTGTGCTTTGGAGAAAGTAGAAGGAAAAAAATCCTTCAATAGATCCCACACTAATGACATACTAAACTTTTAAGAAGTTTTCTTTCCATATTTATTTAAGACAGGCAGTTAATTTTGTACTCATGGGTCCCAATGTATTCACAGTTTCCTACAGGAGATTTGGGTATTTCTCGGCTTGGACAATTGTGGCTGTAATTATCTATTATCCCAGCAGCCTCAGTCTTTTTGTGAGCACATATTATTAGTTGGTGGCAGTGCTCAAATGTTATCTGACATTTGCAAAGAACAATCTCTGGGCCTAGCTTTTCTTCATATATACTGGTATGTGAATCAATAATAGCTCTTCAGAACTCAAAAATTCTACCTCAGAGTGAGATTGGAGTAATGAGGGAAAAATCAGGCTCTCCAGTTTGAAATTGCCTTTTTAGAGAAACTAGTTGGTACTTAAAAGTGAACTTTTTTTTTTTTTTTTTTTTTCCCCCTCCCTCATCTGTGAAAACTGGGCCTGCTGAGGGGGAACAAGGCCAAATACAGTGGTGGTCTTAACAAGAGGGATATTATGGACATTACTGCATCACACAGGTACAAACTACCTGCTAAACTTAATGGTATCGTATCTACTCCATCAGCAAGTCCCAGCTGGGAGGTCACTAGAACTTCTTTGTATATTATGTCTTAATTTCTAAAATATTGAGGGTCAGATCTCAGTTAAACTGGCACAAGAGTTTCAAAACTAAAGCAATGCACAGCATTCAGGAAGGCATGTCTTTATCCTTACACTGTACAGCTGTGCTTACGTGACAGAGCAGGCTGTTCCTTCAGGGGTGTCCTAGTGGATGAAGGAGGGAAGAGGTCCTCTCTGTGACTGGTGACTGCTGTGCAGCAACGTGCTTCCAGTCTCTTACCTTGTCTGAAATGCCCAGATCTGCAGGAGCCCACAGATCTGCTGCGCTATCACAGGATGGACAGTTTGAGCAAGATCTAAACAGATGCACTTGTGTACATTGAAGATGTTTCCTGTTTCTCTAACCTAGTCTACACCTAATCTGTAAGATGTACTTAAAGGACGTGCTGGTGAGTTTGGTCACGAACATGAAATAGCCTGTGTATGGTCACTAGTAATACTAGGCAATGATCCTCCTCAAATTACTGAGGTTCTTCAAATCATTAGTCACTTACGAAGGACTGGCTAGTAAGACAGAGAGCAGGGCAGGCTCTCTCTGTCCTTCAGTCTTTACTTCCCCTCTCTGACAGGTCACAGACTCCTGCTCTGTAAGGAAAATTTATTTGGAAATGAAGGGTTTTCCAAAACACAATGAATTACATGCAAGTTCAATAAAATACATTAGAGCTTATCTTTATATCCAAGCATAACATAAGCTTATGTACATGTTTTAACCCTCTTAGGTTTTTCACTGCTGATGAATCACTGATTCTTTGGGACCTTTCCCCTATATCCACTTTAGCACTACAGAATTTTAAATGCTTTGAAATATTTACAGAAAAAGAGCTTGTACATACTTAGATATATTATGTTCAGCTTAGAAATGATGAGGTCTCTTGAAAATGGAGCAGAAACTTACATTTCAGATTTATGAATGGAATAATTTTTTCTCCTCATTTTGTGTCCGACATTAACTGAATTCATTACCAGATTTCTGATTTTGGCCACAAAGAATTGCACATAAGAATGAAAGCACAGTTATTGCATAAGTATAGGTTTAATACCAGGAAATCATTGTGAAAATATTATCGTTTCATCTGTTTTTGTCCCCTTTTAACTGATGCCAGCTAAGACAAACTGGAGTCAGTCATTATAAGTGTAAATTACATAGACATCCTATTGACAAGTAGTAAGGCACCATTTCCTACCTTGCTTTCTGAAAACTAAAGTTATCTAAAGTGCACTTGCTGTGTGCTTGATCTCATAAAGAAACTGTACATTGAAGTGAATTGCAGGAGTCCATACGATTCTGTTTGCCACAGTGTTAATTCATTAAAGTCTGGAATTAAGTTGTGTAAAATATAAAACTCCATGGCTCTGAATTAGCCTATGAGAAAAACAAATGTTGCAAAGAAGATTAAATGAAAAGTTGACTTTGCACCTCAATTAAACTCAGTATCATGAAAGGGTGGCCATATTAGAAAGGCAATAGACGGTACTAGAGAAAAGCTTCAAGTACCTCTGTGTAGACCCTAGAGGGAAGGGACGCCATCCAGAGGGACCTTGACAGGCTGGAGAGGTGGGCCAATGCCAACCTCATGAAGTTCAACATGGCCAGGTGCAAGGTCCTGCACCTGGGTTGGCACAACCCCAGGCACAAATACAGGCTGGAGGCAGAATGGCTAGAGAGCAGTCCTGATGAGAAGGACTTGGAGGTGGTAGTAGATGAGAAGCTTGACATGAGCCACCAGTGTGCATTCGCAGCCCAGAGGGCCAACCACATCCTGGGCTGCATCAAAAGAAGTGTGATGGCCCCAGCAGTGCCAGGGAAGTGATTCTGCCCATCTACTCTGCTCTGGTGAGACCACACCTGGAGTTCTGCAAACAGTTCTGGTGCCCTCAGCACAGGAAAGATATGGACCAGTTGGAGAGAGTCCAGAGAAGGGCCACCAAGATGATCAAAGGCCTGGATCACCTCTGCTATGAAGACAGGCTAAGAGAATTGGAGCTGTTCAGCCTAGAGAAGAGAAGGCTCCAAGGAGATCTTATAGCAGCCTTCCAGTACTTGAAAGGGGCCTACAGGAAAGCTAGGGAGGGGCTTTTCATCAGAGAAAATAGTGATAGGACAAGGGGTAATGGTTTTAAACTGAGAGAGGGGAGATTTAGGTTAGAAATTCTTCACTATAAGGGTGGTTAGGAACTGGAATGGGTTGCCCAGGGAGGTTGATGATGCCCCATTCCTGGAGGTTTTTAAGGAGAGGTTGGATGAGGTTTTGTGTAACCTGGTCTATTGGTAGGCTTCCCTGCTCATGGCAGGGGGGTTGGAACTTGATGATCTTTAAGGTCCCTTCCAACCTTCGTGATTCTATGATTTTATAAATGCCACCTTGGTGATGAATGCAAAGCATACATTTTTAAGGATCAGACAGGAGTGCTTCTTCTTAAAAATAAAAAAAAAAAAAGTTGAAAAATGCCTGACTTCTGCCAGAGTCAGTGAACATACCAGAAATCAAAAGGAGAATGCAGAGAAGAAAAAGACAAAACAGGGAAATGAATCTGCTATTTGTACAGAAATTTGCTACAAAAGAACCCAAGGAAGCTCCAAACCACAACTTTCCTTCATGGAGGTGGAGAATCATAGCATAATTTTCTTTGGGAGAGGCCTCTGGAGACCTTCTAATCCAAAACCCTACTCAAAGCCAGGACAGTTTAAAGCAGCTTGACTGCTCCAGGGCTTCTCTGAGCAAACTGTTCAAGAGTTAGACCAGTGTTGCTTTGAAATTTAATTTCTTAACAGTTAATAGACTTTTCCAGGTTGCAATTTGTGTTTGCTGTCTCTCACTTTGCATACCTTTGATTGGAATCTGACTCCTCCCCTTGCTCCCCCAAGCCCACTTCTTCCCAGGCTGCAGGACATTAACCAATAGGTGTTCCATATTGACACATGAGACACACCACTAGCAATCAGCCACTGGCTGACTTCATGCCTTTGATAACCTCTTTGAGACTGGTTGATCATCTTTTTTTTTCCACAGAATTCATAGTCTACCTTTCCAGTCCATGTGTCACAAACTTGATGCAAGATACTATGGGAAACCATACCAAAGGCCTTGTTGAAGTCAAAGTAAGCAACATACATTCCTCCCTCACTCACAGAGCCTGTTGCCTTATCATAGAAAGTATCACATTGACCATTTTATCCTTGGTAAATCCTTGCTGGCTACTTCCAGTTGCCTTTTATCATTTCAGTTCCAGAAGTATTTGCTCCACAGCCTTCCCAAGAATTTTTATAAGGCTGACCCGCCTATAGTTCCCAGTTGCTGACCCTCTTGCTGGGAAATGTGGTACACGAATTCTTCTATAATGTGAATCCAATGTCAGATGAACAAACGATGACAGACACGACAGCCATATTTTAAAAGCAGGCTTTGGAAGCAACCCTTGAAGGAAACTGGGATACAGAATATCCACCTGGACACTATAACATTATTATTAAAATACATATATTATACATATACTTTTGTACATATGTATAAGTTACAATTATAAGTTAAATATACATATATTATAAAAATATAATATAAAATAAAATTAACACAGAGATAAATGTAATACAATAGGAAAGAGTCAAGTTTGGTTTTTTTAAAAAATAAAATGCAAGTCTGTCTCATTAGTGCATCAGAGTTCCTTTAAAGAAATTGCAAAGCATGATGGGAAAGGACAAAATGAATCATTTAGTAGAGTTCCAAAATGCTTTTGTACCAGCCCCTCACCAGAAATTGTTAGTTAGTTAGTTGTGATGGAAAACAAAGACATGCTTCACAGGTGAAAAAATTGTTCAAAAGCCAGAAAACAACTTGTTGGAATAAACAATCAGGTTCCACAATGAACGGCAGTTACCAGGTGTGAGAAGCCAACCTTGTGGTGTCAAGATGTCTCAACATTGTTGGAATGAAAGCTCATGGCATTAGAAATGGAAATGAACCTTGGTGACAAACAATGGCTTATCTCGTCAACAGGGAAATTAGCCAGAAGGTGCTGAAATCACAAAAGAATGACATAGCACGGTACTCATCCCCTTCCCTTCTAAGCTGAACGCCTGCAGCCTGAGGTTTGAGGAAGACTTGAGGGGAGGAAGTCACCGTGTGAGACCCGCCCTGAAGACCACCTCAGAGACACATCGTGCATGTACACGGAGGAGAGGCTGAGGCCAGGAACTGTAACTATAAAAAGCTATGACACTATGAATACAGTGAAGCGCTTCCCCATCCAGTGATGTCGCTGGACTGTGGTGGTAACTATCCTATCACTTGCTAGTCTCTGTATTTCTACTTGCTACTCTCAGTATTTCTGCTTTCTGCTCACTTTTCTGTCTTTTTCTTTCTGTCCTATCTGCTCTAGGGATTTTGAATTATTGTTGTGCAAATCCAATAAAGTTTGGTGTGTACATGTCATCTGACTTTGTATGTGTCTTAATTTCACCATCAGGGATCACCTCTAGATCTTCTCAGCAGGGTTCCTCAGGACAAAGGGGTCTACCTGCTGTATGACTTGTACTAGGGGAGGGAAGGCCAAACCCAGCCACATCTGGGCTCCACACGGAGAGTGAGGGAGCTTAGAAAGCAAGGGGGTTCTGCCCGATCTTCCATCAGCTGTACACCAGCCCTGGTGATCGTTTGTCTTTTAGCACCCGATATTGTACTTTGTCTCTGCGAGATCCCACAGGAATCTCCACATCTCTGCCTTATCAGATCATGACACCAGGATTGTTCCCAATTATTCATGCTGACATTCATAGTGTTCAAAAAAAAATCATTAACTGTCTAGAAAAGGTGAAAATTTGCAGCTGACATAAAATAGTTCAAGACATTCAAAAACAAATTTCACGTAGAGGTATTGCAGAACATCTCAATTACAGAATCACCAGGAGATAAAATGCAACTAACTTTTTCTTAGGGAAACACATGCCAAGAAAAAAAAAAAAAAGCAAAAAAAAAAGCACTAACGATTCATAGATCTAAACTACTACAACTCAGAAAAAAGATCACAGAGTGACTGTCACAAATACTTTGAAATGTCATCTTAATTGGCAGCACCACTTCATGTTCCCTAAAAAGTCAGGTATTACTGCCTGAATAAAGGGGTGTTGATTGAACAGAAAATATCTGCGTACCTTTGAATAAATCAGTGATGTACTGATGCAGCACACAACACCTTTTAACAGAGGAACCCATTGCTGCAGGAAATAGTGAGGACCAACTCTATAAATATATTCATAAAACATTAATCAAATGCCCAAGGACGGAACCACTGAGAGTGTGAAGTACAGTAACCCTGGAAACCTCCAGCTGAAATTGCTGCCTGCCAGGACCTTGCAGTGTATGAAGGGATGCACGTGAACAAGGGATACACTTGCACTTGCCAGCAGACACTGACAGAGACAGCATATTGGTCCAAATGATTCTTCACACTAACCCAGGGCAGAACTTACTTACATCATGATTCCATGAATAGTAACATGTAAAAGAGATTTACACTTCAGAATAAATTCCAGGTTTTATGTGTTAAATTTTTAGCATTGCAAGTAAAGGAAAAATAAGAACATTGCATTTAGCAACCAGTTTTGACAGAAAAGAGATTTCTAGAAGTTCAAGTGATTATCTCTTTCAAATATCATTTGGGCAAGTGAGTTTAGTACATTTTGAATATAGATATTTTTGAAAGATAAAACCATAGTCTGGACTACATTTCTGTTCATTTATTCGGAACCTCAAAGAGCTAACCAAGTGAGGTAGATGGGATGGTGTTAAAATGACAAGGGGTTAGTACAGCCATCATCTCTCAGCATTCACAGAGTGCATTCACCTTTTTCTGAGAGTTATTCATCAAGATAGCTTGTTGAACAATCAAAAGGTAGATGTTATGATATGTAAAGACTACAAAGGAAATGTCTTCAGTCAATACCAGGCACTATGTTTACTCTTAATGTATGAAATACAAGAAAGCATTTCTTACATATGAGAAAAATGAGGAAAAAAAAATTGTGCATTAAACATAATCACACTGGTTATATTTACACTAGTAGTACACTAAAGTTAGTGCCTTTCATCTGTTCTTTAGCACAAATCTACTAGATGAGTCTAGCTATAAATTAGTATATAACTTTCAGTGAAAAGACCAGTTGATAAAGATAAAATTCCCTGAGGCCATTCATGCAAAAAGTGGCAAAAAAAAAAAAGCTATAAAAAGACAAAGCTTGAGAAAATAGAATTTTCTCCTAAACTTGGGGCAGAATACAGGGAGCTTCGTTCCTTCATATTAGGGTTGATGGCAAACACTTCCATTCCAGTAATAAACAAACTTGACACCTATGTCTTTCAATATGGAAAATATTATTAGCATATAATGAAATGCAGTCAAGCTAGAGAAGTACAATAAGCTGTTATTTAAAAATTAAGACACAAAGAAAAAACATGCAAGCATAAACTTCAGTAGAAGAGGTAAAATTTAAAGCAGTCCACCTTACAATTTTACAGACACACATTAGCTTACTGCTATTCTATTGTTTATATGGTCAGCTCTACCATTATAAGAACAGTCACTCATTTAAATGCTGAATTAAATCATAATCTATCATATACTAAGGCTCAAAGGGCACCAAAACTTGGCTCCGGCTTCTCAATTTGTTATATTGATTTTGTATTACAGAAAATTAATGCTGGCTACAAAATATACTGAGTTCATAAACTAGACAGAATTAGAGAGGTTGGGAAATTCATACATAGACAACATTAAGAAAGACAGAATGATGTATTTATTAGTCATGGCCAAACTGTGGGAGATCCAACTGTTCAAGTCAAGAAACTAGGTGAATTACGCCATTTGTTTATGAAGTATCACCAATCTTTCAGGAAGAAATAGCTTTTCAAGACTTTGGGTTTCTCCTCAAAAGGTAAGTACTTCCATTTCGCATAGCAGCTTTCATCACAGTTGTGAAGAACTGTCAAGCTATAAAGGACTTTTAGAGCCAAGAAACACTTTACAAAAGTAAAAGGGGTGCTGAAAAGCCTGTCTCCACTATTAATCAAAGGGAAATTGTTATTAATGCACTTAAGACTTTGAGTCAAATGACTCCATACTCCAAATGAGTTTTTATTCCTATGTACATCTTTGGTGTCCAAGGAGTTCTGTGCTGTTTTTTTACCTACTTGACTGAAAATATTCAGCTCAAGACTTTAAGCCTTATTGCTTTTATTACTATTGTTTTTAACATATTTGTTTCATTTCCTAAAACACTGCATGTTATCAAACTAAACTATCAGCCTTGTTAAATTCTCTGAACAAATAAAGGACTGTGTTTTACTTTTATATATTATTGTACTGGAAAATGTTAACATCTGAATTATCGCTTTAAATTACTTTGAATCTGAAAAAAATTGACAATTAAAAAAAATTATAAGATGCAGAATTGTAATGTTTGTCTGCAAACTGTTTCAGCTCTCCATGTTTGTTAATACCACACTAGGAAAAAGTTTTACATTCTTATCTCTTTCAAAGGATATACACCAAAATCATGTCCTCCAGCTGGTTAACACCTGTATTAGTTGTGCAGGCTCATCTTAGGAGGGACAGAGTGCTTGCCATTTCATTTTGGGAATTATATTTTTCAATCCTTAGCAATATTACTGGTGACACTGTGCTTGGCTGCTGCAGATCATTCAGTTGGAGAGTTATAAGAATCTCCCATTTCCAGCTAATATTGTTTTTTTTTTTTTAAATTTCAACAATTACGAAAAGGAATAGTAACTCAGAGCATCTATATAAAAAAGTCAGCTAACAAGGCTAATAAGTGCAGTACTAGGTCATAACAATGCCAGAACAGTCTTCTTTTTTGCACCACAGTTTCTTGCATGACAAAACAAAATTGATACTTAGTGGAAACATTCCTTGACTAAGGGCAAAAAGAAATTGTGACCTAATTTTCTAAGTAACAGATGATATGTGAGTTGAAAGAAACCTTGATGGATCTAAATGTTCATAAGTGTTGTTTTTTCACAAAGGGAGAAGCCGAAGGAACTTATTAATTTATAGACAGATAAAAAGAAGCATCCTAACAAATAAAAGTCGCATGGAACATCTCTCAAGAGCTAGAGTTTGGTAGTGGTCATAGAAATTGTCCAGTAATTTTAATTCAGAGTCCTGATTTATTGTTACTGGGTGTATATGTGATTGTGGAAAACTGTAAATTACAGACAAATTATGCCTCTGATATAACCAAGATGTCTGGAAGTCTTACCCTGAGACAAAACTGAGATGGAAAACCTTGGCAATGAGTAGAAAAGAAAAGAAAAATAGCTCCCACCCCCAAGCCACCATTCTCCATCTTTAGAAGATGCCTAGGAAGATTTTTTTAATTTTTTTTTTCTTTTTTTTTTTTTTTGCTTGCTTCCTCTTTTTTCCCAGCAGTGCTTTTAGTGTTTTTCTTATTAGTAATTTTTTTCCTTAGGAAATCTTTTATAAACTTAGTAGTATTGCTGCTCACTGTACAATCTGGAAAGCAAAAGCACAGATTTCATGGAGGTTGCTCAGCAATTCAGCCTTTTAAACACTTCCTTTTCTGGCTGATATATTCCATGTGATCTGTCCAGATACATAGTTCTTCTCAGTGAGGTTCCTGCCAGAATTTTCCTGAAGAAATGAACCAAATCCTGCAGCCATAGAGTTGCAGACTTGCCAGCTAATATTTAAATTTAGCCTGATAAACAGTTTCCATGCAGTAAGCATGATTTTTTCCATCGTGTATCCATTTTTACAGAGTATCCCAAATCCCACTTCTAATAATGAAAGTCTCTACTGACAGCTATGCTGTCATTCAGGAGATACAATACCAATACGAATGAAGTCAGAACCTGAAGGTTTGCCACTGTATTAGTATTTCTGGATTTCTGTTCTAAAACACCATACACCTTAATTGTGTTGGCAGCATATTAAATGACATGATAATTCTATGGAAGACTATGACATTTCAGATGGACTTTCACTGAACTTCTTTGACTTGCATAGGGTGAGCTACATGTAATCTACATATCTTCAAGGACCCTCAATAAAAGTACAGTTTATTTTTTGATAATGGCTCTGAAGTGCTGTTGGAACTCCTTTAAGTTATCAGTAAACATATGAAAATCTGCATTTATTTTTATACAAATATAAAATATATATGTGACCCAAACCTCATTGAAATCAATAGGAATCATCCTATTTACTTCACTTACAAACCCACACATCATTTTCCACACCACAACTGGTATTAATACAACATGAAATAAAGGCAGGAATAGGAGAGATCTAAAAACATCTTTTCAAGGAATTCTTTAACTTGCTGTGATCTCATGATTGCCAAAATGGGACAAAATGGGACAAAAATAGCTCTGTGGTTATACTTTACATGAACTCAGGGGAAAAACAGCCTGTAACAATGGTGTGAAATTCACCTTGGTACAAAGTGATTGCATTTTTAATACAGTGCCTTTATTTTCAAAAAAGTAAATGCATGGAAGAAGGATTCTATATAGCTTCAGCCATGTAGAATTTCAGTACCTAGCCTGGTTTACAACAGTGATCATCAAAATTGCCTCCGTTTAGAGAGAGAAGACATATGTATCTACACAAAGGCATTTGTCACATTGCACCCCCACAGACAGAAGAGTATTCTACACAGCTAAGCTTAATTTAAACACGTGAGGCAAATGTCTACAACTAATCTAGGCAGGCTGTGTCTTCCTTAAAGACAAAAAAGAGAACCAGCCTTGTTTAAGGACTGGCTTATCTGGTCTATGTTAGAAATCTGCTTCAAGGTAAGGCAAGTCATAGCTTGGATTCTGTTGACTAGATATTCATTGACTAGAGAAAGGGTTCAGGGGGAATTGGTCCAATACAGAAAGGAGCATTTAGTCATAGAAATCCCATCTCTGATGCTTTTATACCTAAATGTAGGAAAGACCATATTTAGAAATCACTTCAGCTATAATAACCACCAATCAGTCTTAGATTGCTTTAAAATATCTAATCTTGAAAATTAATATGTTTATTGTTGGTATTGGGTGAGTCAGCAGCATTATTTTCCAATGCAAGTACTTCTGTTGGTTTTACACCAAAAGTGAGTAATGACAGCAAAGATTTCAGCATGGATTCAACTAAGTGTGCAAAGACAAGAGAATCAATCTATTATCTGGTCTTCCCACAGACTTTTACTGATTTATCAAAAATTACCCAGGGTCTTCATCCTGCCAATGATTCTACCACAAAATAATATTTGCTTTCTACTGGTGAAAAAGCTAAGTTGATTGAGAGATATGAAAGAAAATGAGAAATGGAAGATGTATAGGCAAGTATTAAAAGTACTTCTTTGGTTTAGACACAAAAGGTTATAAAGAATGAAAGGCTTAAGAAATCAACCACAAATTCATTTTAGGTTAATAACATCAGTATATATCTGCTGAAAAATTCAGCCCAGTATTATAAAAAATGAACTTATATTACCCTGTATGCATTATCTGTGGGTTCTCAACAATCCAGAAATTTATGTTTCATTGCTTTTATTTCTCCAGCATTTCAAAGAGGAAATACAGCCTACAGACTGCCATCTTTTCCATACATTGTATTTTGTTCTAGACAAAAGTGAACAAAAGTTCAGCTGTTGTTCACTGGCAGACTACAAAAAAATGGTTTAAAGCTTTACTGACTTATATGTTTTGAAAAATATGAAAAATTAGTTAAAAAAAAATAAAATACAGAGATTCCTGCAGATACATCCTTGCCCTCTTATATAAACACTGGTTTATTGTTCTCACATGATATTAAATCAAGATTTAAAAAAATATTACTTCATATCAACTTCAGGACGAGGTGCCTGCTAACTTATTAATTAACAGTTTAACCAGCAGAGAAGGAAAGGACAGCTGGATAGAAGCATTTCATTTGAGTCTGACGACTTTGTACTTTCAGGACTCAGGCAACACACGAGGTTAATTTGCCTGATACTCCATAAAAAGTCTTCAATAACATACTTTTCACAGCTTTCTATAATGCCTTTTGTTCAAGATAGTTTATGAATTATTCAATTAAGCTAAGGAGAGATAAATCACCAATTTGTAACCACAGGGAAAAATCTAGTGCGTGATCATGACTCACTAGCAGTAGCTGACCCTAATGACTTGGGAGCTTAGTACTTTATCATTCCCTAAAGAAATCATACAGACAAGAATTTGAACTTCAGCTACATATCTATGAGCTCTCTTTGAAAACACAGACATAATACTTTATAAAATATTGGGTTTTGTTGTTTTGACGGATTTTTTTGCCCTCCAGGGATTTCTTTACAATTTCATTTTCTCAGTTAAAAACAGTATAATACCAAGTTTCTCTTGGAGCCTTTCCATTTTTTTTAAGTTACAATAGTTTCCATTGTTCACAAGCTTCCATTGTTTGATAATGTAGCTTGTTCAGTTTCAAAATTGTGCTATTATTCTATGGTTTTATACTTAAATAGATTTTTTAAAAAATCTCCATCATTTCCTTTCATGTACACACAAGATGAAAAGAATCTGAAATTAAAGAGTTACAGAATCTTGTTGCATGTTTTATATGAACAATAAGCAGATACCAAAGCTGAATAACGCTTTTTTTACCTTCTAATTACAATGGTGACATTTTCAAGATCACTTCCAACTGACAGCATAACAGTTACAACCCACTTATAAATTAAGAAAACAACCACTGAGTTTCCAGGTCTCAGATGCATCACAGAGTATTCATGCATGCAGGCTGATCTGCCTTTACAACATCAAGCACAGAATGACAGACATGCTGCTGGCCTATGTTTTCACTGCTGACATCCCCAAAATGCCAGAGAGCTCAGATCTTACTATTTCCCTTTTGATTTTGACAGATAAGAAGCATCTAGGAGGAGAATGTGAACACAGATATAGCTGGGATAGAAGTTGAAAAATGCTTAATATCAGCCCAGAGTCCTCTGCACAGTAAACTGGGCAGCTACTTCCACTCTTACCTACTTCAACCTTCTACTGACAACCGGGCACATATGACCTAGTTCTCAACCCAGTCGTGAATCTTGCCAAGGTACACATACTTTTCTCCTGGAGCCTGCCAAGGGCATTTCATCTCTTCCTGACATAGTGGCTTTTTTTCCAGCAATTCCCATTTTGCACCACAGATTGCTCATCTTGAATAAAATTGCCATCCTCAAACGTTTATGACTGGACCTCCCTCAGGTCTCTCAAGGTGTCCCTAAAACATCTACATACACACTCCATGAAAACTTTACTGTAGGTCAGTCCCTCCCTGTTCTCTTCGCTAACTCATCCTAACAAGCAGTAGCCATCTATTCCCATCAGTTATTTAAACAGTCTCTTGAAACCATAAATTTTAATTTCCCTGCCCCTCAGATAGCCCTCAGCTACTTCTAATATATTATTTACTACTTATCCACCCATTTTGCATAATTCCTTATACTTCCCTTGGTATTTTATTAATATGCAGTGTATTTCACATTAGCACAGCACTAATCAATTGCAAATAAAATGGTTTTATATTAGTATTTAGCTAAATCCTACATTCTTAAATACCTTACTTAAAAAGTTGCAAAGATTAAAGTTTTAATCTACATACATAAATCATACCAATTCCTGATGCCTGACTCTAAGAGATCTCCTTCATTGATTCACTCTCTTGTAAATCTTTTCCCCAGAGCGTTAAAACCAGGAGAATGATGATGTGTCCTTTGCAATTGGGCCAAGACTTTCTCTCTGAAAAGCTGTGCTTATAGTCTAGGGAAAGATGGGGGGGGGGGGCAGGGAGGGGTGGAGAACCAAATTTCAGTCAATTATAATTAGTGGAATTGGGCTGAGTTAACAGCATACGATGAGACTCTTCAATCTAAGGAAGAGGAGATGTAGTCCAATCGGTATGTGATATATGATGTATTTAATTTCTGTAAGTAGACACTATTCTTCTTGGCAAGTTTGAGTAAGTTTAAGATGGGGCTAGTAAAAACATATTATTTATCATTTAATTAGCCTATGTAGATCTCAGTGTTTCTAAACAATTTGCATGGACTGCAATAGTGAGTGCATACAACAATTTCTATCAGAACAATATACAGCTTGTGTAAGAAATTAACAAATATTTTTTATAAGATAAAAGAGCAGTCAGAACTCTCAGACTTTACCTTTTTAGTGACTGTAGTTCAAGTAGTTATAAAGAGAAAATATTGTAATTTAACTTTATTTCTGAACTGGGGATTCAGTTTAGATTTTGCAACTGTAAAGAGGTGAGCAGGAATAGCGTGACTCTACCAAAATTGTGCTGGATTACAGCTATGAAAAATAGAATGGTTTCACTGACCAGAGACTGTATACAAACTTTTTTTGTCTATGTAGTACCACAGTACTCTCATTTCTGTAACAGCTAAAGTTAGCATTTAGTTACAGTCAGAAATCTAGAGTAACTCCATTACTTATATTCTGTTACAAGAGTAACAGTGGAATTTCAACAACTTCTTCCTTTACAACAGAATAAACAGCTGTTCGTCTCTGTTCTTTTTTCCCCAGCCTAAATGTTGTGACTTGTATTAATTTAGGATTAAAGGGCTGGGGGTCTGGGGGGGGGGTTGTTGGGTTTTTTTTGTTTATAAATAAAAAAATGTATATTTGTTCTAAGATTTTAGCAAAACCCAACCTGTAGAAGAGGTAAGTTTTCTTTAACAGCATTGTACATTAGAAAACGTATTTCATTGATATATAATAGATACTTAAAGTCTTCTCAGGCTTGTGTTTGTTTTGGAGGAATTGTGAGGGTGAAAGGAGGTTGCATTTCTTTTTTTAGAAACTTTTTACTTTTGGAGGGGAGGTTGTATGAACACAATTACTACCACAATTTTGTCTAAATTTTCTCAAGTCAGGTGTGAAGCCCTCTGTGCTAAAGATAGGGTTCCACCATTGCTGAAGTCAGGAATATTGTGCTGCTTACTGAGTTTCAGCACATTGCTGATTCCTTCACAAGACAGCGCTGCAAACTGGGCACTCATTTCAGAGACTGGCAGTTCATTTCAGAAGCAAGTTGAAACAGGAAAATTGATAGACAGTTCTTTTACTTTAAATGATGCCTTTTGTGTGAAAAGGATAGTAGGTTACAAATTAAAGTGTTGCAGCCTGCGTGGCTTGATGGTGGCACGAGTAATTTTAAAATATTCTGTGTGCGTGTGTGTTTATGTGTGAGATAGAAAGAGGGAGACACACACACACAGAGATTGGTAGATTCTAGCAAAAAAAACAACCAACCAACAATAAATCAAACCAAACCAAATCAAAACACATCCCTATGCCTGAAGTAGGTAAACAATGCAAAAAATAGTAGAAATTCAATTTACCTTACAAAATATCAATTTTTTTCGTTCACCAGTTTTCTACACTGTGGTAATAGCCTGGCATTAGCACAGGCAGCAGTTGTTTCCAGTGCTGACAACCCCAAGAGATATACTCTATTTTGCTCAGTGTCTGTATGGATAAGTAGAGCAGCTGATAGCTGCATGTAAGCCGATATATAACTTCCAAATAATGTTTTAGCCTTTCATCCCAACGTTACCTTACTCAGCAAAGCAACCTCTCTTATGCCCTGGAACCTGCAGCTTTAAGTCTCAGTAGTTGAGATGAAGAGGAAAGCACTTCTCTCTTAATTTTCATGGGTATTATCACTCATCAATCCTACCAGGCTACCAGGACACAAATAAAGCTTACATTTTTGCTCTCTTAGTTTAGACAATTCCTAACCTACCAGCACCCCACTTCCCAATCTTCTCAAAGTGTGAGGAAAAAAAGGGGAGAAATAACAAATTTAAGACTATCAATTAAGAAATACAAGAAAAACCTGCTCATGCTAGTGTAAGTTCCTTTGGCTAAAGTAATTTCATGCTGTTGCTACAGGCTTTGAGGAATTTCTCATCTTCCAAAAACTTGAAACCTAGCTAAATACTTTTTTCCAAGGAAGTGAAAGTTTGGGCTTGGCATTGGAGTAAAACCAATCACTATGTCAGTAAAACAAGTAACAATATATTTAATAGGAAAAAACCTAAAAATCAAGAGCTTGTCTGATTTGAATAAACATTGGAAGATCACATTAATATAGAAAACTTTCCCTACAATTTCTACCCATGGGTTATCCTCTTCCTCCCCACCTTCTCCTAATCTTTCTAACATGCACTTGCAAACTAGAGTACTATATACTATACCATTTTTCTTATAGTGACTTTCTGAGAAATTGTTGCATGAGTACTGTCTGCTGTTTTTAATTTTGCTCATTTGAGTCCAGGACAAGTAGGTGATCCAAATTTAGCCTACACCTTAAACAAAATCTTTAAATTACTATCCTTGTATTCATGAAATGGTGTACCTCAAATGTCTACAAATGTTGGCTTTTATCTTGAATCAGATTTTAGTCTCATGTATGTAGCATGCCATACAACTAAAATTGTTTATTCTTTATAGCAATAAACTATAAATACAATTTTAGTACTGTAAAAAAGGTGTATTATATGTTAGACAAGAACCTATGCATTCTGTCAGCAATCTGTGAGTTGCACCAAAATAGACTAGGTTCAGAGGTCATTTATGTTGGAGTGATTATTTAAGAAGCTATCCTTTTCTTGACTGTTAACTACCACCACCCAGTTGAGAGGCTACATCTGACTGCGTTAACACTCCCTGTCGTTTAAATCTAGTTTAGGCTTAAAAGGTTACCTAAATTCACCACTGAAAGTGGTCTGAAACTATTGATTAAGGCTTATCTCATAAATTTCTCAGTAAAACCGTCTAAAGTACTTATGAAGACGGGATTGGTCAATACTGCTAATCAGGTAAGGAGAAATCATTCTGTTCTTATGTAACTGCAGTAGCCTTATATATCCCACAATATACCATCATATAAACTCTACTAAGTCATCTACATAAATGCTACTTGAAGACTGGCCTTCAAAAATAGAGTCAGTTTCTGGTACCAATATACATGCATAACATAAGAGACAGAAAACTCTCCAAGCTAAGACCTTGGACCATGCTTACATATCAGTGTAAATATGTCTTAAGATATTTTAGACAAGAAATCTGAAATAAGTGCTTTGGAAATCTTCAGCCATGTTACATAGTACTCACAGCTCATTACACATGCGTGTTATTAACTCTTTCAGTTGAAATATAATGCATGTAAAAAGCCACACAAAATAACAAGGTTGTGCGATTAAATTTCAAATACAGTAAAATAAAACCTAAGTGCAGCTTGAGGTCAAATAACATTTTCCAAAGCATTTATTAGTATTTCCTATCACTACTAGGCTGAAAGGGTTAACTGCATGCATTGCAAAAATTTGCTGAAAGAATGCAGCAAAACTCACACCCCAAAGACTGGGATCTTTAAGTAGGGCTATCCACCTTCATAACCACAGCAAGAATCATCTCTCTCGTGCAAATCTGAGAGGCTCTCAGTTCTACAGTGCCCATTCTGTGGTGATAACCCTCTTGAAATATATCCAGGATTGAAAGCCAGGAATAAGTTAACCAGGTTTTTGGTGCAATATACCAGCAAAATCATATAAACACAGAACACATCTATTAGCTTTTTAAATACAAAAAAACCCTCCTGAATTAACCAGCAAGCACCTCCGTGGTTCAGTCACTACATAGTGCAGAATGGAGTGCTACTTGAAGATCTTCCAGCTAGTCCCATGCAGAGCTAAGTGTGGAGAATTGCATGCTGAATCACAGAAAGTCTACATCTGATGTAATTAGTCCTGCACCTTCTAAGTGCCGCTCTCAAATTAACATGGTTGTACAGACAGTATGGAAATCTTCGACTGAGCAAGCATCTCTTCCCAGTGTGGTGATGCTCTACAGAGAGATCTACTTGATGGCTCAGCATCACCTCAAGGAATTATATTGGAGCTTTTTTTAAAATTAACATTTAGCCTACTGTTTCAGAATTCTTTAAGACTAAACTTATATTCTTTTATTCTTAATCATGCAAAACATAGCAAAGAACATTTTTTGGATTGTATAATTTTCCTGTTCAGCTGAAGTAATTTGACATTTGATGTTTCTGTACTGCAAATAAAGTGAAAAAACCCCACTTTTTATTACTGTAATTAAAACACCTTCTCTAAAATGAGCTATTCCAGGCATTCTCAGCCCATATTCTCCCAAACTTGGACAAACAGAAAAATATATTCAAATTCCTCAATGCTTCACATTTTATCCACAGAGAAATGCCTGCAAGTTTTCATACACTATAAATTGTACATATATGAAAACTGCATTTTTATGCACAGTCTTCATTCACTTGTGTATTATGTGAAATCCTCTTCCTATTTTAAATATACACATTAGCTTATAGCAGAACTTTGAGACAGTCTTGCAAACCTGGTGAGTCATCACTAAAATTTGGGCTGCCTCTTGTATTTTCCATAATCTAACCTGAAATCTCAGGGACTATACATTTTTTTTCCCCTCAACACAGGCAAGATCAAGCAAAATTACTAATCTTATATCTGCAAAATAAAGTAGGGAAAATAACATATATGAAAGCTAAAATTATCCTTTTTTTTTATTAAAAACATATATATGCTAGTTTTCTTGAGTGATACATGATTGTATGAAAGACTTTTATACAATAAAAAGTGGCGCTTTTTTGGTAAATAACATCTGGAGTAAAATCTGAATAGAGATTTTGGTGGGGGTTTTTTCTGTCCCTCCATTCCATAGGTTATCTCCCCATCTTCTCCTTCTATATGCATTCATGTGTGAACATGAGCTATTTACAGTCGAAAGGAGTGGATGCCCTTCAAATTTCAGCAGGTTATCATTCTTTCAACACATTACAGAACACACTGGAATTCAATAAAGCACAGTGAATCTTGACCTGACACACTTATCTCAGCCTTTCTCATTGTCTCTGAGGAAAAACTAAAAATTCTTGTAATCGCATTGGTTTTTTGGGTTAATTTTTCTCTCTCCCCACCACTTCCCTCCCTCTCCCTCCCACCTGTTTCAGCTTCTTGGGATGCTGGAACTGGAATCTGACTTGGAGGGTTTTTTTTATTATTTTTGTTGCAACCAGAGCCTCTGATGCCAATAGATATATCTCTGGAGCTTTGAATCAGAACAAGCTCCTGCTGGTACAATGGCACCTTTTCTAAAATGTATGCTGTGCCTGCTAAATGTGGTCTCCAGTCCTTTTCCTGTCTGGATTCTTCCAACAGCGCTCTTGCCTCGATTTCCTTTCATGTGCCCACACTCATTCTAATATGAAGAACACAGCATCCTACAAAGAACTTTCAAATACTTGAATTTAAAATTCACTGCAAATTCTAACTTTTTAACCCTTCCTTCCATGCCCATATAACCTTATTGAGACTTTTCTCTGAAGAACTTTGTGAAGACTCATAACTTTTAACTTAAATGCCACAGAACAAATAAATACATTCTGTGTGCTCTACCAGCTATATTTGTATATTTTTCTCCATTCCTCCTTTCTGTTATTTGTCTTCAATCACAGTCTGATCCTGGGAAGATGCCAACGAGCAAGAAAATTTTGTTAGGCGGTAAGAACTAGATTTTTATATTTAGCTTCAAATCGGTCATATGAACAGCAGTTTTCTCCATGCCCCATGAGGCAAAGCTGAAGTGGTCTACTAGTGAAGTCTGTGGTCTGCTTTTACATCTAACAAGGGCTGTAAGGCAGAAATAATGAACTAGTCTAAACATTTTGCTTTGAAGCCTTTTCAATGTGGAAAACTCGTAACACTTCAAAGTGACAGTTTCTTTCTTAAAAAAAAAGAGCAACAGTTGGATTGATATACTAAAATTTGAAATAAATACACAGTTTCTAACAAAAAAAACCATTGCAGAAATGGTAGAATGTAATATAGTTTAAGTACGTAGAAACCATGAAACACAGTAATTCTGAGTTGCCACAGATACTTTAGCCTGAAATTCTCTGGCAGGCGTTTACAAGTGTGCCAATTATTCTGAAATCAACCTTTGAGATACAACAAATTAAAAAAAAAAAAAAAGTTGTCTCAGGTAAAATGTGTACACTGATTTTAGCTTATTTATAAACATGATTTGCTATATAAACGTTGAAGACCATGAATCCTCTACCTGTCTCAGCACACACATGTGCATTCACACACTTGCATATTGCTGTCCCTCTCATCACTTTGGAGCCTGTTAGCAAATTTCAGTCAAATCAGATAAGCAGCTGAGGTCCCAAAGGTACGAAGTTTGACAAAAGCAGGCAAGAAAACCCCCAACATTTTCACCACTGAAGGAAAAACTGAAGGTCATCCTTCTGTGACACCATGAAAAGACATTATGCTAATGTCTCAAGAAGCAAAATCAACCCACGTGCCCTTGGGATATACTCTGGTGCACCGTTGACAAAAATGTTACAGTAGATATTTGGGTGAGAATAGTGCTTAAATTCCCAGAGCCAATTTGAAGGTGCATGCAGAACAAGAGACTGCTTTAATTTCCTGCTGGCTGCACGCAGTAACTGCTATGCAGTGGGGTTAGGTGAAGTTTAATAAGCTTAGTAGCTGATATGGTGCTTGCACCTTATCAATAAGTATTTTAGATAACTAAGTCACCAGAACCCCCAGGACAGAGGGTATCAATGACAGGCATATCATGAACATTTGTTTTCCTTCCATTCTGTAAGTAAAAGCCAAGACACTCAAAGCAATCACCATTAATCTATATACTGTAGCTGTGTAATTATTTTTGAGATTTTTCTAATTGAAGTTTTTCAGACTTTATTAACTGAACTTGCAGACTATAAAAAGGGAATAAAAATAATGTAACCACACACTGTAGACCCTATTAGAAGTCACAGACCACACCAATACCAATATTATGTATATAATGGTTTTGTTTCCCTTTTACTAGATAAATCACAACACATGGACAAATGGGTTTGCATTTTCTCTTTGTTTTGTTACAGTTCCCATGTTTTTTTCTCCATTACTGATTGATTGCAATGTAGCAAACATTCATAATTTTTATTTTGACTAAGATTTTCTATTAAAATGGTAGTCCTGAATTTACCTTCAGTTAAGGATGATGATGCCTCAGCACATCTGGATTTACAGCAGTAATGTAAAGAAAATAATGCAAATTGATACTTATGTCTTATAACCCAATCAGTACTTATTGCTCTAAAATAAATTTTTACGTATATGTTACATTAAGAATTAACTGATTACTGATCCATAACATTTACTATGCTTTGAAGCAAGGTAATTAGTTTTAGATGTATTAACCTGTAATAAAGGTTAAATTGTTGTCAAGGTGTTTCAGAGTTATTGGCATTTTTTCATATTCATCATGGAAAACTAGGACGGAAAAATGCTTCTTTCAATCATGACAATGCATAATAATTATTTCCTGATTGACAAGATGCCTGATTAAAGTTTATACTGTAACTTGCTAATTTATGAAAGATCTTTTAATAGTTGCTTTTTTTTACTTAACAGTGTGTAAGCATAGGTGGGTGATGCTAATCTTACCCTATAGGTTTCTTGTGCCAGTGAATTCCTAAGTGACTTTGCAATCTCCTTTTCTTATTTGATTGTGGTTTTTTGGTTGGTTGGTTTGTTGGTTTCCTGGCGTTTTGGGGTTGGTTTTTTGTTTGTCTCCACAAAACTCTCTTTTTTATTTCTCACTAAGCAGTCAATGGAACATAAGAATATTATTGTATTGGATCATTGGCAAAGAAATAATAATACCTTCTTCCACTGCAAAAAGTATTATTTTCTAAACACATTATTTCAGAATCAAAGAATTATTTATATTTTAAGGCAAAAGTTCTTGACCTATTCAATTCCTGTGTTTTGATTAAAATGCCAAAAATTACTGTTAAAATACTATTTAGAACAAGATTCAATAACAAAGGAAGGATCAACCAGACAGTAATACCAAGGAAACAGTGACAAAATAGTTGAAAACAGCTGAAACAAGAAAATTGAACCTTTGTATCTGTTCTGCAAGTGTCTTTTTATATTTTTTCTATAGATAGATAGATAATTGTGTATGCACTCACAGTCACTTCAGTGAGACTGCTTTTAACCTCAGGCTTCAGTCCATTAAAGCCTTCAAGTATTTTGAGTGTCACCAAAATCAATGGTGGATTACTCACACACCTAAAAAGCATGTGTTTAAGCTTCTGCCTGGATCAACTACATAGTTTATACACACCTAGAGATTGTAAAAAGGTATCGAGAAGGCATGTAAAAATGTCAACAGTTAGAGCTGTTCTCCTCCCTTCTTGATAAGATCCTACCCTTAGATGCATACAAAACCTTTGTAAATTAAACCATTTAAGACAAAATTTTCCATACCCAGATGTCTGTCTCAGTTCCCTCTCCTGTCGCAGCATACCCGCATAATTATTATAACTTAAGATGAAACCCATCAAGGTGCTGTTTTCTTCCCCTATCTCATTGCCTTGATTTCCATACAAAGCAAAAAGGGACATATAAAAGGGAGAAGAACAGATGAGACATCACTTTCAAAGAGTCCCTCATTCTCCAGTTTCCCTGGGGCACACCATGGCTCATTGCAGAAGATGGTCCAGATGAAACATATTTATCTTTTTCTGTCCAGCTCTCAGAATGACTTAGTTTGCTGAGTGTGGGCACTTCACAGTCTTCAAGGGAGATTTAATTTTAGCATGGGTACTCATCCTTCTCTTATAGAGGCACATGGTCCTTCAAAAGTCTGCCCTAACTACCGGCCACTGAAACTTTTTATTTCCACATGCATAGTGCAACATTTTGACTCTGTAACGGGACACTTAAGTCCGTCAGCGCTTTAAAGTATGCCTACCTAGATCTTTTTTTACAGTAATTTACTCACAGATAATAATTTAAAAAAAAAAATATCTAGATTTTATTGTAGTGTAAACCATAATACTGGCACACTTAGGTGTAAACCAGAGACTTCAAAACAACATGGTGAGAGAGAACATGGAGACGTGAGACAGGTTTGAAATCAGTTTTCCCTTGGTGTGTATGCAGATGAGTACTTGTTTCTATGGTTTGCTTCAGTAACGTCTGTGATTTCCTGAAGAGCAAAAAATGTTTTTCATTTTCTGGGGAGCAGTCAAGACTGTTGTAGGTAGAAAAGCTACCAAGGAACAGAAGGTGTCACAACAGAAGAAGGTAAAAAAGATAAAGAGGTGAATCACTGCACAGAGGTAGGAGCAGAGGGCCAGACATCAGAAGATGAGGGATGGAACGCTCCCTAGGATCCAGAGGATACTGTGCTATGCTGGTTTTTGTTGCAGTAGAGTTAATTTTCTTCATAATAGTTAGTATGGGACTATGTTCTGGATTTCTGCTGAAAACAGTGTTGATAATGCAAAAAATGTTTTTGCTTTTGCTGAGTAATGCTTATACAGACCAAGGGCTTTTCTGCTTCTCACACCACCCCACCAACAAGGAGGCTGGGGGTGCACAAGAAGGTGGGAGGGGACACAGATGAGACCGTGGACTTCAACTGACCAAAAGGATACTCTATACCATATGATGTCATGCTCTGCAATAAAACTAGAGTGAAGGTTGGCCAGGGGGCTGTAGCTCTGGGGCTGGCTGGGTATCAGCCAGCTGGTGGTAAGCAGTTAATTTAATTTGCTTCACTTGTCTTTCTTGGTTTGTATTTCTTTCTCTTTGTTATTTTCCTTTTCATTGCACTTTATTATTATTATTATTTCAATTATGAAACTGTTCTTACCTCAGCCCACAAGTTTTCTCACTCTTACCCTTTCAATTCTCTTCCCTCTGCTCTCCGGTGGGGTGGGGAGTGAATGAACTGCCGTGTGGTGCTTAGATGTTGGCTGGGGTTTAAACATGACACGTGCAATCTCCTTCCCATCAGGAATTTTCCAACAATGTGGTGACTCTTTTCTTGAAGTTATAGACCATAGTAGTGACCATATAGAGAAAAACAAATACTACCCATCATAGGCTCCCTGGAAGGGTAGCAACCATATGCATTGGGCATGGTTCTTCTTACGACTAGGACAAAGAAACCATTTCCTCCATAATTAATTTCTGGCAACAAGGGGTCAATATAGCATATGCTCAGAACTAGGAAAAGAGTTGCTATGTACCTTGACAATGGGAAGATACTCAGGTTAGGATACTGAGAGACAACAACAGGAGCAGAACTGTGAAGAGACAGACTGGAAAAGACTTAAGATTGTTCTAACAGACAAGATGATCAAAATACTATATAAGGAAGATGCATGTGGAGTGGATGAGTATTTGGAGTGGGAACTGGGGACACTGTTCCCACCAGTGAGCAATAATTAAGAAATGGGGATGCAGAAAGGTTTTATTGTTAAAAGGATTTTCCAAAGAACAGGGAGTATAACCTGAGACTCTCAACTCACAATTTTCCTAATTTTAATTGCCTTGTAAAATTGCCTTAATCAGCCTAGGTGAATAGCTCACCTTTATAGAGGATGACAACTTACTACAGCTATCTGCTATATTTACTCTGTTAGCCTGAGTGTCAGATATCCAACTGTGGGATGAATTCAAAGACTGACATTGAGTGCAATGTGGATCATTTGCAGAATTTCAGTTGTTTGAAAATTATATTCTAACTACCGTTTGTTTTCATTGAAAAGTTGGAAATTAAAGAACAAGATGGATGTAAAATCAAACATAAAAGATGTGCTACAGTTGCTATACCAAATATGCAGAAAAGGAAGGGAAGGTCAGACAAAATGTAGCCTCATACAGCTTTAGTTCCTGTTCCTTCGCATTTGCAAATTTGTTCAAAAGAAGATAAATACGTCGATTAATTCAGTTTATGTGAAAAATGCAGTATGAAAAATGTGAGTGGGCATGACATTAAAGTTATGTGTAACAATTTTCTTCAAAGATACCAACTGTTTTTTAGAGGCAAATACAAATTCAGTGTTTTGTCAGGGAGCATTAGCAAAAATATTTTTAATTTTCCTATATTGGAATCAGCAACTAAATTGAAAGGGATAAATTATTGCAGTCTGTAAGGAGAATCCTCATGAAATTTAACAAATGGACTAGAGTTTAAATTTGGGCTTATTGATAAAATCCACAAATGAATTAAAAGAAAACTCAAAATCAGAATTCAAAACAGTGCTAACTGTGACACACTTGGCATATTGATAATTAAAGCTTTAAAATAGTTTGCATAAATTATTCAGATTTGAATTATAAGAATATTCAGATATATTACTTGAGCCCAGAAAATTATGCCAAGCACTTGTGACAAAAGTCAGGTTTGCTTAAAAATATACATATTAAAAAAACTTACATTTTTTTTGGAAAAGCAGCAGCATTTTATATTTATTAAAGACAAAGTTTAGATCTCTTTAAAAAAAAAAAAATAAAAGTAGTATTTTGTAAGAAAGTGTCAGTGCTCATTCACAAAATGTAGAGCAAGTCTCACCCGCTAAAACCCTCCCCAAGACCCCAGAAATGTCAGAGGCCTTTTTGTCACTCATCATGCTAACTTTTTAAATAAAAAAAATTGTCAGAAAAGTAATTAATTTTATGCCTTACACACGCTTTGAGGAAATCTGTCTCGTGCAAAAGCTGCAAGTCAGTATCTCGATGTTTAACCTTTTTTCAGCCCCCCTTGTTTTTATCTGTCTGCATTAAAAGGTCAAGGTGGGACAAACTAAAGCAGAGTAGCTGCTTTCATTTAATAGAAGAATCAAGAAATAGCATATGTAACTTTGAATCTTATGCAACCTCTAAGACTTAGTCATTTTGTAATGGCTGGATATCAGGAAAGTTTTAAAACATATTTTGCTCCACACTGTACAGTATAAGCAAAACCCTACCAACTTCCCCTTATTCCTGTATAAAATTACACTTACTGCTTTTATATGACCTCAAGTAGGACACAGCTTATAACTTGTGAGAATCAGAACTTGCGAAGGCAACAGGTTTTCATCAGAATTGTAAGGTTTTACTGTTAACAGCCAATAAAAGGAGCTGGGCAAGCTCAACATATAAATGTATCCTCATATAAACTCTTGTAGAATCCTGAAAAAGCAGTAAGCTGGAAAAACAACAATAACAACAAAAAAGTCAACAAGAAATATAAATACCTTCTAAAGCATATTAACTTATTACTAGAAGGAAAAGCCAGGACTCCTCTTTCCTGTATCCAACAGCTGTTCTCCATCACGTGTGCACAGACCAACCCCATCCTCAGAGTTGCAGCCTCTGTCCTGTGTAGCACCATAGCAAGGGACACACGGATGTTGTCCTTTGGGGGTTGAGGCCTTTCTCAGTGCAAGTTTAGAGGGCACTAATGAACTGACATTGGCTTTCAAACCCCAGTTGCTTCAGACCCACGAGGAATATGGCCAGTGCAATCAGGTAAAACATTATGTCCTAAGAAGGAGCCATAAATATGAACTATACAGAACTGACAGGGCTAGCACTAGAAGTGCTGATAGCCAGTGACACTGTAGTAAAACTAAAAGCATAACTGAAGGAAGGATGACAAATTTAAGATGACATGGGAGAGGAAAAAGATATGTGATGAGGTTGCTCTCCTCTTCCCCACCTTTCATCACTAGGATCAAGAAGTGAAGAGGGAAAGAAGTACTTTGTAAGAGTTATAAGATGCTTTTATGAGGATATATCCTGCACTGTAGGAAAGCCTGGTAGTTCTGTGCCCCTTCTCATTCAAAGCTCTATTTAAATGCATTCAAATCACCATCCTCACTTGAAACGCAGTGAGGACCTATAGAGTTATTACTGTCCTACATCATGACTTTTCAAAATATGCCAGCACCTCATAGGGAGGCCTACCTATTTCATTGTGAATTTGCATTTAATTTACTGCCCCTTATCAGCCACAAATCTCATTTGTCACCACAGTTCCCAAGGTTTTTGCCTTCCACTGAGATTGCACCACTTTCCCACTGCCTGCATTTTCAAGAGACAAATCTCATTTTGCTGTTCTCCTGCCCATTTTGATCTCCTCAAACCCTTTTTATTGTGTTTTGTCCTCAGTGATATTTTCAATGGCTCTTGAAATAGTATCATTCAGGCATTCCATGCACAATCTGCTGTCTTTTCCCAATTGTTAAAAAAAGGACTTATTAATATGAAATTTTGTACAAGTTAGACATCCTTTCCATCACCCTTTCTGTTGCCCCACCTTTTGTTTTCAGTATGCACATATGAAAACATTCTCCATCATTATGCCAAGGTAATCTGAAATAAAATACCATCTAAATAGTAATGTCTATGTAAAAAAAAAAACAAATAGTAAAGTTTTGTAAAGTAGTCCAAGAAAAAAACACAAGGTATTTATTGTCTAATTAAAAAATTGCTGCTTTTATGCAAAAAAGCTAAATAAGCAGTAAAGCTGCATCATAAGCAGTAAGGAAATCTTAGTTTCTATAACATTATATTGATCTTTAGCCCTAGAGCCTTTTTACCCCAGAGATGTTTAAGTTTTTTGGGGATTGTATTTGTTCAATTTTCTTCTTAAGGGAGGAAGTGACACTATTGATTGTACATCTCAGTATCTTTTTCTACTTGCATATTCCAGCATTTCCATTTTTTGATTTCTATTTCACCCTTTAAGGTCTACCCTGGTGTTCTGATTCCCTGTTACTTTTTGAATATGCTTCATATTCTGGTTCTCTGCTACTTTTTTAATATGCTTCACAGTAATTTTGCACATTCATTAGCTGGTTGGCTCTGTATCATAAAATCTCTATCATCCAGATCTGCTTATTTGTATGTGTTCGGATTTTCTACACCCTCAGATCTTTTCCTACCTGCTGTTAACCAATATTTCACAATAAGTCTTCATATTCCATCTTAGCACCTTCCTCAGCAGTAAAGATGGATTAAAAAAAAAAAAAAAAGAAAAAAATCAGAATTTTAGTGCCTATTATGAAAACTTAAGTCTTATCTGGTTTGTATTTTTAATGTTGTAACAGATTTAATAGATATAAGCCATCTTAAAGTCAATTATTTTCCTTTATTTGTCTTACAATATTAAGCCTTTCTTTTAACCGCCCATCACTAGGAGGAAGAAAACTGGGAACTAACTGCAAACTAACTAAAATAATATCAGAGTCATAGGTATACTTACTATATACCTAGTATAGTGTGAAATCTCAACTCTTCCCTTATCTCCTCTCATGTAGGCAGAAACTGCTACCTTTCACTACAGCAAAAATGCTAGGTATTACATTCAAAACCTAGATCCAAGGTAGGTACTATGAAGCCCTTCTCATGCAAACCCACAGAAGCCTAAATGAGCTCTGACAAGATGCTTAGCTTCACATTTCTCAGCACCCACAAACTAGTGACTGATCTAGCTGCCAGAGTATATTCTCACTTTCACACACACACGGAAGTAGAAATCAGCTATGAAGGTTGTTATCAGGCAACTTCACTGTATGTGCAAACTCTACAAGGGGCAACAACTTTTTCCAGTATCATATATCCAGGAGTATGTCTACTATACCAGCTAGCTTTAAAGAGAAGGAGAGATGTAAGATTAATTAATTAATTCCCTTGATAAAATTACAGCTGCTGTAACCTGGAGTAAATGAACATTTACGCTTTTGTTTTCTTAGAAAACTTACAGTCGCTGTGTCTCAAAAGTAATGTTGTAGCTATACATGAGCCAAATCTATATTACGCACTAGTTAACCAGTTTTTTTTCAAGTTTGAAGTTATCACTCTCATTTATTGTAGTTTTGATCTTCACAGAAGGTGTCAACGAGGATTACCACTTGCATTTCTGCTTGTGATATCATTGAAATGTGTTTGGGTAGGGATTTATCCCATTTAAACCACACTTCAATGATAGTCCTAAATGCTGCCCTCTGCAATCCTTCTCTGTCAGATACAACTGATCAGTTTACTATAAAGCAGCAGTTCTAGTACTGCATGAGACTGTGTCTTTAGGGCAGCAGGGAAAAGTAGCAATTATAGTGAGATAGAATCACAAATTTTTAAAAAAAAAAAAAGGAGTTGAGATTTTTCTGGTTTGTTTTGGTTTGTTTTTTATATTTTACTCAACCATTAGCTTAAGAAGAGCAAATTAACTAAAACCAAAATCAAAATCCCCCGAAGCCTGTCTGCTTTCAATAAGAATTTTGAATATTTACACATATGCTTTGCTCCTGAATGCCAGCTTTTGACTCAAAGTTATTTTTTTAAAGCCAGGCTATAAACATGCATTCAAACAGAGAAATACTGGAGAATCTTCTCTCCAGCCTCAGATATTGTGAGAAAATGTCAACCAAAGAATGAATTACTGAAATTCCAAACTTGGTGATAAAGCTGTAAAAAAGCATTAGAATAGCCATTATTACAGCAGTCCTGGCTTTTACCTTTTAGTCTTACTCTTTTGTATTTTTTAAACTTGTTTTGAATAACAACAACCTTCTTCCATTTACTTATTTCAGGGCTGTGATTGCTTATTCAAAACAGGCAGCAACTGCTCTTAATTACAATGAGAAGGGAAGGGGGAGATGGGCTGGAATTTCTGGCTTAGAAACTGAGTACAGTATTAGGTACACAGTGTCATCTAGAGGCCAAAGAGCTCTTAATAATAAGCTTTACCGTGAGGGCATAAGTTTCCCCCCCCACTTTAATAACCAACACTTGTGTCTTCCTGACTGGTGACACAAATTACCTCTACAAATATTTTGAGCTGAAGACCCACTGTGGTCATTCAGAATGACTGCATCGACACCTACAGATGAGTGCAAGAGTGTTTCACCGCAAAATGCACATAAGTGAATGGATTGTATGAGACCAAGTTTCTGGGAACAACATGAGCCTCATGAACTCTTTTCATCTCACATTTCCAAGAAAAGGTTTTAGCACAGGGAAGAGCCACTTTTTGTGATGAAGGATGAGCAAAAATGATTTAATTTGAATACATTGTACTTGAACTGGGATGGATACTAGTATGGCTTAAAATGTAAATTCATGTCCTCTTTTCCATTTTTCTAGGAACATTATATAAAACCAACCTTCAGTAAATAAACGTAGTATATCTAGAAAGAAATACTGTGCCAATATTATTATGATGCAATAGAAACAACAAATTTTTTGAAACAGCTGCCAAACAGAGGAACCTGATCTAACTAACCAAATGAGAATATGAAATATTTGTGTCAGTCCCAATATTAATAAATGACAATCTATAGAAAAAGTTGAGTTTTTGATCTACATGTTATACTTCTCATATCTGTGCATGCCCTACTTGAATACACAAAAAAAGCACAACCCATCTGACAACTATTTTCTAACACAGAGTTAGATGGAGCTCTAACTGCAAACCAAGTCTAAATAGATTAGTATCACACAAAAAGAAAAAAAACATTGGCATAAAGGAAATTATCATAGAATCATAGAACAGTTTGGGTTGGAAGGGACCTTAAAGGTCATCTAGTTCCAACCATCCTTCTATGGGCAGGGACAACTCCCACTAGACCAGGTTGCTCAGACCCCCATCCAACCTGGCCTTGAACACTTCCAGGGATGGAGCATCCATAACTTACCCAGAACACAAACTATGCACACAGAAAGATCTCAGGCTTGGTACAGGCTTTGGGTAGTCTGGTTTCTTTTGAAACAAAACCCAGCTGGAGGTATGCTGTAAAACAGTGTACAGACTGTCATTCCAGGGATAGTATGGATAGTAAAGGCCTAGTCCAGACCTAGTCCAGTGAGAAAAGAAGTGGCAGAGCATTGCACTGAGTCAGAAGAATCTCTTGATGCACCTGTACACTCCTGGGAAGAAGGGGCAAGTGAGCCAGACACATTTTTTATTCCTTCTGAGCACTGAATGGTCACAGCTGCCTGCATATTAAGAATGCAGTTCTCTTGTAATGAATGAATGAAGCTTAGTATAACTTTTTTCAGGAACATTGTGGTCCAATTCACATTTATTAGAGATGGTATCTAGTGACAAAACAGTACAGTTAATCTGGGAATTTAGGAGCCTGTGAGAACCAAGGCTTTCTCTGTTCTCAATACCATCAAATACCATCCTTTTACCTTAGTTAAAACATAGTTCAGTTCTCCTCTGATCTCAAATGAGTGTTATCAACCCTATACCTTCTTCCAACTTGGTTGAAATCTATTTATATATTCTCTTTTATTCCTAATAGCATCTGCAATAGTCAAAAGTAAGTAGCAATTAAAGCCTAAGAAGTTCAGTAATGTATTCCGACCCCACCCCACTATTGAAATCAACTAGAAAGAATTAAAAAAAAAAAAAAAAAAAGTGGGAGAAAAAGAAATTGCATGTCATTTATCAGCTATTTCCACCGTTATTAAGAATGCATTAAACACAGGTGGTTGCAAGAATTCTCTGTGCTGGAAAACACCTACTTGACTATTAATACTTTAGTTCAACAACGAAGTCTGCTGTTGATCTAAGCATAAAAAATATTGAACATCTACCAGAATTGTATGCATTAAAAAAATTTTACTGCTATACTGGAAAAATATGCTGAATCCTAAAACCATTTAAAAGTAATAAGCCATTGGAAAGAACAGGAATATATACTACAACTTAAAGCATGCAAACAAGAAAACATCAGTCTTCCCCACCATCCCCAAAAGTACAATGACTTTTAATGTAAAATGTTAAATTTTAAGAAAGTGCTAAATAGAATTTTATATACAATTACCATAGAATCACATCACAGAATGGTTTAGGTTGGAAGGGACATTAAAATCACAGAATCATAGCATCAAAGGGTTGGAAGAGACCTCTGAAGATCATCCAGTCCAACCCCCCTGCTGCAGCAGGAACACCTTGGGCAGATCACACATGAACGCATCCAGACAGGTCTTGAAAGTCTCCAAAGAAGGAGACTCTACAACCTCTCCGGGCAGCCTGTTCCAGTCCTCCATCACCCTCAGAGTAAAGAAGCTTTTCCTCATGTTGAGGTGGAACTTCCTGTGTTGCAACTTGGTGCTGTTACCTCTCGTCCTATCACAGGGCACCACTGAAAAGAGACTGGCCCATTCTTGACATCCACCCTTCAGATATTTGTAGACATTAATAAGGTCCCCTCTCAGTCTTCTTTTCTCAAGACTAAACAGCCCCAGGTCTCTTAGCCTTTCCTCGTATGAGGAATGTTCCAGTCCCTCAGTCATCCTTGTAGCCCTCCGGTGGACTCTTTCCAGCATATCCCTGTCCTTCTTGAACTGAGGAGCCCAGAACTGGACACAATACTCCAGGTAGGGTCTCACTAGGGCAGAGTAGAGGGGGAGGAGAACCTCCCTCGACCTGCTGGACACACTTCTTAATGCACCCCAGGATACCATTGGCCTTCTTGGGCACAGGGGCACATTGCTGTTCCATGGATAACTTGTCCACCAGGACACCGAGGTCCTTCTCCATGGGGCTGCTTTCTGGTCAGATCATCTGGTTCCAACCCCCCTGCCAAGAGCAGGGGGACACCTTCCACTAGACCAGGTTGCTCAAAGCCCCATTGTCCTGGTTTGAGTCAGGGTGAAGTGAACTTTCTCTTTGCTGATTTTTTTTTTCTTTCAGTGAACTTTTTTAGCAGCACCAGTGGACTGATAATAACCAAGGTCACTTCTGACTGTCTGCAGCCTCCCCCCCTATGGGGGAGCAGATTAGACTGAAGGCAGGATCAGCAAATCAGAATATTCCCTTCTCATCATATTTCTCTATTTGGCTTTCATTATAGGCTAAGACATCATGAAGTCAAGCTTTTGTTTCCTTTTTCTCTCTCTTTTTCTGCTTAGTGTTTCTTCTATCACCCTTTCTTTGGCTCTCTCTTTTTTTTCCCATTTTTCTTCACAGCCGACAGCCCATGCCCCCATCCATGTGCCTGGACACTCCCCCCTTCAGCTGGGAGTCACCAGGGAGAAGAGTTGCTGTGAGAGTCGCTGGGGAAGGAGGGAGGGGTCGGGTGTTGCACATCCCTTTATAAATATTATGGCACTGCTAAAAAAAATTTCACTGAAAGAAAAAAATCAGCAAAGAGAAGATTCACTTCACCCTGGCTCAAACCAGGACACACATCCAACTTGGCTTTGAACACTTCCAGGGACGGGGCAGCCATAACTTCCCTAGGCAACTGGAACAGGTTGCCCAGGGAACACGTAGGGACTATATTAGAGACAGTACAGCCAGCACTTCACTGAAAACCCAAACCTTCAAAGACCACAATGGATCACACACTTCATATATACAAAGATGAGAGGAAAGAGGGTTGCTGAAGAAGTCTGAAAACCTACACTTTCATAAACTTAACTGAAATAATTCAATGGCAAATAGGTAAATATGAGCTCTGATGCAAACGCTGTCACCCCAGGCAGCTTTCTCACTGGCTTTATTGTTTCTTATGCTGACCTAGTTTATGCAACACTAAAAAGTTATGTCTAGTTTTTCCCTGACAGGTCAAACAAAATTAAAAACCTTTCTAATGAGCTCTTTCAGGGACATTGTACCCCATGCATTTCTTTGTGATATAAAAAACATAGGTTATAGGTGTCCATAAATTTTTTATGTTAAAAACTTTATTTCAGGTTGATCACTGTTAAAATTTTTTAAGGGTTCTGTCATGTTCAACTGAATTTTAGATTAATATCTAAAACTTATTTTGAATTAAAAACCCACACAAGCCTAAGAAGAAAAAGGTTCTGTTTTCAGATTTCAAATGCACTTTCTTACATCTTCAGATGTACAAATTTGCAACAAAATTAAATTTGGTCCAGCTTAACCAAGAAGGTATTACAGAAGCTTGCACAGGAACCTTGTTGGTGTGAATAGGATTGTCATATGTAACCAAACTGAAAAGTTTGGAAAAAAAACACTTGTTTCTCTTCAAGGAAAACTTTCAATAATTTTCATTTTTCTGGTTAAGAATTATTCAGTATTGAGTCTTATTCAGCCAAAACTGAATAATAATACTTGAAAATATATGTGATGTTTGAATAGGTTATTTTATCCTTATCTTCTCTCTGTTTGCATGTTTCAAGCCCATTTCCACTGAAGCTGGCCACCTGGACAGTTCTCAAAATCAACGAATCACGGAATGGTAGGGGTTGGAAGGGATGTCTGAAGATCATCTAGTCTAACCTCCCTGCTAGAGCAGGATCACCTACAGTAGATCACATAGGAACATGTCCAGATGGGTTTTGAATGTCTCCAGAGACGGAAGCTCCACAACCTCTCTGGGCAGCCTGTTCCAGTGCTCTGTTACCCTCACAGTAAAAAAGTTTTTCCTTATGTTTAAGTTGAACCTCCTGTGTTCCAGTTTGTGACTACTTCCCCTTGTCCTGTCATTGGACACTGCTGAAAAGAGTCTGGCCCCATCCTCCTGACACCCGTCCTTTAGATATTTATAAGCATTTATGAGATTCCCCCTCAGTCTTCTCCTCTCCAGGCTAAACAGACCCCATCTCTTTTAGCCTTTGTTTTTATGGCAGATGCTCCATTCCCCTAATTATCTTAGTGGCTCTTCTCTGGACTCTCTCCAGTTGTTCCTCAAGCTCCACTAACTGGTAAGTCCTGAAATGGATGCAGATGTGGCCTCACCAGGACAGAGTAGAGGGGGAGGATAACTTCCTTTGACCTACTGACCACACTCTTCATGATGCCTCCCAGGATGCCATTGGCTTTCTTGGCCATGAAGGGCACATTATTGGCTCATGGTCAGCCTGTTGTCTGCCAGGACTCCCAGGTCTTTTTCCCCAGAGCTGCTGTCCAGCAGGTCAGCCCCCAACCTGTACTGGTACATGGGGTTGTTCTTCTCCAGATGCAGTACTCTACACTTGCCCTTCTTGAATTTCATTAATTTTTTCCCTTCCCAACTCTCCAGCCTGTCCAGGTCATGCTGAACGGCACCACAGCCTTCTGGTGTGCCAGCCACTCCTCCTAGTTCTGCATCATCAGCAGACTTGCTAAGAGAACACTCTGTCCCTTCATTCAGGTTGTTGATGAATATGCTGAACAGGGCTGGACCCAGTACTGGCCCCTGGGTAACACCACTGGACACAGGCCTCTAGCTAGACTCTGCCCCATTTACCACAACTCTCTGAGCTCTGTCCTTCAGCCAGTTCCCAATCCACCTCACTATCCAATCATTCAATCCACACGTCTTGAGTTTGGCTGTGAGGATGCCATGGGAGATGGTGTTGGAAAGCCTTGCTGAAATCAAGGTAGACCACATCCACTGCTCTCCCCTCATATATCCATGCACTTATGTCATCATAAAAGGCTATCAGATTGGCCAAACATGACTTGCCCTTGGTGAATCCATGCTGACTACTCCTGATAGCCCTCTTTTACTCGACATGCTTTGAAATAGCACCAAGAGCAAGCTGTTCCATCACCTTTCCAGGGATGGAGGTGATGCTGACCAGCCTGTAATTACCCAAGTCCTCCTTCTCGCCTTTTTTTGAAGACTGCACTGACGCTGGCTTTCCTCCAGCCCTCAGACACCTGTTCTGTTCTCCAGGACTTTTCAAAGATGCTGGAGAGTGGCCTAGCAAGACTTCTGTCAGCTCCCTCAGCACTCAGGGGTGCATCCCATAGGGGTCCATGGATTTATGGATATCCAGTTTACTGCATTGATCTCTAAGCCAATACTCTTCCACCAAGGCAAAGTCTTCCTTTTTCCTGACTTCCTCTGTGGTCTTGAAGATCTGTGACTCCTGAGGACTGCTCTTAGCAGTAAAGGCCAAGGCAAAGAAGGCATTCTGTAACTGCCTTCTCTATATCCTCCATCACCAGGGCACCCACTTCATTCAGCAGCAGACCCACATTTCCTCTAGTCTTCCTTTTGTCTCCAATGTACTTAAAGAAACCTTTCTTGTTGTCCTTGACCTCCCTTGCCAGGTTTAATTCTAAGGAACCCTCAGCTTTCCGTGTTGCATTCCTACATTCTCGGATGATATTCTTGCATTCCTCCCAAGTGGTCAGCCCCTTCTTCCATGTTCAATAAACTTCCTTCTTTCACTTGAGTTTATTCAGTAGCTCTCTGCTTAACCATGCAGGTCTCCTGGCTCCCTTACTTGATTTCTTATTCTTTGGGATGATCCCATCTTGAGCTTGGAGAAAATGATGCTTAAATATTAACCAGTGCTCTTTGGCCTTGTACGTTCTAGTGCCCTCTCGTATGTGATTTCTCCAAGCACTTCCTTCAAGTACCCAAAGTTAACATTTCTGAAGTCCAGGGTTGTGATCCTGCTTGCTGCTCTGTGCCTACTGCATGTGATCCTGAACTCCACCATCTCATCATCATTCTAGCCAAGGCTCAACCTTCATATTCTCTACTGCATATTTTCATCTTTTCCTATAAGAAGTTTGAAAGAATCTTGACCATCTGAGGTTTGAAAATATTGTGTTAAATTAAAAATATTTCTTCTCCTAAGAACATTAGTGTAAAATTAGTCAATTTGCTTTGGTACGTTTTCTATTCCTTGGTAGCTTTGACTACTGGGTAAAAGCATACTTTCCAACAAACATTAACTCCTATTTTAAAGCTGTTGCATTCTCACTGTCTTTAAAAACTAAAAATTCTTTAATGACCGAGAACTCATCGGTTAAGGAAGGACAGTGAATTTGTTCTATATAAAGGAAGATAATATTTTGTACTGTGGAGAGGATTTCTTCTTTTCTTAAATTTTATACCTTTAGGATTCACACTTCACAAATTCTAATTATGAAATTCTTAGCCTTGTAGTTTATTAAATGGTTTGTCCCCGATATTATTAAGATCTAAAATTAGACAAACCAGGGTATTTTTCCGGTTTGTTGTATTTGTACCTTCATTTTAAAATTATTTTTTTAATTACTACCATGCATCAAATAGAGACTTTTTTCATTTCCTTCTCCTCATGTAATGAGGCCAAAGCACTGTTAAAGCAGAGTGGTAGTTCATTATTTAAAGTCACCAGTTGGAAAAGTGTCTTGACAAGTAGTATTAAGTCTCTTCCCATAGAAATAAGGTTTCTTCATAGTGATTTGTGAACTAAACCCAAAGAGAATCCATGACACTCAGAATGAGAGGTTTTTACAGACAGCAAGATTTGGTTTTGGGGGTTTTTAATGTAAGAAGTTTTGTCAATGGCTTCTTCTATAACTAGAAAGAAAATTCTCCTGAGAATTCAGCTTCCTTACATATGAGAAACACAGTGATCACAGTTCTTCAGCGTATTTTTAAGCAACGTTCAGAAAAGAAAAACAAAAGCTATTTAAAGTACAGAGATGAAATTCGGGTGTGAACAGCAAAATGTCTTTTATCTCTCAAAAGAGCAATTCAGAGAGATTATTAATGGTTGCATGTAAAGGGCAATGAGAAAACATTCTAGAAAACATTTCCATTTCAAAAAGATACATTTGCCAGCTCTCAAAGCAGACTATTATATGCTGTAGGTAATTGAAAGTAAAATAATAAGTCACAGAATGTCTGATATTTCTAGTTTATATCTGAATACTTAGGGGTTTACAGTAGCCCTAACATTGTATCTAGAGTATATAATCAGCCACTGGCATTCTCACTTGGCCATTCAGGTATTTTAAAAATAATTCTTCACCACTAGTTTTTTGAATAATATATGGTTTCAGTGAAGAATTCCAATCGGACTTAACTGCTTCAGTTCATAGACCAGCTGTTTATTCCAACTGTATAAAAAGTTCAGTTTATATTAATATGCTAAGCCAAATTACAGGGAAGATACCAGTTCTTCTGATGCTTCTGCTCTAGAGGTGTAGCACAGCACAGAGCAGAGGAAGGCAACCAAAGGTAGTCAAGCTTTTCAACCAAAACAGGCAGCAGAACAACCAGTTGGAAATCGAGACATTTTAGACTAGTTTCCAGATAATGGAAAGAAACAGTCACCTTAAGAAGCCATAAACTAGCACACAAGTTAGATGGATTGCAATTCCATTAAAAAATCCACCTTGTCCATTGCTGGACAACTAACACTGCTTCTCACCCACCTCACTCTTTCAACACTATGTTCACCTTTAAATTGAAGTAGGGATGATGCTCCAAATTAGCTATTTAAAATTCAAAATTAGTGGCAAAATAATGGTTGATTTTTTGTTTTCTTTAAAAATAAGCTTTGATTAACAAGTTTGTTGAATTAATTCTCTGTTAAGTCTGATCCAATGGAAACCAGTTTTATTCAACACCAGCACAACTGAGGACAACTCTTCCTGCCTTCACCAATTGCAGATAACACTGGAATTATAACCAAGTTTCCAGAAATCAGAAAGACAACACTTCCAGCAGCATATGAAGAAACGGAAACATATGATCCCATTTTTCTTTTCATTAAGGCTTCATCTCCACATAAGCTTAGAATGCCACTGAATTTATATTAAAGTCATTATATAACACACCCTTTACAAGTTTAGGCCAAAAGAAACAAAACCCAACACCATAAACACTTGTACAAAATAGTATCCTAAAAATCTAAGCAACACCACATTTTTAATAAACTTTCAGCCACATTTGATATAGACAGTGAATGTTCCACACTCAAAAGAATGACAGAAATGATGACAAATGTTGAAATTGTGTTGTGTATTTCAGTGCTATTCATTGCACTCCTATCTAAGCTTTTTTAAACTCAGGAAGTGTAATGCTTTCCTTATTTGTTGTTTGGCATAGAATTTACTATCACTGTCAAAACACATTTTGCTCCTCAGAGAGGTAAAATGGCCTCTTCTAGCATTTCTCAGTCTTCTTTTTCAGTGGCCTTTGGGGAAAAGATTAAATATATAAGACTTTTAATAATGAAAAAAAAAAATCTTTACTGTCTGCCAGACCCTTTAATGTCTGCCCTTCCTTGTATAGCAGGGATGCTTTCAATTACAGAGTGCAACATTCTCAGCTAAAGCTCGTTCTTGCAATTGTATTTTCTCATTTTCCATGAAATTACGTTGTTACCTTTCCTCATGGCTGTGGTAGATAAAAAGAACAACATCCTTTTTTTTTCCCCTGTATTTCACAGCAGAACACTGTTTTTTAATGTCATCCACCTCAAACCACTGAGCTTCTGAAAATTCTAATAATTTTGGTTAGAATGTCCCCCAAGACTCAAGATTTTCTTTAAAGAATGTTATCTGTGAACTTCATTGCAGCTCCATGAAATGATTGCCCTTTTCACTTCACGAGCACAATACTTCAGAACAAAAATGTTTTAGCTTTATACAATCCCAGTGATTTAAAACTCACTCAGTTCTTAGGTCAGGGGGAGATCTACTTGTCTTGCAATATATTACAGGACGCTGATGTAAAAAAAAAAAAAAGAAAAAAGAAAAACTGTGCTATATATTCAATTTTATGGACTTTTATATCTAAACTGAAATATAGTCAGTGGTTAATTATTTTTTAATTAACTTTATTTTGCAGAACTGATTTATACTATAATTCCTTCATCACATATCCTTTATTTAGAAGATATTTTGACTACATTTATCAGGGTTGGGTTTTTTTTCACAGTTGAACAAAGAATGGTATTTCAAAGTTGAGCATTGACTTCATGCTATGTTACGATAGTAAGAGTCTTTTCTTATCTGCTACTGGTAACATTTGACAAAAATGCTATTTTATTTTTCTTTACTCTTAGAAGACTTTTTTTTTTTTTCCAATAGTGCCTTTACAGACTGCATTAGAAAATAATTAAATTGAATAATGAAAGTGATCACAACAGAAGTAATCTCCTAACATGTTTTAAAGGTTTAGTGGATTTTGTTATTGCTGTTTTTTGTTTGTTTTTAAGGTTCTGAGGCATAAGTAACCAAACCACACTGGATAACAGCTACAATTTTATTTAGTCTTCCCACAGTGTCTTGCAGCCCCTCTCCTTAACCTTACAGTTTCACTTGCACTTACAGGTTGTGAAATGTCAATTGCTGTAGTTCCTAAGCTAACTATAGCTTTCTAGTTGTGTCTAAGATCATTTATACTTAACTAAACAAAAAAATGAACAATATGTAGTTTTGATAATACCAGACCCTCAGAAAAAAGGCAGAGACAAATTGTACAATATTAAATTGGAACTTGTTCTGTTTCGATACCGATTCTGCTGCATCAACACACTTCAACAATATGCAGAAAGCGTGACAGAGCCATCTTGGGACATCAGCTCTTTTGCTTGCTGGAGCTTTTCCTCATCATCTGTAACACCATCAGTATTGTAAAACAGCTTATACATTGGCAGCACTAATTCAGAGAATTACCTTGCTAATTTTTTTGAGATCCTTTACTGTAAAATTCCTTCCAAATTATTTATTTATTTTCATAGCTAGAGAAGAAACTATAAGCCTGAGATCTGAAGTGAAACAGATGACCATATAGCATCTTTTTTAATTTAGCCCCCACTGTCAGGTCCAGAAACTGTTCCTAAGATCCCTAACCAATGGATGGAGGTCAGAAAGGGAGGAAGCACCCTGAACGGGGCACTGGGGAAACACCACAGAGCTGAAATGCAGTGGATGGATGCCACTTGTGTGCCACAGACTCTCGGCCACAATGTAAGTTCATAACCAGTTTGTTGCTATAAATTGCTCATGCAGTTCTACTCCGGAATGGAATGCATGAAATGATGATTTAGAGAATCTGGATCACTGCCAAAATAACAACCCATTAATAGGGGATGGAGCCAGGACGGACACCAGGTCACAGCTGCACAGGAATTCACCCCCATCCCGGATGTTGTGCATATTGGGACTCCTGAATCCAAACAATTCTTTCTGCATTTAAGTCAATTTTATTAAAGACCTTGAATAAACACCTTGATCCTTTGCTCTTTTATACCTACTCTGCATGTTCTTGAACTAGAAGGTACACTCAACTTGAAGATGTGAAAATGCTATCAAATGTATTTCTACAGGCACTGTTAGTATTTAATCTAATATATCTGCTTTCTGAATCACTGCTCTCCCTTCTTAGCAACCTATCTAAACCTATGTAAGTTATTTTTTCCCTAGAAATACTAAAATGCTTCTCCTTGTCCTTATCCTTATTTGCAGTAGAACTTACCATTGATTTTAATTTGTCATCAACTGTCTGCATTTCATAACTCATAATTTATAACCACTTCTATGAAACTCTCAGTGTTTTATAACATACTATATATTTAACATGAGAGACACTTTTACTCCTACTACCATTTCCAACAAGGACATTAAGGCTTTATTATGGGTGTATCAGAATGGATTGCAGACAACCAGAAAGACACCAATAAATTATTCAGGTCATTCTAAAAGAACACCAATAAGATCTTCATACACGACACCATTCCTTTTGGAAATTAGCATTTAAGGCATTACTCTCGATTTAAGCATTACATTTTGCAACGTGCATTTATCTTTCCTCCCCATTTCTGCAAAGGTGGAGCCAGGTGTATTTAATTATCATGAAAGATAAACTAGAAAAAAAAAAGGGAAAAAAATACTCCATTTCTTTCTCTAACAATAACCAATGAGGAGACTTCTGCATAGAGCACTGCTGGGAAGTTCTTAATCTCTTCAGAATCCCAACACTTGAAGACATGTTACATGGTCCATTAAAATCTGGCTACTTTTCTTTCACATTCTCTACACTTCTCAAATTTATACCTACTTGTGATCGTGGGTCATGACTGTGGACATTAAAGATTGCCTTAAAGTTCATCTGTTTCAGTATGCAACCCAAGACATACTTGCTGGTGAAAGTCAAAGTCTGCATTTCTAAAAAAAGACAAAAGGGAATTATATTAATTTTTCAAGGAAGCCATTATCCGCACTTAGGAATAGATTACTTGGCAGTGTGGCAATGAAGTGTAAAATGTGTATGATGAATTCAATTTATTGTGTAGACATCAGCAATACATTCATGATCTACTTCTTGGGTTTGTTATTCTGCAATGTAACAGAGACATCAAGACATAGATGTGAATCAGAGATTTGTGGACCATCTTCAGGGCTACAACAGGTCAACATCTCCCTCAGAAACTTTATATGCAATGCATTACCTTTGACAAAGCAAAATTCATACTGGAAAATTAAAAGTTCAGTAATCCTCAAATACTAACTTTCTAGGGATCTATGCATACATCCTAGGTAGTCTTTTGGAGGTATATATTGGTAAGAAACAAAAACTAATTACTGCAGATATGCACACACAAGTTACCAAATTAGGTTTTGTCTTCAAAAGCAAAAAAAAAAAAGAGTAATCTGTAAAGCATGAATAAAAGTATTAATGGTAGTCTGATTATAGTTCCTCTTCTCATCCTCTGAAAATTCAGTCTTTTCACTTGTTCAGTAGTAGGGTTAAATTTTCAAAAGCAGTCTGGAATACTGAGTGCCATTTTGAGTGGCCAGCTTCAATGTGTCCTTTAAGACTAAAAATATTCCAAGTATTTTTAGTATTTTATAGTCTCCCTCGGGGTTTGATTTTTTAATGTTCAGAAATGTATTTTTAAAAAGAATCACAGAATGGTGGACCAGGCATTAAATGCAATGCCAAAGACTCAGAATAGTATTTTTATCTCCACTTAGATAACAGAAATACAGATCATCACACAGTAAACAAAAAAGCAACATTTTCACATTACAGTATTAGATTCTAATTATACCTTGGAATAAGTGTTGCTCTGTGAACACCACTTAGACAAAGCATCATGAGATAAATCACTTAACATTAGAAACAAGAATGTTCATAACATTTTTCTCTGTGTCTTGGTTTTCATGATCACTGGTCTGGCTTGACTGTCACTGGTCTGCTTATTGTCCCAAGCAAATGTTGATGCCTTGCTACAATGGACTCAGCCTTTGATTCACATATGTTTCTGCCAAGCTTTCTCTTCCTATTTTTGTTTTCTAATGGACACACAAACCAGAGTTCCTCTCTTCAAACCCATAGAATACTCCTAAGCTCAAAAATTCACTCTAAACTCTGATATTAACATATGAGATGACTGAATGTGACCTTCTCCTCTGCCCACCAAGCCTTCAGCATTTCTCTTTTTTTTTTTTTTTTTTTTTTTTGTCAGTGCATTTCGGAGTGGGGTGGGGACGTATCTTGCTTGTCTAATAATATATTTATAAACATTTTTCTTTCCCTATTAAGGAATTTCTCTCCACTGCTAAGAGAATCTACAGTATCTTTTCTGCTATGAATACGGTGTTCTTCCCTCTTGTTTGTTGGGCAGGAAATCCTTAAAAATCAATAAAACTGCTATTGCAACAGTTCTGATAAAAACTGCATTGTCTTAAAAGGAAAGATATTTATTCCGGATATCCTCCTGCTGGTTCTGTATCAGCTGCTGAAAACACTGTGCTGGCTATAAAGTTTAGCTGGTAAACCACTTGGGAAGCTCCCATGAGCCCCCCAGAGTACAGTGTTCTTTAGCTATGAAATACCACTATGTTTTGAACTATAGGTATTCGAGAGATGTTTGAAAACAACAACATAAAAGATTACTGACTAATAAATTTCTCTGATTCTTTCTACATCCTTTCTTACTAAATATTATACACTTCAAATAAGCTATTTTTAATTAAATTACAGACACCATCTAGTGGCCAACATTTTGCCCTTTCCATATGAGCCTCCCTGATTATTTTGACAGAGTCTAATACACTGTTCCTTATAAATACAGCATATAAAGAATACTTTGTAATAATAATTAAAAAAAGTAAAAAACTGACAAAAAAATGTCATGGCTTCCTGTCATCTCAAGGCAAACAATAGACCAAGATACTTAATCTAATAGTATTTTATCCAAAATTCACAGGAATTGTAAGGTCAGAACAGATTATGTTTTTGCAACACTCTTCCTTTGAGACTGTTATTCAGTAGCTCGTAATATTTCCATGGGTATTTTAAGAAACATTGTCCCTCATGCTTTATTCAAAAGACAAGGTCAAGTTTCATTTAAGGGAAAAATTTCATAGTATCATTAGACACTAACATAAAGATGAAAAATTTGTATTTATTTAAACAACAATATGAAGAAACCACAGACAGATAAACCAAAGCATTTGAAAATCTCAAAAAAAAGGTTTGGAATGTAAGATGTAAACTGAAACCTATGCCATGCAACTGAAAACTGTCAGTTTTGAAAAAATAATAATTGGAATAAATCCTTTGTTAAAACACACTCCAAATGCCTTGTGTATGCAATAATTTCTTGTTGCTAAGGAACTAGATTTCTGAGGAAGTGGGCTTTTAAAACCAATTCAGTTGAGTTTTGTCCTTAGCTTGACAGCAGAAAAAGAAGCTTTACTGAAAACCTGTCGAGGATAGCAAGCTTTTACATAGGTCAAAAAATTATTCTGGAATACCAGTTACTTCTGGCCTTTCTTATTTCAGTACAGAAAGGTAGTCTCACTTGTCTTCATTTGCTTATTTTGCAATACAAGTTCTAATTTCTACGCATTTTAGCAATCTTCCCTTCTCTCCTAGCTTCAGTGTTTCAAAGCTGAATGAACGCTGAAACTCTCAGTTTTAGAGATACACAAAATAGCTATGCAGCACCCCAAAATATTAACAACAGGCTGTCAGTGCTGGACCAAAAGAGGTGAGGGAGAATTTTACATGCTTTGGTTTAACTGCTGTGAGCCAGTAGTGGGAGAGTCCCACTGACTTGTAAAATACCCTCCAGTACCTCCTTTCATCTTAAAACAGATGCACTGCTTTTGATAAATCATAGAATGCTAGGTTGGAAGAGACCTCAAGGATCACCTGGTCCAACTTTTATTAGTAATAATATAGTTTATATGAGATGGCCCAGCACTCTGTCAAGCTGAATCTTAAACTGTCCAGTGTAGGGGAATCCACCACTTCCCTTGAAAGATTCTCATGGTGAAAAAATTTCTTCTGGAGTCCAATTGGAATCTGCCCAGAAGTAACTTGTACCCTTTACCCCTCATCTTTTCAATGTGACTCCTTGTTAAAAGGGGGTCTCAATTTTCTTGGTAGGCACCCTTTAGGTACTGGTACATGGTCATAAGGTCTCCCCTAAGCTTTACTTCTCAAGGCTGAACAAACACAGTTGTCTCAGCCTTTCCTTGTATGGCAGGTTCTCCAGTCCTCTGATCATCTTCATGACCCTTCTCTGGACCCTTTCCAGCATGTCTGCATCTTTTTTGTAGAGCAGGGACCAAAACCAAATGCAATACTCCAGTGTGGTCTGACAAATGCTGAGTAGAGCGGGATGATGACTTCTTTATCTCTGCTGGTGATGCCCTTGTTGATGCAGCCCAGCATCCTGTTGGCTTTCTTTGCTGCTCCAGCACCCTGTTCACTCTGTACACTCATGTTGAACTTGTGGTCCACCAGGACCCCCAGCTCACTTTCCACAGGGCTGCCCTCCAGCCAGGTGGATCCCAGTCTGAGCTGCACTCCTAGGTACAAGACCTTACACCTGTACCCATTGAACTTCACAAAGGTTTTGCTAGCCTCCCCCTTCCAGCCTGTCCAGGTCTTCCTGGAAGGTGGCTCTCCCTTCTGGAGTGTCAACATCCCCACTCATTTTGGTGTAATCTGCAAAATTCATGAGGTTATTCTCGATCCCAATGTTCAGATCACTTACAAAGATATCAAACAGCCTTGGGCCCAAATATATTGTCCTATCAGTTGAACAGATGGTTGTCAGTTCTTGGCCCTAATTCTGAGGACAGTTTTACTGCATTTTATTTCTATATGGTCTTTCATCTATGAAGAAAGTACATCTGATTACCATTAATGCCACTGTGTTAAGAATTTTTATATCTGGATCTTCACTTTTTGTTAAAATGACAGGAGATGTAGCTTTGAAATGCATCTCCATATACTCTTTGTTTTACTTTTTCTCCGCTCAAAACAAAAGACTATTTTATGACTTTACAGAAAATTATAGCTACCAATCTCTACTTGGGATTCATAAGGTTTCTCAGATGTGGGTAAGTGACTTGAGAAAACTCCATGTCTTCACATAAAATGTCTTTCTCTTTCACTATTATGTTTTTCTTAGGAAAAAAAAATAATCACTTAGTCTAGAAACATAAGCTTTAAAACTTTCTTTCCCCCTTCTCTCCTAAAATAAGTTATTAGTTTACGTTGTATTTCTCAGTGACATTACATTATGAAGCACCATGATTCCTGAGGTGTGTAATCAGCCTCATATTTCTCCTGTTCAAAGGACACCCCCAAAAGCTCAGAAAGCAGATTCAGCATGTACACAGAGTACTCAGATTTTCAAAATAGCAGCTTACCAATGCAAATGTTAGTAGACCAGTGATCAAAGTGACCCAAAAAACTCTTCCCGCTTTTCAGAATTTTTTACCATTATAAAAAAATCTTTCAAGAAATCTCTTCTCATACCTGTACTTATACCTTCAATAGCTCATAATGGAGGAAGGTAATGGGAACAGCATAAGTGCTAGAATCAAGAGAGAATATGCCTAATACTGCACTGTTCAGTCAAGTGGGTGAACAAATGAAGACAGATAATGATGGATTAACTCCATCTTGTTGCTGAATTTCTTTTAGCTCTTCAACCAGTATTTCACAAAAGCTTACAATTTTTCACTACTTAGGGGCCGAAATTGTGGTATCGCAACAAAACAACCAGTATTATCAGATGACAGACACCAAGAGGTAACTCAAGAAGCTGCCTATACAATGCTCAGCTGAGACAAAAAGTCATGAGAAAGGGAGGAAGCCACTAGGCTCGCTGTCCTGAGATTTAACAGAGGAACATTCAGAGTGATGTGGGCAACAGAGTAGGAGTTGTTGGGTTTGACAGCTAGGAACATGTAGTTCTGCACTGAGATGACAAGCATTAAGCAGATGACTTTCTCCTGTTTGGGAGGGAAAGAAAGGTAACAACAGGCTTCCCCTGTGACTTTTGGGGGGACCAAAAGCCTCTTGCTGCTAGCATAGCTTATACATTAAAAAATAGGTATGTTTATTTAACCAGAATTAAGCTACATTTTTTTTTTTATGGTTTGTTTGTTTTGTTTGGGTTTTTTGGTAACACAAAGAAGAAAACAACTTACAAACAGCACTCACTTTGTTAATGTTAAAAGACTACACGTAATAATATACAGATTAACTCAATTATTTGGCTGAGCAACCAAGAAAAGGTGTTTATCTCTAGCAAATGGTACTTAAAGTATATGCAGTTTTTGCAAGACAGCAAGAAACAAACCACCAGAAATAAATTTTTTTTGAGGTATCTCATTCACTCACACTGAGTTCAATGGTCAATATAATAATGGAACTTGTAAAGAATTACCTGAGATTATGTAGTCTGGTTTTTCTAGGTAGTTGCAAAATAAAACAAAAAGGAAATACAAAATTTTAATATCTAAAGTAGTTATTGTTACAGTCGGCAGTCTGAAGTGTATCACAACATCTTGATGATACATGCTCATCGTTATTTATAATGATAGCTTTGTTGCACAGTGCCTCTACCAAAGAAAAAGTTACCCTCGTTGCCCTAAGCCAGTTTGCAAATACATAAAAGAAGAGAAGCCCAACTAATGACTAGTAGTAGCAGATCAGCATGCTCAAACCGCTCTTTCTGTCTAGAGTCTCTTCACTGCAGACAGATATTATGAAGGAGTTGATTGCATTTTCTCAGCTGGAGATCTGACCTTTCTAGTCTACTTCTGACACAAGTTATTAAAGACAGAATAAACTGTGCTTCCCACCCTCCAAAATCCTAGCCTATCCTCGCTTCCTAAAGCGTCCCAGCTGGCACTGGATCTCCTTGAGTTGCCCCAAATCAGGCCCTTCCTCAGCTGGCAGAAGCAGCAGCTAACAGCAAAGATCCAGAACAAAGAGTGGATTTCATCATGTTTGTCTAGTAGATAGCTAAGGTGTCTGCTGAGTTACATTCTCTGGCCAAATTTCCCACAGGGAAATGATCAAGGTAAAAAGTCCCGTGTTTTTATTAACTAAAATTAAGGTGCAGGGGTTTTTTGTTTTTTTTATGAACCACTAATGCTGTCATGCATCCTTCTCCTGGAATTTCTTAAGGACCTGAAAAAGCATTTACATGAATGACTGTCACTGATCAAAGAACTTGGCCCAGGACTAATGCACCAGTAGTAACTGAATAGCCAAACAGAGAACAAATTATTGTATTTTTTTCCTTATTTTCTATTCTTACAAGTACAATAGGACTTTGCTCTATAAATTGCATTTTAGCACTTATGGAACAAAAGAGCACAGATTCGACTCAGTAAGCGGTCTAGTCTGCATGAGGAATTACCACAAGAGTCAGTACACCTCACTTCAAGAGGGTGTGCAGATCATCTTCTATGGTTTTCACTGTCACTGTCTAGATAAGCGTGAGGTCAGATTCTCAGCTAGCATTGAAGTTAAAAAACGGCTGCTGACGTAGCAGCTCTACTCACAAGAAATTCATTTTGAATACACTCTCAGTAGTTTAACTTGTATCATTACTATTACTGTTTCATTACTATTATTATTAAAGAGCTCAGAAATATAGTTTCTTTCAAATGTGTGCACAAGGAAATACATAAAAACCCTCATGGTAAAAGTAACTGTAAATCAAAAGGACATTCAGAAAATGTAACTGCTTAGTGTACCTTCATGTGCAACTCGTGAGAATGGTTGTGTAGTAGTGTGCTGGCTCTGGCTGAGATAAAGTTAATTTTCTTCACAGTAGGTGGTAGGCGGCTATGTTTTGATTTTTGGCTGAAAACACTGTTGATAATACGGGGATGTTTTTGTTTTTTCTGAGCAGGACTCACAGAGAGCCAAGGGCTCCGCTTTCTGCTTCTCACACCACCCCACCAGCAAGTAGGCTGAAGGTGCACAAGAAGCTGGGAGGAGACACAGCTGGGACAGCTGACCCCAGCTGATCAAAGGGAAATTCCATGCCATATGATGACATGCTCAGCATATAAAGCTCAGGGAAGAAGAAGGAACGGAGGGATGTTCAGAGTGATGTCATTTGTCTTCCCAAGGAACTGTTACACATGATGGAGCTCTGCTTTCCTGGCAGTGGCTGAACACCTACCCGCCTGCCCATGGGAAGTGGTGAATGAATTCCTTGTTTTGCTTTGCATGTGTGGCTTTTGCTTTACCTATTAAACTGTCTTTATCTCAACCCACACATTTTTTAATTTTTACTCTTCCAATTCTCTCCCCCACCCCACTGGGGGTCAGTGAGTGAGTGGCTATGTGGGGCTGAGCTGCTGGCCGGGGTTAAACCATGAAAAGTAGATTGAATTTCCCATTACTAAACAAGAGGAAATGAAAAAGTCTGCAGGAGTAATTGAATTGGCTCAATTATTAGTGAAACATTCAGAAGATACTAATCTTCCTTAATCTATTGAATTGACTAAATTGGCAAAGGACCTGAAGTACTGGCAAATTTGAACTGGTTTTAAAAAAATCCTCTGTTGCTTGCAGAGCTCAGGATTTATTTGCTTTTTTTGCTTTTGCTTTTTTTTTTTTTTTTTTTCCAAATATGGTCTGGCTAGATCCAGTAATTACAGGACAGAAACATCCTCAAAATCACAGGGAAAAACAGTTAACAAAATACTCACGTCCCTAAAACATTTTCAAGAAAGAAAATGAAAGCATCCTTTGACTCAAAAAGTGGCTTCACAACTTTCCATTATGAACATCTTATATTAAACTGTTAGCTGTTAACATGAGGGGAGGGGAGGGGAGGGGAGGGGAGGGGAGGGGAGGGGAGGGGAGGGGAGGGGAGGGGAGGGGGTGTAAAAAAAGCTTGATTTGAAACATGCCAGAGACTGCCTCTTCATTTTGTAATGTCCAACTCTGACCACTCACATGGGTTTCTCTTTGCAAATGAGTAGGCTTAATTACACAGTTACATTTTGATTAGCTGAAGTAAGCATAGAAAAACCATTTACTTGCAGAGGAAATACTTGCAAAGTAACATTTACTTGCAGAAGAAATAGCTGAGTACAGGAGTGGAATATTTCCAGACAGGACTCTTCCTCTTCTGTGGCTATAAACCACAATGTTGTTGAGTTTGGGCAGCTTGTCGGTTCTAGGAATGGGAATAAACACTCAACTGCAGTTTTCCATGGCTGCCCTCAAAATTACTTGCTTGAACTTAACCATGTATCATCTTCCAACATAAGAAAAAAAAATTAATAAAGAGAATTCCACACAAATTATGACCAGTTAGAGTATGTTTTTCCCATTCCACCATAAAATGCTAGATTAATGTATTAAACAGGAATCATGGGAGCCAGGTAAGCTAGAGAATAAGTTGCCTGATATTAAGAAATTGACAAGGGACAAACGTACATCATAAGATGGGTGAAATAACTCTCAATTGTTGCTCATAGAATATGGAGGGATGATTAATTACATTTTTTCATTACAGCTCTCCTGAGATATTCCAATAGGAAATAAAGTTTCCAACCCTAGTAACTGAATTGTTTGCAATACACTAGAAGAAGATTCCAAGATTTCATTTCCTCTTCATCCTGAACTGCTATTGTCATTGTTTGACTCAGGATCAGCAATTAAACCAAAGACAACAATGCTCTCGATCCGTTACCCTAGGTAGGGAAGGAGAGATAAAATTATGGAGAGAGAGACTTTTCTGGGTTGAAAACTAAACTAGACAGTTCTAATTAAACACTAATGATAAAAGAAAATACGTACAATTATACACAAATGTGTTCAGGAATGTGCCTCTTGCCTTCCCCCACCCCCAGCAACTCCCCCGGCACTCTCCTGAGCTGTGAGCAGTTCTGAAATGTCCTGAAGCGCTGCTGGAGAGAGCGGCAGAGCAGACAGGAGCTGAGGGGAGAGGTATGAGGGTCAGGAATGCACGAGCCTGGGGATCAATGGTGATGGATAGATGGAGTCCCCCTTGGATGCCAGCCATGGATGGAAAAGAAGGGAAGAAGAAACTGGAATGAAGTTGTCTTCTGTGATGTCTGACCTTACACCAAACTCACATAGATACATGGAATGGAATACTTTGGTCAATTTTGCTGTCCATCTAGTCCAGTCTTCCTACAGGGGGGTCATAGATAGTGTCTGAGTTGTCAGGACAAAGACATACCTTGAAATCTCAACAGTAACATAAACATTCCAGCGTTCCAGCATTCAGTTCACTAGCTGGAACACTTGCTGCTAGTTAAAAGGGAGCTTACTGAAGGAAAAAAAAACAGTAAAAGAAAAATTAGCTTCATCCTGGCTCAAACCATGTGACCATAATATGGTGGAGTTTAGTATCTTACAAGGAAGAAGCAGGGCAATAAGTAGGATTAAAACCCTGGACTTCCATAGGGCTAACTTTGTGCTCTTTAAAGATCTATGTGAGGGAATCCCATGGGCTAGGGCTCTGGAAGGAAGGGGAGCCCAGGAAAGCTGCTCAATTTTTACATACGACTTCCTTCAAGCCCAAGATAGGTGAATTCCTTGGAGTAAAAAATTTGGTAAAGGTGGTAAACGACCTGCATGGATAAGCAAGGATCTTGTGAAGGGATTCTTGTGGAAGAAAGAAACTTACAGTTTGTGGAAGAAGGGACTTGTCACTTGGGAGAAATATAGGCATGTTGTCAGGATATGTAGGAAGGCAACAAGAAAGGCCAAAGCCCTCTTATAACTTAGACTGGCAAAGGAAGTAAAAAAGAACACAAAGAGCTTCTTCAAATATATCAGCAGTAAAAGGAAGATTAAGGAAAATGTGGGCCCACTGCTGAATGATGAGGGAGTCCTGGTAACAGAGGATGCAGAGAAGGCAGAGTTGCTGAGAACCTTCTTTGCTTCAGTCTTTAATAAGACCAACCCTTGTGAATTTCAGACCCCAGATAAAGGAGAAGAGGAAGGATGACGCTCCACTAGCCAATGTGGAGTGGGTCAGAGATCAGTTATGTAAATTGAATGTGCACAAGTCCATGAGCCCTGATGGGATGCACTCAAGAGTGTTGAGAGAGCTGGCTGATGTTATTGCCCTACCACTCTCCATCATTTTCAAAAAATCATGCCAAACAGGAGAGGTGCCTGAGGACTGGAGGAAAGCCAATGTCACCCCAGTCTTCAAAAAGGGCAAGAAGGAAGATCCAGGTAATTATAGACCAATCAGCCTCACCTCCATCCCTGGAAAAATGATGGAGCGGCTCATCTTGGAGATCATCTCTAAGCACATGGAAGAGCAGGAGGTTATCAGGAGTAGTCAGCATGGATTTACCAAGGGGAAGTCATGCTTGACTAATCTGATAGCCTTCTATGATGTTGTGACTGAATGGATAGATGTAGGGAGACCAGTGAATGTAGTCTACCTTGACCTTAGCAAGGCTTTTGACACAGTCTCCCATAACATCCTAGTGAGCAAGCTCAGGATATGTGGGATAAAAGAATGGACAGTGAGATGGATTAAGAACTGGCTACACAATAGAGCCCAAAGTGTGGTGATCAATGGTGCAGAGTCCAGCTGGAGACCTGTAACTAGCAGAGGCCCTCAGGGATCAGTGTTGGGTCCAGTACCGTTCAACATCTTTATCAATGACTTTGATGATGGGACAGAGTGTCTTCTCAGCAAGTTTGCTGATGACACGAAGCTGGGAGGACTGGCTGATTCACCTGAAGGCTGTGCAGCCATCCAGTAAGATTTGGACAGGCTGGAAAGCTGGGCAAAGAGGAATTTAATGAGGTTCAACACCAAATGCAGAGTCCTGCACCTGGGAAGAAACAACAAAACGCACCAGTACAGATTAGGAGGTGATCTGCTAGAGAGCAGCTCCATGGAGAAGGACCTTGGAGTCCTGGTAGACAAGTTCTCCATGGGACAACAATGTGTCCTTGTGGCCAAGAAGGCCAATAGTATCTTGGGATGCATTAAGAGGAGTGTCTCCAGCAGATCACAGGAGGTTCTCCTCCCCCTCTACTCGGCCCTGGTGAGACCCCACTTGGATTATTGTGTCCAGTTCTGGGCTTCCCAGTTCAAGAGGGACAGGGATTTACTTGAGAGAGTCCAACAAAGGACTATAAGGATGATTAAGGGACTGGAAGACCTGCCTTATGAGGAAAGGCTGAGAAACCTGGGGCTGTTTAGTCTGGAGAAGAGAAGACTGAGGGGGGATCTAATTAATGTCTATAAATACATGAGGCCTGGGTGTCAAGAAGGTAGGGACTTGTGCCCTGTGATAGGATGAGGGGCAATGGACTCAAACTCAAACACAGGAAGTTTCATTTCAACATGAGGAAGAAGTTCTTTACTGTGAGGTTTACAGAGCACTGAACAGGCTCCCCAGAGAGGTTGTGGAGTCTTCTTCTTTGGAGACTTTCAAGACCCGTCTGGATGCCTTTCTGAGTGATCTGCCCTAGTTTGTGATCTGCCCTTGTTTCTGTGGTGTGTGTGGTGGGTTTTTTGGGGTTTTTTTTGTCTCAGTCCTGCTCTGGCAGGGGGATTGGACTCGATGATCTTCAGAGGTCCCTTCCAGCCCTAAAATTCTGTGATTCTGTGAAACCAGGACAGCCATGCTTCAAGAAAAACTCACCATCAGAGAAGTGAAGTTAATATTGTTGACAACACCCTTTCTAAAAGGGATTTGTGGTCTAACCTGCTTACAAAATAAGAAGAACTTGTGCATTTTATCAACATGGCTTAGCAACTTGGTCCAGGCGATATTGCCCCAGGTTATGGTTGGAACTAGGTGGTCTTTCAGGACTCTTCCAACACAAACCATTCTACAATTCTATGATCTTCAAAGTGCTTTCCAGCCACAGGCAATAAGAAGTACTTGCCCTGCCAGCCTCATTCTTACATGAACTGTTGAAAGCCCTGTCACCAACAAGAGCAGTTAAAAACATTGGATGTTCCTCTGATCTAAGACCTCTAGCTGTATATCAATCATTCTCAATATTTCTTACTCACTCTCTAAATAACAAAATAATTATTTTTGAAGTATTATTACCACTGAGTTATCATAATAGAACTTCACAGTTACAATTAGCAATATTTTTCAGTACTTTGGAAACATGGGAACCTCCTGAATGCTCTCTAACATTAGAGCTGGAGTGGTTTTAGAGCGGAGGACACATGTCTAGCTGTTTATGTTGCACCAAATCTCATCAAAGCCTGACTTCTGGAGACACCTCAGAGGACTTAATTTATTTTATCGAGGAATGAAAGCACAGAAACATACCCACTATACATGGTAGCCTCACACAGATTTTGTAGTTTTGCTATGCCCACACAGAATATGGTGAATTAATACTAATTCTTTATTACAGAAATCAAACCAGCTAAGGGTTGAAAATATGTCTAATTCCCCCCCCCAATATCACTTAAAAGACTACTACAAAGATATCTGTAAAGACAACTAAAAACCTTTTAAATGCTAAGATAACAAAGTTTTATTTAAAGGCTAAAGCAAAACAAGAATAAATTTACTAAATTGAGAAATCTCAAGTGACTTGCTCAGACAGAACAGAACTAGAGGGAGGATAACTGTCCCTGGTCTTGCCCACTTTGTTCTTGAGGGTGGGTCCTTGCTTCCTGGCTTAAATCAATTACTTTGAGTTGCAGCAAATTATACACAGTCCTCTCTTGTCCCTAGAAAGGTTATTTTCCTTCTTTGCGAAAAACAAGTTCCCTAACTCTCAGCGCTCCCTTTTTCTCAATCTGAGAAATTTCTTAGTCCTTTGGTTTCCAGACCCCTCTGATGGGACTGTCCTCCACAGCCCGTGAAAGTCTCTCTTCCTTATGACCCTCAATTGCTTACACAGAAGGAGAAATCTCACTTTCCTTCCATAGGCACTGATATGATTGTCTTTATTTTATATTTAAGGAGAACATCATATGAACAGTGAATGAAGCATAAAAAGTTATTTTTTCTGTTTCCATAAGACAAAAGATCCATATGTTGTCATATATTGCTATACTGGCATCCGTATGATTGAGATTTTTCTTTTAAGAATTATAGAATAACCTGTGTCTTATCTTTTATCTTCATGACTTCTTGGCCCATAGAAGCACAGGTGCATGTTAGTTTCACACACACACAATTAATCTCTTCTTCTGGCTCAGACTGGTTCATGATATTCACATAAGGAAAGATGTGGCTTCCTAAATGCCTGAGACTCTCATTCTGAAATCAAGTTTTGATGGCTATATCAAGCCATTGTTTCTTTTAATATACATAGCACAGATAAAAGGCATCTTGCAATTATCAGTTTCAATGAGGTTAGTTCTGAGAAGTCATGCTTTGAGAAGTGCTAGTGCCTGAGAGCTGTTACAGAATTCCTTCTAAATCCATTTGATTTTCAAATATATATATATCAGTACATGTTTTTAATAAAAATGAGCTTAATAGAACTGTTGACTAAGTGCAAATTCAAGTAATAGTAGAATAAGAATCATAGATTCATAGAATCTTAGAATCATTAAGGTTGGAAAAAACCTCTAAGATCAAATCCAACTGTCAACCCAACAACACCATGCCGACTAAACCATGTTCTGAACTGTCACATCTATAAATTTTTTTAACACCTCCAGGGATGATGGCTAAACCACTTCCCTGAGAAGCCTGTTCCAATGCTTGACCACTCATTCAGTAAAGAAATTTTTCCTAATATGCAATCTAAACTTCCTCTGCTGCAACTTGAGACCATTGCCTCTTGTCCTATTGCTGATTTCCTGGGATAAGAGACCGACCCCCACCTTGTTATGACCTCCTTTCAGGCAGTTGTAGACAGTGATAAGGTCTCCCCTCAGCCTCCTTTTCCCCAGACTAAACAATTCCAGTTCCCTCAGCCGCTCCTTGTAAGACTTGTGCTCTAGGCCCTTCACCAGCTTTGTTGCCCTTCTCTGAACATGCTCCAGCACCTCAATGTCCTTCTTGTAGTGGGAAGCCCAAAACTGAACTAAGTAGTCAAGGTGCAGCCTCACCAGGGCTGAGTACAGGGGGACAATCACTTCCCTAGTCCTGCTGACCACCCTATTCCTGATGTAGGCCAAGAATGCTGCTGGCTTTCTTGGCCACCTTGACACACTGCTGTCTCATCTTCAGCTGACTGTCAGCCTATACCCCCAGTTCCTTTTCTGCTGTGCAGCTTTCCAACCACTCTGCCCCAAGCCTGTAACATTTGTTGTTGTGACCCAAGTGCAGGACCTGGCATTTGCCTTGTTGAGCATCATACAACTGACTTGGGGCCATCGAGCCAGCTTTTCCAGATCCCTATGTAGAGCACGGTGCACTCAATCCCCTCAGCTAAATCATTGATAAAGATATTCATTGGTGAGGCCACATCTCATTGGTGAGGCCGCATCTGGAGTATTGTGTCCAGTTCTGGGCCCCTCAGTTCAAGAAGGACAGGGAACTGCTTGAAAGAGTCCAGCGCAGAGCCACAAAGATGATTAAGGGAGTGGAACATCTCCCTTATGAGGAAAGGCTGAGGGAGCTGGGTCTCTTTAGCTTGGAAAAAAGGAGGCTGAGGGGTGACCTCATCAATGTTTACAAATATGTAAGGGGTGAGTGTCAGGGAGATGGAGTTAAGCTTTTCTCAGTGATGACCAGTGATAGGACAAGGGGTAATGGGTGCAAATTGGAGCATAGGAGGTTCAAGGTGAATATCCGAAAAAATTTTTTTACTGTGAGAGTGACAGAGCACTGGAACAGGCTGCCCAGGGAGGTTGTGGAGTCTCCTTCGCTGGAGGCATTCAAAACCCACCTGGACAAGTTCCTATGTGATGTGCTCTAGGTGACCCTGCTCTGGCAGGGGGGGTTGGACTGGATCATCTTTCGAGGTCCCTTCCAACCCCTAGGATTCTATGATTCTATGATTCTATGATTCTATGATATTGAACAAGACTGGCCCCCCAAAACTGAGCCCTGGGGAACACTGCTTGCGATTGGCTACCAACTGGATTTAACTCCGTTCACCACAATTCTCTGGGCTTGGCTGTCCAGCCGGTGTTTTACCCAGTGAAGAATACACCTGTCTATGCCATGTGCTGCCAGCTTCTCTAGGAGAATGCAGTGGGAGACCATGTCAAAGGCTTTACTGAAGTCCAAGTAGACAACATCCACAGGCTTTCCCTCATCCACTAGGTGGGTCACCACATAATAGAAGGAGATAAGGTTGTTGAAGCAGGCAGGACCTGCCTTTCATGAACCCACGCTGACTGGGCCTGATCACCTGGTTGTCTAGCACATGCTGAGTGAGCGCACTCAAGATTAACCCCTCCATAATCTTCCCTGATACCAAGATCAGGCTGACAGGCCTGAAGTTCCCCAGATCCTCCTTCCAGCCCTCCTTGTAGATGGGTGTCATACTGAAATGTCTCCAGTCATCTGGACCTCATAGACTTGTGAGTGTCCAGGTGGCATAGCAGGTCGTTAACTGCTTCCTCCTGGATTATGGGGGATGTGAACTTCAAGGAAATTTCAGTTAACAGAGTTCAGTATTTTAGTGGGGTTTTGGGGGCTGTTCTTTTAATTTTTTAATTGTTGAGAATATTACTTAAGTAAATAAATAATAATAAATACAGAGTTCTAATGCTGTCTCATAGTCTTCCCCAGACAGCGTGTACATGTCGGTCATTGTTAATGTAGATAGGATTTCAAGGTGGAGATAGTTCAGATGGCAACAAGTCAAGAACTAGGAACTGACCAAAGAGCTGTGTGATGGCTCCTGCTCTGTACAGTAACATCTGTAATATATGGAACACAGTGCTCTTTTTAGGGGCCTGAAAAGGAATTATAGTACAAGATAAAATTGCAGGAATATATAAATAACATAAAGAACACCAGCTAGTACACAGATCTCCACAGAGTTCCTGAGAGACTTCACTAAGAAAAGAACCAGATGGGCTGTTGGAGGCAACCATGGAACAGATTACAATATAGGAAAGTTGAAAAGAAAATTATAACTGAGATAGGAGTGGACAAAATCCTCTGATGTTTTCATTGGTGATGCAGAGCTACTGGCTTGACTGTCAACCAAAGACAGGCAGCAACATCAGATCTTATCTGAATCATCAGGTGACCAGAGATTTATCTGAAGTCTTAAATCCTCATACTCTGTAAGTCCAGTTTTACAGAGCAACTCCAGCAAAGTCAATAATTTCTAATGAGTATCAAGCTGTCATAGCACAGTAGAGAATCAGGCCTTTTATTGTCCCTCGCAGCTGGGCAAGTAGGGGAACTCCTGTGTTGCAGACTGGAGAAAGTGGTTTGATGTGTGGGCTTTGGCACATGGTGAGTAGTTTTGCAAGGAAGTATTTTACTGTAATTTAACTTTTATTGTAAGGCATGACACATCCTTTTGAACTAATTGCTCTATTTCAGCTTTTAAAATGAACAGAAGTTTCTATCTTGTGTTTCAGCTTGTATATTGTAATGATATTATTGTTACCTTAAAAGGTGACCTGAAAATTATTTTAAATTATCTCCTTCTTGCTTCTTCATTCATTTACAATGATTAAAAAAAATGCCTAAGAGATTCTAAACTATTTGTAATGCATATTTCCCACTCTCCCCCTCCCCTTTCTATTTTTACTTTATACATGTCATCTCTCACACTCTGGTTTTACTGTAGTTTGGACTGCACATGATATATCCCTAACAGCCATTTTATGTTGAAGAAGTAATAACGATTTTTGGAAGAAGTGTCAGCTCTGTTCCATGATCTGCTATATAAAATCTCATGAGTGTTGTGCTACTCTGGGGAGCTACCTGGCCTTCATCTCATCTGCATTAGGTCTGAAACTCTGCAGTCATTCTACTCTCTTATTAGACTCTTCATTTGGTGATGAATGATGTTTGGTGTGGATTTGCCTTAGAGGGAAACCAAGGGGCAAAAGATACTGCCAGAAGACCTCTAAGCCTCTGCTGAAGAGGCAAGCAGAGGATCCGTATACAAAAGTATCAACATTTAAACCGAAAAAAAACCCTAAACCCCCAAACCCAATTTACACCACAAGACAATACCTGTAAGCCTTATTGAGATTGTTTCTTTTTCTTTTAAAAAGATTTTGGATGCATTTCAAAAAATAAGTGGTGGATTTTAACTTTGCAGGGGAAAAAAAACAACACAAAAACATCCAGAATACACAGTTCTAAAAAGACTCCTACGCAAAGATGTTCTCTCGCCCAAAGCCAGGTCAGAGAAGCAGCTGCTTCACCAGGGAATGGTGAATACTCCTTAATCTTTCATTTTATGTGCAGAACAAAATGATCAAACCAACTTCTAAAACACCTGAGCAACAGTGCTGTTCTGCAAAGAAAAGAGTTCTCTTTTTCGTATCTGTTAATTTTTTTTTTTTAACATTTACAAGATGTAAAGCCCCTACTGGGAGTATAATGTGAAAATCCCCTCAGTGGTGCATGTTTCTTTAGGAAGTTAAAGTGCTAGCAACTTGATTAATTCAACTTCACTTTTCCCATCCACCCTAAAAGATGAGAACATTTGGAAATGTACAGTGTCCTTTTTTATACAAAAAAGGATGTGCAAAACCACATTAGAAGACTTCTTGGGGCAGAGAGCTATGGATGCTGTATGCATGGTGTACGCATGGTGTATCATAAGAGCATTAGGCTGCTGCACTCAGAAGCTATTTGAAAATCCACAGGTGGGCAAACATCGAAATGCACCTTCAGTTGCATAAAGGTGTTGCAGAGGTGAGTGGACAAACAGGTTAAAACAGTGGAGTCCTGAGGCAATTGTTTTATTCAATATGGCTGGTTCTACCAGCATAAAACCTTGTAACAGTAGCAAAAAACAGTAAGAAAGGCTTGTCTTAAAATAAATTGCCATATCCTGATCCCAAGAGTTGGACTTGTACCATTTTAAAAAGCTGTATCTTCCTTTCGAAGTAACTATTCAGAGTGGCACAGCACTCAAAATAAGCAAAATCTTGAGCAGCAATATTCATTATGTGGATCAAGTCAGACAATTGTAGATGCTTGGCTCAAGAACACTGTAATTTCTAACAGTTTTATACTGTCATGACACAGTTTAAATTATACACCCTCTACAACATCCCTTTTGGCATCTTCTGCAGGGAAAGGCAGGCTTTAGTAAGGCTTTTGACACTGTGTCTCATAACAACCTCATGGACCAACTGATGAAGCACAAGCTATGTAAGTGAACAGTGAGATGGACTGAAACCAGCTGAACAGCCAGAATCAAAGCATTGTGATTAGCTACACCACATTCAGCTGGAGGCCAGTCACCAGCTGTGTGTCTCAGAGTTCAATAGTGAGTCCATTCCTGTTTAAGATTTCTTTAATGACCTTGATGATGGGAGAGAGCATACCCTTAGCAAGTTTGTACCACAAATGATACAAAACTAGGAAGAGTGGCTGGTACACCACATGTGTGTGCTGCCACTCAGAGGGACCTCAACATGCTGGAGAAATGGACTGAAAGGAGCCTCATGCAACTGTTGAACCTGGAAAGGAGCAACCTGCATGCACTAGAATAGGCTGGGAGCCAACTGGTTGGAAAACAGCTTTGAAGAAAAGGACCTAGAGATCCTGGTGGACATGCTGAACATGAGCCAGCAATGCACCCTCATGGCATGGAATCAGCCCCTACCCCAGCAGCACTGCAGCAGGGCTGGTCTACAGTTTCCAACAGCCCTGCCTGCTATAAGCCCAACAGAGCCAGGCCCCTGCTCAGCCATCCCAGGGCTGTCCTTGACACAGTTTCTCTTCACTGGGCCTGATCCTGACATCCACTGAAGGCTGATGTCCCAGCCCAGTCCAATCTGTCCCCACAGAGGTGCTCGCCTCACTGTGCCCTGACAAAGTACCAGAAAAACAGAGGTTTCCCTTTTAGCCCAGCTTTAGGCACCCACATACAGAGTTATCACCTAGAACATGACTGCCTAGACAAAATATGAGAGACTTTCCTTTATCCTGAGTAGAATTTTATAAAGCTCAACTTAAGAATATTTTCCTCCCATTTACATCAGGCCAGACAGGAAAAAGCAGAAACCCCTTTACCTCCTGATTCAATGTCCTGTTTTGAGCCAGGATGAAGTTAATTTTCCTTTTACTGATTTTTTTTTCCCTTCAGTAAGCTCTCTTTTAACTAGCAACAAGTGTTCCAGCTAGTAGACTGATAACACTGAAATGTTTATGTTTCTGCTGAGACACAAAGGTCAGTTTGTTCTACCCAGTGAATCTGCTGCTACAGAGGCTACCGGGGCAGGAAAGTTGTATCTGTGACCCCCCCATAGGGGAGCTGGACTAGACAGAGAGCAGAACTGACCAAAGGTATTCCATTCCATGTATCTACATAAGCTCCGAGGAAGGTCAGAGATCACAGAAGACAACTTCCTTCCTGCTTCTTCTTCCCTTCTCTTCCGTCCATGGATGGTGTCCAGGGAGGACTCCATCCATCCATCACCATCGACCCCCAGGCTCAGGCATCTCTGACCTCATAACCCTCATAACCCAGCCCCTGTCTGCTCTGCCTTATCTCCTGCCTGCAGGCTGAGACATTTCGGGACTGCTCACAGCTAAGGAAAGAGCCGGGGGAGTTGCTGGGGGTGGGGGGAGGCAGGAGGCTTTTGCACATTCTTGAACATACTTGTATATAATTGTACATATAATTTAAGCTGTCCAGTGTAGTTTTCAATCCAGCAAAGTCTCTCTCCTTAATTCTCTCTCCTTCCCTACCTGGGTGGGAGGGGGAGGGGATCCAGAGCATAGTTGTCTCTGGTTTAATTGCCGATCCTGAGTCAAACTGAGACATTCTAATAAATAGGTTCTAAGTATATTTGCAGGACACCAATTATCCTGCAGTTTTTACCCCAGAAATTAATTTTCTGGGAGAAGTCAATCAAACAGTGGGTATGGATGAAGAACAACCAGCCTTTGATTAAGAATGCATAGAATGGAAGTTAGAGGAGTAGAGTGACATCCTTTGCAAGGCATGTGACTTTTTTCTTCAAAATCAGTTCCTGCTCTTACATTTCACCATATTTTTTCTTTTATGGGTAAGGTAGGAGACAAATTTTAATAGTAACTACAGGTGCATTTAGAACTGTGTTACACTACTGAAGATCTCATATAAGCTTTATGAATTTTGTCCCTAAACTATGACAGAAAAGGAAAAAAGTTACTGAAGCGTCTAAGTCATGCCATACTCAACAGTTAGAAAGGAGATGTGCACTCTCAATCTAAAGCACAATGTTGCTTTGTGAGGAAATTCAGTTGCCAAGTAACCTCTGAGTACTTTCGCACTGTTTGACAATCTACTAACATGCAGAAGCTGAGTATCTCCAACCTCTAATGCAAGTAGGTGCTACAGATCTCAGAGTCCCTGAATAATCCCAAAAAAGTCTGCCTTTTGGACATTGTTTAAATTTCTCTACATCTCATTATTTTTATTCCTCCTTTCCAAAACACAAGACTGGTTAAAAAAACAATTCCTCTAGAGTGAAATTTAAAAGTAAACTGTGGGCCATCAAAATGCTGAATTTCACCACAAAAAGAAAAAAAGGCACCCATGATTTTTTACTCGGCTCTTAAAAACCATGCACCTGTTTTAAATGAAGCTAAGGTACAGTTCAAGGAGAGAAAAAGTGTACATCAGAAAACAATGAAGTCTGAAGCTTATTAAATATTTGAATTTTTAATACAACTAAATTTCTAATTGAAAAAATCTTATAAGCTTTATTTCTATAGTTTATTATTTTAAATATGATGCCATTTATCTGCACAAAACAGCTCACAATAAAATTAGGCATCTTCTAAAGTAAGTTGTAAATTAGAAATAGTGGTGATTTAGTACTTCTTAACTGGTTAATTAGAAGCAGAACACACACACATGCCCCTCCATAATTACTACACCCATTAACTACCACTAAGCAAATTTCCTCTTATCCTTGCCAAAATTAATAATAAATTTTGATTTTTAAATAACCACTAGGAAAAATAATTTATTATAAAAACAGTAAAATACCAGAAAAAGCCTCCTATGAGACATACTGATAGGATATACTGGAGATGGTGAAATTTATTAAAAATCATTGCTACTCCAATATGGACCTTCTGTACTTCAGAGCCCCAGGAAAGAGAGATGGATTAATGATAAAGACTAAAAAAACTGAGAAAACTTTTATTACGACCTTTGAGATAAGTGTTGCCAGTTTCTTGTTTATGTTTAATTATTTTTCCAAATACCCTATTCAAAATGTCATATAGCCTGACATCATTGCTAAAAATCTATGGTTTCTTTAAAGTATTCATAGGATTATACTGATGGCAAAGATAATTTGTCATCAAAGGGATAAGATTAGACATGAAAATACAATGTTGGCAAAACGTATTTCAATGGCAATACACAGGATATATAGAATAACGTAATATATATAATAACATAATATACATAAAAGACCTTTTAATATGTTTCACTTTTTTTTTTATCTTCTAGTTCGGATGTGTTTTCTTACAGACACTGGTAGTAAGACTTTTAGACAGACCATCAGTGCTATACAAGTAGTCACTGGAAAGATGGCAAGCATTTGTTTGTTGGAGTGTTTCTACCTGCTTATTTTGACAAGGTCAAAAAACTCCTTTAATTCAACTTTACACTTCACTGATGATGAAAAGTAGCTGCATGCTTTGACATAAAATAACCCACAGACGTCAGCATCAAGTAATAAGCACATTCCTACTAATAACTGAATTCAGGACAGCAACTAAGCAGAAACATGTATCTCTGTCAAACACTGTGCTTCTGAACTATTCTGTTGATCATTTGCAAGCACTGAGCAACTCACCAAAGTCTAATTCTATTGTTTGCATTCCAGATGAACAGTAATCCAAACAAAATAAGATATTTTAGAGAGTGTTGCAGAACAAATCTTTAAAACTCTCCCTTTAAAAAAAAAAATCAACACCCCCCCAGAATCAGAAACCAATCATGAAAACAAAACCACAAAAATTAGTTCCTTTTCCTCCTTCCCCTACTGTCTTTTAAGAAAAGTTGCAAGAGCACTATAAAACAAGAGTGAAGATATAAATACTTCCAAATCAGTAATTACAGTAGAGAAATTCCACAGACACAACTAAATTTAGCCTTCGGTCTTTGCCCTTGCCAACAGAAATTCTCCCTTCATTGCATAACTGCAGAATTTTTAAGATGTTCAATTCTGATTTCTTTAGACCCTTACCTGGGCACATCCACTGATGGAAACATTTCTAAGAGCAAGCAAAGCATAAAGTCCCTGACAAGGTGATGTTAGATAGTCAGCCAACATGTTCAGATCACTAAATGCCGGTACTAAATATTTTTTTTCGTTCAGCATCCCTGAAAGCAACCGTGTTATTCTATAAATGCACATCAAGAATAATGTGTCATAGCTATTAAAGAGAACATGCCCTTGAATATTGTTCTGTTTCTTTCCTATTACCCTGATTTAGCAAAGACTTTGGCAGGAGTGCTTTTTTTTTTTTTAATTAGAATGCAATAATAAATTATGCAACTGACATCTGAAAACCCAGCAACAGTCATTTGCATGACACAACACTTAGACTGGCAGCACTTATTTTTCCACAAGGTCAAAAAATCTCTTGTTAGCTTTGCACCAAATCTAGCTGGTGATAAATTGGGGCTCCATACTTTCATGGTAGAAATCCTTCATTAACAAAAAATAAACATTTCATTGAACCTGCAGAAGTGATGCAAAATACACATTGAGGATGAAACCTGAGGAAAAACAACAGCAGCAGAAATCTCTTCTTCCTGCACTGCTTCCAAAAGACTGAATTTTCCTATGGCCTCTAAAGCACTGTAATTTGCTTTATATTACAGTCCTATTGGAAAAAATTCACTGAATATTATCTTTACCCTACTTTTAATATTACTTTCATAACCATTAAATTAACAGATTATTCTCAATAAATCTGGACCCAGGTCTCGCAATCTCAATTTACTTTTCAGTACCCAGAGGGTCCTTTCAGCTGAGTGTATACCATTTGCTAAGCATGTTCTTTGATGTGTATTATACTTTAGCCTTATTATGATCTACATCATTAGCTTGTTTTTGATTTTCCTGATGTTAATTTTTACCAAAATTGATAATACCATAGATGTCAATCTTAGCCCATAAACCAATACTGGATGGAGAAAGCACCTGAGACAAAGCTGCAGTTTTTAAAGAAACATAATTAACTTGGTTAGTTGTTTTCTTTACCTAATGAATAGGGTGAGAACAGTCTTTCAGAATGATGATGTGTGGAAAAGCATTAATGAGATATAAAGAAGTGGGGTTTTCCAATACCTAGCTTGCCAGCTCCTACACTTTGTTAAGTAGAGAATTCTCAATGAAAGTAATGCACGGCTCAAAGTAAGTTCAGCAACTGCAACTAAAGTAGTCCTTAGTTTTGGTATCAAAAACTTCAACTTTAAGAGAGCTTGCACTTTTTATAGATCTACTTTTTTAACATCAAAGGAAATCCAAAAACCTATCTCTCTGCAGATAAACTTTCACTAAATGGAAAATCAATAGCCAGCTCCATGTATCACCTGATAAGAGCAACAGACTTGCACCCACAGAGAGGTACCTGAGAAGCAAAGCTGCGTGTTTCAGTCTGAGCATGGAGAAGGGTTCCCATGCGTGTGAGCACAGCGCTCACATCCAACAACTGGGCTCATACAGTACCAGTGCCAAAAAGGTTTTCGATATTGGGTCCACCAACTCCTGGGTATCTTCATCATTCCTCTGCTGGAAATGACTATGAACAGTAATTTCATAAATGCTACAGAAACCTAACTATGTCACAGTTCTTTAAAGGGTACACACAGTCTTAGGAGAAAAAAAAAGCGCGTCTCATACAAGCACACAAAAAAATTAAAAGCCAAACCAGCTGACACTCAGTAGAGCTGATTAAAAAATGAGAAGGATTTGAAATATTTTCATACATTTTCAGACTGTTTTTCTGAGACACCTCTTCCACTTTTATAACAGTTTACTCCACTAACTCTTCTTTCTCTTCCATTTCAAGTTTGCTACTGAGAAGAGATGCAGTTCAGATATGGGAAAGACAAAGAAGGGAGAATAATAGGACAAATTAATTTTTCAAGAATCCTATCAGTTACTTTAGAAACCATCTTTATCTAAATCAGAAGTAGTAAAAGAAGTAGTAAAAGAAGCAGTAAAGTAGAATTTGACACCAGCCTGTATGCCATGCATTCTGGCCTTTGTATGGAAGGTCTTCCCTTTAATTGTATTACCAAAAAAGTTTTCTGTTGTTGGTCCCTTTTGCCAAGTAAGAAATGGTACAACAAGATTGGTAGAACAAGAAATGGTAGAACAATTGCCTCAGTTTGTGCCACGGGAGGTTCAGGTTGGGTATTAGGGAAAACTTCTTCACTGAAGGGGTTTTCAGGCACTGGAAGAGACTGCCCAGGGAAGCAGCTGAGTCACCACCCCTGAAGGTATTTAAAATACACGTAGAAGTGCTGCTTAGGGACATGGCTTAGTGGTGGACATGGCAGTGCTAGGTTAACAGTTGGACTTAGTGATCTTAAAGGTCTTTTCCAACCAAAACTATTCTATGCTTGATGCACTCTTTTCCATACAACAGGTGCAAAAGCTTTAGACTTCTTTTTCATTTACAGTATATAACAATCACAAATATGTAATGGAGAGGCTGGAAGAAGTGAATGAGAAAAGCAAAAATGCCCAAGTTCTTTAACTCTCCTCCTATCAGAGCATAGCTAGATCACTCACAAATTCATTGGTATTAACTGTTTTCTGATGTTCTCCCTTTCCTAGGAAAATGATAATATAAATAATTATTTTCTCCACTATTAGAAAAAATAATTTTTTTCAACTCTTTAAAAGGGGACCCGTAAGCGGCACCTTAACTCTAGTACAGAGTGAATCACGACAAGAGCTGTGATTCTCTAAAATACAAAAAATTCTCTATTTATATTCCACCCACTGTGCAGCAACTCTACAGCATAGCCCACAGAAGCCTACAGTTAGGTTAGCCCACCAGCTATTTTCAAGTCCCGAGTATTACAGGTATTTAGGTGCATGTAGAGTGAGGTCTCAAAAGGTTCTACATTATTCATCACATTAGTAACCTTTAATCAAGGAACTCAACAAGGAAGTAGGGCAAGGCCAGTCTGGTCAACCTAATGCTGATTAGCCCACGGATGTGTTATCGTGCACTTCCTCAAGAGGTTTCATTTGGAATTGAGAGCAAAATTATTCCTAGCATCAAACCACGTGTGTCATTTTTTTCCTGTTCAAAGCTCAAGCTAGCAGCTGTGATTAGAAAATGAGATGCAAATACTTTTGAAGAAACAACATGAGGGGAAAAATTTCATGATTTCTCACTGACATCAGCAGGCCTACACAGAACAGTGCAATTACTGTAGATGAGGTGAGCAAGGCTAGGTACGAGTGGGGGATCTTTGCCAGGCAAAATAGTATAGATAATTTCATTCTACATAAGCATAGACACCCTTCAGACAGAAAGAATTTCTTTCACCTCAAGAAGAAAAAGCTAACATGCTGCACAACTGCAGAAGAAATTAGATGAACCAAGATTCTGTTCTCAGACTTCCTTAGCTTTTAGGCACCTCGCAGATATTGGCTACATACAAATATATTTGAAATTTTAATTTAATTTTATTTATTGGAATAACCTCTTCAAATAACATGATTATATAAAAGAAAATGCATACAATAATATAAATTATGAATTATCTCATTACAGTTCTACAAAAGAAATCTTTTCAGCAATATTTAAGAGAGAAAAAAAGGAAATCAGAAAGATATAATCACTAGCTGAAGTAAGGCTTCAGTGTTGTTCTGGCTGTAGTTTAGCAAGATTCAGACAGTACCATTTCCACTTATCTACTTGCCTCTGCTTCCCTTTCAAGATACCACTCCACACTAATAACCTAGCATAAATATAGCTACAGTTGCTCCCTGACGCCTCCACCGACTGAGCTCATAGATAGACACAGTAAAGTGGTCACTGGGTTGACAGGAGAGAAATACGCATCCAGGTATCTTGAGATATCAAGGTGGAGGGAGGGTAGCAACCCACTTGCACTCAGCTACAGCCACTACAGGACACCTGTTCCAGTCTTGCAGAAAATACTGCAACCCTTCTCCCAATCACTCTGGTCTGTGTGATACAACACCTAGTTTCAATGTAGCACAGGTAAGGTAAAGCACAGGTAAAGAAAGTAAAAGTAGAGACAGATGCAGCAGTGCGGAGACAAAGGTGGTCAGTAGTGCAAAGATTCCAGAGGAAAAACCTAACACAAATGGTACAAAAAGCTAAGGAAAAAAAGCAGGTAAATGCAAAATTGCTCCTCAGCAACAGTGATGTTCAGCCTGTCCCAGGGATCAATGGAGACCAGTCTCCCCCTCTTATGACTGCCAGGCTAACCAGACTCATGATTTATTGGAGAATGGCAAGTATATTAGTCATCATCCACTATCTCAAAAGTACCTATTAGGTAATAAATGATTAAATACTTATTGTATCAGGTGAAATTCTTACTTTGTATTCTTAAACTCTGAAGATCTTCTTTGAAGAGAGTAAAACATTTTGAAGAAAGCAGATAGAAAGGGTAACAATAAATAAGTTAATGTTGTTATTTGCACCTATCCAGCTGTGAAGCTGCCTAATGTAAACTGGGTTAAATAGGCCAGTATCGATAGCACATCCTGGTTTGAATGATGAGGTTGAAAACTCTGTTTTGATAACCAAAAATTAACATCTGTATGCACAGTGGTAGCTTTACTTGAGAAATTTTTTTCTCACTTGGACTGCTGGGAATACATTCAATTTTTCAATTACAGTATACATGAGCATTCATTATAAGGCAAGAGGCTATATAGTTGGATAATAATAAGAGAAGTCATTAATCTTTTCACATCTGCAAGTTGATGCATCATTTAGACACACTGTAAGAAATTAAAAAATAAAATAAAAAAAAACAACAAAACAAGCAAACAAAAACAATCAAACAGCAAAAAAACAAAACCAAAAAACAACCAACCCAACAAAACAACCCCCACATATTTGGCCACCTTCCCTAATATTATTTATATTCCGGAAACATATTCCACCAAACAAAAACTTTTTCAAATGTCACAAATTTAGGAGGTTCTGAGAACGGTAATGCTTGACCCAGAAGCACCATTGTCAGTGATTGAAAGCAAGACAAATCCATTTCAATAAACAGAAAATTAAGGAAAATGCAGATTCGTAGAGTTCCCGCTACGCCTATTTAATTAAGATTTCTTAAGACTAAACTGCACCATATATACATAATGCAAAATGAGCACTTGGCTCCATTCCCCCCAGTACTTGAGCCTTTGCTGTTAAAAGCTCTTAGCATACACAGAAGTCAGTCTCCCTTACTTTCAGGGTGATAGCTTTCCTGGTACCCTCTTTTCCTCCCTAACACAGGGAATTGTGTTGTATTCCTGATGCAGGAAATCACATCCATTTTCCTCCTCTCTTTTCTGCTTTTCACTCTGTACACCTTATTCCTAGTGCCCCTATCATATATGAAAAACCGCAAGATAATGTAAAAAGATCTTTGTTAGTGCTTTCATTTCTCCTCCCCTCCCTGCCCCTTGAATGTTTAAATAGTTTTATGTCCTGCTTAATTCTTTGTTGCCTGTGATAATCTCTGTCACTGTCAGTGACCTTCATGCCAGGAAACAAAATCAGCTTGCAGATATGAAAGACTGATAAAATACATCCAGTATTTTTATTTCCTTTTGTTCTACAATATTTCTCCTCTTTAGAGACACAAAACCTTCCTGCTCGAAACGTAAAACTTACCAGATATCAACATGTCACTATTTTACCTCTAAGATAAAGTATCATTAAGTACTCTAAAAATGAGGCCTGTATTCCTCGCCTCTTTTATTTCAACACTTCAAGAGTTTCTCAAGATAGAGCAATAAAGTTTTGTTCTGTTTGCAATTTGTTTTTGGGCTACTGAGGGAAAAAAAAAAATGTTTGCAATATTTATCCTAAATCAGCTGTAATAACATGGTCTAAATAAAGACCGTTTCACAGCAGTCTCTTACAAATAAGTATTTACAGTATTTTATGTGCTACACTGTTAGTCTCAATTTTTCCCCTTCTACAGAATCCAAGCTAACAATCTGCATAGCTTTTTAGCTTATGAAACCCTATCTGAAGGAGCACAGATCTAACTTTGTCACAGTACCTCACCATAAAGGTCCAAACTGAGTCTAAATAGTTCATTGGATCCACAAAATAGCACGCAAAGAAACCAGTAAGCTATAATCAACTTTGGCATCTCTGGTGAACTGACCCAAATTAGAAGATCACACATTCAGAGCTGGTCTGACAAAGAAATAGTCCTTGGCAAGGGTCTGGAGCACTGCTTCAAACTCGTCTTTCCAAATGATCAAAGATACTGAGTGTTTTTGTAACAAAAGCAGTTTATAGATTGTTTTTGTTTGAGTTGTCAAACATGAAAGCATTACACTTTCACAACTTCTAAAAGGGTGTGGAACACTCACATAGCTGTTAAGGATAGAAAAAGTAGATAAAAAGATACGTGGAAGTAGACAGGGATGCCTCCACATCCTTCCCTCTGCACAGACATCAAAACAGTCATGACATGTTTATGTGTCTGGCATGTTACATATTAGGTATGCTAAACCATTTAAAATCACTGTTCCCTCTCCCTTCCCAACACCTTTTTTTCTAATGACATATCCTTCCCTTTTGCTTATCCTGCCCTCCCATTTTGTACATATGCACCCAGTTTCTGAATTAAAGTTTTTTATATCAACTTTCAGCTGCTTCCCAGGGTCTCTCCAATGTAAAAATCCATGCCCTCCATTACAAGCCTCACAGTCATTACACAGTTCTTGCCTGCCTGCATCCATCCATCTATTCTAAACCAACCCAAGATTTTTACTCCTCATTGCCTAGCAAGCTTCTTACATCAAGGCAGAAATGCTGTCCTTGTGCACCAAATTCTCCCCTGATCTTCGTTTTCCCACCTTCTGTGTAGACAGAGAAAGCAGAGACTGGGATTCCAATGCACAAGCTTATCTTCCAAAACCCAGCTACCCAGAGCTGCCTTGCATAACTGGTACACCTAGCCCTCTCCAAGGAAGAGACAGAGCATTTATCTGCCAAAGATGCTGGTGTTGCTGCCAAGATAAATACACTGTTTGGCTCTGACTGAACAGCTGGAAGACTCCCCTTCCCAGACAAACATCAAGCCAGCTGACATCCCCAACAAGTCATGGCTTTTTGTGTTCATCTGCTATTCCCTTGGTACCAGGCTGGCAAAATAAATATATAAAAATATAATTGGTTGCAAGAGATAGGTTTTTTTCTGAGGAGTATGAGTGAAAGCAACAAAAAACAAATAGAAGAACACTGGTTGAACAGTGGGAGAAATAGAAAAGCTAAAACCAGATTTGTTCTGGCATTTCTCGTGTCTCTTTAAGTTACAGTCCATGTTTCCTTCCCACAGGATATCTACAGTTTTTCTTATTCTCTTCTACTCTCTTGAATATTTTGCAAGACAGCAAGGAGTTTGTGCTTGTGTGCACATATACACTCACAAGGAGAATTTCAGAATAAAAAGTGAAACATGAACTCTTCTTCACAACATGGCAGTTATCCTCACAGACTAATAGATTGCTGAGAAATGTAGATACTCTAAGCAAAGCTAATTAATGTAAAAATTAAAGTGCTATGCAGAACTCAAAGGGATTTGTCATAACATCAGCCATAATCCACAGTCAGAAGTATAATGCATTAGTTGCAATGTTTTATTGAAGAAGTGACTGGGAAGATACTCAAGGAGCACTATGTATGGTAATGTAAAAAGAAGTATTTCAGTGCAATGCTCAGTGTATGAAAAAAAAAAAGGCTCTAAGTGAAAACATACAGGTCAATCTTGCATCCTTCTCATATCAGGATAATTTAGGTTTTAAACAATATTCTGGGTTGAATTCCCTGTAGGTGAACATAAAGGAATATTTTGCATAAAAGATGTCAAAATAGACATAGACAGCAATAGAAGCTCTAGATGCTATTCTCATCATTTGTAGTGCCAGGGACTCCAAGGTCTCTTAATTGGTTTGTTTCTAAACTAAAAATTAGCCATTTTGTGAAACCTTAATTTATGTAGTCAGTGAATTATCCTCCTGAGTTAAGTCAAATTTCCTCTAGAGTCAGACATGTATTTCCTGCAGATGTCTCTGGGAGCCATCTGTATGTATGCTTTAGTAAATAGCATTGGGGGGTTACCTCATATCTCAAGAGATGACAGGAGCAGAGTGCTAAATCTGTACAAATGGAGACAGTTGCTCCAGCACAGAAGCAAAGTTCAACACTGAAAATCTAGTTGGTAGCCACATTGTGTTCTATTCTACAACCCCACAGCCTTGATGTCTCTTCTCCCAAGCATGTAAGACCACTGAAAAGTAGAACAGAATCACAGAATCATAGGGCTTGGAAGGGACCTCGAAAGATCATCTAGTCCAACCCCCTGCCAGGCAGGGTCACCTAGAGCACATCACACAGGAACGTGTCCAGGCGGGTTTTGAATGTCTCCAGTGAAGGAGACTCCACAACCTCTCTGGGCAGCCTGTTCCAGTGCTCTGTCACACTCACAGTGAAGAAGTTTTTTCTGATATTTACATGGAACCTCCTATGCTCCAGTTTGCACCCATTGTCCCTTGTCCTATCACTGGACATCACTGAAAAAAGCCTGGCTCCACCATCCTGACACTCCCCCTTAATATATTTGTAAATTTTGATGAGGTCGCCCCTCAGCCTCCTCTTCTCCAAGCTAAAGAGGCCCAGCTCCCTCAGCCTTTCGTCATAAGGGAGATGTTCCACTCCCTTAATCATCTTTGTGGCTCTGCGCTGGACTCTTTCAAGCAGTTCCCTGTCCTTCTTGAACTGAGGGGCCCAGAACTGGACACAATATTCCAGATGTGGCCTCACCAAGGCAGAATAGAGGGGGAGGAGAACCTCTCTTGACCTGCTAACCACACCCTTTCTAATACAGCACAGAATGCCACTGGCCTTCTTGGCCACAAGGGTACATTGCTGGCTCATGGTCATCCTCCTGTCCACCAGGAACCCCAGGTCCCTTCCTCCTACACTGCTCTCCAGCAGGTCAGCCCCCAACCTGTACTGGCACATGGGGTTGTTCTTCCCCAGATGCAAGACTCTACACTTGCCCTTGTTGAATTTCATCAAGTTTCTCCCCACCCAACTCTCTAGCCTGTCCAGGTCTCGCTGAATGGCAGCACAGCCTTCTGGTGTGTCAGCCACTCCTCCCAATTTAGTGTCAGCAGCAAACTTGCTGAGGGTACACTCTGTTCCCTCATCCAGGTCGTTGATGAAAATACTGAACAGTACTGGTCGCAGTACCGACCCCTGAGGGACTCCACTAGTCACAGACCTCCAACTAGATTCTGTCCCATTGACCACAACTCTCTGACTTCTTCCTTTCAACCAGTTCACGACCCATCTCACTACCTGATCCTCAAGACCACACTTCCTCAGTTTATCTACGAGGATGCTGTGGGAGACAGTGTCAAATGCTTTACTGAAATCAAGATAAACCACATCTACCACTCTACCATCAGCTGTCCACCTAGTTACTTCCTCATAGAAGGCTATAAGGTTGGTCAAACATGACTTCCCCTTGCTAAAACCATGTTGAATGCTCTTAATGACCCCCTCATCTCTTGTTATGCCTAGAGAAAGTGCCAACAAGTTGTTCCATCACCTTTCCAGGGATGGAGGTAAGCCTGACCGATCTATAGTTACCCAGGTCCTCCTTCTTGCCATCTTTGTAGACTGGAGTGACATTTGCTATCCTCCAGTCCTCAGGCACCTCTCCTGTCGCCCACAACCTACCAAAGATGATGGAGAGTGGCCTAGCAATGACCTCCACCAGCTCCCTCAGCACTTGCAGGTGTATTCCATCTAGACCCATCCATTTATGGATGTCCAGATTGCTTAACTGATCCCTAACCCAATCCTCATCTACCAAAGCAAACTCCTCCTTCATCCTGACTTCTTCTGGGGCTATAGGGATCTGGGGCTCCTGGGGAGAGTCTACAGGATTAAAGACAGAGGCAAAGAAGGCATTCAGTACTTCTGCCTTCTTTATATCCTCTGTCACCAGGGCACCCACCTCATTCAGCAGTGGGCCTATATTGCCTCTAGTGTTAGTTCTATCTGCAATGTATTTGAAGAAGCCTGTTCTATTGTCTTTGGCTTCACTTGCAAGCTTAAGTTCCAAGGAGGCCTTAGCTTCCTAATTGCCTCCCTACATCCTCTGACAACAGTCCTATATTCCTCCCAAGTGGCCAGCCCCTCCTTCCATGATCCATAGATTCTCTTTTTCCACTTGAGTTTGCCCAGCAGTTCCTTCTTTAACCATGCTGGTCTCCTGGCTCCCTTAATTGATTTCCTACCCATTGGGATGCTCTGATCCTGAGCTTGGGAGAAGCGGTCCTTGAATGTTGACCAACTATCTTGAGCCCCTTTACCACATAGTACCCTTTCCCATGAGACTTCCCTTAAGAATTGTTTGAAGAGGCCAAAGTTGGCCCTGTGGAAGGCCAGGGTTGTGGTCTTGCTGGGTATTCTATTCCTCCCACACAGTATCCTGAACTCCACCATCTCGTGATAACTGCAGCCAAGTCTGCCATTGACCATCACTGCTTCAACCAGACCCTCCTTGTTGGACAGTACAAGATCCAGCAGTGCTCCCCTCCTAGTTGGTTTGTCCACCATTTGCATTAAGAAGTTATCATCAATGCACTGGAGGAACCTCCTAGACTGTGAATGGCTGGCTCTGTAGGCCTTACAGCAAATATCGGAGTAGTTAAAATCCCCCATGAGGACCAAGGCCTGTAATTGCGAGGCTGCTTTCAGCTGCCTGTAGAAAGCCTCATCAACTCCTTTGTCCTGATCAGGAGGTCTGTAATAGACCCCCACAACTGTATCACCCATGCCAGCCTGCCCCTTAATTCGTACCCACAGACTTTCCACTTTCTCCTCATCTGCCCCTGGACAGAACTCAATACATTCTAGTTGCTCTCTCACATAAAGAGCAACTCCACCACCTCGCTTCACTAACCTGTCTTTCCTAAAAAGGACACAGCCATCCATGACCACATTCCAGTCATATGAGCTGTCCCACCATGTGTAATTGTCCCCAGATCATAACCTTTAGACCGCACACAGACCTCTAACTCCTCCTGTTTATTCCCCATGCTGCGTGTGTTGGTGTACAGGCATTTCAGGGAGTGAGCTGAGCATGCTGGTGGCACCCTTGGGAGGTGGGAGACCTTCTGGTTTTCATTAATAGTAGAACAATGTCCCACTAGTTCAAACCCAGCTACAATCCCCTCCCACTTCGAATCTAGTTTAAAGCTCTGTGAATGAGCCCTGCTAACTCTTGCCCTAGTACCCTTTTCCCCCTGCAGGACAGGGTCTTCCCATTCAATGCCATCAGGCCTGGTGTCCTGTACATCAAGCCATTCAGGAGTTTTGTCCCCTACCCCCTTCAAGTCTAGTTTAAAGTTCTCTCAATGAGTCTTGCCAACTCCTGGCCAAGAATCCTTTTCCCCCTTGTTGATAGCTCTATGCCATTGTTTGCTAACACACTTGGTGCCCTGTAAACATCTCCATGATCGAAAAACCCAAAGTTCATCCTACGGCACCAGCCTCTAAGCCAGTCGTTAATCAGTTGTGTTTTCCTAGTCCTTTCAGCTTTTCCTGCCATTGAAGGAACTGAGGAAAAGATCACCTGTGCTCCTGACCCTGCAAGCATTTGGCCTAGCCCTCTGAAATCCCTTTTCATCACCCTGGGACTTGTCTTGGCAACCACCTCAGTACCCACCTGCATGACCACTAGTGGGTAGTAATCAGAGGGCTTCACCAGGCCTGGGATTTTCTCAGTAACATCACTAACCCGGGCCCCAGGTAGGCAGCAGACCTCCCTGAGGGTTGGATCTGGCCAGCATATAGGGCCCTCAGTTCCCCTCAAAAGAGAATCTCCCACAACAGTTACCTTCCTCTTATTCTTAACAGAGGCAGTCCTGATGCATGGGGCAGACTGCCTTGGCAACTTCCTGGACAGACGTTTGTCAGTAACCTCAGTTACCTGATTTTCCTGATCCAGGGCCATATACCTGTTCTGTAGGGGTACACGTGGAGGTGAGGGAAGCCTGGAGCCGGTTTGCCTGTTGCCTCAAGCAGGGACCCGCTTCCAGTCCCCCTCTTCCTTCAAGTCCCCTTACCTCTGCCAGGTGACAGGAAGGCAGAGGATCCTTTACTTCTCGTGAAACCTCTCTCTTGGGGCTTTGTCTCAAGGATGGTAGGGTATTACTCCAACAATCTATTTCTCTTTCACAATCCCAGATACATCGTAATCTTTCTACCTCCTCTTTCAGCTCAGCGACTAGGCTGAGTAAATCATTCACCTGGTCACAGCATACGCAGGTGGTCTCTCCGCTATCCTCCGGTATGACTGCCAGACTGAGGCATTCTGTGCAGCCAGAGACCTGGACAGCTGCTTCTTGAGAGGGACCTCTGTCTGGGTTGCCACTGTCCTCCTTGCAACAGTGTTAGCCCGAGTGGATACCATGGCTAGGTCCTCTTCAGGGAGGGGATGATCACTAGCCAAGTTCTTACCTTGAGCCAAGAGGGGGCCTGCGCCCTGCTCCGCGCCCTGCCTGCGCGAACCGCCGTGCAAACTGCCGCGCCAGGCCCTGTCTGCCTACTCGTGTTGGCGGCGCTCCCTAGAGGCTGCGTTTCTACCTGAAGGGCGGGCAGGCCGCCGTCCCTTTGTCTTCACCCACGGTGAGTCCGAGCTGCCGCTCCCCAGAAGCTCTCACTCGCCTCCCAGGGACAGGGGCTGAGACCGACTCCCTCACCCTCTCCCGCCTTCTCTTCCTCGGTCTTGCCGAGGTTTTCCTTGCGCTTTAGCCGCTGCAGAAGGGGGCCACCGGCACGATCCCTCGCTCTAGTGTCCCTCGCATCAGTGGCTTCACCGAAATGGCATATCATATTACACAAGACATGCATACCACGTTTGCAAGCGTAAATTACAGAGGCTGCTGTCATTTTTCTGACTTTAGAAAAAATTAGAAATAAACACTCAGGAAACAGTTCATAATATAAATACACATTTATGACATATCATAAAATAACCGTTATTTTCCAACTTGAAACTTAGATACCAATTTGACCTGAATTAAGCTGAGTTAAAGATAATGCCATAAACCCACTAGTTCAGAATCAGCACAGGTCAAAGAGGAAAGATTGAAACAACAACAATACAAACAAAACAACAACAACAAAAACCCCAAACACAAACCCATCAAGTTTCAGAGGTTGCTTTTTTATTTCTTTTTATTTCTGTTTTTCCCCCTGGAAGAAGCTCTCATGAGTGGTTCATGTTACATCACAGGTCTTATCACATATAAAACTGAGCTTGGGGTCCACGAATCAGTGAAAAACTCTTTTGCTGAATCTTGAAAAGTAATGGTATCCCAAAGAAAAGCCTTAGTCATCACCACATGATAATTTACATCCAGACAGCCTGAAATGTAATTGCTCTCAACACTCCAGTAAGAAACAAGTATTACATGTAACGGCTTGTAGTTTAAGAAGCATTAATTAAAAATCCCTAGGCACCAAAGTGTGTGAATGTCAAAATGTCAGTTTCTCATATATGCATTTTATTTTGTCTCCTAACAAAGGAGACAAAAAATGGATGTCTGGTTCCCTCTAGTAGAGAAGAATTGTTGGGTTTTTTCTCCCTAATTTACTTATTAACTACTTATTCACATGCAGATTTTGTATATTTCTTGAAATATGAGCCACCTAATTTTGTTGAAGTACTAATAGCTCATGTAACCATCCCAGTAATCTGTGAAATGAGTGATCTATATTGAAAACAAGGAGAACTATGGAGAATGGAGAGTTTTGTCACCTAGATTAACAGTGCCATTGAATAATTTTACAGTGTGATGCTGAGTAAATAGATCTACTTTGGGAATGATAAATGCTCTTTTATTAAGAGACTACTGAGCTATCCTTTTGAAAAGTACTACTTTCCGATGGGAGAGAGCTGGAATACTTACAGTGAAAGGTTTTGTGAAGAGATCAAAAGGAAATTCTTGAGTTTTTAAAGCAGTCCTTGAAGTACAATTAAGTTACTAGAGATTCTTTGGGGAGTTCTTCTAAGGATTTTTTTTCAAGTAATTCCAGCATAAACATGGCATTATGAGTGGATTAGGTGAGTGTTCTTTTGCAGATAATTAAATAAGCATAATGATCTCCAGTTGCCTTTAGAAGAAAAAACTTGTTCTATATCAAAAGGCAGTGCAGCAAGTACGTGATTATCTAGAGCCATAGCATAAGAGATATAAACACCCTTTCAGGTAACACACCAAAAATCTGGAGGATACTGCACATTGAAAGAAAGTATAGCACATTGAATAAAGATATTTTTATGTCATTCTTTTTTAATTAGAAACAACCAAGATTTCTAAGAACCCAGATGCTTTCACAGTGACAACAAAGGCAAATGTCCTGTAATAGTCAATGAAAAAAAGACAAATGCAGTTATGTTATTTGTAGCTGGTATGATAGGCCACTGGCTGATAACCTTCAACATTTATCTAGGCAAAACATGGATTTCATGAGATTTAGGCTTCAGATAAGACCCTTTGAACAAGTCTGATATACATGAATCTAACCAACAAGTAATACTAACCTCTAAATGAGAGTGCCACAACCTTAAAATATCAAATTCTATACCTCACCTATTACTATTAATATTATAATTATTATAGAGTATGAATAAAATCTTAAGTGACTACATAATGCTTACACAACAGATGAATGAAGGGCTATGGGACACCTGGAAATAAGTTTCCTTTTGCAGTTGAAGGGCAAACTCTTTAGAGCAGATGTTGTGCCTATGAATATTGATAAGTGAAATAAAGTAAAAAAAAACAGATCACCAACCACACATGCATCAAAATATTTTCCACATTTGCAGCATGACACTAACACAAATATAACTTAGTCTTTCACAGATGACATTTTCCAAAGATTTAAACTACAACCTCTGACAGGTTCAGAATAATGGTTTAGGGATATGTTGCCTGAGAAATAACTCCAACTACTTTATAAGCCACTTGGGATTCAAAGAAAGCTAATGAGATTTGACACATCTCAAATACAGGGTGGTGGTCTTGGTGGAATCAGGCCATATAAATATATAACTCAATTAATTCAATGTACTTTAAACAGCATGTAGTATGATAAGTGGTGTTTGTTTTTTTTCCCCCATAACTACATTAATTACAGATTTTGAACAAGTAATTTACAATTCCTGCTCAGGCATACCAATTGCCTTTAGTTTTGTCTCTGTGTTTATCAAACATATCTTTTGATGATCTAATTGTATTGATGGATTTGAGTCAAGCAGTTAAGTTTAAAATTTGGGTGATGTCCCAGAATGGTCTTCTTTGGTATTGTCTGTGTCCTTTGTCAGAATTGATGCACATACTTCTGTATCTTCCTTGTGTACTTTCATGCTAACTTTTAATAATTATTTTATCCTTAGTGAATCCACTGAGGTAACCTGATAGAGCTAATCTTTGTTCCACCACCTAAAAATGAACAGGAATTTAAAGGAGGTGGGGAAACAAACCCCAAACCCATCATCAAAATTATCACTACTACTTCCCACCCACATCTGGCTTCAATCTTATACTGAAAGAGCTTCCTGCAGGCAGATAAGGATGACCAAGTTAAGCCTTTTTATGTGCTCTTTTACAGATAAGTTCTAACTTTTCCTGGGTAACATACTGGAAACCATTCTGGAATACTTCCATATTCTGGAAGCCCAAAATCTGAAGACACACAGCTAAGAGAACAACTAAAGAAATTACATCTTCTCGGTAGGCAAGCCATAGCCACCTCATTGTTATTTGTTTCCTTTTGAATCCTTTAATCTCAGTGCACCTCGGTCATTGCTACTGAAAGCTGGAGTTACTTCTGCACAGAACAAAGTTAAATATGACCATTTTCTGGATGAATTAAAATTTTATTCACATAATAAACTTTTTGGATAAACTTAAAACCCTTGCTACATCTTAATTAAGAAATGCCAAATACCTGGGGCTACTGAGTTTAGGGACATATATACTTTATTGCTAAGTGTGGATTTCAAACCCTAATCAGTTTAATAAGATAATTTTACTTGTCCCACAAAATAAGAATCTATTACTTAAAATGAAGAACAGACCTCAAGGCATGATCCTATTTTAGATGTCTGATAGTTGTAAATAACTGTGCTCCTTGCAATAATACCAACTTCCCCAATAAAATACAATATTAGTGAAAGATACTGCAGACAGCTAATGTTCAGGATTAAAGAAGTACTGCTGTGACAAATGCATCCCCGTATTCAACGATTAACAAGCACAACAGAGTTAAAACTGCCCTACATTGATTCTGCGCTGAAGGTAAACTAACTGCATTGCAATGCTGCAAATTCCTGCCTGGGAAAAATGGCTGTCTGGAATCTAAAGCCACTGGATTCTTGTAACTAGGATTCAGTGTAGCTTGAAGAGGCAAATGCTGAATACAAATTTTACACTGCTGGAGCTCAACACAGAGTACAGTCAGCCATGTATACTTTTGCTAGTACATAAAGAGGAGGAAGTGTGAAGACTCATACAAAAATCTTGCATCTATATAAGGGTCTACAACATAAAAAAAAATTTCCAAAAACTCCACACAATATTTGTCAGCTGAAAATAAAAATCTTGGACTTGTCCTGATATTTGCCCAGAAATAGAAATCATAGAGTCATAGAATATGCTGAGTTGGAAGGGACCTGTCAGGATCATCGAGTCCAACTCCTGTCCCTGTGTAGGGCACCCCAAGAATCACACCATGTGCCTGAGAGCATCATCCAAACACTTCTTGAACTCAGGCAGGCTTGGTGCTGTGACCACGTGCCTGGGGAGCTTGTTCCAGTGCTCAACCACCCTCTGGGTGAAAAACCTTGTCCTGATATCTAACCTGAACCTCCCCTGATTCAGTTTCCTGCCATTTCCCTGAGTCCTGTCATTGGTCACAGGAGTGAAGAGATCACTACCTGCCCCATCTCTTCCCCTCATGAGGAAGCCGTAGACTGCAATGAGGTCACCCCTCAGCCTCCAAGCTGAATAATCCAAGTGACCTCAGCTGCTCCTCATAAATCATCCCTTCCAGACCCTTCACCATCCTCATGGCTCTCCTTTGGACTCTCCCCATAGCTTGATGTCCTTTTTATATTGTGGTGCCCAAAACTTCACACAGTACTCAAAGTGAGGCCACACCAGTTCAAAGTAGAGCAGGACAATCACCTCCTTTGACTGGCTAGCATTGCTTGATGCACCCCAGGACACGGTTGGCCCTCCTGGCTGCCAGGGCACACTGCTGGCTCATATTCAGTTTGCCATGAACCAGGACCCCCAGGTCCCTCTCCACCATGCTGCTCTCCAGCCACTCGTTCTCTAGTCTGTACTTACAACCAGGGTTGCCCCATCCCACGTGCAGAATCCGGCACTTGCACTTGTAGAACTTCATGTGGTTGGTGACTGCCCATCTCTCTAACTTGTCCAGGTCTCTCTGCAGGGCCTGCCTGCTCTCTAGGGAGTCAACAGCTCCTCCCAGTTTTGTATCATCAGCAAACTTGCTTAGAATTCTTTCAAGTCCTGTGTCCAAGTCATTGATGAAGATGCTGAAGAGGACTGGGCCTAAGATGGAGCCCTGCAGGACCCCACTTGTGACTGGTCACCAGCCTGATGTTACCCCATTCACTGTCACTCTTTGTGCTCCACCTGTGAGCCAGTTGCTCACCCATAGCATGGTATGCTTGTCGAGTTGTATGCTGGACATTTTGTCCAGGAGGATACTGTGAGAGACAGTATCAAAAGCCTTGCTGAAGTCCAGAAATATTACATCCACTGGCTTCCCTTGATCAACTAGGTGGGTTACCTTGTCATAAAAATAAATTAATTTTGACAAGCAGGACCTTCCCCTGTCACAGCTGTGCTGGCTGTGACTGATGACTGCATTGTTCTCCACGTGTTTTTTCAATACCTCCCAGAATAATCTTTTCCATAATTTTCTCAGTCACTGAAGTTAGACTGACTGGCCTGTAGTTTCCAGGGTCCTCCTTCTTGCCCTTCTTGAATACTGGAACACATTCACCAGTTTCCAGTCAACTGGGTTCTCTCCAGATTCCCAGGATCTCCCAGAAATCATTGAGAGAGGCCTAGCAATGACATCAGCCAGCTTTTTGAGGATTCTGAAATGGATCCCATCAGGCCCCAAGGACTTGTAGGGATCTAACTGTAGCAGTAAATCCCGCACAAGTTCAGGGTCAGCTAAGAGCTGATCCTTGTTGCAGTCATGGTTCTCCTTTTCTGGGTGTTGAGGTCCCCTTGGTCGATCATCAGTGTTGAAGACAGAGGCAAAGCATGCATTAAATACCTCTGCTTTGTTGGTGAAGTGACCGTCCTTATCCTGTAAAGGACCCATGTTGTTTCTACACTGCCTTTTGCCATTAATGTATTTGAAAAAACTCTTTTTATTGTCCCCCACAGTTCTGGCCAGCTTCAGCCCCAGTTGAGCTTTGGCCTCTCGAATTTTCTCCCTATGGTGGTTACCAGCACCTCTGTATTCTCCCCACATCACCTGACCTAGCTTCCACTGGACATACACCTTCCTTTTTTGCCTAATCTGCAAGAGTGGATCCCTATTCAGCCAAGCTGGTCTTCTGCCTTGTCTGCTTGACTTCCGACATTTTGGGATTGCCTGCTGCAGATCAAACAGTGACCTTAGGCAGAAATTAGAACCATGCCTCAACAAGTTTTCTTTTGGTTCATACATTTGTATAATTGGAACATATCACTGATTGCTGCAGGGAGGCACAGGCAGTCCACCTCAGGCTAAATAAGGCATCTATATCCTCTTACACGTGACTGATTTGGAAAGATATTTCATCCTTCTCTTTTCCCAAAGTAGAGACCATCCCCATCCACCTGTGTTCATTTACAGGTGTTCAAAACCATTGTTTCCATGCCTGTGTAATTTTTTAAGAGTTTTTGGAATATTTCTATCTTTTGTTTCTCTCAATTACGTACAGCATATATGTATGATATATATATGATGTAAATTACTATGAATTATATGAATATAAATTTAAAAAATTAATAATAGAAGTGTTTATAAGTCTGAATGTACAACTGCACATTTATTTTACTGGTTTTTCAAACAAGACTCATCTCTTTACTTAGAAAGGCATAGATTGTGAGAAAACTGGGTAAAACACAGGTGAGAAACCACAAGGCAATATTTTTAATGAGGCTGTAGTAACTAATTAAACATTTTAGACAGTGGTACAATACAGGGCCCAAGCAGAAGTTAAACTTTCAACAGGAGAAAAATAGGATAAAGATGAAAAGCTCTCTAAAAAATAGGGACCAGCAAATAAAGACAAAGAAGTTGATGGTATTACATTAGATCTTCACAAGACACACATAACACCTTTTTTTAGCAGGGTCATAGTAAGAATTATTTAATTTTTATTTTTAATGAGTAACTTAGGAAATTTTATAATGTTCTATCATGAGATTCTGAAAAGAATTCCCACTCCCCCAGACATCAAGGGTATTGAAATAAAACATGTAATAGAACGAGGAAGTGGATTCCTGTTTAGTCATAATGGGCTCCTATTTAGTCATAGCAGATTCCTAGTTAGTCTCCAGAATATTTAGAGAGACCTGCAAACTATTGATAACCGTAAAAAGTGGCTTTTAGAGTAGACACTTACAGGCAAAATGTGTGAGAAGTTTTTTATCAGAGGTGGGTTCTTGCATAAACTAAGGATTTTCATAGAAAAATTTGCTATTCTAATTATTTATATTTGCTCTTATACACTATACATTAGTGTAAATCTCCATATCTATATACACATTCTTATTTTGAAATTAGCAGATCTTAAATAAAGCTAATTTGGCAAGATGCTATGAAGTCTTTGGATCAAATTGCTCACACAACAGCTTCAAGTCTGTAACTGCAGCTGCAGGGTACTACCAACTGTCCGTTTCCAAAGCAGACAAACATTAACATTTGTGAAGCAAAACTAGGTTCATGGCAGTACTCAAGATAATGTACTTTAATCTCAACTCAATCACAATGAATCCCGTCAGGCCTGTTGATGGGCTATGTAGAGCTTTGCTTCACTGCTGTAACACTATGGTGGAGACAGCCAAATTTCTATTTCCTTAATAAGTAAGGCTACAAGATATTCTGTATGTGTTTCACTCTCCATTTAGCTTTCCAAAAGGTAACTGTCTTTGTCTTACTTTGGAATGAGAATAAAAACAAACATCAAATGTTTATACTTAAAAAAAGTTAGATTTGCAATACCAGTGATACCCTGGCAAAGTTGTATTTTAATGACAGTAAGTTATGTTGTAGTTACAGTATATTTACAATATTATTTAAATAAAGCTAATATATTTTTAATTGGACATAATGCATGCATATTTTTCAATAGCTGTAAGAAACAATTCCTCACCTGGTGAGCTATTCAGCAGATCAGAAAGTTCAGCTATATCCAACTTTAGATAATGTACCTACATGCATACTGAAAGGAAGTGTATCACAAATGATCAGTTCTTTCAAGGCACATTTTTTTCTGTAAATTACCTAACTTTCTAAAGTGCCCATTAGTTTCCATTATTTAGGTAAATTACTTGGTAGAAAACCAAGTATTTTAGAACACAAAAATTTATATTTTCTATTCTGAGGCTTAAATAATGCAGTGTCTGCATCATATGCAGACCTCAACAGCATTAACAGAAGATTTGCAACTAACCTGTTTGAATTTTTACAGCGATTTGTATCAATAAGCATGAAAGTGAGGAAGCAATTAACCAGCTAAGTAGTAGGTTCCGTCAGAAAGATTAATACTGAAATAATAATCCCTTCAACAATATGTTTAAGTATTAAAAACAACAGCCACCCTAATGACTGTATTTTTCCTCATTAGAGTAGAATAAAGGTGGCTTCTGAATTCCCAAACTAGTAGCTTCACATGGGTTTTGGCAGGTGAAGCTTGACAGAGAGAATGCAAAGAGGCACACGTTTGATGCTAATCAAGAAACATTTGCTTTTAAATTTTACCATTAAGGGCCACTTAAAATAACTAGAAGTTTGAAAATAACTTTACCAAAGGCCTACAAGATAAAGAGGTTTAATTAACTATTATAGCATACTAATCAATTTTAAAGGACTCTCATTTAGTAAGAACAAAAAAGATCTCTACAATAAACATTACCAATACAGAAGAAAAAAAAGTCTTCAAAGGTTTAAACAATTTTTAGGTTCTGAGATTCCAGGAAGGAGGAAGTGGAGAACAGAATATTTTACTTATCAGAAAAAGAAAACTGACAAAAAAAAATATTCTTCAGTCAGAGAGCCTAATCCAAAGCCAATTCATGTCACTGGAAGCTTTTACCAATTAATTTGGTGGTCTTTGGAGCAGATCAGAATGAGGCTAAATCCTTAATCATCTAGCAGAATTTCTGGAGACCACCGCAACACAAAGCTAAATGGACACAGGGGACAATATGTGAGTGCAAGTGATGAATGTACTAGGGTTTAAAAAAATAAATATGTTTCAACCTAAAATAAAGTTTGTAACAACGTTCCTAGAACAGCCCCAAGCAGTTTTGCTTTAGGAAAAGAAGATAACAGTATATGCTGTAAAAATAGGAAGGACCAAAAAAAAAAAATAGAGGCACACATTTCTGTGAATGTGTCTGCTTTAGAGAGGTGTCACTGCACAGTATGTATTCGTAGATTACGTTATTAGAAGCATATGAAATATTTAGAAGCAATGAAATTAAAAGCTATTTCTATATTAGGGCTAATGAAATGTAGAATTTTTGAGACAGTTTAATGAATTTGTATCTAGTTCTGAATCATGCTCATTTTTCACAATGCTTTTTCCTGATCTCCTCATAGTCTTAGATTTTATGCTGAATGAGTACTGTCCTGACCAAAGAAATTAGTTATAAAATTTAGTTATGATTCACAGGTATCAATTACCCCTGGGCTCAAACCCAGCAGCAAACTCCATTTCATCATACTGCACAAAACCCCTACAGTGCCAAGAAATAGTATGTTTATTGTATTAGTGATGAACCATTAAGAAGTATATTCACACTACCTAAAATTTTATGTGAGGTGTCTGACTTGGCCAAGATACCCATGTAGTTTCCCAGGATTCATTAACTTATTATTGCATAAGAAATCTAACCGAGGTGCCCTGGACAGCTGATCTCCACTACCAAGAGGGAGAGCCAAGATAATAGATTTAATGTTTTTTTGTTGGGTAGAGCCAACGACTCCCTGTCACTAGTCCGGATCTGATGCTATGTTTATATACTGAAGCACAGAAGTGTGAATGAGGCCTGCATATAAGAACAAAAAAAAGGGAAATCCACCTCACTCAGCCAAAACAAAGCCTTTAAGAACTCAATTCTCATTCTGAACAAGTGTTTCATTAACAAGTAAGTGATTTTGGTATTGTGTTTGTCTTCTGCATATGAAGCCATCTTCTTCCTGTTCTGTCAATAAGGATCTTAAAGTCATTGTGAAAGACTTTGCATTTCAGCAAAATCAATTTCTTATTATTAAGTAGTACCTTTTGCAAGCTTTCTGATGAATGTAGTTAATACCCTTTTACTCTAGGGAGAGATGCTAAATTACTTTTCAGCTAGGAGCTGTTACTTATCTCCTTATATCAATGTCAGGTGAGAGCTCAGAAATGCTATACCAAAAATCTTCCACTCACTTTGCCTGCTAAATACGTCTCAACTCTTGTTAGAAATAGCTGGATGAACAGTCCTTCTGCCATTCTGGAGAGGACTATTGTATGACTCTCTTGACAGCGCTATTGCTCCCTTGTTTATTAAAGACTCGCCCTGATAAGTCCAGGACAGCCTCCACGACTTTGGTTGTCAACAGAAACCACCAGAGATGAATCTTGAAGCAGCTCATTATAGAAATGAACCTCAAATAAGGCCCAAGGTTGGTACTGCATTTGAAAGCATGAATAACTTTAACCAGTGAAGGAACTTCATAAGATTATGCAAATAGAGTCATGGGATTAAGTACCTGGAGCAGCTGATTTATAGTTAACATGACACTAGTTTGCTAAATCACTCTTCCTTTCATTTTTCAAGCACAAAAAAATCATATGGGCTGAATAAGCTTCTTGAACTGTTTTCCAGAAAAGACTTTTCTCAATTTCATCACTTATGCTAGAAAAGTCTATAATATACATACACCCACTTTTATACTATGTACGTGAGTTTTCCAGAAGGAATGAAAGTCTAATACATTGCATAAAATTGAATCAATTGTAAAAAAATATAAATCAGACATTTTCTATTTTCAAAAAGCAAGTTGTTTAACAAATTGTTCAATAAGTGTGTATTGTCTCCAAGGACTAGGTGTTTGAAATTATATAAAAAATGTTTTTCTTTGAAGATGTTATTTAAAAAAACAAAGCAAAAAAAACCCCAAACAAACAGAAAAAAAACCAGAAGAAAACCAAAACCAAACCCCAAAAAAACCCAAACCAACCAAAAAAACCACCAATCCCCTCCCCCCCAAGAAAAACCCAAACAAATGAACAAAACAAAAGGAGAAAGGGGGACTGTACACTTGACAGCCCTAAGCAATCCTACATCTTGGTGTCTTTGAACTTCGTGTTTTCCTGTGCTTACATATGACTTTTATATTATGTCCCTTGTGTTTGGCTTTGAGAACCTTAAGCTTCAGACCCAGACTGGACCTAAACCTTCCCAGTGACAAGACTGTTCTCTGGTTTCAGCTGAATGCAAACAAATGAACAAAAGATACTAAATAAATTTATCTTGATTTCTCAAAAAAAAACAACAAAAAACTAAGAAGTATGAAAACAAGATAAATTTGGACCCATAAGTGATCTCAGATCTTCAAAAGCTTACTCAAGTTCACTAAGATCTCAGATTCAGAGATAAGTCATGTCAAGTTGTTAAATAAACTATCAAATACAGCAATTTTGTCAAGAAAAATTCATTTATTCATTTACAAAATTACAGCATGGATTTTTCTGGCCTTCATGCTTGCCTTTCCCTGTAGTCAAAGAACAGCAGAATTTAGCTAAACCATTTCTTTTAAATGTGGTTTGCCATTTTCACAAATGGACGTAAAATTAAATTATTTATTCAAAACAAAGAGTGAATCCACTACATACGCAGGATTGCTTTTTAAGATGACTAACTGCTGTTTAAACTTGCTTTGCCAGTAAAGAATAGAAGTATTTTTAAAATTATAAGGATTAACATCTTTCCAGACACCTGGAGAACATTTCTGAAAATAAAGAAGGCTCTTTGAATGTATCTGAGTGTAAAATTAGGACTTCTATCTAGAAAGCTGAGCACTTTTTGGCCTGCAAACTGTTGTGAAAGAAGTTACAGGGAAACATCTTGTTCAAAGAAACTGAGCAGAACACAAACAGAACAACCACCTCAGCTACTTCCAATGTAGTTTTCTATTTCATTGACATCAGACTAATATCACAGAATCAGAGAATGGTTTGCATTGGAACCAACCTTAAAGATCATCTGGTTCCAATGACCCTGCAATGGACAGGGACACCTCACATTAGACCAGGTTGGTACTAAAAGCTCCATCCAACCTGGCCTTGAATGCTTCCAGAGAGGGAGCAGCCAGAACTTCCCTGGGCAACCTGTTCCAGTGTCTCACCACCCTCATAGGAAATTATTTTTTCCTAATATCTAACCTAAATCTACCCTCTTTCAGTTTAAAACAATTGCCCCTTGAACTATAGATACATGCCCTTGCAAAACATCCTTCTCCAGCTTTCCTGTAGGCCCATTCAGGTTCTGGAAGACTGCTACAAGGTGTCCTGGTAGCCTCCTCTTTTCTGAACAACCCCAACTCTCTCAGCCTGTCTTCATAGGAAAGGTGCTCCAGCTCTCTGAGCATCTTTGTAGCCCTCCTCTGGACTCACTCACAGGTGTATGTCCTTCCTGTTTTGTGAGCTCCAGAACTGGACATGGTACTCCAGGTGGGGTCTCACGAGAGCAGAGTAGGGGGGCAGAATTACCTACCTCAACCTGCTGGCCATGCTTCTTTTGATGCAGCCCAGGACATGGTTGGCTTTCTGGGCTGCAAGTACACATTGCCAGCTCATGTTGAGCTTCCCATCCACCATCATCTCAAGTCCTTTTCCTCAGGGCAGTTCTCAATCCATTCTCCACCCCATCTGTACTTGTGCTTGGTATTGCCCCAACCCAGGTGCAGGACCTGGCACGTGGCCTTGTTGAACTTCATGTGGTTAGCATAGGCCCACCTCTCAAGCCTGTCAAGGTCCCTCTGGATGGCACCCCTTCCCTCCAGTGTGTCAACCACACCACACATCTTGGTGTTGTCAGCAAACTTGCTGAGAGTGAACTCAATTTCACTGTCCCTGTTGCCAACAAATATGTTAAACAGCACCAGTCCCAGTACTGACCCTTGAGAATATCACTCGTCATTAGTCTCCATTTAGGACATTGAGCCATTGACCACTACTCCTTTAGTGCGACCAGTCAGCCAATTCCTTATCCACCAAGTGGTTCATCCATCGAATCCACATCATTTCAATTTAGAGACCAGGTTTTTTTGTTGGACAGTGTCAAACACTTTGCACAAGTCCAGGTAGATCATATCAGTTGCTCTCCCCTCATCCACTGATGCTGTGACCCCATCATAAAAAGCCACCAAATTCATCAGGCATGATTTGCCCTTGGTGAAGTCATGTTGGCTGTCACCAACTACCTCACATTTTCCATGTGTCTTAGCAGAGCCTTCAGGAGTGATCTTGCCAGGCACTGAGGTAAGACTGATTGGTCTGTAGTTACCCAGGTCTTCCTTTTTTCCCTTTTTGAAAATGGAGGTTGTGTTTCCTCTTTTCCAGTCAGTGGGAGCTTCACCAGACTGCCACGATTTTTCAAAAATGATGGAAAGCTGCTTTGCAACTTCATCCATCAGTTCCCTCAGGAACTATGGATGGATCTCATCAGGTGCCATGGACTTGTACAACTTCAGGTTCTTTAGATGGTCTCAAACCTGCTCTGCTCTTACAGTGAGCCAATCTTCCTTCTTCCAATCTCTGGCTTTGCCTTCTGCAACTTAGGTAGTTTGGGCAAAGGCCTTGCTGGTGAAGACTGAGGCAAAAAAGTCGTTACATATCTCAGCCTTCATATCCCACATGATCACATCTCCTGTTTCCTTCTGGAGAGCGCCTGCATTCTCCCTTGTCTTCCTTTTATCACTGACATACCCGTAGAAGCTTTTATCCTCAATGTCCCTGGCAAGACTTAACTCTTTCTGGTCTTTAGCTTTCCAAACATGATTCCTAGCTGCTTGGAAAACTTCTTTGGACTCCTTGCAGGTTACCTGTCTTTGCTTCCATTCTCTACAGACTTTCTTTTTACATTTAATTGTGTATATGAGCTCCTTGTTCGTCCATGCAGGCCTCCTGGCATTCTTGTCTGCCTCCCTCTTTTTTGGGATGCATTGCTCCTGGGCTTAGAGGAGGTGATCCTTGAATACTGACCAGCTTTCTTGGGCTCCTCTCCCCTCCAGAGCTTTATCCCATGGTACTCTACCAAGCAGGTCCATGAAGAGGCTAAAATCTTCTTTCCTGAAGTCCAGAGTAGCATGCTTGTTTTGTATGCTCCTTGTTGCCCTAAGAATCCTAAATACCACCATTTCATGGTCAGTGTAGCCAAGGTTGTCCTTAAGCTTCACATTGTCTACCAGCTTGTCCTTGTTGGTGATAAAAAGGTCCAGCATAGCACCTTCTCTTTTTTATTGCTTTACCATTCAGAGAAGGAAATTTTCACCAGTGCATTCCAGGAACTTCCTGGATTGCTGGTGCCCTGCTGTGTTGTCCCTTCGACCGATGTTGGGGTGGTTGAAATCCTCAATAAGGACCAGGGCCTGTGAACATGAACCTGCTCTGATCTACCTATAAAGGGCTTTATCCACTCAGTTGGTTCTTGATCAGGTGGCCTGTAGCAGACCCCCAGGGTGAGCTTCATGGACTCCAGCTGGTCATTGATGTAGAGGACCCTCCTCTTCTGCCCTGCCTGTCCTTCTTAAAGGGCTTGCATCCATCAATTCCTACTCCCCTGGTCATAGGAGTCATCCCACCACTTCTCAGTGATGCCAATAACATCATAGCCCTGCAGGCTTGCATACATCTGTAACTCCTCTTGCTTATTTCCCATGCTGCATGCATTTGCATAGATGCATTTAAGTTGGACCCATATTGAAGCTGTCTTACTGGCTACAGTTACATTCTCCTGCTGGCCTGTGGTCCTTCTCCAGGCCCAGGGCATCTATTACTAGCACTGGCCTCAAAGTGGTAGCTGTTGGATGGATTGAGGATGCCCTCCCCCAGAAACTCTAGTTTAAAGTGCTCTTTACTAAGTTGGCAAGCCTATGGCCAAAGACACTCTCCCATTTCTCCAGGAGATGAACCCCATCAACTATTTGTAGATAACTTTCTGCAAAGAACCAGAAAAAAAGACACACATCTTTCATATGTTTTTCTTCTAGCAGATGTAAAGGGAGAAATAATAAGTAACAATATTTCACACATTTATTCTTCCTTTTATAAGCATTCCTTTGCATTTTTATAGTCACAATGACACATGCTCACATGAGAGCATTTTTTTTTTAATATAATACAATGAGAATTGCAAGTGGGGATGTAAAATTCAGGAGGGTAATAATGACATTTTTGTTCTTGTTTTATCTTCTCATGCCCTTCCTATTTCCATAATTGCTTTTGTAATTTTTAAATAGATTATAATGTAAGCATCTGTGACAAACAAGGATTGTTTACCACTTTTGACGAACATTGAAGTAGGGAGCACTGAGTTTTCTTCTCCAACAGACTTTCCATACAATGTCAAATACATTCATTAGCACTTAAGTTCTATGTGCAAAGTTAGTGCTTACAGGCAATGGAGGTCTAAATTCTCAATACTCAACATCTGTCATGAAGCAGAATCAAGGAGAAGGGTGACAAGATATGTCTACATTAGCACAGTGCAGTGAGAGTCCACAGAAATAATGAAGTGGTTGTAGCTGGGGACCTAGGATCCACATTATGGGCATTTTGAGGGTTACACTTTTAACTAGTGAGTCTAGCCCTGTTGACTGAATCCCCTTCAGCAGTTGAAGGGCATCATCTGCTTTAGCTTTGTTAAGAAGTAACCCTATGCATTCACCCCAGATCTATGTCAGGATGCAAAACAAGAATGCAGTTTAGTGGTGACAACTGGGAGATGTTCTTCCAAAAGGTCCCAGACTTCTCCTAACCACAATATTACTGTGCATACACTCTGCACATTTAACAGAAGAGCAGCTCAATATTCATGACATTCTACAATATAATGGTTTAATGTGTGACACAGGAAACAGAGACAAAAATAATTCTAAATGTCCAGGATGCAAGAAGTCTGAGATGAGCTAATAAAATATCATTACTAATGACAACAAGGAAGGAGAAGACATTTTTGAAAATTCAGATGATTTAGAGGCCTTTATAGAAGCGATGGGTGTTCTGCATAATTTGAATTAGCAAGCCTTAAAAAAGCAATTTTCTGAATTTTGCAAAGGGAAGTAATTTTTAAAAGTATTTAAGATGAGTTCATCCCAACCAAAAGATCACACAAATGGAACTGAAAATGAACAAAGAAAAGAATTAATACATTTCTGGAAGGTATTGTTTCTAGAAGACAAACTAGATTTTCAATAACTGAAGACATTTACATGTAATATCTTTCCCACTGTATAACCCAAGTTAACAGAATTACAGAACTGTGTACATAGAACCAATAACTTGCAAAAGAAGAGGATGCATTATATCTTACTTTCTATAGATGCACCACACAAATGCCAAGTGTCCGAATATGCACATTCAAGAAAAAAACATGCCTCATTTTAGCACGTAACATCTATTTGCCTCTTGCTGCTATTTATAGTGAAGACTCAGATGCTGGTGATGATCCTAGAACACAGAATCGATATATAGTGTAATACATTGGACAAGGGTGACACAAGTTAATCAGATGAAGATTCACTAATAAATTGGTTTATGCTATCACTGCTTATGATTAAAGTGATTACAGCTGCACGTGACTTCTTAATGATACATACAAAGAAGATGTATGATCTATTGAACATTGGCACAAGCTCTCAGTAAAAAAGTCTTCATTGTTTTTAGATTTTTATCACCTAAATCCTCCAAATTCAGTACTCTTCTGCAGCTATTCTAAGAGATTATTACATCTTCTGTTCAATTCTTTGTTGACTAAACCAACTTCTCCTGTACTTGCTTCTCTGGAATCAGATCCCCAGAAGGCTTACCTGCATTAGTGAAACTCTCATGGCCTACAAACCTGCTAAAGATTCTGCCTTTCCTATATAAATTACATCTGCTTATCCACTCCCCACTTTTATAGTCATAGATCTTCCTTCCCTATATTTGCCTTCCATTTAAGCTGAAAAAGGATGAAAAAGACCAAATTTAACTACCTATCCTACGCTGGAAGCCTTTAGAGCAAATTCCCCAAAAAGCTGTAATGAGGTACTCAATAAACTCTTCTTAAAAAAAAAACCAAAATACTTTCTGTTATGGATTTCCCCCCCCCAACACACACCAGTAATTCTGTGGCTCTGGTGTAGGAGAGCTGTGAATGCAGCTTACTCACTCATTTTCTTTCATTGAAATACAATGTTCAATTTTCTACATTCTATTCTAGAAAGAAATATATCCTTGGTCTCTGCTCATTTCATATATATGTCCATGGACACAACCTTTATTAAAGGTAAAAAAAAAAAAAAAAAAACAACAAAACAACAAAAAAAGAATACCAGAGGACAGCATCATGCTTCCAGCCTACTGGAATAGGCCACTGATCATCAGAAAGATGTAAGCCCAGCTAGAAACAGTTAAAGGTCAATATTTTTCAGCTGGGTGAGTTACCAATTGTGTGCCTCAATTTTGTCTTAAGTTTAGTTCTGTGAAATCCTTAAGATCAGCCATGATAAAAGTAAAGCCCAAGTACCCTTGGACTTTCTGGAACCATAAATGTATTTGAAAATGCTATGCATTTTTCTTTGATTGTGCCTTAGCTTTGAGGAACATCTTCTGTTTGATGACTGAACATTACATTCAGTGTAATGGCTGAGAAGGAAAGGAGGATGGAGAGGGACAGTATTCAGGGGTCACTGCATCAAGGAACTGCTTATCAGTCTTTTCCATGGACTCCTCTCTTTTGGCCAACACAAACTGATTTTTACTCTCTCCTTCCACTGATAGCAAAACAAGAATAGTGTTATGCCATTTTAAAAATTAAGCCAACCAGAGTATTTCATTTCTCTAACCAGTTATACCATACTACTGGAGAAATTTCATGTACTTATGCTTCATAAATTAATATTGTGGGATGTGAAAGCTGTCATAAGAACTTCATTTTCATCAGAACTACGATATAAGCAGAACTGTGTTGCCTAACTTAAAATATGCCCTTAAAAATAATAAAATACAAAGTTCCTCAGTAATATATCTACAGTGAATGACAAAATTTACCCTTTTGTATTTACAACTGCTTTAGAGACATCATAATAAATGCAAAGATTTCCCACTTAGCCTGGCATCTTTATACTTTTAAAGCCTAAACAGCATAAAAATGTGCTTGCCACTTGCTGTAATTTTTGTTCCAATTTATCTTTTTTTAATCATACCCATCAATTTTCACTTGATTACTATATATAATATTAAGTGTTCATAATTCAGTTTCTGAAATTCAATATACACTTGGGGATCTATGCCTCTAAGTAGAAGTGCAAGAAGAGAAGCACAGCAGTGAATAGAAAGAAAAGTAAATATTTATATTACTAGAACAGGTACTTGTTTTCATTCCTTCCCACTTAAGAACGGGAAAAAAAAAATCTAATAAAAGCCCCAGACCTTTAAGTAATGAAAACTGAGAAAACTGTCAAGAAAAAAACAGATCGAATTTGGTTTCAGTCATTGCTCCAGTTTGAGAGGTTGTGTTAAACCGTGACCCTAAGGTGTCTCAGGCTCACCCACTGTGTTTCCCAAATGGCTTGTTCCAGGCACTTCACACCCACACAAGAACTCTGACTCATTGTCGGCATCCAACTCATCCATCTGCCCCAAAGCACTGAACTCTTCACCACCACCACCACCTCTCCCTCCACAACAGATGCACCAGTAGCCTCACAGATTCTTCTCAGTTCTGCTCTGGCATCCAGCCATCTGCATATTTGACACTAGGGCATACATAGCATTTACTGGTTATCCAAGTATTTTGATCACCATGTAAAAACTGCTCAGAATTAACATGTTTTTCTGGGCTTAGTATTAAGGTAGGAGTTTTTGCACATATGACTGCTTAAACAGCTGTGTTTCTATCATGTCTTAGGTTTGCAAATGGTGACAAATATACACACAGAAGTCTCTCATCCCTTCCAGATGCAGGTAAGAGGTACAGCTAATAGATAAGAAAGGAATAAAGATGAGAGACCAACCCCACAGCTGACAATTATTCAGCTGCACAATTCTGTCTGGGTAAAAGGACACACACACAGTGAAGTAAGAAAATTAGAAAAAGTGGCCATATAGGCAGTTAACATGAAAAGTGGCAGGAACTTATTCAATTATCTATTAGATGGGATCTCTAAGGACTGGCTATTGAAAATAATCCCCCTCTTTGAGCCTCTGTGAAGGAGCTGCTGGTTAATAGGAATAATCATTACTAATATGGTCCCTTTCTGACCTTAAATCTATTAGTCTAAAGCAGGCACATCACTCTCCAGTATCCAAAAGTATGATCTAATACCAAATGCTGAATGAAAAGATACAGGACTCAGAAGATAAAATAAATTAGTTTCATTGCTAAATACCCCACAAGATACACAAGTATTTGCATGTGAATAATAATGTTAATATTAGGAAAGCTAAAGCATAATCAATTGTGCTTCATTACACAATCTTACTGTAGCTGCAGTAGTATTTTATTTTGATACAATTACAGAGACACTTTACACTTTGAAGCAAACAACAATTTTTGAGTTTATGTACAAAGCCATTTTTTACGTCCCTGTTGGCGATGCCATTGGAAATATTACTAAATCTCGGATCACTCATGTACAACAAGAAATCTCAACATGACAGTTACAGAAACTATTTTAAAATTTTTTAAACAGAAAAATATTCAATAATTTTATTTATTTTTTTTTTAGTAAGGATTCAGGGGTAACAAATGGGTAATGTTGCAGAGATCAAGCTCCCCTGGAAATGCTCTTCACAGTAATGCATACTCAAGTTCAGTCATGCCTATTATAGTGAATTTACAGTTAGTATCATAACTATTTTCATATTCATTTGGTTTTGGATAAAACAATATGACAAAGACTCTCAAAGATTTTGTGGCTTCTCTACACTTCATAGAGAAGGTTGTTTAGGATTTGGTTTGTTTGTTGGTTTTGGCTTGTTGGGTTGTTTTTGAGACCCAGCAAAACAAAACCCAAGACAAACAACTTTTTCGCTACCACCCTCAACATAGACCTTCCTTTTCTGACTCCTTCCCTGCTGAATAAACACAAGTTTAAGTAATTAAGATCAAGTTCATAGAATCATAGATTCATAGAATCATAGGGGTTGAAAGGGACCTCAAAAGATCATCAATTCCAACCCCCCTGCTGCAGCAGTAACACCTAAGGCAGATCACACAGGAATGCATCCAGACTAGTCTTGAAAGTCTCCAGACTAGAAGACTCCACAACCTCTCTGAGCAGCCTGTTCCAGTGCTTTGTCACCCTCACAGTAAAGAAGTTTTTCCTCATGTTGAGGTGGAACTTCCTGTGTTGCAACTTGGTGCTGTTTCCCCTCATCCTATCACAGGGCACCACTGAAAAGAGATTGGCCTATTCTTGATATCCACCCTTCAGATATTTGTAGACATTAATAAGGTCCCCTCTTAGTCTTCGCTTCTCAAGACTAAACAGCCCCAGGTCTCTTAGCCTTTCTTCGTATGAGGGATGTTCCAGTCCCTTAATCATCCTCGTGGCCCTCGGTTGGACTCTTTCCAGTATATCCCTATCCCTCTTGAACTGGGGAGCTCAGAACTGGACACAATACTCCAGATATAGTCTGACTAAGGCAGAATAGAGGGGAAGGAGAACCTCCCTTGACCTGCTGGTCACCCTGTTCTTAATACATCACAAAATACTATTGGCTCTCTTGGCCAAAAGGGCACATTGCTGTCCCTTGGATAACTTGTTTTCCACCAGGACCCCAAGGTCCTTCTCCATGGGACTGCTTTCTAGCAGGTCAACCCCTAATCTATATTGGTGCATTGTGTTTTTTGTCCCCAGGTGCAGGACTCCACAATTATTCTTGTTGAAACTCATTAGGTTTATCTTTGCCCAGCTCTCCAGTCTGTCTAGATCTCACTCAATGGCTGCACAGCCTTCAGGTGTATCAGCCAATCCTCCCAGCTTTGTATCATCAGCAAACTTGCTGAGGATATGCTCCTTCCCCTCATCCAGGTCATTGATGAAGATGTTGAATTGGGCCCAGTATTGACCCCTGGGGAACACCACTAGTCACAGGTCTCCAACTGGACTCTGCACCGTTGATCACAACCCTCTGGGCTCTATTGTTTAGCCAGTTCTCAATCCATCTCACTGTCCACTCTTCTAACTCGCACTTCCTGAGCTTATCCACAAGGATGTTATGGGAGACAGTGAAAAAAGCCTTGCTAAAGTCAAGGAAATTCACCTCTGTGAATACTTTACAGTTTGTTATATTTGTCTAGATGTTTGTATTTTGCAGTTTTTTTGTAGTTAAAACAATCAAATAATTTTCAGTAATAACTTAAAAAAATAGACTGATAATGAACAAATACAAGAACATTGATGTAGATTTTCAAAAGGCATAAATTCCTGCTGACTTTCGTCAGTTAACAAAAAGAAAATGCCTTTTTTTTTCCAAATTTTGCTCAATAATATTTCTCTCCCCCTCTCCCATTATTTACAAACTCTGTCAAAATCAGCAATTTTACACTCTTCTCAATAGATACATGGTGCAAAGAAACACCTGTTCAAGTATAGTTGCAATGGGAAGCAGAAGATCTAAAGAAATAAAATTGACAAAAGTAGCATTCAGAGCACCATGAAATGTATGGTTTCCCAAATTCAACTTGAACTTTAGATGGCATTCTGGATATACAGAATGATTATGTACAGACAGGATACAGGACCCACTTATACAAAAGAAAGGGGACCTTCTGTCTTTAATCTTGCATTAGCTGGAGCTGCTGTAAGGCAGTTGCTGCTGACAAGTCTCAGTTCAAAAGCAGGAATGGGGCAGCAGGCCTGGAAGAAAGTCACTTTGTGAACATCTCTCCTGCCAGAACCAATCATTCATCCTTTATTTTATAGAACATGTCATACAGTGATGAGAATATTATGTCCTGTGTCAAATCAATGAAGCAAGCACTTTTTCCTGCACTTGAGCAACCATGATGAAAGATTAATCTGCACAGTACGTAACTGCACTTCAGTCCAATTATATTGCCAGGGAGCAAATCTTTGATTGTGTCTCAACTCCAGGCAACACAGGCAGGAAACACCTCCAAACAAGCTGGGAACACCTGGGATGATATAGACCCAGACAGAGTTGAAACAAAGGCTTACGGACTATCCCACCTTTACATAGAATGTTACAGTGACTTCAGGTTTGTTCTCTGAGAACTTACCCCATTAGTTAGGACTTCAACATGGAGTGAAAATAGCTATTATTTCAAGCATTCCTAATTTTTCTTTGCCTACAAAGTATTCACTAGTGAGAGGCTGAAGGTACAATGCAAGTATCAACATACAATTATGTAATCTTCAGTCACTTACTGTGTTATCTAAAGGTCATTTTTGTGTTTTTTTTTTTAATAAAATTGATTCACTAGTCAATTGCACATTACCCTTTCCACTCAGTGTGTCACATGCAAATTCAGAGATTGTTACTACATAAAATCAGTATTTTGTTGTTTTTGAAGAGGACAGGAGACAGAGTTCGCTAGGCTGGACATGGAATCAGTGCTTGAAAAAACAGAAAGGACCTTTGGACACTTCTACATACCTCCTGTGTTTCTCTATGTAGTAGTTTCCAAAATCCAAAGACAACTATATTGAAAATGGTGTATTTCTAGTTTTGTTTCAACAGTGAAATCTGGCAAGCTGTTTTCTTCCTGTTGCTGCATTAAGCAGTGGAAATTCAAGGGCAAAAAGTTTTAGAAGCTTAATTTAGGTGTCTAGTCTTGGGCAGAAAAATGACAATTCGCATAAGCAACCTGGAAAAAACGTTGCAAAATAAAATGCTATATTTTAGTCTATTTGCATGTCACTGTTTATAAGATGTAGTTCTGGTGGTCTATATACTCGTATTATCCTCTTTTAATGAGCTGCTCATTACTGACAGCTAATGACTGCTATCAAAGCAGTCAAGTATCATTGTACAAACCCTGTTCCTGGGTTTCAGCTTCCAGACACTTGCTGATAATCTTAATTTATGGTCATTTGTAGTTCTGCTCTCATAATCTTCTCAGCCACTGTGAACCTGATCCTCCTTTATATGAGTTGTCTACCTCTTTGATTTCCCCATCTGCTCTGCTACTGTCAACTCTGGATTCATTTTCTAGTACTGCAGGGAAAGATAACATGCCAATGCTCTTATAAAAACTGTTCAAAATATTCTAGGAGTAAGAAATCAAAAATACGTACAACATTGTGTTAAAAACTAATTTTGAACTCTGAAAATAATTTAGTCTGAGGTAAGGATGAGATTTCCTCTGCTTATTAAATCTTACAGAGAATTTGATCAAGTCTTTTTTTTTTTTTTTTTTTAACGTGTTAGTTGACACGGACTTCTGCATGGCCAACTTCGGCCTCTTCAATCAATTGTTAAGGGAAGTCTCATGGGAAAGGGTACTAGGTGGTAAAGGGGCTCAAGATAGTTGGTCAACATTCAAGGACCACTTCTCCCAAGCTCAAGATCAGAGCATCCCAATGGGTAGGAAATCAAGTAAGGGAGCCAGGAGACCAGCATGGTTAAAGAAGGAACTGCTGGGCAAACTCAAGTGGAAAAAGAGAATCTATGGATCATGGAAGGAGGGGCTGGCCACTTGGGAGGAATATAGGACTGTTGCCAGAGGATGTAGAGAGGTAATGAGGAAGCTAAGGCCTCCTTGGAACTAAACCTTGCTAGTGAGGTCAAGAAAATAGAACATGCTTCTTCAAATACATTGCAGATAGAACTAACACCAGAGGCAATATAGGCCCATTGCTGAATGAGGTGGGTGTCCTGGTGACCAAAGATGTAAAGAAGGCAGAGGTACTGAATGCCACCTTTGCCTCTGTCTTTAATCTTGCAGACTCTCCCCAGGAGCCCCAGATCCCTAAAGCTCCAGAAGAAGTCAGGATGAAGGAGAAGTTTGCTTTGGTAGATGAGGATTGGGTTAGGGATCAGTTAAGCAATCTGGACATCCATAAATGGATGGGTCCAGATGGAATACACCTGCAAGTGTTGAGGGAGCTGGCAGAGGTCATTGCTAGGCCACTCTCCATCATCTTTGGTAAGTCGTGGGCAACAGGAGAGGTGCCTGAGGACTGGAGAATAGCAAATGTCACTCGAGTCTACAAAAAGGGCAAGAAGGAGGACCTGGGTAACTATAGACCGGTCAGGCTTACCTCCATCCCTGGAAAGGTTATGGAACAACTTGTTCTTGGCACTTTCTCTAGGCATAACAAGAGATGAGGGAGTCATTAAGAGCAGTCAACATGGTTTTACCAAGGGGAAGTCATGTTTGACCAACCTTATAGCCTTCTATGAGGAAGTAACTAGGTGGACAGATGATGGTAGAGTGGTAGATGTGGTTTATCTTGATTTCAGTAAAGCATTTGACACTGTCTCCCACAGCATCCTCATAGATAAGCTAAGGAAGTGTGGTCTTGATGATCAGGTAGTGAGATGGGTCATGAACTGGTTGAAAGGAAGAAGTCAGAGAGTTGTGGTCAATGGGACAGAATCTAGTTGGAGGTCTGTGACTAGTGGAGTCCCTCAGGTGTCGGTACTGCGACCAGTACTGTTCAGTATTTTCATCAACGACCTGGATGAGGGAACAGAGTGTGCCCTCAGCAAGTTTGCTGCTGACACTAAACTGGGAGGAGTGGCTGACACACCAGAAGGCTGTGCTGCTATTCAGCAAGTGTAGAGTCTTGCATCTGGGGAAGAACAACCCCATGTTTCAGTACAGGTTGGGGGCTGACCTGCTGGAGAGCACTGTAGGAGAAAGGGACCTGGGGTTCCTGTGGACAGGAGGATGGCCATGAGCCAACAATGTACCCTTGTGGCCAAGAAGGCCAGTGGCATTCTGGGCTGTATTAGAAAGGGTGCGGTTAGCAGGTCAAGATAGGTTCTGTTCCCCCTCTATTCTGCCTTGGTGAGGCCACATCTGGAGTATTGTGTCCAGTTCTGGGCCCCTCAGTTCAAGAAGGACAGGGAACTGCTTGAAAGAGTCCAGCGCAGAGCTACTAAGATGATTAAGGGAGTGGAACATCTCCCTTATGAGGCTGAGGGAGCTGGGCCTCTTTAGCTTGGAGAAAAGGAGACTGAGGGGTGACCTCATTAATGTTTATAAATATGTTAAGGGCGAGTGTCAGGATGATGGAGCCAGGCTTTTTTCAGTGATGTCCAGTGATAGGACAAGGGGCAATGGGTACAAACGGCACCATAGGAGGTTCCACATAAACATGAGGAAAAATTTCTTTCCTGTGAGAGTGACAGAGCACTGGAACAGGCTGCCCAGAGAGGTTGTGGAGTCTCCTTCACTTGAGACATTCAAAACCTGCCTGGGTGCATTCCTGTATGATGTACTCTAGGTGATCCTGCTCTGGCAGGGGGGTTGGACTAGATGATCTTTTGGGGTCCCTTCCAACCCCTAAGATTCTGTGATTCTGTGATTCAGCTACTTTCTCTCTTTGTTTTAATTTTCCCCTCATTTTTCTAACTTTTGGAGTCTTCTCTAAAATCTGGCTCCCTTGCCACACCATAATCCTAAATGAAGTCTCTTTCAACACTTGCTAACATATCTAGTAAAAAGACCCTTCAAATAAGTTGCCAGGTTGTCTCTGTTTTAGGTACAAGAAGTGAGAACTTGCCATTTCTGATGTGCTGGGAGCAAGGCAGTAATCATGCACTTCAATGCTTGAGTTACCTGATGAAAGTTAGACATGCCATTATGGCTGCTCCTGCTGCTGCTTTATTGACCTGCCAAAAAGAAACACTGACAAAACCTAGCTGAGAATAATTCAGTTTTGTGACGTCAAAAACACCAAAATCCATTATTTTAGTAAAATCTGTTGCATCTACTATTATGGCATGCCAGTGGTAATTCTTGTGATGTGCCATTTCAGGAGCAATAGGCAGGATGGAAATAGACAATGTTTTTTTCATTGAATGTTTGTAAGATGCTGTGCAGAATGGAAGAACCATTTAAAACAAAATAATTGCAGTGGAATTTTTTGTAGATTTACCACTTTCATTGGAGTAGAGATCCAAAAATGTACAAAATTACAAATTTAATGTACAAATTTTAATTAAAGACAATAATTACATGATCCTATCCTGTAACTTTATGTGTCAGTTTTCATCAGCATTCATTATAATCAGAAAAAACATGAACAACAACCTAAAAACCCAGTCTTCACAATTTCCTGAGAAGCCATAAGAAGTTTATGCACTGCTTATAAAGGAGGAAGAAGTGTAAGAGTCAAAAGTAAAGCAGACATTTTCTCAAGCTTTTCATATTCACACTAGCCCAGCAATTGCCAGATACGGAAATATAACTCAGTAGATTGCTGTCAGGGATATGCTGGAAATGATCCATTACCTCTGATATGCAGTAATTATATTAAACCAGACATGAATCAGGTTAGAGTAGGACTTGAATTAATTATTATTTTCACCAACAAAGAGTGCCTGGTACTGTCTTGCATACAAACCCATATGCACCACTGTCACTCCTTTGAGGAACAAGGCTCTCTCTCCTGGAGATGCTCCCATATGAAGACATCAACGAAGCAGCTGCTCCAGACAGAGATACAACACTGTCTGTGCACGTTACCATCACTTTATGGCGTCAGCATTTATATGCTAGATACACATTATTTCTAATTCCACTTCAAAGCATATGCCATCATAGTTCTGTTGACTGGGGCACATAAAGCAAAGATATCGTTGCTCAGTACTACAGTACCACAAACTCCAGATGGTTGTTATTAAAAGGCTTATGTCTGGTTCATAAGTGATGACGAAAATCTAGGCCACATCATGCCTTGAATAATTTGATGTTCTGAACATTTTCCAAACCTTGTAACAGCTCCTCTTCTATATAGAAGTAAGAACTTCTACATCTGGAATATCTTCCTTAAGCATTAGGTCTGTGCTGTGACACCTCCCATCCCACTGTTTCCTCCCTCATCACCACCCCTGCCTCCATAGTTACCACCCCATAAAAGCCAGTCAACACAGAACACAGGCACTCTGTTGTGCCAGGAACCTGCTATCACATAACCCTATCAACAGTTCCTCAAGTTATTCACACAAGTGCAACCCTGATTGTCTTCTTATCAGTCTCTGGAGATGGTCTCTTGCTAAAGGCTGTCAGTTGACTCAGGTTGCACAATCACAGGTTTCCCTGAGACAGGCACAGGTCACAAAGTCACAACAAACCCAAGCCACTAGCTAAGCACCTACACCACCTCCAAAGTTGTTCTGAGGTTGCAGTGGTGACTTACAGCTAGCCAAGCATGTTGTATCAAGTTGTCTCAGACACAACCCACATACCAAGACTGATATGACAAAAAAAAAAAATCAAAATATTCTAGAAATTACAGAAAGCCATCACCACCTAAAATCAGACTTCAACTACTGCTAACAGTTCAAGTTCAAAGGAAACCAAGATGCCTCACACAACTACTAATTAGTTCTGGAGGCACTTGCATACAGCAAGTACCTTGTGTTTCCCTTATTAGCTACAGCTATGCCTCTGAATACACAAAGGTTTGAGTACCACATGCTTATTAATAAGCTGTTGAAAGCTCAACTTACATGTCCAACTTGAACAAACAAACAAAAAAAAAAAGGCTTTTCACCACATAAGCAGGAGAAGGACTTTTTGCAAGGTAATGTAGTGATAGGATGAGGGGTCATGGTTTCAAACTGATAGAGAGATATAGATTAGATATTAGGCTGAAATTCTTTACTGTGAGGGTGGTAAGACACTGGAAGAGGTTGTCCAGGGAAGTTGCGGATCCCCCCTCCTTGGAAGCATTCAAGATGAGGCTGAATGGGGCTTTGAGCAACTTGATCTAGTGGGAGGTGTCCCTGCCCATTCAGGAGCGGTTGGAACTAAATAACCTTTAAGGTCCTTTCCAATCCAAACCATTCTATGATTCTATAATTCTAATTCCTCAAGAGAGTCAAAATAATAATTCTTACGACCAAAGGAAAGGCAGAACCAATGACCACAGCCACAGAAAACAGAAGGAAAGCTAAAAAACACAGGTTCACCGCCTACCTCTAACTCACTTCCTGAAAAGCTCAAAAGAAAAATCAGACAAAACAAGAAAAAACATTATTTTTTGACACTGTTCTGCAAGGGGTCACCTGCAAAAGAGGCTTCTAAATTATAACTTTCAAGAACAAGAAAACTGAGTACTTACCTACAAGCTCTGAGTAAAACACGTGCAGAAGAGAACTGAAGATTTGCCCCTTGCTGCAGCCCTTGTAATTAGCTGAGTCTGACACAGCTTGATTCTCTTCTGGTCCCACCACTTCTTAGTCTTTTTGTCACTTCCTCACCTTGCTGACTGAGCAGTTCATCCTTTACTTTCTGTTAACCCCTTTATCAAAAGGAGCCCTTTTCTATATAGTGCTGTAGCATGACTGCAAACTTAATCTTTCTGGAAGAAGCAGCTATTCCATTCCTTCAGTGGCTATTGAATACATGTTTCTACACCTCCTGGCATTGCTTTCTGGCAGCAATTGCTGACTCTAGGACTATGGTCTGAAGCCAGGAGTGGAGTTGAAAAAGTGCAAAAATCTAATGTCTCCAATTGTGATGCTAATTAGAAACCAGAAATAATTGTCTTTCTTTGAAGGCTATACCTTATTTTAGACTTGAATATAGCAAACTGATGGATGTGAGCAGATTCCCCTGTGACTTCCCAGCACTATAGGAAGAAAAGGAAAATGACTGTGCAGAACAGCTTGAGCAATTAGGGGCCTTAATTAGAAAGTTGAACTGTGCTTCCAGCATCCATATAATTTTGCCTGGTTTCTATTATGAAATGTGTCTTCTGGTTTTCCTCCAGGTTCTCTTCAAACAAAGCTTTCTGCTTTTGAATGTGATTATCAAATTAGATTATTATGTATTTAAGACTTAAGGCTTAATTCAACAAATTATTTAAGTATGTGTTAATTCTAATCACATGGCTTGTCTCATTTAATAATGCATTAATGGTATAGTTCACCTGGTCACAGCTAAATGCTCTTAAACTGCTTACCTTTAAACCTTTAACTCAAGTCTGAGAAGCAATCCTTTTCTTTCTCCTCATATTTATAATATTTAATTTTTTCTCTTTATTTCAAAAGAAAGTGCAGTAACAATATTTTGTTGGCTGCCTAGAAATTCCCATTTCCCTTCCTTTTTAGATCCTATTGATTCCTGTTTCCCACTGCTTACCACTTATACGTTAATCCCTTATTTTTTTTTATTCAAAACATAGCAATGAGTTATAAATACACATTTTAAAAGACTTTTCTGGGTGGGCAGGGCATTTTTAATCTCTTATGAAATAACATACCACCTTAATGTCAAGATAAGACATTTACTGAGGGAAACTGATATGTGCTAAGATATTGCTGTGCATAGCCCAATGTCTGGAGTTTTTACTGTCTGAAAAACTGAAGAAAATAAAACAAGTACTCCAAGACAACCTCATTATATAGTGGATCTGATGTGTAATGGCTGTGCTACTCCAATTGTTGGAATGTCCAGAAATCATTCATTAATTGAGATAACTGTAAAAACATTCAGTTTGCTTCCTTATTGAATTAGGACAGTGACATCTATCATGCTGGTGGTACATAATGGAGACAACTGAAAGTTAAGCTATTAAAAATTTTATACTGTATCCTCTTCGAGTGCTTTTGAATTCTCAGACAAGCACAAAATCAAAGTAAGAACTTAGCCAAATGGGAGCAAAATATGTTTTTAAGCATTGCATTGCTCATACTTTGAGAAAGAACATTGCGCGCGCGCACACACACACACACATTGCTCAAGGCTGTTTCTGAATCTCTGCACACACACACACAGACACACACACACACATTTCTACCATGGGTCATGGAAGAACTACAGCTGCAAGGAGTTAAAACAGCTTAAAGTAATTCAGCTACAAAAACTTATGTGAATAGCCAGTGACTTTAATGATGTTTTAAGTACAAACACTGCCAATATGTCTGTAGGATGAGAAAGAAAAAAAAAAAATCCTTCATTAATATTTTTTCTACTTCAGAAAACTAATAAATATGAAATCTTTCACTAAAATCAGAGCAATGATAAGACATGTAATTAGTGTTGACTAAAAGGATTGTCACCTAAAGCTACAGCTTTAAAAGAGCTAGATTAAATTAAAACAGAATAAGATATGTGTGCATATAGTCTAAATTCTCCTTTGAAAATCCAGAGTATTTAATTTTCAAGCTGTGTTCAGGCCCAGGTCCTACTGTTCCGTCTCTTATGTTGCTGAGAAGGAAAGATGGAAAGTAGATAAAATACAGGACTTTCAGAAAAGACTCAAAAGTTCCAGCATCTGAAGTGCCCTATTTTTAACTAATGCTTTTCATGGGGAAAAAAAAAAAAAAAAAAAAAAAAAAAAAAAGAAAAAGAGCTATCTATAACAACCACCATTAATTAAATAGAGTGAATTACATTTTCAAAAGCTTTTCTAGATATAAGAGTTTGGCAATTTACTGTACACTGGTAGTCAATATCACAACCCAGAAATATTTTTTCATCTCTAGATGAAAATTGGCCTCTCAGAAAAAACTTTCTCAAAACAGGTAAGTGAAGAAAAAAAATGGATCATAATGAAAGGCAGCCTACAATATATACATAGGTACTTTAAGTATTGCACCAGAGCAGTCATTATCTTTCCTCCTATTTGAATATGCCCACTAAATTTACAAGTATTTTCACCCTAGTGTATGATTGACACACCAGTACCGGTAGTTAAGGATAGGCTTTGTGTTGAAAATAAGACAAATAATAAACCCCTAATGTAGTATCAAACCGGAAAGTGGAGTCTGAGAAATGAATACTTAATACTGGTTTTATTGCAGTGGGAACTTAAGAATTCATTTTGGGACTAGTGTTTCCTTGCAGTACTTCTCTATCTCCTTCTAGCATGTTGATAAGTAAAAGCAACTTGTTGCATTTTGTCACCACATCACCATTAGGGCTTAGTCCTTAGACAGTGTGTGACATGGGTCACCCAAAAGGACCACAGTCCTTGCACTCTTTCAAGAGTGCAAATTAACCTGGCCTGCTAGAGAAGAGCAACCAGTGTGTATTTTTGCACCTCCCTAAACCAGCAGATCTCCCTAGCTATGATCAGGAACCTTTATTCTGTCTGAAGTCTTCATTCTTCACTACAGGTTTGTCTTGCTCACTGAAATAGGGAAGAGCCCGAGCCTGAAAAGTAATATGTAATTATACTATTAAGCAATATATCATAATGTATGCAGGGGTGCACAGGAAGCAAAATTTTGGCACTTTCTTTCAAGTGCATGTTAATGAAAAAGAATTATTTAAGTACAGCTTGAAACTTCCACCAATTAAAAGTTATGATGTCAGCTAATCCAGAGAGTCTTTTGTTCTTCCACTATGCCAAATGCATGGTAATGTGACTTAGCTCAACTGTCTTTTGCCACAGGTCACGTTAAGTGCCATTACCCTCTATTTCCCTTGAGCTACGAAAGTAGCTACTGTGGCTCAGTTGATGCATGGTAACTGACTGCAAGCAGCAGCTTGAATGTGAACTTGACCTATCACAACTTTCTTTTAATGCCATTCTTCACAGTTACTGCTTTGGGGTTATTTTAATTTTCTCCAGCGGAGAAGAAGAGTTGTGCTGTTTTCTAGTTGTTATTTTCACGGTAATACAAATGCACAGCTATTAGGTACAGCTGCAGTGACGTGTGTCATGCTATTTTAACTAGAAACAAAAGCACTGTTATTTTAGAGGGGAGAATATGTTCACACTTTACACTGGATTCAGCAGAAAGGCATCGTGGGACTCTTGGTTTTGCTTAGAGAGGATACAGCCCAGATCTGCTTGGCCAGGGGGATTGAACTCAGTGATCTTCAAAGGTCTCTTCCAACCCCTGATATTCTGTGATTCCGTGATTCTGTGAAGAGTAGGCAGTGCGGGTGAAGTGCCTTAAGCAGGCCTGTGGTGAGGGAGGCCCTCAAGCTTTCCTTTCTCCTACCTTTCTCCAACCGCAGTCCCATGTTGATTCTTCATCGTGAAGAAGAGATGGATCAGCTTACAGACCTCAGATATCTATTCTGTCTGCCCTGTGAATGCAGCAAAACTTAGAACCCATGAAAGCTGCACTGGAAAAGTTCATGGCTGTCTGTAGAGCCTGACCATTCAGCACATCTGAGCCTGCAGTTCATATGATGTTCTTTTCTCAGTAATGTATGTAACAGGGGATAGCTCCATAGCTTGGATGGAAAGGAATTTCATGTGACAAAGCAAAAACACCCCAAAGGCTTGTGGTCATGACAGGAAAAGATGAAGTAAGTCAGAAATCAAGGCAGGAATCTGGTATAATGGCAAATGTTGCACAACTTCAGTATATGGTCACCATGCATTATTTCTACCATTATGTAACAATTTTTGTTAGGTCTCAGGTGTTGCAGCTTCAAAAGTGCACATCTCACCTTAAAAATTAGACATTATATGTAGTTTTCTCCATTGTCCCAATGATTTGTTTGTCTTCAGTATTATTCTTCAGGCATTGTCATATTATCATATTCAATTTTCATTAAAAAAAAAAAACCAAACTAGGTATGTTGGATGGCTGATATGGCTACAAGTTATTGTTTTCTGAAAATGAAAGGTAATTTCATTTTAAAACTCATCATGGCATTTACCTCAAAGCTATTAAAATGTGTGGAAGGAGGATGGGGCAAAATTATCTTTGTAGCTTCATAGTTTCATTACTCTAAATTTAAAGAAAAATAAATAAACTTTAACAGTTTTTTACTATGGAAACAGGACATTTAGTCTCAGTGGGTATCCTGAGTGCTGCATTCTAAATTTGATTTTTCCTTTTTTTTCAAAAGAGCCTGCAGGGGAAAATTATCAGGATGAAAGGATAGGTCTGGAACTTCAGAATAATTTTAACATCAGTTGCCAAACTTTTGAAGCCTCTATGAAACACAGCCTGTTGGGGAGTACTCTAATGTTGCTGGCTAATATGAAAAGAATTATAGATAAACCGTGAAGATAACTTTAACCCTGAAGAAAACGTTATAATATTAAATTTAATATGCATAATATGAACAGCAAGGCGAAAAAAAGAAGTCCTATGAAATACTTGGGGAACAATTTACACTTTCCTAAAATCTAGAATTCATTAAGAGGCTTTAGATAAAGCTTCTTTGTGCTTGAAAGAAAAATGATAGGCATATCCTAAGGCACTGAGCAATGGAAAAAGGCAAATGGAAAAACCCAAAAAGTTGAAAAAAAAGTTCAATGTAACTGCAAGACCATGATGCAGGAGGCAGTCATTGAAGTCAGCCCTCCAGCAAGACAAGGGCCATCCAGGGCATTATTTACAGCTTCCCCTTCTCCTGGTAAACTTTAGCCCGCTTGAAAGAAACCACTAAGCTAGAGCTGTATCTGTCACTGTTTTCCAGTGAAATAAAAGTTTCTTCTGCAATCCAAAGTAACTAGGACCTGGGTCTTTAAGAAAAAAAAAAAATCTCAAAACTTGCAAACCCATAACCAAAAAAGATAAACACAGGAAGTGTCAGAAGCACATTAAAGGTGCATTAAACCTGAGTAACTCCAACTGGTCTTCTACTGTAGCCAAATAGTCCAGTTGAAAACTATATTATTTGAACTCTGCCTGTAAGAAGCCTCACTATACCTGCTGAAACATGTGTAAGTATTTGTAATTTCTTCACTTTTGTTTTTCTCTACTTAGAAATCTTAAGAAAAACAAAAATCAGAGAATCATAGAATGATAGAACAGCCCAGGTTGGAAGATACCCTCTAAGATCATCTGGTCCAAACTTTCATGGGAAAGAAAGCCTACCTGAGGTTATCTGGCACCCTGTTAAATCACATCTTGAAAAGATGCTGTGACGGGGACTCCATCATGTCCCCGGGGAAGTTGTTCCAGTAATGATTGTTCTCACTGTAAAAAAAATTTCTTATATCTCCCAGTGCAACTTGTACCTGCTGCCATTTGTCTTCTCCATGTGGCTCCTTGCAAAGACAGAGTCCCCATCCTCTTTGTAGCAGCCCTTTAAGTACAGCAGTACTGTGATGAGTTCCCCCATAAACCTTCTCTTCTCCAGGGAGAAAAGACTGTAATGCACAGTATGCACACGTTATTTAAACACAGAATTTGCATGTCACTTTAATGCACAGTATTTAAGAAAAAGAAAAAAAAGGAAGTATTTCTGGAACAGTTGGCTCCAGATAGAGACTAAATAGTAAACATGAAGGATGAAGTTCCTCCCTGATGTTTCAGGCAATTCCTTCTCCACCTCCCCTTCTCCCTACAGCCAGTCTGACTTCACTGCAGCCTACATCAGTCTAAATACTGGTTGACAGAGCCCTGCTCTCCCCTTTGCAGCACAAACCCATCCTATCCTTTGCACCAGCTCTGCCATTAGTTTTGTCAGCATAGCCCCTTCCAGTATATAGCAAGCCATCCCAAAGTTCTGTTTTGTGTGGTTGGTTTGGTGGATTAGTGCATTGACTCAGCTCCAACCGGGGAGGGAGGCCCCCAGAGTCAATGTAAAGCAGGAACCATTACCACCAGCAGCCAGGTGGGTTTGTGCTGCTATTGAGTTCCAATCTAATGTTCAGTACTGAAGTGCTCTTTTGGGTGTGTAACCACACCCAAAATAATTATTAGTAAAATAAGAGGATCTCTAAAGTCTGTAATTTATGCCATTGTGAATTCATGCTAAGTTTGTGCATTTGTTTCTTCACATTCTTATTTCTTTGTCCTCTGTGTTCACGTAGGTAAGTAATTTGGTAACACAAGCCATGCTGAAGAATCAATGCAAAAGACTAACAGGGAACAGTTGGGTCTCCAAATATATTGATGATAACAAATTTTAATTGCTTCAGAGTGTCAACTGTGTGTCAGCAGTTTCCCTAAGCCATTATTTACTCATACAATGTTTCAAATTATTATTTTATAGATAAGGAGAAGGAGCACTCTTATTGTGGTTTCCGAAATGACAAATGGAGGTATCCTTTTGAGAACAAATATTCTGGGACTGCTGAATAGTATTATACTGTCTTGAATTCAACAGGGAGAACACTAGGGCTTTGTATCTGACATTTCTTTTGAAAAATAGCCTGTGCTTGAGTAGAACAAGAAAGAGGAAGGCTGTGTTTAAAAATGTAAGTAATGAGTCACATACTTCTTGCAATTCCTTTTCATCAAATACAAGATGGCCAAGATAATTTTTTTTTTCCTCTGTTGTGATTACATGTCTTTATAAAAGCTGAAACACAGGAAGTTTTAAAGTGACATAAAGAATCCAGTTGTCCCTTTCTATTCAACATTTATATGATCCACATTAAAGTAACATAGAATACAATATAGACTACAATATAGAGAATACAATATAGAATACAATAAAGGTGCCTGAGCTAGACCAAACACTGAAGGAAAGGTTACTCACATCAATACAGAGCTCAGGGCGAGCAACACTGCCTTGTTTCTGGGGTTAAATCCAATGATTGTCACATGCCTGAGTAAAGGAGTCCTACCTTTAAGTTGCTCTAAGTCACAAGAGGCTGAGAGTAGCTGCTATGGGAACTGAGCTACTGCTTTACTCACAGTGCTTAGTTGGTTTAACAGTCATTTCACTGTCTCTTGTTCAGCTCCTCAAGAATGGACCTGAGCTTTCCATGTCTGATGCAAATGCCATCACCTTCAATCGTGCTCGCACTCAACAGCCATACTACAAAAATGGCATGCTAAAAACATGATAGCTTCACTTCAAAGTCAATGTAACCTTAATGTCTTATATGAACTGTTTGTTATTCTTCACAACTCTTTTTGTACCAGTGTTGCCCCATCTTAAGCACTTTCTTTGTAACTAATAAATGGTTGCTGAGCTATTCTGAAAATAATTTTTTTTAAAAAAAACCTCTTTTACCTGGAAACAATAGCTAGGCCAGGTATGAACATTATTAGTTCCATATCAAGGACTAGGTTCTTTATTTCTCCTCTTGGTCACCCCTTCCTTTACTTCCTAGCTACAGGGGGGAAAAAAAAAGCGAAACAAAACAAAACGAAAACCAAACAGCATTTTATTAATGGAATACAGTTCTCAAGGGAGGAAAAATAAAGCAAAGCATGATTCACAGACTGAAGAATAAGTATTGATCGACAGAGTGAGAAAGATTGTTACTCCAGAAACTGTTTAGTTCTTCTTATGGAGTCCTAATTAAGAAAAGATTGAGTAAGACCATATTTTTACTGCAAATTCTTTAAGGCACAACACTTGCCATTGGGTAAGAAAACTGATTTTTCTGTTTCTCTGCAGAAAGCATTACTGTTCTTGTCCAGCCTTCCTATCCCTCTAAGGGCCAAATAGAGGTCATCTTTCTACAGGGCACTTTGTTCAAACAATTCTGTGTAGCAAATTGTGTTAAAAGATTGGCATTTGGGCTTCACTGCTAAACTTGCTGGTTCCGTTCAGAAAAACAACTTCTAAACTTCTAAGTTCTGCTTCTGACTCCAACTAAAATAGAAACATCTAGGATTAAGAATAATGAAAATTGTTTTTCTCTCAGTTATCTAAAGTGTTTTGGTTCAAGTTGGGTTTTAATTTTAAATTTAAAATTCAGGCCAGTTATTATTATATCAGCACTTTTTTCTAGCTGTAGCCCCTTTGATTCATATGTGTCAAGGATGCATAGACAAATCCCAGAAAATTTACTGAGGCAAATTGGCCAAGGGAAAATTGTTTAGCCTCCTCTCCTCATAAAAATGGCTTTGTTTTCCTTGTCCTTGCACCTTACGACATTTTTTTTATACAATATTCACACATTGTCTTGCTGGTCTATTGTCATCCAATATTCATGCAGCTGTATAATATCATCTGACTGTATGCATTGTACAATGAAAATTGCATTTCAATAAATAAATACCATATTTTAGGCAAGCTTCAACTCCTTGGAGGAGCCAAAATGTCCCACTTAGTGTAAGAGCAGATTGACTGCTAGCAGTGGATTAGGAATTATGAATGAAATCGGTTTTAAGATTGCATGAATTAGCAAAACTAATGTGCTCCCAATGCACAAGTCTCTCATAGCACTACTTTCTAAAGCCCCTAATACAACAAACACAAAATATATTTGATACATTAGGCATTTAGGAACACAAATATATTGGAAGACTTCAGGAAAGTTATTAGATCTATTTTTCTCCTAAGCAATACAGCAGGATTTTTTCTGCATTCCTGTGGTATAAACACTTCTGGTTTGTCCTCTTATTTTTTATTCAGAGAAAATATCAGAAACCTAGGTGCTTAGGCCTGGAGGCAGAATTAGTCTTAACGGAAAAGTATTTCAAAATTCAGTAATTAGCAAATTAAAAAAGGAACTTTACATAACAGTTTCTTTAATGGTTTAGGAATACTCTTGTGTAGGTTTATATGTAGATGGCATAAATGCTACTGGAAACTGATAAATCAGTCACATGCGTATTCTACTAATGCAGTTCTCTTTATGCAAGTATTGGCCTAGTACATCTGTGACAGTTCTTCAGACTAAAGCTGCAGTGATTCTTTACATGAACAAAATCAAAAGTATGTGATATATAAATGCTGTGCATATAAATTTAAAACTTGGTCAGATGAGAAACTGTGTATTTATTCGTGTTGTTAAAGCACAGGTGTATTAAATTTAATTCAAACAGTTTAAAAGGGACTGAAATGACACTAACTAATTTCTCAGTGGGTTTTATTGTAATACGTAGTGTTTCAATTTCAGTAAATTTTCCATGTAAAACTGTAGCATATAATTCTGTGGGAAAAATATAATCATTTTTCTGACAGTCTATATACATCTGTCCATTTGTCTACTGCTTATCCAGGAATAAATATTTTTTGTGAAAGTTGAAGTGAATAGAGAAGGGAAGGTTTTCCCTTTGTTCCTCCAACAATTGCTGACCCATTATGACACGGGTGAGAATATATACAACTCTTATTCCATCTCCTTTGGAAAAAACAAATGCCTTCATGTTTATGTAGGACTGCTGAAAGAGGAACAAATACTGAAACTGAGGATAGTCACTCCCACAGAAAACCTGTCTGACTTTCATCCTCTCTTTCTTTGCCGAATATTGCTTAATACACACTTCTTGCTCTATTGTGGCACATCAATTGAAAATATATTTCTTACTTAGCGGTGTCAGTTTGTAAATGATTGCTGGGACACAAGTTACATGTGGTGGAGAAGTGCTTAAAAGATTAGACAGGTGAGCTTTGCTCAGTCTGGACACCTCTATCTCAACATGATGGTAAGGACTTGCTGAGAAGATGACATTGCCTTTGTGGAAAATTCCAGATGCAGAAGCAGCAGCTGAGACCTGACTAGTCATACCAATGGAACTGTTTAGCCCTGTGGTGAACCAGTCCCTTGTGCTGCAGTTTCAGAATACAGATATTGACATCCCAGTTTGAAAATATTGCTTTACATACACTGGAGTAGAAAAGAGCAATGGTTATTGCATGCAATTAAGGGCAGTAACTGGGAGAAGTCTTCTTTTCACTTATTTCCACAAATATGAAACGCCATGCTGTAGTTACATGGTTACAGTAATATTTCTGTTTCAGATGGAGCAGAGCCAGCATATCAAACACTACCAGAAGTCTTCACTGATGAAATTGCTGTACGTAGGTTGTTCAAAAACCTTGATGAACAAAAGCAGAAGTAGGTCTGCACAAAACTGCAGGTGCTGCCTGTCTGGGGAATTTTTACAATGTTTCCTGCTGTTCTCCAGCTCCTGAATTTTGTGGTGAGAGTCTCTAGGCTGGTTGTCACTTTGAATTATGAGACAATGCCTTGATGAAAATATAGGCCAGCCTCAAGAAAATCCATACATAGAAGAATGAACCACATCTCTAGAAATCTATTGGATATCTTTGTTTCTTGCTAGGTTAATCATCCACTCCTTTTTCTTTTTTCCTTTGTATCACAGGAGCTAGTCAGTAAATTTAGTGATGTAGCCATAGATCAACAATTACATTGAAGTAATTTTTTGCAAAATCAAGGAAAAATTAATAACTGCTTATAAACAGATACATAATATTTGAATGGGGTGATTCAAAGAAGGTAAGGGTTTATTTTCTTTGTGCCATAGAACAATTAAAAGATCATCTCTAAACTTCCATTGTTTGAGTTTTAACCTGTTTTTTTACCGTCTTACCTGGAGTTTTTACCTTAAATAAGATCAGTCCTCTTATATAACATTGGAAAGTACTAAGTGAAGGATTCTTTTAAAGCCTCATTAAAAATATTTGCCCTGTAAATTATATTTGCCTATCCCAGGCATTATTAGAAAGATAAAGGAAGCCACAAGCATGTGGTCCTATCTGGTACACTTATTATCAGTGCAGCCATAACAAATTAGCACTGGGTTCCTGATGCTAGAAAGCAATTTTGTCTTTTCTGAGTATGGTTATAATACTACCCTTCACTTCTGCTACTCATCAGTAAGTCTGTCCCAGAAATCCATCTCTTACCTGCGCCCATCTGATGGTCCTATTGGAGCAGATAGTAATTATCTGCCTAAATTTTTCTCTAACTCCCTCTTTTCCTGTTCCTCCTGTGTATGCAGTGTATCTTGCTCTGTGCTCTGACATTACTTTTTTCTTCCCAGAGGTGCTTTTTCCTACAATTTTTATCCTGTTCCAAGACATCGTACCCATAGCTTGCTGCCTCTGTTCACAATCACCTTTTTTTTGTCTCCTCTAAAGGAGTGTTCAGATGGTGGAGGCTCTGTTGCGCTCTTCTCTTCCTCACCTAAAAAAAGCAGAAAATAAAAGGTTCCTTCTCTTTGCACAGTTTTAAGTGTCACTCCTTAAATGGCCAACATGGAAGCTTGAGCCCACACAGAATCTGGAAAGACCTAAAGACCTTCTCTTCACAGCTGAACCCTTACCATTTCCTGACAACATACCCATGACACATCATGCTTGTATTTTTACAGAAGGACATAAAATATGCTGCATGTCTTCCACCTTTAAAAACAGCAGAGACTAGCAAGGAGATATCATTGCTTTCTTTAATGCCCCACTTTTGGAGAAGATACCTCTTGCTGGCAGAACAATCATGGATAAAAATTATTTTTTTGTTGTTTTAAATACTCACTTTAATCACTGTATGTAAGCTTGCCGGAGAATTTTTTTCCTTTAACTTAGCTAAATATAAAAAAAATAAAAATAAAAAATTTGTAGTTCAGCTTCTTGTTCAGAAATATGGATTCCTCCCACTATCTGGCTGAATATGCTGGTTAGAAGGCATTAGTCACTAGATGTGTTATGCCAAGAGCTTCATACCAACTCTTTTTGCTATGTTACACTTTGTTTACCAAGAATCAGACTAATGGTGTTCTGAGGTGTGCTGAGCGTTATGTAGAGTGGGACAGATTGAGGAAATTCAGACTTATAACCATAAAAACCTCTGATCTGCTGCTTTCTAAATTTCTAAATTCTACACATGCTTTATTTTTTGAGTTCAAAATTCAGGTTACTAGGTAGTGTATTGGTACATGCCCATTCTTGATGGGATAAAGCATCGAGTTAATCCTTTAAATACAGTTTTATTCCAAAAATATAGCATTCTTCGTCATATGCCCCCTTGAGGACAGGTACTGCTAAGGCACTCCTGATGCCTGCGGGATTTTGAGGCCTTTCACATACTGCAGCTGCAGCCACCACCACCATGTAAAGTGGAGTTGGATATGATGGGGCTTCATGAATGGAGGTTAGTGGTTCAGCCAGCCAGAGCTGGGAGGTCTCCAGAGCCGCAGATATGCACTTGTCATCACCCAACCCCCTAAGCCCACAGTAGACTGACATACTGGCCCATTTAGACCCTTGCCATCAGGTGAGTTCATGTGGTGTGGTAGACCCAAGCCAGAGATAGCCTTTCAGCCCTAACTTAACTCACAGATTTTTAATTCTGATTCAGGACTCAGAATCCCTCAGAGGCCACAGGAGCTTGAACTTGCAAGGCAGGATTAGTCACCTCTTTTTTGTAGTCAACATCAGGCTGCAGGGCCAGCAGAACAGCTCCATGTGGGAGGGTTGGCCAGAATCGTAGGTTGTTCAGGCACAGTCCATCCCCTGGAGCTTGAGTTGAGTGCACTGAGCTGGTGCAGGTGATAGTCCCTTCAGGAGGCAGGGCTGTGCCCCAGGCAATGACAGCATAGCTCAGGGCAAGAGAATGTGCCCCGACCTGAGCTGAAATTGGCACCATGGGCCCCAAGATGGCCACATTAGTGCCTGCAGGGCCAAGAAAGAAATATTTTCACAGTTTAGAAGCTGTCTCCATGCCTCTTTGCACACATGTGAGGATAGCACCGTATGCAGGTGTGAGGGGGTGCAGAAGGAGGCAGAAGGAGGCTTTCTACTTTTCCCTGTCTTTTCCTCCATTTCTCAGCTCTGACATTACCCCAGCAATTCTGCACCACCAGCAGGGGGCTCAGCTGGCTGAGAGCAATCCATGTGGACACCAACTATGGCTCAAGAGACTCACACTGCCAGATTTCACCATCATTTGAACAACTTATCTGCAGAGTTTGATATTGTGCTCTGAGGACAGACTGCAAAGTATTAGGCCCTGCAACACAGTGCTGCTAGGCACCTGAGTTCTTTTTGGAACTTTTTTACAGCTGTTTCCAGAAACATAAATAATGGGCAGAATAGTCAAGACATCCAGCCATCAGGGACATATGTCAGTGATTTTGATGTCTTTCTTTTTCCCAAATGAAAATAAGAAATGTTTATTATTGCTTATTTTCATAGACCTTGACTTTCACTTTCCAAAACCATTAATGGTGCATTTTCTGTGTACTAATCACTGCTATTCATGTAGCTGAACTCAGGATGGATAACCAAACTGAATCCATATTTAAGAACTAGAAAGATTGTTTCTAAACACATTACTTTAAGAAACTTATATTTTGACAATTAAGAGGCAAATTTATCAAGGTCATTAAATAAGTAAAATTCTTTTCCTTTGCCTCAAAAAAATTTAAACATCTACAAACAGTTAATTAGCTACCATGGAATATAATTTTAGGTTTATCTCTAAATTAAATTCACAGTCTAACAAATGCCATCTAGCAGGAAAATTAATCACTTATATTACACTGTTAGTCTCTTTTAAGAAACTGTATTTTGGAAGTGTATCATGGACTCTTATTTCATTACCAAGAGCCATTTTCTGGAATTTATTCTGCCACTAGTTCAGAGAGAAACTCCACTAGCAAATAAAACCACACTTCATCCTAACACAAAACACAATATAAAAGTCTTCCACTTCACCAATGTTCTTCGTTAGATCACACGTGAAGTCAGAGCTATTTTTAAAGTTACACAGGAACCTGATTCTGAGGTCTATTCTCAAAAAATCATTAAACAGAATTTTCACACTGATAAATGAGTCTAATCTAACCAGCTTGGGTTTTAAATTGTAAATGTAAAGTAATTAAAGCAATACTAGAAAACAATTTCTCAGTAACCTATAGGTTTAAATATATTCACATAAAATAGTTGTTGAATAATTCCACTGAATTGAAGTATTCTGTGAAGAACTAATCATTTGCTTACAATTAATGAACAGTAGAAAGCTCTGTATTTATGAACAGATAGTTTGCTGCAAATAGTTCTCCTGTATCTAATCAGAAGATACCTATCTATTTTCAGAGTATTTCAGGTGACAGTATATAAAGACAGGCTGCTCTGTATCCAGGCACTTTCAAGAAAAATTACAGAGGGTTTTCAAGTCAAAATAATGTTATTACACTGATTTCAATGTAATCACAATTCAAGTCTAACGTGATAAGAACTCCTACTTTCTTATGCAGCAGGGAGGAAGCAGTAACCTCTATTCTCTGGAAGAGAAAAAGAAGCAAATCCAGCAACCAGAATTCAGAAGCAAGCTTCTTGGTACAGGGGCCTTTATCTGTTAGAAATTGTTCAGTGTGCGTTTTAAATCCATGAACTTCTAATGGAACAAAATAAAGTGTTGCCATTCTTTTTTCCTGGCCTGTTTTATTTCCTGTGAGGTCTGTTTAGGGCCCTATGATCTTTATTCTCTTACACAGTGGGATTCAAGTTTATCAATAAACACCTGTAGCTGTCATTCAATTTCATGGTCCAAATCTAGCTTCTGAAATGCTAGACACTGTGTTTGCTGACTTACTTTCTTTCATTTACATTACTTGCTGGGACTTTCATATTCAAAGATCAGGCAGAAAGTCATGTCTTTGATGTTTTCAAAGGTTGGAAAGGTATTTTTCCCCCCAGCATTCTGAGAGCTTCATTTGAACACATGTAAAAAAGTCTGAATTTTATCAGAGAATTATCTAGACACTGATCCACTTCAGCCAAATAGGTCCTAATTTCTTTTAGTCAATATAAACTTTTCTGGTTTCCCACATGCTTGTTTGTTATGAAATTATTAACTTCTTTTTACTGTGAAGAGAGCTTACAAATAAAAAAAAACAAACCTGCAACCATCATAAATCTAATCCATCTGTAAATTAATTCTGGTCTCTGTTCCCAACTCACAGAGCACGTGTATCTATTATCTCCCCAGCAAGGTAGCTCAGGCAAAGGCAGGAATTGAGTGGGCTTCTTGCCAGGTTACAGTGGCTGGAAAGTTCATTTACAAGAACAGGACACATCATAGCCTCTGTTTGCATTAGCTTCCCAAGGCTATGTTAGGCTCCTCTCCAATGTACCTTTCATGAACCTAATCTTCCTTTGATCATACTGGGATTTAGCCCTGCAGCAAATTTTCTGTGCATAAAAATACACTTCCTGTGTGTTATGATGGCATACGTTACCAAAGGTGATGTCATTATACATATTACTATGCCTCCCTTTCCATGACCACCACCACCAGCTTTTACCAAAACAGTATAACATGGACACTTACAACTATAGTCCCTGCACAGACTTCACATAAATTTCTAGAACAGGTCACACGTTCCCCACCAAAAAGTGTACTAGTCTCAGCAAAATACTAACTTCAGTGTAAATTGGTATTTAACTTTTCCGCTTTGTCTGTGCTCATGCAGCTTTCAGTTAACTTAAGTCCCATGATCACTAATACCAGTTCTACCCAGTACAAGTGCTGGACAAACATGATCTGAAGCAGAAGTGAGAGCAACAGTCTCGTTTTTATCAAATTAGCCAATTAACACAATGCAGAGGTGTACCTTTTACAGCATTAAGACATGTGGTGGGTTGACCCCAGCCAGCAGCCTATCATCCACACAGCCACAAAGATCCTAGACACCCTAACAGATTTGCTCTGTTTGCCTAAGAGAACAGCTGAGGGGTTTTGCTTATGCCTCCAGGAACTTGTTATCATCTTCTTAACCAATAGTACCCCTTCCCTTCCCTTCCCTTCCCTTCCCTTCCCTTCCCTTCCCTTCCCTTTTCCCTTCCCTTCCCTTCCCTTCCCTTCCCTTCCCTTCCCTTCCCTTCCCTTCCCTTCCCTTCCCTTCCCTTCCCTTCCCTTCCTTCCCTTCCCTTCCTTCCCTTCCCTTCCCTTCCCTTCCCTTCCCTTCCCTTCCCTTCCCTTCCTTCCCTTCCCTTCCCTTCCCTTCTTCCCTTCCCTTCCTTCCTTCCCTTCCCTTCCTTCCCTTCCCTTCCCTTCCCTTCCCTTCCCTTCCCTTCCCTTCCCTTCCCTTCCCTTCCCTTCCCTTCCCTTCCCTTCCCTTCCCTTCCCTTCCCTTCCCTTCCCTTCCCTTCCCTTCCCTTCCCTTCCCTTCCCTTCCCTTCCCTTCCCTTCCCTTCCCTTCCCTTTTCCCTTCCCTTCCCTTCCCTTTTCCCTTCCCTTCCCTTCCCTTCCCTTTTCCCTTCCCTTCCCTTTCCCTTCCCTTCCCTTCCCTTCCCTTCCCTTCCCTTCCCTTCCCTTCCCTTCCCTTCCCTTCCCTTCCCTTCCCTTCCCTTCCCTTCCCTTCCCTTCCCTTCCCTTCCCTTCCCTTCCCTTCCCTTCCCTTCCCTTCCCTTTCCCTTCCATTCCCTTCCCTTTTCCCTTCCCTTCCCTTCCCTTCCCTTTTCCCTTCCCTTCCCTTCCCTTTCCTCCCTTCCCTTCCCTTCCCTTCCCTTCCCTTCCCTTCCCTTCCCTTCCCTTCCCTTCCCTTCCCTTCCCTTCCCTTCCCTTCCCTTTTCCCTTCCCTTCCCTTCCCTTTTCCCTTCCCTTCCCTTCCCTTTTCCCTTCCCCTTCCCCTCCCTTCCCTTTTCCCTTCCCTTCCCTTCCCTTCCCTTCCCTTCCCTTCCCTTCCCTTCCCTTCCCTTCCCCCTTCCCTTCCCTTCCCTTCCCTTCCCTTCCCTTCCCTTCCCTTCCCTTCCCTTCCCTTCCCTTCCCTTCCCTTCCCTTCCCTTCCCTTCCCTTCCCTTCCCTTCCCTTCCCTTCCCTTCCCTTTTCCCTTCCCTTCCCTTCCCTTCCCTTTTCCCTTCCCTTCCCTTCCCTTTTCCCTTCCCCTCTTCCCTTTTCCCTTCCCTTCCCTTCCCTTCCCTTCCCTTCCCTTCCGTCCTTCCCTTCCCTTCCCTTCCCTTCCCTTCCCTTCCCTTCCCTTCCCTTCCCTTCCCTTCCCTTCCCTTCCCTTCCCTTCCCTTCCCTTCCCTTCCCTTCCCTTCCCCTTCCCTTCCCTTCCCTTCCCTTCCCTTTTCCCTTCCCTTCCCTTCCCTTCCCTTTTCCCTTCCCTTCCCTTCCCTTTTCCCTTCCCTTCCCTTCCCTTCCCTTCCCTTCCCTTCCCTTCCCTTCCCTTCCCTTCCCTTCCCTTCCCTTCCCTTCCCTTCCCTTCCCTTCCCTTCCCTTCCCTTTTCCCTTCCCTTCCCTTCCCTTTTCCCTTCCCTTCCCTTCCCTTCCCTTTTCCCTTCCCTTCCCTTCCCTTTTCCCTTCCCTTCCCTTCCCTTCCCTTCCCTTCCCTTCCCTTCCCCCTTTCCCTTCCCTTCCCTTTTCCCTTCCCTTCCCTTTCCCTTCCCTTCCCTTCCCTTTTCCCTTCCCCTTCCCCTCCCTTCCCTTTTCCCTTCCCTTCCCTTCCCTTCCCTTCCCTTCCCTTCCCTTCCCTTCCCTTCCCTTCCCTTCCCTTCCCTTCCCTTCCCTTCCCTTCCCTTCCCTTCCCTTCCCTTCCCTTCCCTTCCCTTCCCTTCCCTTCCCTTCCCTTCCCTTTTCCCTTCCCTTCCCTTCCCTTTTCCCTTCCCTTCCCTTCCCTTCCCTTTTCCCTTCCCTTCCCTTCCCTTTTCCCTTCCCTTCCCTTCCCTTCCCTTCCCTTCCCTTCCCTTCCCTTCCCTTCCCTTCCCTTCCCTTCCCTTTCCCTTCCCTTCCCTTCCCTTCCCTTCCCTTCCCCTCCCTTTTCCCTTCCCTTCCCTTCCCTTTTCCCTTCCCTTCCCTTCCCTTCCCTTTTCCCTTCCCTTCCCTTCCCTTTTCCCTTCCCTTCCCTTCCCTTCCCTTCCCTTCCCTTCCCTTCCCTTCCCTTCCCTTCCCTTCCCTTTTCCCTTCCCTTCCCTTCCCTTTCCCTTCCCTTCCCTTCCCTTTTCCCTTCCCCTTCCCCTCCCTTCCCTTTTCCCTTTTCCTTCCCTTCCCTTCCCTTCCCTTCCCTTCCCTTCCCTTCCCTTCCCTTCCCTTCCCTTCCCTTCCCTTCCCTTCCCTTCCCTTCCCTTCCCTTCCCTTCCCTTCCCTTCCCTTCCCTTCCCTTCCCTTCCCTTCCCTTCCCTTCCCTTCCCTTCCCTTCCCTTCCCTTCCCTTCCCTTCCCTTCCCTTTTCCCTTCCCTTCCCTTCCCTTCCCTTTTCCCTTCCCTTCCCTTCCCTTTTCCCTTCCCCTCCCTTCCCTTTTCCCTTCCCTTCCCTTCCCTTCCCTTCCCTTCCCTTCCCTTCCCTTCCCTTCCCTTCCCTTCCCTTCCCTTCCCTTCCCTTCCCTTCCCTTCCCTTCCCTTCCCTTCCCTTCCCTTCCCTTCCCTTCCCTTCCCTTCCCTTCCCTTCCCTTCCCTTCCCTTCCCCCTTCCCTTCCCTTCCCTTCCCTTCCCTTCCCTTCCCTTCCCTTCCCTTCCCTTCCTTCCTTCCCTGGTGATCCTTCTTGTCTGATGTTGTCCCTCATCTGCTGGGGTAAATCTGGTAAAACTGATAGCATTGCATGGATTCTCTACAGTCCAATGTCTCCCTTGATATCCTAACAAACTGTGTATCATGAGTTGTAGATAAGACATCCTTTAAGGCACAAAAATAGCTTGAAATTTAATTACTGCATAAGGCTAATTCTTGAAACAGCCACAGAATAAGCAGTGATAAAGCATATTTTGTAGGATGGCTGTACTGGATCTGTATTACCTTTAAGTGCTAATTTCAAATCCAAAAAGATAAATTTCTTTGGAGGCATATTGACATGCATGGAGCTACACTGATCTTTTCTGAACTTTTACATCATTGCATGAGTTTGGGAACCTCATAGCAGAGAGACTTGGGTCAAAAGTCCTTGGTGAAAGTTTATGTCACTGTAAACTTGAACAAAGCCTATGCTGAAGCTAAATGCCTAAGCAAACTCTCTGCCTTTCATATGCCTTCAGTCTACTTCTTGCACTTTTCATCAATTTATCATAAAAATGGCGTGCATTGATAGAAATTCCTAAAAGTGAGGCTACTTCCATTTTTGGGTAAAAGGAAAAGGTCCATTCACATGTTATAATAGTGAGTTTGATGGAAGGTGCCCATGCTAGTAGGAAACTGAGAAATTATTAATATGCAAATTCATGTTTCCAAAAATACTTTTGTTATGCAGAGGGTAGATAGCTTTGAAAAATTAACTGTAGCATAAGAAATATTAATTAAGGTTTGAAGAAGCTGAAGTCTGTGAACACGTTTTGTGACAGGTCAGTAAAATTAATTACAACTGTCCAAAAAACTGACTAGCTCTAAAGTAATTACCAGCTTTCTACTAGGAACCTTATTCAGCTACTGTAGTGCAGAAATGTCAATATATGAACTTCTGGCTAAGGACCCAGGGTCAGGATTCTGACTTTGATCTGTGCTAGTGGTATTCTTGGGGCTACACCTCAGTAACAGAACTTGGGCTCTTGCTTGCCACAGAGTAGTGCTGGGCACCTTCTGGTAGTTGACTGCACAGCCCAGGACAGCTTCTCTTCCTGGCTTCTTGTTAACTCTCACTCACCCCACCAATTGAACCTACTCAAATTCCCCATGAGTTTTGCTCCTGATACTGCTGTGCCAATCCCAGTCCTTATCAGAATGGACTTCTGTGCCAGTCTACTACTACTTTCATCCTACCACAGTAGTAGTAAATCTTCCCTATGCTTTCTTCGTCAAAGTCAAACTGGGATCTCTTAGAAAAATCAGATTAATTAATATGTTTGGTTTTTTTCTTCAGTTTCTTTGAATGTATCCTGAGCAACCCATGGCAAATCTAAATAACAATCTCCTCAGCAAATTCTGCCCAAACATTTCTGCCTTGGACTGGTTCAAGCCCACTTATTGCATGTAATGCCTTTTCAGAATGTGAAAAAGCCATATAAACTGGGTGTTGTTTGGTGCAGATGGATCATTTTTTCATTTGACAAACATTTAATAGGCATATTGAATTTATTGAAGATTCAACATTTGGACAGGAACAATAAAATTTAGAACCCTAATGCACCATCAAATTTTGAGTCCCTCCTTAAAAAAAAAAAAAAAAAAAAAAGGACAAGAGAGTTTTTAGTGGAAGCTCAAATAAGCTCTTACCATAGTCAAAGAAATGTATTTTTTCCTGATTCCATTCTGAGAACTATCTGAATAATTAGATGATACTTGCCCAAAAATAATTGTGTGGCAGACACCCAGCACAGAATATTTCAACACAAATATCTGAAGTTTGGCATTCATAACCAACTGAGACCTCAATTTTACAAACACCATCAGTTCAGTTTCAAAGAAATACTATAGAAATTCTTTTCACAATCCCCACTCACAGGTTAGTTGTGTGATACTGAGATTCAAGTCCATTTTAAAATAATTTAATTTAAATAGCTGCCTTCTACTGTTTCAGTCTTGAAAGCAACATTGACCTTAGTCAGGAGAAGCTATTGGATTCATTTACAGTTCAACAAGATTTAAATCAAATTATGTAAAAAATTTGAATTCAATCACTTGTATTCAATAACATGATTTAGAATAAGAACCAAAGAGCATGTTTGGGGTGAAATGCATTATCCAAAATCAATCTAAAGACAATTTGGTTAAGTTTAAACTGTTTAGGATTAGTGATTGGTATTTACATAGGAACATTAGGTATTGGAATTACATTTACCATATTTATATTTGAATTCTATTAGTGGATTTTTTAATCAACTAGCTATTACTGAAAATACTAAATTCGAAAATAAATACATAAAATCAGCTTTGTCACTTATGTGTTCATTTGTCACTGGATTTCTTATCATAGGTTCAAACACTCTAAGAAATATAAACTTCTGGAAAACACAAAGATAATTTAATACTTCAGCACATACCAAACACAACACTGAAAATATAACATTATTTACATTTAGTTCCCTTTCCACACAAGCACCGATATAGAAATATAGAAACTATATATCTATACACACACATAAACAATTTATATACAAAGATAGAAAAGTGAATTACATTAGATCAATATCATGCCTTCTCCAGAACCAGAAGCACTAGAGCTATTTCAGTACAGCTTGGCACCTCAGCAGGCAAGTTACACTAATGCAGAGATTCAGGCAGATGCACTGATACAGGGACCAAAATACTACTCTCTGCACTGTTGCATGGACCTACTAGCTCCAGTGGTTATTTGATAAGTTATTTCCACATGGTTCTCTATTTTGCAGTATAAGCAGGTCTGAGAATGCCCCTGGTGAGCAACAGACTAGTGGAGCACCCCAACCTCTTTATCAGTATAAAATGTAGCCTCCCTGCTATCAATAGGAGATGGAAGTTTTCACAGGTGCTGTTCTCAGCAAATGCAGAATTGAACTATATAATAAATCACCTCATACAGAAGAATTGTCTTGATGTATGTTTTGGAGAGCAGTAAAGAAGCCTAAAAATCACACAACCTCATTTCTATCCAGCAGTGAATCAAATGTTTCAACTAAGCATATCTGAGAGCTGGGCTGTGAGGAAATAGCTCAGACTGCATACAGCTCAAATCCAGTGTGATTAATCTACCTGCTTTTTCATTTTCAATATGGTAAACAGAGTGACATATCTAGATAATATATGCAGCCACAAGCTGGGTTATAGCCAGAAAACATTAAACAATAATATATTTTGTGTTTTGCTTTCACAAAAATTGCCCTAGTGTCTTTCTGGAGATGTGACATTTTATACAGAACAAATAGCTATGATTAAGGAACAAATGGTTTCTGCTTAATTTAGTTTTAAGCCTGATCACTCTTTTTTTCTTATTACATAAATTTTCCTCAGCTGAAATTTGCAAGGATAATTGATGAGCGCTGTACAAAAATGGTGTTTTTCTTTCTGTGAGTTTATATTACCATTCAGAATTCTGCATATAAAAGACAAGTAAGATTTTAACATCAGAAACACTAGAAAATCTCCATCTGCCTCTTGTTTTAGAAAGCTGCCTGCTCTCTGCTCAGTTCATATATGGTTATATGAAATACAAAAGTGTGGAAAGATCCATGAATTCCAAAGGACAATCTGTAAATTTATTCAGTGTCATTTGAACTGAGAATGGGCCTTGAGCTTAGCACTGCAACCCAGACCCTGAGCAGAACTTCCCACCATTTCAGTTTCACTTAGACTGAAGTCTTGACTTGGACCTTCAGTTGAGACATCAGCTACAGACATCAAGTCTGTGATGTCTTCTCACCAGTGAAGATGCCTGGTTTTAGCATTTTTTTTTAGTGTTTGTCCTCCCGATCATCTTTCCCCTGTCCTTTCACATTATCACAATATACTGCTGTGAGTTTTGCACCAGATAGTGGATTAAAGCCAAGTCACATTCCTGGAAATATTAAATCAATTACTATCAATGCCTAGCTACTCCAACAGTTATATTTATTTTTGTGACTTCCAGGCTCACAAGCCATGCTAGTAGGAAAAAGCTGCATTTATAGTTTAAGATGGAAATTTATTTTTTCCTGATACTACCTGAAAATTTCTAGAGATGAACATTCAAGACAGAATTGTAAGATATTGATTCATATGTAATTCAGTGATCTTAAGTTATGTAAACGACTTAAATATTTCAGTTATGTAGAGTGAAAGTAAACAAACCCATTATATTCTTCTCTTGTTTTGCAAGTTCTTTTAAAAGTACCAGTAATTAATATAGCTGGAATACAGCTTTCATTAAGCCATTTTTGCTTGTTTATAAGTAAACTTTCTAGAAATACAATTCAAATGCAAAATATGATATTATAAACTCTCCTGATGAATAGCAACAAAGGAAAAGGATTAAATCTTAAGAGTACTACAAAAAACAATTGGAAAGAGCAAGCTATATTAGCCAGGCAACCATATTGAAGTTATGAATTATAGTTGTTATCCAATTAAAAGAATCACCAGAAAGGCACACTGAGAAAAAAAAAAGTTTATAAAAAGTGAACTAACATCTAGAAAGTAGGACTCATGTTTTTAAAACCAAAAAAACCAACACCTTATTTTTTCCCATGTATCAATTTCATTTACTCATTATAAATCACAATAAATGACTATGAAAAATCTTTGTAATTTTGTTCCATAGAGATTTTCTAATGCTTCAGAACAAAATCTAGCTAAATTCTTACCTCTTTTGTGATATTACTGCTCATTTTTTTTGCATTGTCTGATCAGAAACATCAGGTCTTTATGAGGATAATTTCTGTGTCGGACTTCAAGTGTGTCAACTGGAGACACATGTACTAAACACCTTAAGAGAATTATCTGTTATTAGAGATAGCAGAAAACCTTAGTTCAAAGTAAATTCAAAGTGATAGCTCCTTCTACTTTAAAGTCTCCCTGTAACATTATAAAATGCTCTGCTAGTTCTTTCTTCTTCTTGGAAGAGTCTAATCATCAACCCCGTAAATCAACATAGTGCTAATGGAGACAATGGGACTCTGTTGATCTATACTGAGGCAGGGTCAGATCCAAAGCTTCTATCATGTTCTGTTCAGGATCAATAGCCAGAAAAATGTGAAGGAGCAGAAAAACACTTCATAATGTAATTTAACATAAAGGAGAGGAATATATTTTGAAAATTCTTGTTTATACTCATTTACATTGATAGCTTTCTTAATATTGGAAACAGTGTTTAGGTTTGATGCTTGTCTGGGGAAACAGGGAATTTATATTATCAAGCTCCCACGTAGCACATAATTCACAAACCTGAGTCACAGATCTACTTTTTGTTAGTCATAGTACATAAGCCTAAAACATTTGAGTAACTTAAGTCATGTGCTAGTTTTACAGGACTCAGCTGGATTTCCATCCCAGGTATAGACCCTTATCATCAGTTGTCATCACTTAACCATCATCAAAACGGCTGTCAGAACTGACACTGCAATCTGCAGCAACGGAGGTGAGAGCCTGAGACAGAGCTATCTGTAGTATAAAGGTCTACCTATTCACCTTTAAAAATGTCAAAACTGGCATACTCTTAGTATTTAGCTTTGCTTGACAGTTCCTGCAGCATGAGAGGGTTTTAACACTTCTGAAAAAGACTGATCATTGACACCTGTTCTTTGAGCTAAAAATTGAGCTATGTTTGATTGTATATCTTTAAAATGTCTTAACTGGAATGCATATTTTTGATAGTGTGTTACCATCCAAACTATCTTCTACCAGGGAAGATGTTCAGAAGACTCCAATTTTGGACTAACAATTCTGTTTCCAAACTTTTTCACCTGAATTCCTCAGATAAGGAAAGAGAATAAAAGAAGAAATGGATAAGGTAACATCTTTAGAAATAATTTTAAGGAACTATATTCTCCATTATTTTCTCATTGCATGCTTATAAATCAAAACCACTCTAAATTCACTAATGTCAGTGGAACTAATCTAAGCAAAAAAATGTGAAAGAAGAACCAGCCCCTGTGGATTGTTTTATTTTTGGCCTGGTTATTAGCACTTACATTCCAGTAGAGAAGAACCAGATAGTGTTATGAGCAAACAATTAATCCCTCAACACAGACAGAAAAGCAGTTAGACTAATATATAGTGCTAATTATGGAAAAAAGTTTAACTAACATTGAGAGACATATTCAATCTAACTTCGCAAATGTGTTAAGTTGTTAAATTGTGGCCTTGTTAACGCACATACTTTCTGTCTTGTCTGGGATGCTATGGTTTCTAACAGAGAAGAGGAAAACAACTTTTTTTTAATGATGGACCGAGCATTGATCTTTTACTTCAGCATAAATCCTGATAAATTTACTGACATCAGGACACTTTCAAAATGCAATCTCGTTAATTTTCCATTCTTTCATAACTCGGGATGGGAACAACTCATTCAGAGCTCTCGCTAACTGTTCCTTTGTCATTGTCTCTCACTTTTAGAAGATTCTCATCTTTTTTTTCTGTTTTTCATACTGGATTTCCCTGATAGGAATAGTTGCTTCTTTCTGTACTGGTATGATCATCTTTCATTTTCTGATACTCTCTCACTTGCTGGCTTTCCACCACCAGTTTCATGTGTTATTTTTGCTAGCAAAATTTTTCATTAGCTGTTGGTTAATTCTTATTTTTGAGACAGAATGTTCATACTGTAGTGAAGCCTCTTTGTTGGTAACTGTTCCTTTAAACAATCACAGTTCAGAGACTGAATATCCTTTGAAATTCTTTTAAATTTTTACTATTGCTATTTTGAATGACTACTTAAGGCTTGCTTCTGCCATCTTTTTCTACATCCAGCTCTGCTTAAAAATAACAGAACTGATTAAGCTTTACCAAAATTTGTTATTAGAATTCTTTTTTCATGTTAGCCAAGATGTAAGTATTCACTACTATTTAGAACAGTATTCTTGTATTCATTAAAAACAACTGCTTATTTTCATCAATTAACTTGTAGATAACAGTATGATATATGTGTATTCATCTTAGGAGGAAGGTAATTAAAGTATCTGCATTATATTATTACTAAGTTTTTGGTGAAATGTGTCTATAACACTGGCAGTCTAACATATCACCTTAATGAAGTGTAGTTTACATTCACCAGCCTCCTTTTGATGACTCATGATCCATGTAAACATATTCAAACACATAAACAGAACAAGTGCTACAGTGGAACTACTTATGTACAAAGTGTATTTAAAATGAGAACTTTGCCTGGTTTTAGTAGTAGGTGGACATATAATACATGTGTGATATATTACCATAGTTATCGGATTTATTCTCAATATATGTATCTCTTACTTATGCTGAATTAATAATTTGAATGGTTAATATTTTAAATTACCAAACAGGAAAAGCCTTATCCTTTAGTGAATCTCAAATTCTCATTCATGTCTCCCCCACAACTAAACTAAGCATCAGACATATATTCTGCAGATTTCCCATGATTAATTGAAATACTCAATTACTCCAGCTTGTCTGCCTAATTTGTGTGATTTAATTACTTGGTATGTTTTATTCTTTCCTTTTATGTTATTAGATGCAGTGACAGAGCTGACTGTGCGTCAAAGCAAAGAGCATTACCACTCCTGAGGTATTCATACATTTATAGTGAAAAATATAATTAGATGTTGTCAGCAAAAAGGTGGGTAGGCCAAAATATCTTTCGCTTGTCTCTGTGTAACTCCATCACACTAAATAATAGCAACTGATTATTTTAGCGGTAATTTTTTCAAAAAGTACACTTTCTTGAAATTACACTTCCAATTTCTTGGTAAGCAGTGCAGTCATGTGTCCTAATTTTCAAGAAAACTCTTCTTTTCATAACAATGGGAGCAGTTCTGGGTTTTAGTTCCATCAAAAATCCCCTTTTCCAGTAACAATAATTTTTTTCTTGGCACCACAAGAAGGAATAGTTTCCCCCTTTAGGTCTTGCATTGATTTATTAAAAAATACGTATTACTGGAAGTCTACTGGCTGTTTTATAGACAGAGCAAAGCAAGCCTCACTAGTAGGACAAAAGAACTTATTTCCTCCTTTTTGACTTTTGGAAGATTTGAATAGGGAGGTTTATAAAGAGTCACGCACTTCAGTTTTTAGATAATAATTTCTAAAGAAAAGGTGTTTTGAAATAAAGAGAATTATAGTGAAAATATAGCATACAGGCTGCATTCTTTCCTTTCTCTCTGTCCTCTATCTTACCTCCAAGAAAAACATGTTGAAAAAGAAAGAACAAAAAGACATTCAAATGTTATTTTTCTTTAATTGTGTTGCATCATTTAAATTTACATATATATTTCATTAGTCTTCATATTTGTTTTGCAGACAATTAAAATAATTTCAAACAAATACCAGTTTCACCCCACATAAGATACACTTTCTATTGATTTTCGTAAGAGCAACGTAAGTGATCGCTGATCAGGAGAGAATCTTGTACATTCCCACCAGATTTGAGTTCCTTCTGGGTCTGGTATTTGGTCCATGGATTTTTGCATAACCTTATTTCAACTGGTCTCCGAAGTTTTTACAGTATTCATGTTGCTGAGGTTACTCTAGAAGGCCATGATCAAAAGTGAATGCAGCTCTCTATACATCACACTCTCCTATCTCTTCATGGCTCAGAATATGGATGAGAGATCAAGATTATAAATGTGCATTGTGGAAGAGATCATATCACTTTAAAGGTAGGATTCTATCTATAATCTTTAGCAGAAAAATATATATTGAATGAGTATGAACTCTTTTTCCATTTGACTAATGCAGAATGCTTCAGCTCATGTATAATTCACAGTTTATGGTTTGTTTGTTACTCCTCCATGGAAAATTCAATAAAAACTTAATTAAAAATAAAAGATGCAGTACCATAAAGATAAAACAGAAGTGTATTCTCAGAAACACTCATATTTTGTAAATTTATATTTCTGTGATTTATAATTAAGGTAAGTACTAGAAAATATTAAAACTGTGGGGTTTTTTTCTAATCAAAGATTAAGTTACCTGAAGAAAAGATACTTCATTAGCTCAAAAACTGACAGTGGCGAACATAAGGAGAAACAAGATAATAGAAAAAATTTTGAAAAAGTAAAAGTGGAGCTATCTGGGAAAGGGGGGAAAAAGAGAATTATTAGTTAAAAAGAGCAATTGCATAAATTATTCCAATAATGTTCCTATAAAAAACATCAGAGTAGTATCAGTAATATGCACATTTTATGAAGCAGGTGCTACTGAAATGATACTATAAATTGAACAGAAAGAGTCAAATAATTTGCCAAGTGATTAAAGTATTGCAATTTATTATATTTTTAATGTAATATTTTTGTGGGGTATTAATATGTTTTACAACATGTAATATAGCAATTTCACTCCTTGCGATCAATATCAACTTAACTGTAATAGCCTGTTCTAGGATTTATTATCATATTTTGCATCTCATACATAGATAAAGGTAGTTATGGGAAGAAAAATTGAATCAGCTTGTTTTAAAAAATTTTAAGGGATTCTACTGAGGAAAGATTGGTGTTCCAATGTGCTTCACATTTTCAGATAAGGTCTACCTTTAGTGTTTCCTCTTTTGTTCCACTGAAGTTAATGATAAAATTAAAACAAAGTTCAACAGAATACTTTATGAATTTATACCCTGGGGTCTTACTGTAACCTTTCATGTCCTTAATATTACAAATGTATGTAGGTAGATAGCTATAGCTATAGATTAGATAAGAGATTAAAAAAAAAAACAAAAACAAAAACCATAAGGCCATGTTACATTAACTTTCATTCCAGATCAAAAATTTTTCTGGTGTTCCATATTTTAATTCTGTCTTATCTCTTGCATTCCGCATAAACACTGAAAACACTCCTCTTGAAACAAAAGTACAGTCTTGAAAAGAACTGAACACATTTTTCTAAGGTTTAACATGCTTTATTACCATTAGTGTCAGTATGATTTGAAGATGTTGAATATCTCACATAATCAGGCTATAATGGGGAATTGAATTGCCACATTTACTTCCTGTAATTAATATCATACTCTACAGAGAGTTTTCGTGATTGATATCAGCCAATTTAATTAGAAAATGATGGTGACATTCATAGTAATCAATTCCAGAAAAGAAACTTTCAGAAGAATGGGTGGGGGAGGAAGATCATGGTGCAATGCTTTTTTCCATCTTTTTTTTGTGTGTGTGTAATATAAAGTTTTAAAATCCACCTGTGTTTTTATTAAAGAAACTGGCTGCCATGCATGCTATACTAAAGTTTGGTACTATCTGAGCACCTTTTTTTATTTCACAGAAAAACAATCCTGAGCAATGATTCTGACTCTTACATGATGACAGTTTTTCAGTGAAGCTCAAAAAAGAGCTGTTTTCAATATGATGAACCAGATGATCTTTTACATCTATTTTAAAATAATCTTCCTTTTCCCCCTCTAATGAACACATTGTATCTCTGCAAGTGTACAAGGCACAGAAAAAATTGTCATCAAACCTCTTCAGGTGTACTACCTGTTCTCCAAGACAGCTAATACAGCTGCTACTAGAAGTTGTTTCTTAGGTACCAGCAAGTATCTTGAAAAAGGTAAAGAAGTGTCTGAGAGTCCCAGCTTCTAGGAATATACTATAGTTGAGTCACTTTGCATAAATATCTGTTCCCTGCTACTAGAAAATATACTCAGAAGTAAATTTGTCTTGAGATTATGAAAGGCATTAACAGCATCAACACATCCACACCTTATTTAGGAGGCTAGTCTGTCTCCACTCCCAGTGTACACAGCAGAGACAGATAGGTTCTTCAAGAGTCATTCAGAATGCATAATGAAAGAAGTATTCACTGTATTCAAACATGGTATCTGTATTAGCCAACTAATTGCCTAGACTCCCTTTTTAGTCATTGAAAAGGAATAAGCACATCAACAGGGTATATCAAGCAGCCCCACATTATGTTGCTGCTCCCAATCACTCTCTCTCTCTCTTTCTCTGGCAAATTATGAAGAATGGTGTCCTATAATGAGTCATACACTTCTGCAGAAGAATGATCTTTCCGCACTTTGTTAACTTCTTAGTTAACCTGAGAAGACCTAGAGATATTCCACCTATCTGTCACAATGTCACATACTGCCCTTTCTTAATGGAAATGCATGTCTTTTGGTAAAGTAATTTTGTTTTGGAAAACAAACAGAGCTGTCAGATTCTAGCATGCTTAAGTACACATTTAAACATCCCTGAATATAAAGTTTGGAACTAAGCATAGGGTCAGATTTTAGCAATAGGAGACTGAGGAGCTAATAACTGGGAGAAGAGAAGGCTGTGGGGAGACATTATAGCAGCCTTCCAGTACCTGAAGGGGGCCAACAAGAAAGCTGGGAAGGGACTTTTTACAAGGGCATGTTGTGATAGGATGAGAGGTGATGGTTTCTGGAAGATGGTAGATTTAGATTGTATATTATGAAGAAATTATTTATTGTGAGGGTGGTGAGACACAGGAACAGGTTGCCCAGGTCAATTCTGGATGCCTCCTCCCTGGCAAGGTTCAAGGCCAGGTTGGATGGGGCTTGGAGCAACTGGTCTAGCAGAAGGTGGCCTTTCTCATGCAGGGGGGGCTGGAACTGGATGATTTTAAGGTCCCTTCCAACCCAAACCATTCTATGATTTTGTGATAGCTCAATGCTCTCCCAGTATTCTGTCTTCATGTATGTGATATTGTATGGATTTCTAAGGCTTTTTCCCCTCCAGAAAATATAAAAATTACTAATTAGCTTAATATTACTAAACATATAGATTTTTTTTTTAAATAAATCTTCACTATTTTAGGAAATGTACTAGGCATAATATCAGAAAATATCACTTAGCTGTTATGGTGAACTTTTCAAAACAGAATTCAAAGTACTTTATAGGAAAGGGAAGTCGTAAATTGAGCTATACAGAAATAAGTTGACAACTTCCAAGAAAAATAAACATAAATGATGCTGCAACTGCTATCTCAATTCCCTATACAATGAATTAATGTCTACCTCTTTCCTTGATTTTTATTGCCTTCTTGGTAGCAAAGATGTATATAAAGCATACAAATAAACCTTACACCATAATTCCCCCTTTGCTAGTGCTTTTCTTCTCTGACTTCATTCTTTGTTTCTGTTAATAAGACAGTATAGCTGACAGGATAAATCACCAGAACAACTCAAGACTTTCTTGAAGTTTAGTAGAACCTAACTCATAGCATCAGAAAAGAAAGCAAGCAAGGAAGAGAGGAGGAGGAACAGAAAGGGAAGAGAGAGCAAGAGAGAGAAAGAAACAAAGTAAACAAGCCCACAGATTCTGTTTCCAATTTCCACACCTTGAACCAATGTCTAGACAAATACAACCTGATGTTCCTGTTCATTGCAACAGGCTGTATTAAGTTCAATCTTTACATTTTGTAGCTATTTAGGGATTACAAGTGATTCAGTCCTTGAGAAAATAATTTGAAAAGCCATTAAGGAAAATGTACTTTACTTACTCTGGTTGAATTTCTGACTTTTTCCTCTTTATTGTTTACACTTTTTCTCATTAGAGTTAACATCAGTTAGACACTGGTATCCTTTTAAGTTACTAATACAATGGTATGTCACTAACATACATATACTACTAGCATTTTTATTTTATATTTAAGCTATATTATCGTTTGACATCACATAGGTGCTTAAGAGGTACACAAAGCAAATGACCAGAATAACGTATTTATAATATATTCAGCATAAGCCCTTGCAATAAGGCAATTTCCAAAATCGTGATATTTAGCAACATTAGAAGTTTCTTTTATTTGTTGATTTAATGGTGATACTGCCTAATTAACACAAACATTTACAGAAAAGAGATGATTGAGCAGACATATATACACAAATACATATTCCAACTGTCTATCCTGAATAGTACATTTGCTTCAAAAAAAATGTCATTTGGCATTTACAAATTGTATGGTGTCTCTCTGTTTGAGTCCTGTGGTACTGTTCTATTTATTTAGATGATTCCTGTAACTAAATTGCTCATCAGAAATAATTACTCCTATTAAGCTCACTTTTCTTCTCAATACCTCCTATGAGGGCTACAAAGTATATCCCCTTGATCAAATCACCTCAGCTTCATGGAAAGGATGAAAAGCACTAAGTAAATTCAAAGCTTATGGGACTGGGCAAAGGTTCCCCACTCTATATCCATGCTCCCTGTCTGTGAAGCAAGCATTGCCATGTCAGGAAAATAAAAAAAAACAAAACAAAAACTGAAGAATTTGGAGTTGTAGCCACTCCTGTCAAAAAGTACAGAGAAACTTCAAGCTTTTTAATACAATAATGACAGAGGAAGATTCTTTCAGTTGTGATTTTTATGCTGAAGAAAGGCTAAAAGCTTCATGAGCATACATATTGAGTTGTCTTTGCAATACCCCTTGAAATAAAACTGGCCTTTGACTTGTGGATTCACAGGTTCAGTGAGGCCAGTCATAAAAATGGAAACTTCTTCCAAGGTAACATTTACAGGGAGAAACATGTAGAACAATCTCACACGGGAAAGCTTGGTTGGTTTGTTTGGGTTTTTTTCCAGTGAGAAAATGTTAAATACTAGGAAAGACAGAGTGAAGGAGAACATTGCTTTACTCCCTTAGTCATTCTTGATATACATTTTTTGCTTCTTGCCTAGATGCAAAACCCTTACAAATTTTTTTTCTGTATTTTATTACAAGTTTTCATCTACAATAAACAAAAATTATTTTCTTTAACTTTCGGAGGTAGCAAATTAAAAAATAGAAAAATACTGTTTCCAGAGGACTTCTTCCAGAGGACCTAGTCCATTATTTTTCTGCAGATGTAATGTCAGAAAACCCCCAAGGTTTCACTGCACCTTTTCCATATATTTAAAATTTTGTGTTTAAAATCCTGAAATCTAGAAAAATTGATGTGCTTTTTAAGAGAAACTATAATTTTACACAGGGATGAAAACACCTAATAGAGTACATCTAGATTTTATCTCTTTTATAGACTTTGTTTCCTTATTGTCATGTGCAGGATGACAATAATCCATGGGTTTACTTTATTCAGTGCTGTTATATGACTCTTTGTCTAAACTTTCCATTCAGGAGGATGGGCACATGGCTGTAGGAGGCTATGAATTTTGAACACTGTCTTACCAGCCTTAGTCTTGTTACTGAAAAAAAAGCTTTTTTTCTCAAAATGAATACCTTTAATAGCCTGCATTTAAATGGTCACAAAAGCAGCACATTCGTGATCTATGGATTTTACTGTCCAGACAGGATTATTACAATTCTGTATTTATTGGTCTCTCCCAGAATGCTGGCCATAAATTGTGACTCATTGGGAATGCAACAGCTTAGGCACTTACTCAGAAGAAAAAAAAAAAAAAAGGACTCATATTTTTTCAACCTAGTTGTATTGCACTAGCTTCCTATTTGACAGTATATTGATTTTTATTTCTTATTAACTCTCTATTATTGTTTATTAGGCAATGTTCCATCATACCCATCTTGGCTGATAAATACTGGCTCTCTTGTCTGTTCATTATGATCCACTTTAGACTATCAGCTGCTGGCAATAGAATATTAGCATTTTATGGATTAGAATGCGAAAATTATTCATGGCAATAACAACTCCCAGTTGTACCAGTTTCAAAAAGCAAAAAGAAAAGCCTGTGACCCACTTTGTGGTTATGCTTTAAAACACTCTATTCTAGGTAGTATTCCAGACCACATATTTCTTAAACATTCAATAGTTTTTGTAGTCCTGTCCCAGTAAATACAGAAAACTTGGGGAAATATGCTTCTTATCAAGCATTTCTATTACCTCTTAAATTTTATCTGCTGAGGTTACTGGAGGCCTGTATTGTCCCTTTTTTTTCTTGCACCACAACATACAAGAGTAGAAATCACTGTGTGACAACCCAGCCATAAGAGAAGAGATGATCTTTCTGATAATAATTAGAGTTATAGTTCTATTCACCTGGCATTCTACTTCTAGTTATAATATGAGCTGTTATTAACCTTTGATTTTGCAAAATGTTCAGCCAGTGATGTTTTATTGGATGTCTGATATAGTTTACAATGGGAGTACTCAGGCACTTAGTTGGAAGGTGAAAGGAAAGCACCTGGTTAGATCTTTAGCCTTAAAATTATATGTGAAATAATAACACATTATAAAACACTATTTACTAGCACACTGATTCCTATGGATAACTAAGATAGAATTGCTTTCAGTGTCATTAAAGATTTGTGTGACTGTCACACCAAAAAAAAAAAGGTTTCTAATTTCTTACTACATATTCTGTAACTATAATATATTACAGGGAATCAGAATTTGTCAATGAAAATGTTGACAGCACTGCTGAAGTTGGACTCTCTCTTACCTTCCAGTATTTTTGTGGATAACTATCCTCACTGTCTAAATCTTTATTGGGTCTTTTAAGAAGTTTATCTTGTAGCAATTGACTACATTATAATTAATATACTCTCATCTTTTTTGGGAGAACAGAAGCCTATTTCCAGAACAAAACTAAGGGAGTGTTTCAAGCCTAGGTTTTAGAGAAAGTGATATCAGAAAAAAAAAAAGAAAATTATAAGGCTATCTTAATGTCTATCAAGATAATTTATGTAAAATTGTCTGAAAGTTTAAGAAAAATATGTATTAATTAACCTCCACTATGAAAAGAGAACATGAAGGGACTAGTGAGGGGAAAGATCCGTACACTGCAAAAAGCAGCACAGCTTTTCTGAATCACTCAATGATTCACTCTAGCTGGGGAGATAAACTACAGAAACGCAGTGAATTCTTAGTTAGATGGTAAAAACAGAGAGAGAAGACAACTTGTATTCTCCTGTTGTTGAGCATGTAACCACAAGGTTTCCATTTTCCTGCAATGATTTATTTTCCCTATAGCTATGCCAATTCCAACTCTGGCATGACTCAAAGTTGTATTCCACTGGCCATCCTATAAATACTGTATGCTAAAATGTCAGCTACATCATTTATCAGCTGCTACCGTGACTACTGATTAGGAGAAACACCAGCTAGTACCATTCATGTGCTGATAGCCCTCCAAATTCTTCCCTTATTTTGATACACGTGCTCAAAAAAGACAAAGGCAGATTTTTCCAGTATTCACAGAATATTTCAGCCTAAAGAAATCCTAATGTCCACACACAAATTCCAGACCTAAGGTGGCCTTGGTTGTTGTTTTGCACTCCGGGAATGGCTTCTGGATTAACTGTTCTGGTGCCAGCTGCACTGAGGCAAGATATTCCAGCCACTCTTGAGCACTGCAGGATCCCAGCCCCATCGATCTTCTGGCAGAGCAGTTCACCCACATGCTAATTTTGTTGGAGAGAAAGCCATTCTAGTTCCACTAATGAGAACAGCAGAACGTGCCACTCTGTGTGAGGTGAATTAGAGCATTTTCACACAGCTTCCTACCAGCTATCAGGACCTTTCAGCAGCAGCCGGCCCAAGAAGGACCAGGGGCAGCAACCACTGTCACACCTCAGAAAAGCCGTTTTTCTACAATCCAATTTAAAAGCAGCATCTGCAGTGGAGATAAGCAGAACTGCAATGGAAAGGCATTTGAGACTTTGGTAGACTCTGGCTTACTTCTGTTCTTATGAGAGCAAGCCATTTTTTGTTGGTCTTTTTTCTTTTCTTTTTCTTTATTTCCCCTAGAAATATTAATTAATGTATCATAGATATTATTTAGGTATTTAAGCCATACCATTACAATATGCTTTTCTTTCAAAACCAGTGTTACCACACTGGCTTGAACTGCAAAAAACCAGCCCAGCCCAGACAACTGGTTCTGCTATTTCACTTCCTTTTGCTACAGTGGCAAGATCATAAAATCTGTTTCTGATTCTCTAGGTGCTTATCTCCCAAATACTAATATTTAAATATAAACAGATAAACATCCTTTTGGATTATCATTCTTTATAAGGTGGGAATGACACTGCATATATTTGAGCTATTTTCTTGTTTCATTGTGACTGATATGAATGATATATGCTATTTTAAAACTAGCATATGGTTTCTGTGGGAACACGGCTACTAATAAAACTCTACTGCTGAAAAATGGATCAAAACAAAGTACAAAGAAAGGTACATTAATATTTTAGAATATGAATATATATATATTCTAGAGGTTCTCCTCCCCCTCTATTCTGCCTTGGTGAGGCCTCATCTGGAGTATTGTGTCCAGTTCTGGGCCCCTCAGTTCAAGAAGGACAGGGAACTGCTTGAAAGAGTCCAGTGCAGAGCCACAAAGATGATTAAGGGAATGGAACGTCTCCTTTATGAGGAAAGGCTGAAGGAGCTGGGTCTCTTTAGCTTGGAGAAGAGGAGACTGAGGGGTGACCTCATCAATGTTTACAAATATGTAAGGGGTGAGTGTCAGGAAGATGGAGTTAAGCTTTTCTCAGTGGTGACCAGTGATAGGACAAGGGGCAATGGGTGCAAACTGGAGCATAGGAGGTTCAAGGTGAATATCAGAAAAAACTTTTTTACTGTGAGAGTGACAGAGCACTGGAACAGGCTGCCCAGGGAGGTTGTGGAGTCTCCTTCACTGGAGACATTCAAAACCCGCCTGGATGCGTTCCTGTGTGATGTGCTCTAGGTGACCCTGCTCTGGCAGGGGGGTTGGACTAGATGATCTTTCGAGGTCCCTTCCAACCCCTAGGATTCTATGATTCTATGATAAAGCTAAATCCATTTTACCAACTACTTGCAATACCTGAAACACAATATTCTGTCATACCAGAAGCAGGGTTTTTGTTTTATTTTTTTTTTAATATAAAACATCTCTTTCTTTTTGATATAAGTGACTCTTATTGGCATTTCAAAGACTTACAAGCCAGAAAATACCATCAAGAAATCTGCAGCATCTCTGCCTTTGAAGTACATGTGAGACCTGTTTTAAGAAATGAGAAACTGGTTCAGGGAAAAAAAGCATTTCTAATGCTGCTCACAGTCTATTAGATTTTTAATACTCTTCTGAACCATTCTGCTGATCCTTTTGGGGTTTGCCCATCTCTTCTAATTATTTTCATTCTTTATTCTTATGTAGCTAGTTTTTAATTTGTAAATTATTTCAGTTGAAGTATTAATTTTCCTTGGAAATTAAGAACAGATTAATGTTGTGAGCTAAGGATTGGTATGACTGTGAAAGTAGGACAGTAAAAGGATTCGGACGAGATAAAAATACCATACCACATTCATTGTGAATGCTTAGCAGGTAATTAACAAGAAAGCATTTATTTGACTAATTCAGATACTTATTCTACCTGGTGAAGGCTCATGGATAGCTCTTGATTTCCAGTAATGTATTGATTCTGTGAATGCATTCTGGAAGTAATTTCCAGAATTTTTTTTTTCTGGGTTTATTACAAGCATCTGAATTAAAAGTAGATTAGTGTATTCTGAGATAAAACACGTGATACTGTTTTTGTGTTCCCAATTAATCGAATCCAGAAATTCCACTTGAAATCCTTCTTTTACCTCACACATACAAGCATACAGTTAAAATGTATTTGTAGAAAAATTCTGGAGAGCAAACATGATAGAGCAAAGTTTTCTAAACAAAAATATTTTGAAATTCAAGCCACTATTTATAGATAATATTTTCCATTATTCATCCAGTTTTTGTTTCAAGTTGCTATGTTCCACCCTCGCTTTGAGAAAGTATTTACTGAAGAGTCATTCCTGATGTTACTAGTAGGAGTAGTTAAGCTGTTGTCCTTTTACAAAGAGGCTTTGGTGTGAGTTTGCTTCTGCAATCCTCCTTCCCATTTTTATGACCTTATTAGAGGGAAGCTTATTTCAGCTTTTTGATATGTCTATATTTTATTCCTACACTATTGGTTGGCTTTTGGTTCAAGGGCCTTATGTCCTCTTCATATGACTGTTTCTGGCAAACAGCTGCCTCGATGTCTTAAAATTATTGCCTAAAGTTTAGGAACTGATGTAATGGATTAAACCAGTCATTCATCTAAGCAGTCAGATCTGTTGGTCTCATATTAATATTGCTGAAAGAAATATGTGTTCAGAATTCAAGCAGTCAGTCATGACTGCTGCTTTGCATAACGGGAAGAAAAAACAATCAAAATAAAGAGCTTAAAACGATTGCCTTTGATCTTCAAGTCTCTGCTTCCCTATCTGGGTGGGAGGGGAAGGGGATAGAGAGCATTATTGTAGCTGGTTCAATTGTTGATCCCGAGTCAAACCATGAAAACCATTAACAACATTTCTTTCAAATTACCCTTATAAAGCACCTTGGCTTTATGGAACAGGGATTCATTTGTTTGAGAGTTACTTCCTTTCTATTTTTTTCTGGTAATGAAGCTGTCAGAGACTATTTGGTGACTTGCAAATGTATGTGGAACATCCGTTCTTGTGTCCCAAAGAACTCAGGATGGAGTCCCATCCTAGGCAAGCATGAACAATGCAGGCGGGATGGCAGGCTATCCCCCTTCCCCCCTTCACCTTGGTAAATTTCAGGCAGCTGCTGTGCTCATGTGCCAACCATCAGGACTCGCCTTGAACCCTTAGAAGCAGCCCCCTCCAACCCTATTCCAGAACTCTCTGGAATTCCAGCCTTGTAGCCCAGTACCTTCCAGAGCAATGAACTGTGCATGTGCAAATCCTAACCGCATGTTGTGGCACTAAGGGTGGTCCCTGGGGGACAGAATGTTATAAAAGGGGTGAAAGTGCACCACACCCTTGTCGACCTGTGGACCAGGACACGAGGCTAGAGGCTTGCAGAGCAGGACCGCACCCCAGAAAGACCTTGCTGGAACAAAAGCGTGGTGATATATCTGTCCTGTCTTCTCATCTGTCTTTCCACATTTCTTCTTTTCCTTTTCTCCTACGAGTTAGTGTGTTACAAACCCCTGGCCGTTTCCCTAGCTTGCTCCATTCGCAGCTTAGAGCAGCTGTTATGGTGTGTTAACATCTTCGAGATTGCCCACCATTAGCACCTCAGTAGCAGCTCTCAATAAAACATTGCTCTGCGGTTCCTCTGGAGCATTTGCCATGCTTTTTTCCACTACATCCTGCCGCCGAAGCAGGACTCACACACTTTTGGGGAACAAGAAGTTTCACCTTCCTTGGAACCCACTGAGTGGAACGAGACAGAAGCTCAAAGCACAAATGCTGTCACATCCTTAAGGACCACCAGAGCATTTAGGGAAAAGCTAGAGGAGGATAAGCATTTGATTCATTACATTTAACAAAATAACAGGAAAATGAGAAGCAAAATGACAAAAAATGACCTTGGAACATTCAGTTCCCTATAAATTTGGGAGAACAGTTTTGCTCTTATTACCCATGTTTTGGTTTGGTTTGGTTTTTTTGTTGTTGTTTAAAAGGGGTAGGATAGTGCCTATCTAAGTTAACAGCTGATATGTTTGGCATCAAATCAAACAAAAAGCTGCAAAAAACCTGACACCAAATGTGTTCTCCTATTGCAGCAAGACACTCTGCAGTCATGACTTTTGACTTATGACCAAGGCCTTATCACTGGAAACCATCCAGTGTAACATGATGCACCATATTCTGAACACTTCAAATTTTTTAGGGCTTTTTTTTCAATCCATGCCAAACTCCTTGTTGAATACCAAGTTGAAACTTTTATCACTAGGTAACAGATGATGCTGCTAGTTAAATGTGCTACAGTGTTAGCTGCACATTTTATTCTTGTGTTATCAGTGGATATGTTTGGACTACAGGCCTTCACACCCAGTGCACCTCTGCTCTTTGATGAATGATGCATTTTTTTTGAAATTTTTTAAAGGTGTGGTGTTTTATCATTTTTTTTTTGAGGAAAAAGGTTCACTGGAAGAAAAGATATGTCAAGGTTTATTTCACAGTTGGGAAATGTAAACTATTGCCTGCTGCTGTCAGTCTCCCTGTATCTCTCTCTCTCACACATGCTTGATCCATTTACGTTCAGAACACGACAAACAAGCTAGGAAAATTATTCCAACAAGGAAAATTTTATATTCTAATAAAGAATATTATTCCCACTGAAGCAATGAAGAGACTCCAACTGCCATCAGCAGGAATTGAGCTGGATCCCCAGTAACCTCCTCTTCCTTTCATCTAGACTCAGCAAACAGTGAAGTGGGGTGTATGCAATTTAGATGCAGAAGAAGAAAAAAATACTGTCCCAGGCTCTACCTGCCTGAGACACCAGCATGACACTGTAGGTTTGTGTCAGTGCAACTGTGTGAAATCAAGAGTTACTGCAACACAGTTCAATACGCGTGAGGAAAAATTAGATATACCAGTGCATTAAAGCAGTAGTCAATATGGGTGATGTATTTTTGCATGTAAGGAGAGTACTTCGTGTACTGGAACTTTGAAAGAAAGACATGTAAAGCTTACTAGAGTATCTAAATTCTGCTTTTGGTAATCTTATTCTGTCTATTTGGAGGCATAATAGATACCTGATATAGGCTTCACTTCTAAAAGTCTCTGAGCCTCAGCTTTCCTTAAGAAAAGTTATGAACAGCGTCCTAAACCAGTGGTGTTAATTACTGATGTAACCAGTTCAGGCATCTCTGCCTTATATTTATGTTTTTATCAGAGTAACTCCACACCAGGTAAGCAGGGGTAGAGTAAGTAACATGAACAGTAAGGGATACAGCGAAACCCTCTAAGTTAATTTAATTCTCTTTTTCTGACTTGAGAATGAAGAGGAAAATACTTTTCTGATAAATTCCATAAAATCATATTTAATTTCAGTGTGGTCTCTTATTATGTTACCATTACCTTCCTATTAGGAGTTTGGCCTACCTGATTCTGCTTCTACTGGTTTTACAGAGGTCTTGATGAATATGCAGTGAATTGAGATGCACTGGTTTATCAAGAGAAACTGCCTATTGTTGGAAATCCAAAGTCATTTGCTGTGGTATATTTTACAGCACTTTTTGAAGGGTAATATAATTTTATTATTTCATTCTGAGTTTTCTGAAAATGCTGGGGACTTCTCCAGAGTCCTTCTCCCACTGTTTTCTGTGAGAGCTAGCAGGCCTTCAGGGCATCTTGGGACAAAATTGAATGCACAAGAGAGAAAAAAATCACATTTTAAAATGACTGGCCCTTCCAACAACTATTAGAGCAAATTAATCATAAAAATTTGTCTATTCCTTCAAGTTATTCTCTCTTCTTCTCACTTCCCCCCCCAATATTTTCATAGTTTCTCACATTTATTCCTGATGACATTATTTTATAAACTTTTTTCCACCTATTTTCTGCAAATACCCACAAATAACTGTAACTCACTGTTTGTTTCTATGTCCAAACCACTAATTTCAAGAAAACATGTCCTGCAGCTTGACTCTTTGACACAGCTTACAACCTTTTTTTTTTTAGAAATTTGGATCAACATCCAGCAAGCAAAAGGACATACCTCATGAGATATATTACTCAGTAAAAAACATTGTCTGTGAAATACCTCAAAAAATGTGTCACTTCAGGTACAAGCATTGCACTTGCATAAAGGATACCACACAGCTTGCAACAAGAGTTTGAGGGCACATCCACCAAGAAGAGATGAAACAGGATAAGCTGTCTAAGCTTTCATATACTGTGACACATTACACAGGTGCTTTGCAGAACTGATTAAGTGATTAACATATTATGAGTTGAAGATATCAACTGTTTGTATTTCCATCATTAAGTATATTATTCTGCATATATGGAGGAGATGCATAAGTGAAGCAGATAAAAAGAGTGCTGTAGCAGAATAAATAAACCACTGTCATGCTTTAACCCCAGCCAGCAACTAAGCCCCACACAGCTTCTCACTCACTCCTCCCTAGTGAGGTGGGAGAGAGAATCAGAAAACAAAAAAGTGAGAAAACTTGTGGGTTGAGATGAAGACAGTTTAATAGGTAAAGCAAAAGCTGTGAGAACAAGCAAAGCAAAACAATGAATTCATGCACCACTTCCCATAAGCAGTCAGGTGTTCAGCCATCTCCAAGAAAGCAGGGCTCCAACATTTATAACAGGTACTTGGGAAGACAAAAGCCATTACTCAAACATGTTCCCCTTTGTTCTTCTTCCCCCAGCTTTATATGCAGAGTGTGATGCCATAAGGTATGGAATATCCCTTTGGTCAGCTGGGATCAGCTGTCCTGATCGCATCCCCTCCCAACTTCTTGTGCACCTGCAGCCTACTCAGGAGTGAGGTAGTGTGAGAAGCAGAAAAAGCCTTGGCTCTGTGTGAGCACTGCTCAGCAATAACAAAAACATCTCTGCATTATCAACACTGTTTTCAGCACAAATCCCAAACACAGCCCCATACCAGCTACTATGAAGAAAATTAACTCTATCCCAACCAAAACCAGTATAGAAACCAAGACTGGCTCTCAGGGACCATTTTTACTGAGGGCCTGTGGAGCCTCTGTATCCATTGGCTGTAATTAGGGTTGTGTGAGTTCCAAGGGCAGGAGAGTGTTTCCACCATTCATTCCACCATCAGTTCTATAAGACGGGTGAGTTACTGTGATTAAAAAAATTGCAATGGCATGGAGCTTGCTGCCTCTTTGTCATTCACAGTATCTCTCTGTTAGGACATCTCTATGCCAGGACATGTCTCTGCAGGTAGGCAGATTACACAGGGCTGTGCTGGTGTCCCGGCATAGAGATGTCCCAGCAGAGAAGTGTCCCAGCGGAGAGATGTTCCGACAGACAGCTGGCAGTGGAGAGTTGTCCCTACCCAGGCCAGGATGCTGGTGGCTTTCCTGGCCACCTGGGCACATTGCTGGCTCATATTCAGCCAGCTGTCAACCATCACACCCAGGTCCTTTTCCTCTGTTCAGCTTTCTAGCTGCTGTTCCCCAAGCCTGCTATAGCTGTGTTTAATCCAGCCACCAACTGATGGCCATATGTACTAGGACATGAGTGCTCTAGGCTCAATGATGGCATAGGACACAAAAACATCAACATCACAGCTCTTCCTTTATCAAATACATTTGGTACTGTAAACAACTAGAACGTTGTAAACAACTACTATTGTTCCCACCCATGTAGTCCATTTTTAGAGAACAGTTGCTTAAAATCTTTTACTCTTTCAACTCAGTTTTATCAACCACTAATTAAGGACAGGAAGCTTGCAATATAGGCATAAACACAAAATATGCAAATTATCTCTATTTTTCTTCATTATAATGGGAAATTAGGAACCAATCTATTCAGATTCATTTATAGATACAACGTAAAAAATATTTCTTTCTTTGATGGCAGCAGCAGTAAGCAACTTCACTCCAGGCCTTGATTAGAGCTCATCTTATTTAATACAGTCAGAATACATGAAACCTCTATTCCAAGGACCTGTTAGTTTATAACCTAAAGAATAGATCCCTGAGGAAATAAAAACATACTTCCACTGAAACAGGTGTGACCTGCAGATGCTTCAACAATTTTCTTAAATTACAATGAACTCCTTTCCATTAATATGTCTCTGCAGCAATAAAGTATAAGATAATTATGTATGCAATTATTTAAACCATTTTTACTACTAAAATACAAGCAGATAATTTTGCAAACCATTCCATTCATTTCACCTAGTAGACTGATACTGGTTGGGATATTATAGTAGCAGCATCTGTAGGGTGGGGGTTGCTTGCTGGTATCTTCCCCAGATCGGCAGTTGCTTATTATTTCATTTATTAACATTTCAGAAGAGATGTAATTGAGCAATATGATAGATTAAAGGAAAAATAAGGGTATTATCCCTTTATGGTTTCCCACATCAGTAGTGCTCAAGGGAAGTAACCCACTACTGACCTAAGAAAAAGCAACTTTTCTTTGTGAAGAATGTTTATTTTCTCACAAATAATGGAGACAGGCAGAGCTTCTCCACTTGTGTATACATATGCCTTCTCAAAATAATCACTGACTTCTGTGTCATGTTAGATAAAAAGATTGATTTTTTAATACTTTTTTTCAAACTTTGGATGACAATGTTTGTCCTTGTATTTTTTTGTTTGTTTTGTTTTAATGTATTTGAAACAAAATCGGATATAACATCCTTGTATTCACATTGTCTTTTCCAGAATATGTGAATACTCATTTATCCCGTGCTGACATTCTGTCACCTCTAATAAGATCCTCAGCCTTAAAGAGGCATTGTTGTGTTATAAAAAGAAGTTTGGACAATCAATCTCTTAAATAATCAGATTAATTCTATGTATGTACATTTAGAAATTAACATTTTCCACTCACATACCTGTACAAATGCATAATTCTAATTTCGCTAAAAATTCTGACTGAAATTTGAAAGGCAGAACAAGCTTAATATCACTGATTCTCCTCACCATTTTACCAGCTGTAATCATGTAGCTTCATTGCATGAAGTGAAAAAATAAATAGATATGGAATCATGTCTAAAAAAAAAACCAGAAATAAAGCCAAAGCCTAATTTGTAAACTGATCCTTATAATAAAGTGTTCTCTCAAAAGAAGCATACCAGAATCAGCACGAATTTTAGTTTCTGTAGTTTTCCATATGGCTGATACTCACTGTGAACAGTGAGCTTTCAACTTGCCCTGCACTTCTGCAAAAGCGTTCGGTATTCTCTGCAGAAACTTAAAAGAAATAAAAAGGAAATTCCAAATTGCACAAAAAGAGCACTGCTTAGTTAACAAAGTTCTGGACTAAAAACTTGGGTTTTTTTCTATTTTAAAGATTCAAACATCTTTTGATGACTGGCTGCTATGCATGTGATGATCTTATCTTTTCAGAGGCTTGTGCTCTTAACTATCACAACAGTGTGGCTCACACTAGCTTTTCATAACACCTTCAAATGGGGTTGTACCATGGACTAGACTGAGCTCATGAGAGCAAACAAGTGCAGAATGAGACTGTAAATTAAGTCATTAAAATTAATCATTCATAAATCAGATTTAAATAAAAGCCAGAATACAAAGGATGTTTCTTCTTAAGGTGCTTAGAAATTATTTCAAAAAAGAAGAGTTCTTAGAGAGACTTTTTTATGACAATAAACAAAAAATCTGAAAATATTTTATTTATTGTTTTGATGTATGGCTTCTTTGAAAAGACTTTGAATAAACTCTTATGGAGCCATACCCACTTTGGCAATAAGGAAGTTTCAAATAAGAAAAAACCTTAATGTAAACGATGCCATTCCTATGTTATTCTCTATTACCAATTTTCACTTGGTCATGGGTTATAGTTGCAGTTATTGACCCTTATTTAACTTTTGTTTTAACTTAGCAATACAATTTACTGAAATATTAAAAACTTAGGGTAAATCTGAAGCTGTATCTGAAGTATCTTTTTTTAAATACAGATTGACAAACAAAAAATACCTAGTTGTTCTTGTAAGTAAAATACGTAATTGCAAAGCTTTGGTTCAGAAGAAGCTGAATGGCTAGTGCTGACAAAGACCTGGAAATACATCTGTTAAGGTGGTTTGGTTAGTTTGTCCAGTTGGTTTGTTAGGCTGCCTATGCTTTTTCAGCTTTGCCACACATAGATTCTTTCTTAGACTGCAGAGTTCATTAATTAATGGCATTCATATATACAGTGTTTCCCTTTCTGGAAGCACTGCATTTACAAGAAACTTCACTATTGATTACCTATCTATGGATGCATTTACACTATGTTTCTGTTCAGATCAGAAGTACACCTTTGATGCGAACCTCCCAAATGTCCCCTCTTGCCAAACTTCAGTTGACATTTCAGTGCATATACTGGATGACTTTCAGGTGAAACGAAACCTGGACATTCCCTCCAGGCGCCCACGTGATGGTCTCCAGCCAGACATCAGTCTGCAACTTCAGAATGAAGTGAGTTCAAAGTACGCCTTCTAGAGGTGTTCTGCTGTTGGTATTTCACTTTACATGTCTGCCTCTACAGCACTGCAGTGCTAGCTAATGTAGTTATGGCCTTGAAGAATTCGCTCTGGACCTGCTGAGTAATTTTGAATTTTGGGAGAGCAAAAACCAGGGAATAGCCCATTTTCTCTGAGATTATGAACGTGAGGCTGATGTTCTGCTCATCCAGACTATGTTCCTAATCACATTAATATTAATTAAAAAATAAAGACACTGCAGTTACAATACAGCAGCTCTTAGCAGCTCACATTATGCGTGATTGAAATGCAATCATGAGCTGATCAGGATCCAAGTTATTTTACACTGCTTAATTAAAAAAAACCAACAGATCCCACCCTCCATAACCAAAATGAGACTTGAAACAGATATAAAGTCCCACTAAATTCAGAAACTGTGGGGTTTGTTACTGCAATGAGAACATCTACCCCACCCCTACTGTGCTGAACAATCTACTGGTTGTCTTGCAGTCACCTTTCACTACTTCATATAACACGGATCTTCTGGAGACAGACAAATGACAAGTGACACAGAAGTATGTTTACACAAATAATGAACAGATGTAATGTGTTAGATACTAGCAATTGATATATTTAATATATTGATCACTGGGATATTTTAAAAAATTATTACAACTGCAATGGTAAAAGACCACAATTACTGGTTTTGACATAAATTGTAATTAAAATTATGTATTATTTAATGACTTGCCAAAAGCAGAATATATTTTTCCACTTCTATTTCTTACTTATGCTTTAACTTCCTTGCTTACCAACTGCAGTGATAAGTTGTTCCTCTAAATGGCCATTCAACTACATGAGCTGCATGATTGACTGACTGATCTATGGTGTGTTCAGTTCAAACACAGATGACCACATCTGAAAAAAAATTGAAAAAAATAATTGATGGGCTGGGGGGGAGAAGTGGCAATCACATAAATAGATTATCATGTCTCTTAGGACAGATTTTCTTCAACAGATACAAATAACACAATATCAAATCTACCAAGTTTATTTTTAAAAACAAAACAAAAAAATCAGTTTCTCTGTTAATCTCTCCTATTTTTTTACCCACCAAGTTATGTTAAACTATTTCAATTAAAAAATTATTGCTGAGTTAACTCCTCAGATGTCTTCACTCACAGAGAAGTTCTGAAGTCTTTATTCAGCATTTACTCACTGAGATCTCTGAAACGTGGTCAAGACCTGGCTCAGTTATAGTGAAGAGAGTTAAAATCCCATGTAAACACTATTTGGATCAACTGAAATAAACCAAATATTGACACAATTTCCCTTAAATTTGCAGTAAATTCCACTTACATCAGTTTAGGTCTCAAAACCTCATATTTTTAAATACAGCTGTATGCAAGAGGAAAAAGACTGACAGTTACTTGCATATTAGTTTATAACACTCAGTACTACCTGGAACTAACCTTTTCTTTTGTTTTGTTTTATACAGGTAAAATTTCCCTACGTGTTAAAATGACAATGTCCTTTGGCAGAAGTTTTTACTAACAGAAAGGGAAATGTGCATAATGTACTAAAACAATTACAGGGAGGCACAGAAGGCTGTGTGTAGGTTAGAAAGTTATTTTAGTATCTGGATGCCATTCTGACTCTATCTACCCTGGCAAGGTCAGTGACCCACCTCTAAATCCCCAGGCAAAGGGATTAAGGAGAGGCACTGGAGTAGACTGGCCCTGTCCACATTGCCTGCTCTTCAGCCTGGTCTCCTCCTGGCTGTGTGTGGTACATCTGTGCTGCTTATATGTAATTATTACTTCTGTGGTTTGGTTTGGTTGGTTTGGCTTGGTTTGGTTTTTCCAGCTCCAAGTGCCAAAATAATATGAGGACTTTGTTTCAGCCCTCCAGATGGGTATTTATAGTATGATGTGCATGTTTCATTTTGTATGCATGGGATGGGCACTGCATGCAGCATTTGCAGGTATGGAAGACTTGGTGGAACAGAGGGGGACAAACATGGTGTAATCATATGTCTGTTTTTCCTGTAGAGATGAATAAAAATTACAATGGAAAATACTTTTTTGGGGTATTTTTACAAATTAATCTCTAGAGTTATCTTCTGATTAAATTATAGGGATGAGAGGCGTAATAGATTTTAAAATCAAGTTTTCAAGTGTGTATAAAAGGAATTAGGAGAGTTTGCATGCAGCCATGAAATTTTAATCTATGGCCTAGATGGTCCTTCCCAGCCCTGTGTTTCTCTGCTTCTAAGAGCTTTTCATTCTTCTTTCATTGTTCATCTGTGCCCTGAGCCTGGCTTCAAAGAGCATTATTTACTGAGGTGAGTGCAACTAAAAGTTTGTATGGCATTTCAAAGGGATTCAAAGAAGTTGCCCTTGAATGGCTCCAGGTGAATAGTTTCACCTAGTGAATAGTTTCAAGAATAGTTTGTTTCTTTTCACTAACCTTTTTATTTCTTTTCTCTCTCTGGCTGACATTCACTCACTGCAGAAGGATAAAGAAAGAACCAGGCTGAAATGAACACAGGAGGAAAAGGGCAAGTGTGAGGAGACAGGTAGAAATGCAGGCATTTATAAGAACTGGAAAAGTAGTAATTACAATGAACGTGACAAGGAGGTCCTTATAGATTTCTCTAACCAGAAAACACAAAATTTCAATAAACGCTAACTTTATTATTACTTCAAAGGTGTTAATCTTCAGCCTTGGAATAAAAACCAGAACATTCTAACATAGCTCTAGTTTGTCTTCGGAAAATTTCTTTTTCTTTTTAATTTCATAGAATCATAGAATCATAGAATCATAGAATCCTAGGGGTTGGAAGGGACCTCGAAAGATCATCTAGTCCAACCCCCCCTGCCAGAGCAGGGTCACCTAGAGCACATCACACAGGAACGCATCCAGGCGGGTTTTGAATGTCTCCAGTGAAGGAGACTCCACAACCTCTCTGGGCAGCCTGTTCCAGTGCTCTGTCACTCTTACAGTAAAGAAGTTTTTTCTGATATTCACCTTGAACCTCCTATGCTCCAATTTACACCCATTACCCCTTGTCCTATCACTGGTCATCACTGAGAAGAGCCTAACTCCATCTCCCTGACACTCACCCCTTACATATTTGTAAACATTGATGAGGTCACCCCTCAGCCTCCTTTTTTCCAAGCTAAAGAGACCCAGCTCCCTCAGCCTTTCCTCATAAGGGAGATGTTCCACTCCCTTAATCATCTTTGTGGCTCTGCGCTGGACTCTTTCAAGCAGATCCCTGTCCTTCTTGAACTGAGGGGCCCAGAACTGGACACAATACTCCAGATGCGGCCTCACCAAGGCAGAATAGAGGGGGAGGAGAACCTCTCTTGACCTACTAACCACACCCTTTCTAATGCACCCCAGGATGCCATTGGCCTTCTTGGCCACAAGGGCACATTGCTGGCTCATGGTCATCCTCCTGTCTACCAGGACCCCCAGGTCTCTTTCACCTACACTACTCTCCAGCAGGTCAGCCCCCAACCTATACTGGGACATCGTGTTGTTCTTCCCCAAATGCAAAACTCTACACTTCCCCTTGTTGAATTTCATCAGGTTTCTCCCCGCCCAACTCTCCAGCCTGTCTAAGTCTCTCTGAATGGCAGCACAGCCTTCTGGTGTGTCAGCCACTCCTCCCAGCTTAGTATCATCAGCAAACTTGCTGAGGGTACATTCTGTACCCTCATCCAGGTCGTTGATGAAGATGTTGAACAACATCGGTCCCAGTACCGACCCCTGAGGGACTCCACTAGTCACAGACCTCCAAACAGATTCTGCCCCATTGACTACAACTCTCTGACTCCTTCCCATCAACCAGTTCCTGATCCACCTCACTACCTGATCACCAAACCCATACCTGATCAACTTGTCTACAAGGATGCTGTGGGAGACGGTGTCAAATGCCTTACTGAAATCTAGATAAACCACATCTACCGCTCTACCATCATCTATCCACCTAGTAATTTCCTCATAGAAGGCTATGAGGTTAGTCAAACATGATTTACCCTTGATAAAACCATGCTGACTGCTCTTGATGACCCCCATGTCCTTGATATGCCTAGAGATAGAGACAAGAACAAGTTGTTCCATCACCTTTCCAGGGATGGAGGTGAGGCTGACCGGTCTATAGTTACCCGGGTCCTCCTTCTTGCCCTTCTTGTAGACTGGTGTGACATTTGCTGTCCTCCAGTCCTCAGGCACCTCTCCCGTTACCCATGACTTACTGAAGATGATGGAGAGTGGCCTAGCAATGACCTCCGCCAGCTCCCTCAGCACCCTTGGATGCATTTTCCTGCATGAGATGAGCACATAACGCTTCATAAAAGTTAGATGGTGAACTGAGTGGAAAGTGGGAGGCAAGGAGGACTAGAGGTTAAAAGGCTTATGGTATGTAGACTATAGGATGCAACATCATAACACGGAAACAAAATAACAGCACCATGAGCACCATGAGGCAGATGCTACACCAGCTACTACTACAGTTCAGAAGAGTCTTTTTTTTTTTTATATCAGGATATAAGAGCAGTACCCTTGCCTGTGACACTACATAATCACCTTTATTTTCTTCCAAAGAGCTCCTAATAAATTTCACTGATGAAGAATCCTGCATAAAATATGTGTTCACTGTAGTATTTGAAGTTGTCTGTTTCCACCACTCTGTATTCAAAGGCCTGGAGTAGCTGAGGAGAGCTCAGTAAGAAAATGTGTTTTGCAACTTCAGAATTCACTTAAATTTTAATGAAAAGGTGAAGAATTTTTAATCATGGCAGATAAAGTAATTTTTTAACTGAAATTTGCACATCAAACATTTCTAAAAATGCAGCCCTTACCCTGATGCAGTGTCATTTAGGGAAATCCCCTGTTCCTTTACATCTTGGGAAGGATATGGTAAGAATTACAAAAATGCCTTGTTAAACATTTATGTTTTCTAAAGATTTATCCTGTTTATCAAACATTTTCCCACATCATATATTTATTCTTTTCTAATTGTTCTTCTGAACAGCTTTTGGACATTGTTTCAGGGCTGTTTTAGAGACAGAAATTCTTGAAACAGAATTGTGTTTCAATGCACCACTAAAAGGTGTTCATTTGAGGTGAACAATGGCTTGGATAGCTTCCCCCGTTGACTGATTTATAATAATGCTGAAGAAAGGATTTGTTTTTGAGCTCACTGTTTCAAAGTCAAAAAGCCTGCCAGATCCAATAAATCTTCTTTTACACTTAACTGATCCTTGCACCTTTGCTTTCTGTGCTACAGAATAAATTTGGGAAAGTAAACTTGAGCTAAAGCTCCATCAAATTAGTACACAGACCATTATTTCTGAAGTTTCCTTGTTAGACTTTAAATTAATTTACACACCCTCAGCAATGATACTTGGATCTACTTTCTAAGGTTGTCCCTCTCTACTCCACGACCTGCATGTTTGTGTGTGATTCATAAACAGATTGTGTGAGCTGCACAAATGCCAGTAAAGGAGAGAGGGAGACAATGTCACCTAAGCCTTTCTCAGAGTAAAATTCTCTTTTGTACAGCTGTGCTGGTGAGCCTAAAGTCCAGGTCTTTCCTTTCCACTGAGCTGTCAAAGTGTTAACTAAGTGAAGTAAATTTAGACAGTAGTTCAAACACCTTTATGTTAATGAGAGTGTAACCATCATCTTCAGTGTATTTTGGAGGAGATCTGGAATTCCTGGATCAGGTGTTCAGCATCCCACCATAGCCTAAGGTAGAGTGCTCACCTGGGTTGAGAATGTGATTTAGTTCCTTGTGTTCCTGTTGGAGCCCACCACATTCTAATTGGGAAACGCCACTGTGGGATATATTTTCCTGTAACTTCTAGTGAGACCATGTGGAATTCATGTCTATGTTTGAAGTATAGATTTGAATGCTAATGTTTCACCTGAGCTCAGTCTGTAACAATATCTTCAGCTGGGCAAGAAGTCAGTCATTTCCCTCCATCAGGAGATGTAAGATGCCGGCCACACAGCGGAATTGTGTAGCCACACTACCTTCATGCACAAACCATAATCTAGCATAGAAGACGAGCAATATAAACAAAAGTTTGAGTTTATGTTCACAAATAGAAAGGGTAGAACAACTAGCCTACTCCTCTTAGCCTACTTTCACCCCAATTCTCTCCTATTTTTTATCATAGAAAACCAGGGAGCCCCACAGTCCTAAGTACTGCACAAATTCTTTACTCAGGGTAAATTTGCTATCCTTAAAAACTTTGCAGTCAAACTTGTGAAACATAAGACAGTAAAAGGGCATAAAGCAGGCCACATCAATCCATCCAACATTCTCCAAACTACTGTAGCGTATAAGGGAGGTCAAGAGTCATCCACCTTGTTCTCTCCTCTCCCTCTGTTTGGAGAGCCTTTTAGTTCTCCATTCCCTTTTCTAGTTCCCTGGTATCCATTTTTGCAAGGTCATTTGCAACGCTGAAGGACAGTGGCAGGTGGAGGTATTTTTATCAGGTTTTACAGCCCGTAGATAGGCAGTTCTCAATGTGGTTCTGATAATCAAATCCATAAAACAACACATCCAATTGCACGTTGAAGAGACCTAGAACATGCCTGTGTCTCAGTATTTATTTTTTATTAAATAATTACTGGTCCTTTGGCCTGCATTCAGCAAATGTTTCAGACTGAGGTTTTCAGAGGTATTTTGAGCAGGATGTCTAAATTGTACAACTTTCATTATTCATTGAACACTTCAGTTGTTTTTCCCTCATCCACTGAATGTTGCTTAAAATTTTTTCTATCTTCAGCTAATCCATTAAGCATTTGCTGTACATTCAGCAGTGTAGTTATGTTGTATAAATGCCTTCTTTCCTCACTATGTCAGTTTGGCTATACCTTAGAGAATAGCATTTTCTTCAGGGGTAGAAACACTGCTGTGGATTTTAAGAAATTCTAGTGTATCTGTGCACTGCCTAGACTGAAAATTGAAGGCATAAGACTGGAATCTGATATAAACAATGGAACTAGAGAGCGGCTCTGCTTTTGCAGACAATTGGACTTTAAACAATTTGCCCTTGTTTTTTGTTTTTTTTTTCCCTCTCTAGCAAATAAATTATTGAGAAAAAAAGAGGAAGAACATTGCTGTGATGGGTGCACATAGACCAGATTGTACTGTTTCTCTATTTTTAGATTTTAATGCATAACACATTCTGATTATTATATTTTTATTTTCAAATACAGTCCTGTTGTTCCTCAAACTGAATTTTAAACCTGTCTTCCTGCCTCTATCAATAAGTGCGTTGTTGTATCTACAAAAAGGATAGAAACTTATGGCCACCACTTTTCTGTATTAGGGTCAGAAAATTTTTCATAACTCAGATTCTAACAAGAAGACTAAATAAAAAAAAATGCATATGTTGTTTAAATAAATTTAGCATTCCTTGTTTAATTTTGACCAGTTATTTCTTTTATGTTTACATAATACAGATGAAATTTTCATTTACACAATATTATCCTATACATTCATTATTAGAACTGAACAAATGAACTTCTCATTATAAAAGAATCAATTAAGACATGTTGATAATTTTTAAAATCATAGTGTTTTAAACAACCATTAAAAGCTACACTTTCCTGCAAGATTTTTCAGTTTCAGATTTGTTGTTTTTCCTGTTAAAAAGCAAGGAATCCTTAAATAATCCCTTCCTAGTATTTCTGGGCTGTTTATTTTTATCTGCTTACTTCCTTAAAAGGAACAATGCATAGTTGTTTTTTTTAACATGAAGCCAGAGCAACCTTTCTGTTTTTGGGTATCTGCTGCAGTAGAATGGCATTTGCATGGAACTTGTAACAGAAATGTTATACTGATTGTAAAAGACTGGCTTATTAACTGGATAATACAACCATAATTTAATATTTTATTTATTTAAGGTTTTTTTATAGTGGTAGCCAGAGATTTGAAATTGGGGTTTGGGCCATATGAATGTCTATTTGCTTCACTGAGAAGCAAACTGAAAACTGGAGAACTGCTGAAAATGTCTGTGACAGTACTTTACTGAACTGAGGCCTGGGGAGCAAATATTTATAATGTTCAAGAGCCACTATTTGCCAGTACCTCCAATCATAGTCTATCCCTTACAAATGCAAGTTTAACATTGTGGCTACACTAGTTATAACTGAACTACAAAAATATAATTGTGTAATCTCATCATATATACTCATTAAGAGAAGTAATATTTTACAGTTAATGATTGTTAATAATGTTGTAGGTAGATAGAAAATTATCATAATGCTATTTCTAGCAACACAGCCATGACAGTTTAGAAAAAATTTTGGGCTCCTTTTATCTTCAATGAGATTTAATATTTTAATAAACTTCTAAAGATGCAAATTTTGTCTTTCTTAATGGTTAGACATCGAGTTTTTTTTCCTGTTTTTAAAACAGTTCTCTCCCATAAATACCCTAGATGCTGGAGAGAAAATTTCATAAGCAGAGGCATATGTCCTAAAATGTAAGTAAGAAATAATGGGAAAGCAATATAGAAACCTTGGCTTTTAGAATAATATCAAAAAAGAGTACATGAATCTTATTCCATAATTATGTCAAAGGAAGAAGGTAATGCTTGGCAAACTACTTTACTGTTGATTCATGCACAGAACATCCTTTTTTGTTCCCAAAAAATGTGCCGAGAATTGCACAGCATTAAGTTTGCACTGTCTGAAAAGCAAACATAAACAGGAAATTAATAAGGAACTGTGTATTAACTACAACTAAGAAGCAATTTCAATATACCCTTATAGATGACACATTTATTCCACTCCAAGGGTAACAGTGGGCCTTTTCAGAGGGTAGAGATAAGCTATATGAGATGAACTACTGAAGATATGACACATAAATTAAGCTATGTGAAATTTAAGCTTTCAATTTTATTATGTTTTGCAGGTATATGCTTTTAAAAAAGGCAATTTATTCAGAAAAGTGAAGTCTTTTTACTTAAAGGTATCATAGTACTTTATGGGGTTTTCACTTCAGTTTTGCAGTACAGAAGTAAAATTGAATAACAAGCTTCTGGATTTTTTTCTCTACTATGAATACTTTTGGACAATCTGATCATGATCCTTTCAATCACTTCAGGCTGTTCAGCTCATTTTGCAAGAACTCCCCTATATTTCCATGCCTGTGAGGTTTAAATAGTAAATGTTAAATGATCTGCATGAGTCATGGACCTATATGACATTCTGACTGAAACAATTAAAAGGAATTTGGAGGTAGTTCTTGTCTCTAATAACAAATGCAGGAATATTTCAAAGTGATGAAAAAATTGAGTTTGCTCTTCCTGCAGGATAATGGCTATGACTTTGCCCATCTTGAATACAACATATAAATCAAATGGGAATTTGCATATTAGCACTTTTGTTAAGTATGATCAGACAGTGAATGCATAAAGCCATCTGAAGTCAGAGCAATCTTTCTGTCTTTGGGTAGCTGCTGTAGTAGAATGCCATTTACACTGAACCTGGGGTTGTTTAGTCTGCAGAAAAGGAGGCTGAGGGGAGACCTTATCACACTCTACAACTACCTGAAAGGAGGTTGTAACGAGGTGGGGGTTGGTCTCTTCTCTCTAGTAACAAGTGATGGGATGAGAGGAAATCGCCTGAAGTTGTGCCAGGGGAGGTTCAGATTGGACATTAGGAAAAATTTCTTCACATAAAGGATTATCAAGCATTGCAATTGGCTGCCTAGTGAGGTGGTTGAGTCACCATCCCTGGAGGTATTTAAAAGATGTGTAGATGTGGCACTTAGGGACATGGTTAAGCAGTGGACCTGGCAGTGCTAGGTTTATGGTTGGACTCAATGATCTTAAGGGTCTTTTCTGACTGAAATTATTCTATGATTATATGAGTATATGGTGTTTCATTAAACAAGCTACTGAGGTTGGCATAAGCTATCATATAATTTTCCCTGGTGTGCTACATTTTCATGCCATAGCTGTTAAAATCAGAACAACTTCCTGTTTGAAAGAATTTGGGTTGAAGCCTCTCGTATCTTTTATATGCAATATTAGGAAATAGAGAGAAATTCAGACAAAAGGAAAGCAGCAAAAATAAATAAGAAGAATGAAATTTGGATTAAGGGTTATCTCATTTTTGCAGGTTCTCCAGAGCATGAAAGAACAGAAGAATATTGGAAGCTCTTTTTGCCAGAAGCAAAATTGAAAATTAAATGTCCCCTTGCTGTTTTTTGTTTGTTTGTTTGTTTTAATTTAGAATTTACATTTCTTTCACTTGAGCAACAAGCTGTTCTTCCAGGTCAAGCAGGAATTCAGAACATACAGCTTTAATAGAGGCCCCCTGGCTCTCAATGTGGTAAAAATTTCTGTAGGATTAGGCTGTGTTCCTCTCCCATTGGACTGCAAACAAATTGAAAGGAATATTTTCATATTGAAGTTACAGTACTAAAAAGAAAGAAATAAGAACACCATAATTAAAATGGAGCTACCGTACTTCATATATATTTTAATTAAAATGGAAACATAGAAATAAAATTGTGTATTCTTGAGACACTTATTTAATATCCTGCTCTGAATCTCAGAATCACAGAATCACCAAGGCTGGAAAGACCTTTAAGATCATCAAGTCCAGCCTATGACCTAACACCACCACATCAGCTAGACCATGGCACCAAGTGATCACTTACTGTTGCAGCCTTTCTCTCTCATGGTTGACTATGTAAGTGCACATAGAGATTAGTCTCTTAATTTAGGCATCTCAAATCACAACCCTAAATTTGGGAAGTACAAGTTTACCCTCCTCATCCCAAAGTTGTCACAGACACTCAACTGACCCATGAGTCACAACTTAATTCCAGTAAAAAGAATAATTGGTCACTGTGCTTGTTTTCTTTAGTGATGTGCTTACTTTTTAGTGAATACTTACTTTTAATTACACCTTGTTCTGTCTCAGTTGTGCTGGTTATTGATACTTTGCAAATGTCAATGTACTGTCAAAATACGTGTTCCTGTAATAAGCTGGTACTTCATCTGGTGTTCAATATAAAAATCCAGCCAAATGGTATTAATCTATCATGGAAACATGGTCAGTAACAAAAAAATAAGTTGAGTGTAAAACAGAAGATATTGTTTCTCTGTTTTAATAATTTTTCTAATTCTTTCATCTGCACCTTTATTCAGAAAGCAGAATTGTGAAGATATTTTTGAGGTCTGAATGGATTATCAGTGATATATCGATATTCTTATGTCATATAGAGTAGCAGAGGGGAAAAGAAAACAAACTAGACTCCAGATGACTCTTCAACAATCACATAAAATCATGAGTACTGCAGTAGAAACAAACAACACATGAAGTTAATACAGAGTTAGGACTAGCAGGAGTAAAATAAAATAAAACAAAAAAAAAAAAATACAAGAAAACATTTGTCAAAACATGATACAAAATAATTTTCCCCAAAAATCTCACATTGACTCAATTGTTTGCAACACTACATCATGTATTTTGAGAAAGAGAAGTATAACTGTTGAGAGAGGGGAATGCTACACATTTGTAGAAGTCAAATCATGAGCACACCAAAGTAACTTCAGCACCACTCCAAGACATGATGTGTGAACAGGAAAAGTGTGATGGAAGGAATATTTTTACACCTTTTTTTATAAATACACAATTAGAAAGAGTAAATTCTGTATGTGTCTGCAGGATGTTGGGATATTGTCTTGCTCTCTGTGTGAACAAAAATTTCATTGCAACTTTTCCTGAGCTGTTCACTCAGTATATTATACATAACCCACTGTTTTAAGATATCTTCACTCAAATCCTAACAGAGCTGTTAATTCTACTTCAACTAGAACCATTATCTCAGAATACGAGGAGAAAAATAACACACATTAGACTGTTGTTTCAAGACCTCTTGTTCATGTTTTTTTGCTGATATTTCTTCCATATGTTTTTGTACAGATTAGGAAGTCTGAAATGTGGATTTCAAAGCTGTTATGCACTGAGTGCCCAGAATGGACCTAATACCTTCAGAAGGAAAAGAAGCTTTGCTGACTAACAGCGTGGTTTTCTAGCACACTAATAATCCCCATTATATTTCCTGAAAGTCTTCCTTATTTCAAAATATTATTTTAATACTTGGTTGAAGTGTAGTTTTCTGTGGCCTAGCTTCTGACATAATTATTTGATGTAGTGGTCACTTCACCCACTTCCTCTCCATGTTTCCATTGTGCTTTACAGCAGAGATAACCCGTCCGTTTCAGCCCAGGGACACAATCCCTGTATCAGTACAAACTACCTTTGCCATAACTGAGTCTTCTCTGGAGCCATGGAGGATATGTATTTTTTACATTTAACCTCTTTATGTGCAAGCTTTTGGACTCTGAGACTATCCTTGTTATGTTTATTTGCAATTACTATTACAACAAAAAACTATATGTGCAATATCATAGCCTGGCCATAATATAAGCAAAATAAAAAAGTAACAGAAAATAATTCTGAAAAAGAGCTTAATAAATCCAGAGGGACTGTGACAGGCTTGAGAGGTAGGCTTGTGTAAACTGCATGAAGTTCAAACAGGTCCAGAGCAAGGTCCTGCACCTGGGTCAGGGCAATCCCAAGCACAAATACAGGCTGGGTGAAGAATAGATTGAAAACAGTCCAGAGGAGAAGGACTTGGGGGTGATGGTGGATGAGAAGCTCAGCATGGGCCACAAAGAGGGCTGGAGCACCTCTCCTATGAGGACAGGCTGAGAGAGTTTGGGTGTTCAGCCTGGAGAAGAGAAGGCTCCAGGGGGACCTCATAGCAGCCTTCCACTACCTGAAGGGGCCTACAAGAAAGCTGGGGAGGTACTTTTCACCAGAGAGGTTAGTGATAAGACAAGAGGTAATGGATCAAAACTGGAAGAGGGAAGATTTAGGTTAGACATTCAGAGGAAATTCATTTGTGTGAGGGTGGTAAGACACTGGAACAGGTTGTCCAGGGAAGTTGGGGAAGCCCCGTCCTTGGAAGCGTTCAAGGCCAGGTTGGATGGGGCTCTGAGCAACCTGATCTAGTGGGAGGTGTCCCTACCCATGCAGGGGGGTTGGAACTAGGTCATTAAGGTCCCTTCCAACTCAAACCATTCTATGATGACAATGATGAAATGAACTGTTGATTTAAGGCAAGATGTTTCTTATTTTGAAAATCTGAGTAATTAAAGAAGGATTTTCTATTAGTTGTTGGTGTATTTTATTCTGGTAGAATGGGACATTAAGTCATCCTAGCTGAATGAGAAGAGAGACTTCTGCAATATGAATGTCAAAGTCACATTAAAGATGAGCTATAAAGGGAATAAAAAAGTGAGAGAAAGTGAAAGCCTTCTATGTAGTATGTTTCAGCACAAAATACTTCCACAACAAAGTCATTGATAAGCAACACAGTTTGATTTTTCATTGGTGTTAAGACACCCTTGGTTACTTTCCTCTAGCTGTTTTATTAAAAAGAAAGGTTTATAAAATTGTGCCCTTAAAACCAGTGTTCAAGGTGTCTTTTCATTACCTGCTTAGAACTGTTTGTATTAAGTACTACCTAGCCAGCAAGAAAGGATTGTACTGCATTTAATGGAGGTCACTACTTTCATTATTTGTCAACTACAGTAATTTGGGAAGGCAGATGACTGAATCTCCTTTTACTCTAAATGTTTTGCCTCATCTTCTGAAGACAAAGGAGAAGTACTTCTCTCTTCCACATCACTTACCTCAATGATCACTTAAGCATAAAATTAGAGAAAAGAGAAGAAAATCAAGGATGCTGTCAACTCCTAAGCACTATGCTAATGAAATCACTACCTTCTGCATATGCTTTTTGCATAAAATTGGCTCCAAGTCTTAAAATAGCTTTTCCAACACAGTCTTCTGACATTATTCTTTCATTAAATCATTGCCTGGTTAATTGTGTCCTATTGATGATAGCAATCCATTGATGCTTTATTTTCTTTTTATCAAGTGAAAGGTCACATCAACTGAAACCTGCTATTAAGCAAATAGCAAAGAAATTGAAAGCAGTAATAATAGTGTCTGCCTGCAGACACAAAGTTGGTGATGAAATTAAGGTGGAAATATACACTATGAACGTGGAAATATACAACTAAACCATGTAAAAATACTGCAATATCTCAAGAAAATATTATATGAAGCTCTGTTTATACACAAAAGAAGCAGAACTGAATTTTAAAAAATGATGAAAACTATATACAATGTAATTGGAGAATAAAAAATTATGGTATTGCTCTCTATCATATTTTTATCTTGATAACTGTTGATAAATTACATTAGGAACTCAGTTCCAGTTATAAATAATTCAGTTTATAATTGTCTTAAATTGAGTGCTCCCTAAGGAATTTGGCTTGGAGCAGGCGTATAATACTGCTAACTCTCATGAGAAAGGGGGACATTTTACTCTTCACTTCTTAATTATCAGTCCTTAGCAGTTATCGTCCATTGTCATAAATATACATGCTTGAAAACAGAGAAAGTAGTAAATCTTAAGAACAGCAAGTTACACAGCACAACTGTCAATGTCAGTCATAGGGTGGGATTCACTATGCATTATATATTTTTATTCCCTAGCAGTTCCAAAAAGAACAACTGAAAAAAATCTATGCAGATAGCCTGAGACAATCATATTTCTTAGGAAATACAGAAAATTGAGAAGCTGGAGGGGAAAAAAAAATATTTAAGACTAAGAAGACAGTTTCTTTATTATCATTTTTTTTTGTTGTTCAAACAGCCCTGAAACTTTCAGAAGACAGAAGACTTCTTCTCAACTTAAAAGTAAATTAGACATTCCAATTGGGAATGTCAAAATGAAAAATTTTACTTTTCTTACTTTGCATCTTTCCGCAATACAAACACTTCAATGACTTGAAATTAATTCAGAAAATAATTCAGAATCACCAAAGATGTATTCATTTATTTTTATTACATGAAAAAATGACAGCCAAATGATTTAATACAGCTCCCCTTTAGATACCCATTCTATTGTGCAGCTCCTATTATTATCTGAGCAATTCACAATCTTGATTTTATTTATGGTCATAATAACTCCCTAAGGTAGAAAATAGTACTGGTATATACAGAGGGACAGCTCTAAAAAGGGGTCATAGCCCCCTGATATTCATTACTGAGCAGAATTAATGTGCCTGGGTCAAGCACCTAACACCAACGTACATTAAAACACAAGAACTACATGACAAAAAAAGATACATGCAGTCCCCAGCATGCTGAAGAGAGAACAACAAAGGTAGCCAATAATTAATGCTGAAAATTTGAACACTATTATCTCCTGCACAGTTAAATATCTAACTGTAATTCTGTTGGAAATCCACACGTATGAAAAAAGCCCAAAAAGCCCCACCAAAAAACAAAACAAAACCAACAACAAATGAAAAAAAAACAACCAAACAAACAAAACCCACAACCAACCAACCAAAAAAACCCCTTCAGAACTCCAGGGATTAAGCTCCTATTTACTCAGAAAATTACCTCACCTTGCTGAAAATATGATCCCTCCAGCCAACAGAAGTTATGAGGCAGAAAGTCATTCAAGTTTAAAAGTGAAAAGAGATGATTGCAGATGGAAAACTAATATTCCAATCTTTGCCCCTAAAACTCTCTCTTCTCTTCCTTACAGCCAATATAAAATAGATAGATAGTTCAGGGAACTGGGGCTGCCACTTGAAATTCCCTTCCTCTCCTGTGTGTTCATATAAGGGTTTACCTACTGAGGTACAATCTAAATGAAGTTATGAGAGCTCCAAACCTGAGCTACCCAATTCACTTAGGGCTGCTGGGCACCTATGCAGAATTGCCAGCCATACTCTCCTAGCTCATGCTTTTCTGTTCTGCCAGCATTTAAAAGAAATAAAACTTAAGAAATATTTGTGATCAATAGTTTTTTACGTTATGATTGTTTAAGTGGCACCATATCCTGAACTCCAGATGTTGAACTGAGAGTTTGTTAGATGTGGGCTTATATTCTGAGACTCATTGAATAGGAAGAATGTTTCTTTCCCTAAAATCTTCTAAAGGATTGTCATCCTCCAGCAAGTCTATCTATGAGAGTAGTATCTTGAAATAAATTCACAGAAACACAAAATGGGTTGGGTTGGAAGGGACCTTAAAGATCATCTAGTTCCAGCCCCCCTGCCATGGGCAGGGAAACATCCCATTAGACCAGGTTGCTCAAGAATACATTTTACCGTGCAATCTACAGAGCTAACATCTTCTTCTGAAGATATGAAGGATGTTTTCAGTCTCTTCATTCACTCTTCAGCTGGATCCAGTACAGCAGCTGAAATGTTCCTTTCCGTATACTGGCACTGACTGCCACTGCTTACTGGGTGTAGTGTCTCAGCAGCAACTTATTGACTGGTAGGTAAGACTGTAATCCAACCACACTGTTGACCCTGATGATTTTAACCATTCTGAACTTGTTGCTTTTCTTCCATTTTGATTGGCCAAGAAGGCCAACAGCATCCTGGCTTGCATCAGGAATAGTGTGGCCAGCAGGAGAAAAGAGGTTATTGTGTCCCTGTATTCGGCACTGGTGAGACCACACCTCAAGTACTGTGTTCAGTTCTGGGCCTCTCACTACAAGAAACACATTAAGGTGCTGGAGCATGTTCAGAGAAAGGCAACCAAGCTGGTGAAGAGTCTGGAGAAGAAGTCCTATGAGGAGTGTCTGAGGGAATTGGAATTGTTTCATTTGAAGAAGAGGCTGAGGGGAGACCTGACTGCTCCCTACAACTATCTGAAAGGAGGTTGTAGGGAGGTGGGTGTTGGCCTCTTCCCTCAAATAAATAATGATAAGACTAGAGGAAATGGCCTGAAGTTACACCAGGGCAGGTTGATACTAGATATTGGGAAGAATTTATTTACTGAAAGAGTAGACAGGTGCTGGAATGTGCTGCCCAGGGAGGTGGTGGAGTCACCATCCCTGGAGGTATATAAAAACCATGTAGATAAAGCACTTCAGGATGTGCCCAGGGGAGTTGTGGAAGACCCATCCCAGGAAGTGTTCAAGACCAGGTTGGATGGGCCTCTGAGCAACCTGATCTAGTGGGAGGTGTCCCTGCCCATGGCACAGGGGTTGGAACTAGATGATCTTTAAGGTCCCTTCCAACTCAAACCAGTCTAGTATTCTATGATTCTATGTTCTAGTGGACTTTTTTTTCCCCATTTATTTATTTATTTATTTTTATTAGTTTGCAAGGGTGGGGTTGATGGTTGAACGTGATGATCTTAGAAGTCTTTTCCAGCCATAACAATTCTGTGTGATTCTGAGTGATCTTTAAGGAGCAGAGGCAATCAAGCAAATAAAGAGGAGTTATAAGCTGGTTTTACCCTTTTCATTCATAGATTCACTCCTGTGACTTTAGAATCTGATAGGAAAACATGGTTACTCTTTCAAAAACATACGGCAGAGGACATTGCTTACATTAACAATAATGTTTAACCAGTACATGAAAGTTATTACAAAGAATTAGTTTGCAGCCTAGTTATCACAAGAACAAGACTGATGGAACAGATGTGATTATAAAGGATGTGTTCATATTTTCAATAAGTTCTGACTATTAATTTACCAGTGGATCCATTTGTATTGCTTTTAAGCATGTTGACAAACAACTGAAATTAGGAAACAAATGAGCTAATGCATGATCACAGTGAATGGGGCACAGAGAATAAGTAGAAAGTGAAATATGATGGTAGTGAAAAAACAAATCACATTGACACAGTCATGTGAGAACTTGAGAATTAGTGGGCGTGAATTTCCTAAGATGAGCAGTATATAAACAAAAAAACAGACTGTATTTTAACATAACCTTACTGAAAACTAAAGCAAGCAGATTTTTTAAGTAGGAAAGGTAATGTATGGATGCCCCATGTCGGCCTTTGGGATCTGTAAAACAACTAACTACAGGATTTCATTTTTTGAGAAGAGTGATGCACAATTCTATACAACTGCCAAAAAAACAGCTGAGAATGGCTCTGAATGTGTGAAAAGCAACCACAAGCAGGCATGCTATTAGTCTGGCCATTATAACAGGTGGCTGTAGTTAGCAAGAGATATTAACACTGTTTTTTCTGTACTTCACCATATGGTTCCCATTAATTTAATACATTAAAAAAAAAAAAAAAAAAGAATATTTGTCAGCAAGCAAATCTTCCTGTTTAAGCACCTTGTCCAAACCCCAGGTACCTGTGAGTCAATTTTGCTGAATAAAACATTATGGCCAACATGCTTTTCCAGGTAATAAGCCATAATGGATAGTTTAACAAATCTATGGCAGCTTCCTCTGGTTGACATAGTGATGTATGCTCTTAACAGGAAAGAACTTCACAGTGCAGTAGATGGCAGTAATAATTATACAATGTCAAATTCAGTAGTACATTACAGAGCCATAGCTTATCTTTGAGAGCTCAAAGAAGCAAAAAATAGGGTCTAGCATTAAGAAATTCTCTCCTGTATCGCTAGCCTGCACATAGTGATCTGTTTCCACATTTGTATCCAAACAAAAACATTTAGAATCAGAGAACAAGAGAATGCATGGGGTTGGAAGGGACCTTTAAAGGTCATCTAGTCCAGCACCCCATGCAATAAACAGGGACATCTTTATCTCCATCAGGTTGCTCAGAGCCCCATCAAGCCTGACCTTGAATGTCTCCAGAAGTGGACCCTCCACCACCTCTATGGGCAACCTGCTCCAGTTTTTCACCACTCTCACAGTAAAGACCTTCTTAATGTCTTATCTAAATATACCCTGCTCTAGTTTAAGACGATTGTGCCTCATGCTGTTGCTACATGCCCTTGCAAACAGTCCTTCCCCAGCTTTCTTGTAGGCTCCCTTCAGGTTGTGGAAGACCGCTATAAGGTTTCTCTTCTCCTGGCTGAACAACACTAACTCTCTCATCTCACCTTTCATAGGAGAGGTGCTCCAGCCCTCTGATCATTTTTGTGGCCCTCATCTGGACCTGCTCCAACAGGTCCATGTCCTTCGTGTGTTGAGGGCTCCAGAGCTGGACACAATACTCCCAGGTAAGGTCTTATCAGAGAAGAGCAGAGGGACAGAATCACTTCCCTTGACCTGCTGGCCATGCTCCTTTGGATGCATCCCAGGATATGATTGGCACTCTGGGCTGTGATCACACATCGTTGGCTCATGTCCAGGTTTTTGTCAAAAGGTACCCCCAAGTCTCTTTCAGCAGGGCTGCTCTCTATTCACTTGAGCTAAGAGAGGTGTGCTCTAAATTTTCAATAGCAAATATACCTGTAAAGGTCTGCCTGAAAAAGGATGATTGAGGGAAAAGAAGATTAAAGGGCTATAAAATAACAAATAGTATAAAGAAGATGAAGAGAAGTTAAGCATTAATCACTGTCCACACAATGCAGGAAGAAGAGGGAGTCACATGAAGTGATGAGACAGCAGGTTACAAATTTAGAAAGTGAGTATTTTTCTCTACTGTGTTTCATTGTTTCATTGAAGCTTATTGCCAAGATATTGTGGATTCCAAACATTTACGTGAGTTTAAATGGCAGTAAGACAAATTCAGGAAGGAAACCATTGAGGTCTCCTATAAACAAGTATGTTCTTTAAGTGCACATTACTGACAGGGGGGACATCAGAGGAGTTACACAGTTTTTCCACTTTTTCTGGCCATTTAGGCAGGTTTTTGGCTATATTGTCTCATCTTGAATGATGTTTCCCATGCTCTGAAGAGCTGTGCAAATAAATATACACATAACTCAGTTCTTTGCAGTATACATCAGTCTGCTCTCTTGCACATTTTAAATTTTTGTAAAGACTACCTTGTTGGAAGGTTGTGGTTTTGTTCACAATGAAATTAAGGAAATACATCAATTAAACTCATTTTTTATTAGTTCTATTGAAGAATGAAGAATGAGCTTCAGATATCGCATTAGAAAAAGGCTCTCTTTAGGATTTGAGGAGGATATGCACAGTGTGAATACACTGGAATTTCTATAGGACTTAGATTGTTTGTAACCTTAAATAGCACTATAGAAATCATTGCCATCATCAGTTTTCAAGTTTGACAGACTTGCTGCAAGATTAATGAGTTAACTGCACTCTGACTTTGGCTTACTTAGGTTTTTCCAGTAAAGATATAAACTCTAAACTTGTTCATTAAAAAGTTTTATGATATGTACATGCAATATGAATAAAAATCACTACCATGTCAGGAACTTGCCTTTGAACCATTATTCTTGTACAGAAGTGTCTGCCTGGCCTTGATCTACTATTATAGGCTATAGACATGCAACTGGATGAAAACAAGTTCTGAACTGGTTTAAAAGCATCTGTTCCAAGTCCAAATTCCTGTAACTGAGTGCTTTAAAAGCCTTGTGCAAAGAGCTGACCGACCATTTTTCTTAAAAGCTTAATTAGATGAATGGGAGCAATAGGCTGTGGAATTCACCTGTTATCTGATATGAAACAAACTACACAGAATTTTGATGTGAAGGTGTGAATACGAAAGGAAGGACAGAAGACAAATTCAAATTGAGGAGAGCATGCCTCAGCAGAGTCAGTAGAATATTTGCTGAGTAGAAATTACTTATTTTTAGTGAGGGAGGTAATCTCATTGCTTCCCAAATTTGAATTATTTCTAAGATACAAACATGTGGAATAACAGCAAAATAAAGCTTCTAACACTTCCATTTTGCACTTCAGTATCTTTTCTACACTTGGAGTAACAAGAGTTAGAACAACCCCTTGGATGAGGTCCAGAGTACCTGTAACAGTTCACTGTATTTTGGATGCTGCAATGGATTGTTCATGGGGTAGAAAGGTCTTCAGTCAAACACAGACTTTGGCAACAACTTGTGTTAGGCCTGTTTTGCTATTCTGTCAAAGATTTAGCATGCCAGTCAATGTAAGATGATAAATAGAATTGATCATAATTCATTAAACATTGATCAGGGTGTTGAACTCCAGTCATGAGTTGTGGTTGATGCCAACTATTTTTGCTTATACTTTCACGTGGCATTATTTTGAACAGCCTCAGGGCATTCTTCAGGACGACAGCTGTTTCTCTGTAAATATATGGAATAATAGATGAGATACAGCAAAATAATTCTGTCAAATTTCTGTTGAAAATAATTCTGTTGAAGGGTTCTGATGACATCGCACTCAAAAAAACCCTGAAGTTCAAATAGTTTATGGTATTAAAAGTAACCAGATGGAGTTATTTTCATGTTTTACTGTAGTCCATCCATTTAAATAATGTAGGGAGCTGTGACTTTGAGACTTTCACAGCAATCTGGATATCCATAAATGGATGGGTCCAGATGGAATACACCTGAGGGAGCTGGCAGAGGTCATTGCTAGGCCACTCTCCATCATCTTTGGTAAGTCATGGGCAACAGGAGAGGTGCCTGAGGACTGGAGGATAGCAAATGTCACTCCAGTCTACAAAAAGGGCAAGAAGGAGGACCTGGGTAACTATAGACCGGTCAGCCTCACCTCCATCCCTGGAAAGGTGATGGAACAACTTATTCTTGGCACTGTCTCTAGGCATATCAAGAGATGAGGGGGTCATTAAGAGAAGTCAACATGGTTTTACCAAGGGGAAGTCATGTTTGACCAACCTTATAGCCTTCTATGAGGAAGTAACTAGGTGGATAGATGATGGTAGGGCAGTAGATGTGGTTTATCTTGATTTCAGTAAAGCATTTGACACTGTCTCCCACAGCATCCTTGTAGATAAACTGAGGAAGTGTGGTCTTGATGATCAGGTAGTGAGATGGATCGTGAACTGGTTGAAAGGAAGAAGTCAGAGAGTTGTGGTCAATGGGACAGAATCTAGTTGGAAGTCTGTGATTAGTGGAGTCCCTCAGGGGTCGGTACTTGGACCAGCACTATTCAATATATTCAGCAACAATCTGGATGAGGGAACAGAGTGTACCCTCAGCAAGTTTGCTGATGACACTAAACTGGGAGGAGTGGCTGACACACCAGAAGGCTGTGCTGCCATTCAGCGAGACCTGGACAGGCTGGAGAGTTGGGTGGGGAGAAACTTGATGAAATTCAACAAGGGCAAGTGTAGAGTCTTGCATCTGGGGAAGAACAACCCCATGTGCCAGTACAGGTTGGGGGTTGACCTGCTGGAGAGCAGTGTAGCAGGAAGGGACGTGGGGGTCCTGGTGGACAGGAGGATGACCATGAGCCAGAAATGTGCCCTTGTGGCCAAGAAGGCCAATGGCATCCTGGGGTGCATTAGAAAGGGTGTGGTTAGTAGGTCAAGAGAGGTTCTCTTCCCCCTCTATTCTGCCTTGGTGAGGCCACATCTGGAATATTGTGTCCAGTTCTGGGCCCCTCAGTTCAAGAAGGACAGGGAACTGCTTGAAATGTCCAACGCAGAGCCACAAAGATGATTAAGGGAGTGGAACATCTCCCTTATGAGGAAAGGCTCAGGGAGCTGGGCCTCTTTAGCTTGGAGAAGAGGAGACTGAGGGGCAACCTCATCAAAGTTTACAAATATGTTAAGGGGGAGTGTCAGGATGGTGGAGCCAGGCTTTTTTCAGTAACGTCCAGTGATAGGACAAGGGGCAATGGGTGCAAACTGGAGCACAGGAGGTTCCGTGTAAATATCAGAAAAAAACTTCTTCACTGTCAGAGTGACAGAGCACTGGAACAGACTGCCCAGAGAGGTGGTGGAGTCTCCTTCACTGGAGACATTCAAAACCTGCCTGGAAAAGTTCCTGTATGATGTACTCTAGGTGACCCTGCCTGGCAGGGGGGGTTGGACTAGATGATCTTTCGAGGTCACTTCCAACCCCTAGGATTCTGTAATTTTGTGATTCTGTGATTCACAGGGACATGGCAGAACTCTCTGATTTGTCTTACCATGCAACTAATGGTGGATGTGGGCAAGATCCAGGAAGCTACAGGAATTATTTTTGTAAAGATGACAGCATTAATTGTTGGCATTGCCATCAGCAGTACATTATGTGACTTGCTGAGAAGTCCAATAGCATTTTTTCCCACAGTATTACCTGATAAAGTACAACCCAAATCACTTCCCTCCCTATAATGCGTTTGTCAAATATGATTTTGTTGGGGTTTTTAATATATTTGCTACACACTGTGCTGGCTATTTTCTCCTCAGCTCAATGAACAAGATGAAGAATTAAGTACTGAGGGCCTGTGTCTGTTGTGGCTCCATTCTTATAACTCACATGGTATTTAGAGGAAAAGTCCTTATGAAACAGATCCAGCTGTTTCCTTCATCCTCTCGCCCCTTCTCTTAACTCTTGCATTTTCCAGTGGCAGAAGAAACTTGTCTTTACCTTACCAGTTTAATCTCTGATTTTTTTCTGGGTGCTTTTCCTCCTTATTCACTCGCACAAGTTCATTTCCTTTATAAAAATAAAGAGAAAGTGAAAGGTTTTGAGTTTTACAGTGTTAAAGAACAGACAGGTTTTGTTACCCCATAAATATGAGGTCAAGTTCCTCCACTGCTAATTAAAAAAATAAAGAAGCACAGCAGATTCAAAGTAATGTTAGAAGGCCATGTGAAGATCACAGGGTTGTGTAAATGCCTTTATACTGTTTCATGAAAGCTTATGTACCTAAATGGGACTGAGAAACTGTATGTTTGTGGCCCCCATTCTTAGCATAGTTTAAAAATGTCCCCAGAACCAGCTGTACATAAAGTCTGTAAGATCCTACCCCACAGAGATACTGAGATACTTCACTGCCAAAAGTTCCATCAAGTTCTCCTAGCACAACCAATGCACCTTGACTAACCTTTACCATGTATGTTACCTGTGTGGTTTCCTCCATTGAGGTCAAGAGAAAATGCCTTTGTCAGTCTGGGCCTCGTCTCATCTTCAGAAAGAGACTTTTGGATGTGAGAGCTTGCTTGCTTAGTGTGCCAGCTAGATTTTCAAATGCATTCAGGTAGCTATACCGAGATTCCCTCTGTTATTCCTAAAAGCGTTACAGAGGGTGTATGCCTCTCTCTCCCATTACCATAATTTTGGAAAACCTTATTTATCTTTAGCCAGCTAGACTTTTTATTTAATCTAATCCTTGATCATCACTTTGAAGAGTAAAGAAAAATCATCAGAGTGATTTCTGAAAAATCTGTGTCAAATAGTTTGTTTGAAACAGGCACCACAGGCACAGGCTACAAGACTTGCAGCAATAACTTGCCCTGGTAAATCATCTTTACTTATTTTAAACATGATGAATCAAGAAAAAAAATGCCACAATTAGAAAAAGGGGTGAATATCATATTTACAAATACAATTGCATTTGAGAATAATGGGACTGGAAAAACACTAACATTCTGAATTCTCAGACAGAAAATGAGTTAACAATACATGTGAGAACTTATGCCATACACCATGTATTGAGACAATTTAGATTATATGATGATTAAGTTCTTTTAAAGCCAAGTATCTTTTTCTCCAATGGAATAATAATCCTTTTCCAATGAATTGATTAATGATTTGCATTAAAAGAAGATGTTCATACATAACCAAGGAGAGAAAACTGCAACAGAGCATTAAGACGTCATTACCAATTAGAAAGTACATTTACCTACATTTCCATTAATGGATATAAAAAATAGGCTTTGATTTATTACTGTACAAATAAAGAAAATTAACCCATCAATATTTTCAATTAAGGTATCATTCTTTGGTTTTGTAATGAATCAAAATTAGACTAGTGCTCCTTTAGAACGCATACATGAATGAACTCAGTTTTCTCTCTGCCATCTTTCTAAAGCAATAACTTAGTTCTCCCTAATAATCAGCATTTTACCTCACAACACTAGTGTTGCACAAATGAAGTGGAAAGTGAATGTTTCACAACAGACCTAAAGCCAAATAAAAATCTAATAAAACTACTATCCCAATCAGATAAAAAAGTACTACTCTACACATTAAACAGTGCCAGCTCATCTAATAAAATTAAGGTACAACCTGTATCTTTTGAAGTTTTGTCACCAAATTAGGGATAACGAGGGTTTTTTGTGCTTTCTATAAACAGAAAGGTACATCCTCTTTTTGGAGACTCCAGAAAGAAAAATCTCTGTAGGTTTAAAACAAAAACAAAAACAAACTCAAAACAGTCTCTTGAGGCTGCCAATCTAAAAACAGTTATATAGTTAAATTTAACAAATGACCAGAAGGACCTGGTCTTCCTGTTACAACACACCACATTTTAACTTTGTTCTGTTTCTGTGATAAGCTTTAAAAAATCAAATTTCATCTGATAAAGTTACATGATAAAACTGAGATACCAGGTAATGCTATAATCTAAGATATGACTGTTCTGTTATGGAATTGCAACACAGCACCAGGTAAAATACCATCCTTTTTCAAAGGATAAGGGTGGTTAAGATAAAACATTGTCTGAACTATCAGAAGCTATGGATGATGCTACCCTTCAGCAGGATGAGTCGGGACCATCCATGACATTTTACTGGCAGCCATGTCTTCACTCTACATGAGGAGAGCTGTCTTGCTCATCAGCAGGGGGGAGAAGAAAGTTGCTCTGTCCCCTCTGCCTCTGGGATGACAAATCCTTGTGCTGAGCAGCTGCCAAGAGGGGACCAGTGCCATATCCTACAGGCAAAGGAGGATCTTAGCTGTTTGGATCACTAGTACTAACTGATCTCTCTTTTACTTTGCTACAACTCCTTTCTATGATTTTATTAGATAGCCTGTTTCATCTGCTGTCACTTGCCCTTTTATAGCCCAAGAACTCCTACTCAGACACTAACTTGGGCTGGGGTCTCCTGTCTGGAACGAAGGCACTCTCTGCTGGGGTTATCACTCCCTCTTTTGAGTGTTCCTGATTCCCTCTGCTCCTCTCTCTCCTGCATACTAAGCCAGCCTATGCACAATTATATACTCAGAAGCTTCTCTGCAATTCACATCCATAAAAGAGGGGAGGAATGCTTTCATATCTGCTGTTGAGTTTGCTACTTCTAGACATTTGATTGCTTAACTGCAAAACTTTAATCCTCTTGATTCTGTCCCTTGTAACAGGCCCAAGAGAAGGCACATTTTTCTGATTACAGAGGGCAGTCACTGGAGGTGAAATCCTGGCCTTGTTGAAATCAATGGCAAACTTCCATCAACTGACTTGTTCATCCTCTTAATCCTGCTTTAATCCTCTGTAGGGCTAGATCAAATGCAATCCTTTGAATTGTACCCAGAAAAGAAGGGGAAGCCAGTGTGAATATTGGAGTATTGTGTAATGTATTCCCTCTCACTCATCCCATTTGGCACATGAACAGCCACCATTGGTATGTTTTGTAAATACAGCTGTTACCCTCTTCAAAGTGCATTGCAGTATTCTAAATCCCAAGTTTAAAAGGTCTTGTTCAGTGTCAAACTATCCTCAAAAGAGAAAAACATGTATTTTTATCAGACATTTTATGACAAAAATAAACTTCAACAAAGCAAAGAACAACTTACTTTGCCATTCTAAGCTCCAGCTCTGTATCAGGTACAATTATATTCTGTGGCTTTTAGGACAAGGAAATAATTTTTAAAATGCAACAAAAATATGTTTCTTTACATTCTTCTCTGGTGTTATCAGCTTAACTTCTGTGTTCTGTGTGAATTAATCACCCTTCAGTTAATCACAGTCCGAACTTCAGTTGGACACTGAGAAAAACATAGTGAATCGGCTTAGTCTGAGGAAATATTAATTCAAAATTTGGTGTCACCTGGCTATCTATGATTCTACAAGCCAAGCCACACATCTGCATCTCCTGCTGCTGCTCATAAAAGAAGCAAGAGATGAAAAAGGCTTACAGAAAACTTGCTACCAACTGAAACATAACACAAACTATGAATTATAATTGATGCTACTAGGTTGCAACACTTACCTCTGTAGCTTGGCTAAATACACACCACAGCAGCCTGATAATGCTATTAAAAATTAAATGCACCTGTCCTGGGTTGATCCAGGTTTAAGCTAATTTCCCTTTTACTGATTTTTTTTCCTTCAGTAAGCTTTCTTTTAACTAGCAACAAGTGTTCCAGCTAGTGGGCTGATAACACTGGAATGTTTATGTTTCTACTGAGACTCCAAGGCCGCTTCTTAGCTCTGCTGCTACAGAGGCTACCAGGGCAGGAGAGTTGTATCTGTGACCCCCCTGCAGGGAAGCTGGACTAGACAGACAGCAGAACTGACCAAAGGTATTCCATTCCATATATCTACGTAAGCTCCAAGGAAGGTCAGAGATCACAGAAGACAACTTCCTTCCTGCTTCTTCTTCCCTTCTCTTCTGTCCATGGCCGGCATCCGGGCAGGACTCCATCCATCCATCAACATCGACCCCAGGCTCAGCCCTGACCCTCAGAACTCTCCCCACAGCCCTGTCTGTTCTGCTGTTACCTCAGACAGTGGTCTGAGACATTTGGGACTGCTCACAGCTCAGGAGAGTGCCAGAGGAGTTGCTGGGGAGGGGGGGAGGCAAGAGGCTTTTGCACATTCCTGAACATACTTGTATATAATTGTACATATAATTAAAGCTGTCTAATTTAGTTTTCAATCCAGCAAAGTCTCTCCTAATTCTCTCTCTCCTTCCCTACCTGGGTGGGAGGGGGAGGGGATCGAGCTTTTTGTCTTTGGTTTAATTGCCGATCCTGAGTCAAACCGTGACAGCAACTTTCTTATGTACCCTGGCATATCTGACATAGTTATGAAATACCTACAGCTGGTAGTTTTCGATTTACAAAATGTAAGTGTAAAAAAAAAAAAAAAAAGGAAAAACAAAAGCTGTCTTTGTAACATTACCTCAGCATAAGTGAAACCACAGTTTAACGCTATGGGCTGATCCTCAACATACCATAGCTCCCTTGATTTTAGAGCTTTCTCTTCTGTATTTGTTTATATTTTTAGATATCTCCTATTTCAATAAGAAATAACAGTAGTCCCTTCCCACAGCTTCAAAAACATAAGCTATACTGCCTAGACACGAATGCTTTTCTAAAAGAAAAGAGCACAGCCAGGAAGGGTGTTGGTTGTTAATAGCTTTTTTTTCCCTTCAAGGGGGAAAGTAATTTACAAATCTACTTGTTCCTTTACTTCATATTTATTCTGGCTGTATTATAAATATTTAACAAGTTAGTTTGTGTTTCTTGTTCCAAAATTTGGGTTTGGATCAATATTTAGAAAATCACCTCTCTTTACATCTGGACTGTGGTTGGCTGTACCGTTTCTGACAGCTGGAGACCAGAAGCAGAATTCACCAAGAGATAAGGTGAAAAGTCAGGCAGCATCCTCCTGCACCTCACTAATCAAACTTTAATCAGCTCTTAGAGAAATAAATAATAAAGCAAGAGTTGGCTGAATATCAGGGAGATTTGAATGACAAGGTGCTGCAACTTGAATGTCAATGGACTGGGAAAATGTCAGATTCCACCCTGCTATCACTCTGTCAAACAGCTATCTGTCCTTTCCAGTTTAAGCCTTTTGAGTTAAAGTAGATCTCAACTGAAATCTCACAAAGGTTAAGGCTAACCAAAGCAGAGTTCCTTTATTCCAGACAGAGGAATTAAATGGTTGGTTTCCTATTGCATGGTTTTGTTGACTCTGACAATAAAGACAAGCACATTGATTTCAGAAGAGTCTAATCCACCTGACTTTCATTATCACTCCTTCTTAATCACATTGGTAGACTTCACTTCCCATTTTCATTTTTAGCTTTATTTTAGGCTTTGAAATGACCCTTTTATACACTTTGGAACAACCAGTGATAGATGTAAAGCAATTTCATTTTTTGTGGAAGAATTCATTTTTTGACATATCACCAGTCATTCACCAGCAGGGGAAAAAAGAACAAACCTTTTAATGTTAAGTAAATATCTAGATTTTTGTTTCTTTGGTTCAATTTCAAAATCTGCTCAGAACAAAATAGGAGTTACAGGTGTGGGTTTTTTTCTTTTTCTTAAATCTCTTTAAGGGAGCATTTCCCATTTTAGAAAAAGTGAATAAAATGGAATGCTGAGGGAAGCTTTATCCCTTTGAAGGACTGGCTTCCAAAGAGCCACCTCTGGCTTTCACCACAGCTCATTGTGATTAGCTTTCAGAATGCATGGAAAAATTAATATTTTGCTGTTTTTATAATGATGTCAGGCTGTTTCTTTTTGAGCAATGTGCGTGCAAGGTAGAGGACAGCGAAGATCTTGCCTTACAAAATACTCTATAGTGCTACATCTCATTCTTTTCATGTGCAAGTAACCAATAAAAATCAGTGGATTTATGTTGCTATAAAGCTGAGGATGAGGAAGTCTGACCCTGTGACTTGTGATCCCAGTAAAATAGGAACAGACAGCTCGATTCTTATTCGGACCTTTCTCTTCACTGAATGCTAACTGCATGCCAAGTAAAAAAGTGCCTTACAAAAGCTTTCAGACTTCTGAAATGAGATTGTATTCTGTATATCAACAAACAGAAATCAGAGCATTTTAAAATTTTTGTGACCTTTATCAACAAAATCCATAAACAGCCTATAAATCTGTAGTGTGATAGATCCTACAATTTGTGATTACCAAATTTCAGAGCTGCTGATTTAAAATGGAGCTCATTTTGTGTGTGTGTGTGTGTGTTGCTTATACTATCTTTTATCAGCACACATCAGTGGGGGGTTGAAAATTCATTTTTGGGGCCACAGGAGATGAGACAGTAAAGAGAAGGTGACTAGGACATACTCATTCAGTTTGAAATAATGCAGTTTTATGATGAAAGCACCATCTTTGGGCTCTGATGCACATAAAAAGATGTTGCTTTGGGTTCAGGTCCAAAATTTTTTACTTGAATGCAAAATAAAGTTACATCCAGACACCAGGTCCTGAGAACTCTTTTCAATAGACAAGTTCAGATGCTCATATTGCCTAGGTACTGGAAGTAGACTAATATATGTACTGCCACATCTCTGTGCCTTGGTACCTGTAGGAAGATACAAGAGGGAGCTGCACAATGCTCTCATGTGAAACTAGATCAGAAATAAAAGTGACCAGGACCTTGGGGTATGCCCAAAAGTGCCCCTCCTGCGCTAGGCAAAATATTGTTGTGCAGAACTAGCTATTCCTTTTCTAATTACAAATAATTACTAGCCACAGGTGTATTTTAACTCAAGTAACCTGCAGAAAACAGGGGTAGTAATGGAATAAAATTTCATGCTTTAGACATATAGCACAGCTTATTAGGGAGCATTTTTTGGAGGGGAAGTTTTTGATTTTCTGTTCCTCTCTATTACCCAAAACAAGTACATGATAAGAGTTATACTGTTGGAGGTATAGTGCTCCTGGCTCACTGACTGCCTGTAGCTTACCTGAAACATGCAGGGATCAGATTGGTGTCCAGCAGAAAAAACAGCCCCTGCTCTCTACAAGGACAGCCATAAGTGTCAATCAAGATGTTTTCATAAGCATCTGGCACTGTAAGCACCCCTGCCTATCTCCACAGTCTCTCTTAGGAAGGCAATGAATCACACCCTTGCTTCAAACCTCTAAGAAGCCCAACGTGACCTCCTTCGTCTTCATTCACAGCTGCTCTCCAGGCTGATTTATCATCTTCAGGTTCACTGGCACCTGAGATGTATGCATTGAAACACTTCTACATTCATCATTATAATACTGAAGTCATTCAACTTATTCAGCCTACACTACTATTGTTACATATTTGTGTAGTCAAATGACTTCACTCTGATTTATGTTTTTCCAAATAAAAGTGTTCATAATTTCAAACATGACAGTTTTGTTTTTTTTTTAAATAAGTAAATAACTAAACCTAGAGATAAGGTTTTGGGATGTTGAATCTCTGTAATATGAAGGTTACCATATAAAAGGGACTGGAGGCATTAGATTTCTTGCTTTAGGGTTTCTTGGCTCTATTTGTCATTGGATTAACAGTGCAGTAGCCACACACATTAGAAAAATGAGTGCTTGCATTGGTTTTGATGCCAGTGCAGTTATACATGAAAAAAACGAAAGTTTAAGGAAAACCTCCCCAGGGAACTAAGATCTTACACTAAAGGCATTTTACGTAGTTTAGGATATTTAAATCCTGGGCATTGCTTTAGTGTTACAAAAGACTGATTGCATGTAAAACAAAAGTACCTCACCAAAGTAATAATCTATGTACTTGGGTTCACTGTCTATCATATCCTGTGCAGTCCATTATTTAGTTATCCATCTTTCATTCCATCACTGAGATGCAGTCTTACAGAAGCCATACAAGCTGACAATTGGAAATGTATGTAAGTTATAGGCAGCAATAGAGATCACATTAATTAAAAACATTTTAAACTCTGAGACACCAGTGTATTTCCAGTGGAGTCACTCTGTATAAATGAGGTTAGAGGCTTTCCATAAAGTAAAAAGAATTAATTTGACCATTGGCATGCTTGAGCCAGTTTCAAGCAGAAGAAATGTCAGCATTTAATCAGACACAGAGGCAGAGAGTATGGGATCCTTCAATTCTCAGCTCTGACTCTGACTCTGCATTACCCTTTTTGCAGAAAGGGCACAAGAACCAAGTCTTTTAATCAGAAAAAGGTAGCCTAAGTGTCTTGCACCACACAGAGATCCCAAGAGACAAAAATCTCGGAAGAGCTTTCCATTCCTCAGGGACAGAGGGGGTAGGCTTGGGGATTACCTCCTCCTGTATCATGAAGAACAAGGCTCTTTATTCCCTCACAAAGACATTTTCAAGGAAGCTCTATTTTATCTTTTGAAGGAGATCTGAGCAAGCACTTCATCCTTTTGGCAACTTGATAAATTTTATAGCATGAAACCTCTAGGGATCCTGAAAGAAGGATATGGAGTCATTGTCTACTGTTCAATAGAAAATTTACCCTAGATCAATAGATATTCATTATGGCTTAAATGGATTCATTTTGAATAGCAAACATGATTTATACTTCCCTCTGTCCTAAATATCTGTATTATATCTGAATTAAAGTCCTGTTTTTAAATTACAAGAACTTGTAACATTCATGTTCAACAAGATTGGCCCTGCCACCATTTTTCAGGGCAGGAAGATAGGAAGTAACATCACATCTTTTCGCATCCTTTGGGGTCATGGTACTTTTTGTGCATCGTGTAAGCTGAAAACATTTAAATGTGAAATTATGGTATGATCGAATAGGTTCTGATTTATTTGAGTTAAGATCAAGTGACATAGTCAGTGCAATTTCTCTTTAGACTGCAAAGATATTACTTAAAACATTATAGGTGAAGCAGTCCTACCTAGAAAAATTATTTCTTGAAATCTGTCAGAAGTTCAGTAACTCTTACTATTCAACCATGAAAATATGCTATTTATAAGGTAAAAAAAACCCACAAGCCTCTAGCACAATTTAAAAATACATATAAACTCCAAAGTGAATGTATTTGTTCCTTTAGATGCATTCTACTGCATAACACAAATCTTTCTGAAATATTATTTCACTGATGAGTTACCATAGATATCAGGCTGTTAGGCAGCTTTAAAAAGCAGAAGTAGATAGGAAAACACATCCAAAATAGAGCCTGGACAATGTTGGTGCACACTGGTTGTCTCTACAATATATTAGATAGCAACTAGAAATAGTTGAGCAAGAACTAAAAAAAGCAGTAAAAATATAAAAAAAAACCAAACCAGTTGATCCCTATCTGCTCTGACAGAAATGTTATGGAGTAGTAGTGTAGCTCATTAGCACTTCAAATGGGATAGAATTACTCCAATATTTCTCCACAAGCAAACACAACTGCTGAAAAAACCTTAGTAATCGTATTTATCAATGGAAAAATTACCCATCCTAGATGTTTGTACTGCCATATTGCCTGAGATTAATTTTTCCATTCTCAGTTTATATTGATTTAACTTTGGCTTGGAGAGGGTAAGAGAGACAGCCTTGATGCTGTGTGAGCACTGCTCACAGCAGTGAAAACATTGGTACGTTATCAATACCAATCTAGTTACTTCTTCTCTTACAGAAACATGGGTTGGCTGGCAAAGGCAAGAGTTACCTACTAATTAAAGATAACAGGAGAGAGGCAGATCCATTAGCTACATCAGAAAAATAGCTGGAGAGCTACATGTGCCTCTTATGACATAATGGAGTAAATGGAACCTGCCTTTCTGGTCAGCCATAGCCATTGTGTCCCCTTCAATCCACAACACCATGAAACATGCACAGGCAACTTCTTACGTGATGTAGAGGTCCATGAATCATGAAAGAGAGAAACTTGTGTTTTTTCCTCAACAGAGAAGACTTCAGAGCTGAATTCTGGCAGATTTTATCATTCTCCCTCCACCTCGCTCTTATGTCTGCTCATTTCTGAGATAAGCGGGTTACACTGAGGAATGAGTATTCCTACCCTTAGATTGCTATCTTGCATTTGGTGTCAATAATTTTTTCAGAAACTGGAAGGTTAGAAACAACCAGCTAGGAAAGGGAGGATGCGAGGTAATGCTTAGCTCCTCTGTCAGGGCATCCCATTCCGGTTTGAGGACCTTTGGAACTTTAAATTCTGATCTGCATTCATCTACTTTGTTTTGGGTTTGTTTTTTCATTTGTTTGTTTGGGGGTTTTTGTTTGTTTGGGGTTTTTTGTTTGTTTGTTTTTAATTAGTTACCTCTCCACCTCTGGAGAAGGACTGTAACCTTCACTGGTCACATTTACCTTATTTATTCATTGATCAGATGTTCAAAGCTTTGTGACTTCTGGGTTTTTTGTGGCTTTCCTGCCTTTTCCTTCTTAATGACCTACCAAACACTAACTCTATAGGAAAGGTCATGGAAAGTCAACCAATTCTATTCTGGGCTAGTATTGTAGTTTAACCCCAGATGGCCACTAAGCCCCACACAGTTATCCACTCACTCTCTCCCCTAGTGGGATAGGAGAGAAAATTGGAAGGGTAGAAGTGAAAAAAACTCATTGGGTGAGATGAAGACAGTTTAATAGGTAAAGCAAAAGCTGTGAGAACAAGCAAAGCAAAAGAAGGAATTAATTCACCACTTCCTATGGGCAGGCAGGTGTTCAGCCATCTCCAGTAAATCAGGGCTCCATCATTTATAACACGTACTTGGGAAAACAAATTACATCACTTGAACATCTCCTCCTTTGTTCTTCTTCCCCCCAGCTTTATAGTCTGAGTGTGACACCATAAAGTATGGACAATCCCTTTGGTCAGTTGGGATCAGCTCTCCCAGCTGTGTCCCCTCCCAACTTCTTGTGCACATCCAGCCTACTCCCTGGTGGGGTGGGGTGAGAAGCAGAGAAGTCCTTGGCTCTGTGTGAGCACTGCTCAGCAATAACAAAAACATCTCTGCATTATCAACACTGTTTTCAGCACAAATCCCAAACATAGCCCCATACCAGCTACTATGAAGAAAATTGACTCTATCCCAGCCAAAACCAGCATAGCTACGCTAAGGGATTACCTTCCATTTACTGTTGCTATTCCTCACAATTTGTTCGTTTTTAACAAATGTTTTGATACGTTGAATATCTACATAGTAACACTCTTTATCTCTGGACAGGTGCTGTCTGAGTTCCTAAGCACTTGGGAACAGCAGCAGTGCCTGCAAAGGGACTCTGTTAAAAAGGGACTTCGTAGCACAACAAGTGGTCTTGAGGTTAATTGTTTTATTTCCAAAGAAATCCTCCACCATCTAGCTACTTCCACTACCTGCCCTAATCTTTGTCTTCCCACTTATTCTGCTTGTGATGCATAGGTAATTTCATCACCTCTTTCTTGGTAAGAAAGCAGATTTTGTCATCTTGTTTCATGTTCTTCCCTCACTCACTTCTTCTTTTCACATATGGATTTATTGCCTTTGTGTCAAAGAACATAATCCTCTGCCCCCTCTCCTATCACATAAAATTAAGAAATACATGCCTTCTTATTAATGGAAGCAAATGAAGAATTTCAACATGTAGAGAGACCCCCAGTCAGTAACATCAGCAAAATCAAACATTAACATTGCTCTCTCGAGGACTGACTGGTGAGAAATGATTAACCTTTCAAGCCCTTGTTCTACAAGGCTAGATATAGCCAGGCAAGCCAGTGTTCAGAAGCCTGGCACAAAAACGAACCAAAAAATGCCATATGAACACATTACACTTGCTTCCATCACGGTGGTATGCAAAGTAGACCAACTAGACATGTTTTCAGAGCAGTGATTTATATATATGATCCAGTGAAGTCTAAATGAGGTGTTAAATTCATAGCATGAAAGAGTTCAAAGGATTCCATACTTGGCTGTCACTTGTGTTTTGGCCCTTTGACTTCACTGCTATTTAATGTTACCAAAAGATAAATATAAGAGAATGTGAAATGCAATGAAGTCAATGAACACAACACAACAAAGTCAAAGCACATGTAAGAAGTGAAATATCCTTTTTGCCCTAATTATAATTTAAAAAACAAAAAAACAATCAACCCCTCCCCCACACAAAAAAAAACCCAAAACAAACAAATAAACAAAAAAAAAAACCCAAACATGACTCTTCTACTATTTCCCTTTGATATGAACTGTTCTTGTTACCAGCCTCTTTGTTAGACTTCTCCTTCATAAAAGGATTTTCTTGTATTTTCTCTGAGAGCTGAATAAATGCTTGCAGAGAAGACTTTGCCATAGACAATGACAATGAAGCTTAAACCCATTTTTTAACAACAGACTGTACAAGGGCCACAGTTCATTCTGAATGGACAAGAACACTTGAAATTATTCTCATAATTCAGTTATACTACAACATGAATCTGTGGTAGTAAAATGTGACTAGGAATTCAGACACTTGGTTTCCCTTTATGCTCTACCACAAAGCCCCATTTTAACCCTTCATAAAAAGCAAGAATAATTTCTCAAATAATGGAATAGATCTAAAAGTTGGGCATCCAGATTGAATTTGCATTAAATGTACTTAAACTGACATTTTTTTTGATTTTCATGTTTCTTTGCGAACACAGTTCTCTTTCAGCCCATGGGAAGAAATCGGCAGACAACTCAGGATATGTATGCTACAGAGATCTTCAGTATCACTTGTATGATCAGGTTTCTATTTACTGTGGATCTCATTTTCCTGTCCTACAAGACATGAGATATATAAATGCTTAAAAGTAGTATAATGAGATTTTTCAAGGGAAGTTTTTGTAATTTGCAGAATATTCTGTTTACTTCTCCTTGCAAGAACAGATGCTTACAAAAAATATACCAAAGTTAGTAAAAGGTTCTTACACTGAAAAAAAATTTTCACTTACTTTATGCTCCATGGGGAGCTAAACCTCATTTTGACCTTTGTCAAAAAAACAATTTTTAGTCCTAGATGTTTATTACATACTCACAAAACACACACACACAAACCCAAAAAACCCCACAGAATAATAATTTCTGTTAATTTGAGTTCAAGACCTGTAGTTATGATTTAACAGATGATACAATCATCATTTGGCTCAGTGGTGTGTTGGTACTAGGACACACTTCACTACAGGAACAAACACTAGATTGTCACAGGACCCACGTTCAGAATATAGGACCATGTTTACAGGCCCTGTTCTCACTCCAGGCTTTATCTATTTAGTGCCAGTTTGCTCCTCAGTCTTGCTTTCATCTTCCTAAACCTTACTAAAGTCTCTTCATGCTACCATCTCAAATTCTTACTTAGTAGCTTTTAGGGGTATTTTTCTCCAAGTTAACTTGCGTGCCATTGAGAAACAGTATAATTTTTGTTGCTACTTGAGAAATTGATGAACTGTTTTGACTGTCCTATTTTCAAAGACAGCCTCATGAAAGTAATTTGCAATTAACATTTCAATCCAAATGGCTAACTTCTGATAAAATTATCAGTAATTAAAAAGAGAACCTTTCAATGGGGATCAAGACATAGCCTCAGAAGGTGGTATTTTTATTAGCTTTGCCTAAAAACTTGTTAGTTTGGATAAACAGCAGTTTCTTTCTTCAGTTTCTTCTTTCCTTTTTCTTTTTCCCTAAACAGGAAATGTACTTGCAGAAAGGCACAATTAATGTTAACAAGAAAATTACTACCTTTCTGAGGTTTTTTGAACAACCTTATGTAATTTGCGATTAAATCCTGCCTTCTTTCTCTATAGAATACTAAACACAGAGTTAAAAACTGCAACAGGACAGTGCTTTGTATTCAGTCGTATTAGTTGGGAAGAGTAATTTCTGTAGAACATTATTGGTTTAAGTCGTATTAAATCCTTCAGGGCTTTTCCCTAAGAACTATTTGAATTGCTTTACTAAGCAATTTGGCTTTAGAAAGGTTTCCTCTTAGTAAGCAATTGCTCCTCTATTTTCCTGTTAGCCAGCTGTCCACATCTAATGCTGAGCTGAATGTAAATTTTAACAACCTGTAAGACATTGATGCAGTGGTTCAAAATTCAGTAAAGTTTGGTCATCAGATGGCCCAGTAGATTAAGTGAGACTCCTCTTGTCTTCTACCAAGCTGAAAATTTAATTAATCCAAAGTAATCATGTTGATACTCAAGCCACAAACATTGTTAAAACTAAGCTTCAGAATCACAAACAAACTAATCCATTTTCACCAAAAGCAAGTGAAAATCCTTAAGTACTTTCAACATACTGCATATGTAAAACTTTACCCTCTTTACTTTATTGTAGCTTTGCTGTAAAAAATAACAAACTTAACCTGCTTCTAGGTCTTTTCATTTTAGAACCCCATTAACTAAATTCAGGTATCTCTGCTTCTTGAACAAGTCTGCCATCTTTTCAGATAACCCTGTTGACCCTAGCACAGATTCAATGGCTAATGTAAGTCAAACACTTGATAGCTACCTGCTGTTAATGTCTGATACTAACAATCCATTGCCTTAGGGGGCTGCAGATTCTGATAACTTGTTGTACAAAACCACACTGATGGACACAAAAGTGTAACTTGGAAGGAGTTTAGTTAAAACATTTCACTAGGTGATGTGAGAATTTTGATCAGTATTAACTTGGCTTATGTTAATTCTTGTTATATTTTTTAAGGAAAACTATAAGCTAAAAGACTTTGTCTTTTAAGCTATAAATCGTAAACATTTAAAGAATTTTTATAACTAACTTAGCCTAGGCTGAACTGTTAAACCTTAAGACAGAAAGTACAAACTGTATAAATTATTGCTGGGGACACTTTGATTCCATAAGTGGTTAACATGACCTTAGTTGATTTCTTAAAAGGCCATTTACTGAGAAAGAGAAACTGAATAGAAGGCATGCATAAACTTGCTGGCCTTGTATACAAAAAACAGGATAAATCTATATATGAAGCAGTACAGAAGTAAAAACTATATACATATGTAGACCATGCACATTACTCTTATAAAATAAATACATTTTATGTCTCCACATCTCATTAGCATGTTTCAAAAAATTGTGCTGACATTATGTAATGATCAGCTGAAAAAAACCTGCACTGCCACACAAGTATAGAAATGCACAAAGATCTAGTATTTCTGGCTTGAGAAACAGCCTAGCTAGTGCTGAACATTTGAATGGGGCTTCTTTAGAGATGAAGCTTGTGAAACTGGGACTACTACTTTAATCCAAACTATCAAAGAACAGACACAGACTAGTCTTTATTTAAAGGCTGATAGGAGCAGCTCCTTCAGCAGCTAGTTTCTTGAGTTTCACTGGACAATCTCCTTTGTAGAAGAAGTTATGCTTAGCAATTAGAGATTTCTCTTCCAAATAGGACTGTTTTGAACTGTCTAGAAGAGAATAGGAAAAAAAAAAATCACACTGTTAAATTATCACATTTAGTTATTGTGATGATACGATACAGTAATGGGCAATAGAAAGGTAGGCTCTGTCACAAGGGAATAAACATCATTCAGCATCTAAATAACTAGGATGTAAAAGAATTTATCATGTCATAACTCAAGTTCAGCAAGGATAAGAAACCCAAGATATTTTTGTGGAAAAAAACAATTTGCTTTTTCTAGTTATTTTTCACTTGAATGTAAAGAAAATTCTGTAGATATTTACTCTTATGAATGATCCCTTTGAGTCTAGCCAGGTATGTGAAAGATAAGCCTTGAGACAGAGTTTCAGAAGTAGGCCCTTCTCTCCCTTCCTGACATTTTAATGAACGCTTTCGAAAAATAAAAATGCTACACTATTTCCTACAGCACTAGTTATTTCTAACCCACTGTGACATTCGGGAAGCATGATGCTTGTCTCGAACAATCCATGAGATAAAGCGTGTATTCAGACACTCAGGGTGTCTGGTGTTTGTCTCGAGACATCCAAGAGATAAGCAGTGTTTAACAAAGAGATGTCTCAGCAACCCACCGAACCGGTTTTACTCAACCGATAACGGCAATGCCCCCTCCCCCCACCTTCCGCGATGTGGCAAATGCCGCAGGCAACTGCGAACGGGAGAGTTCGGTGTGGTATACAAAGTGGCACCATTGGATGTCACAGCTAGCACTGAGCAAGGACATCCAGCAATAACCAGGCCTTGAATTAATCAAGAGGCTCAGAGAGAGTCTTCATTAAATCGCCAACTTGGCAGAAAAGACTTAAGGTCTATACAAATAACCGGAACAAAGGAATGCAGGAGGTGATAAAGCATTTTCACTACAAACACGGAACAGTGATTGGGTAATGCCATGGCGTATACCAGGAAGTAACTATAAAGGAGAAGAGCACCAGAGCACCAGTCGCAAGATGCTTCCTAGGACCAGACCACCTCCCCCCCTTCTACTATGACACAAACTGGACGCCACTGGAGCTCTGGGTGGTGACTTTCCTTTAACTCTTTGTTTCCTTTCCTGATCTTTCTCTTTCATAGTTTAGGGTTAGTTATCGCACCTGTTATAAGCTTATGACAGATATATAGTTGTAACTCTTACCAGCTGATCTGTACCTAAATAAAAGCCTATTTGTGCACCTGATATTGTAATATCTTTGTTTTGCCCTGGCGGAATTGCAAAGAATTTCCACGTATCCGATTACTGGATTGTGACACCCGTTGTCTATCATTTCTTCACTATTCATGTGTAATGCCACCATATCAGACACGTGACAACAAATCTTAACTCCACATTACACAACATGGATTACCAAACATATGCCTTATTAGCCAAAATGGGCTCATGGACACTTCACAAAAAAACAGGCATGTAAAAAACAACCTTTAAGCTCCAACCTTTTTTTTCCACAAACATGGTCTTTCAGTGACTTGGGGGAAGAATAAAACTTTTACAACCATTCAAGGTAAACAGACATGACAATAGAAAGATGCTGTCCTTGAAGCATACACAGTGTTCTTTAGTTGACACCCACGGTTCATGCCAAGGATGTAATGAGAAAAGCAACACTAAGTTAAGTGAAAAAGATTCATGTTGGCAGCAGCAAAAATAAAAATTATATTGGTAAAACATTTATCCTAGGTTTTCAGGGATAGACAGAAATAATTTCAACTGGACACTGAACATTTATTGCACATAAGGCACTATAGGGAAGAGGATAGCCCAAGAGAATTTGCTTGCTTTTCCCTCCATGCACCTGGGAGCAGTATATTTGGGTTTTGAGCTACACAGAAAAGATGAACTGTGCTGTCCACACTGAAACTTCCTTCGTAATCATTACAGCCAAATCAAAAGAGAAAACACATGCAAAAGTGACCTTTTCCCTTGAAATAGTGAACCACAAAACAGCCTGAAAGACCCCTCACAAACTAGTTGCTTTGTGTTTCCTGGAATAGCTTGTTCCAGTGCTCCGTCAGCCCACAATGAAAAAGGTTTTCCTCATGTTTACGTGGAACCTCCTATGCTCCAGGTTGCACCTGTTGCCCCTTGTCCTATCATCAGACATCACTGAGAAGAGCCTGGCTCCATCCTACTAACACTCACCCTTTACCTATTTGTAAACATTACTGAGGCTGCCCCTCAGTCTCCTCTTCTCCAAGCGAAAGAGACCCAGCTTCCTCAGCCTTTCCTCATAAGGGAGATGTTCCACTGCCCTGATAATCTTTGTGGTTAGTGCTGGACTCTTTCAGTAGTTCCCTGTCCTTCTTGAACTGAGGGACCCAGAACCAAGGACAATATTTCAGATGTGGCCTCACCAGGGCAGAATAGAGGGGGAAGAGAACCTCTCTTGATCTACTAACCACACCCTTTCTAATACACCCCAGGATGCCTTTGGCCTTCTTGGCCACAAGGGCATATTGCTGACTCATGGTCATCCTTCTGTCCACCAGGACCCCCACGTCCTTTTCGCCTACACTGCTCTCCAACAGGTCAGTCCCCAGTCTATATTGGTACATGGGGTTATTCTTTCCCAGATGCAAGACTCTACACTTGTCCTTGTTGTATTTAATTAAATTTCTCCCCACCCAATTCTCCAGCCTGTCCAGGTCTCGCTGAATGGCAGCACAGCCTTCTGGTGTGTCAGCCACTCCTCCCAGTTTAGTGTCACCAGCAAACTTGCTGAGGGCACACTCTGTTCCCTCATCCAGGTTGTTGCTGAATATATCGAATAGTGCTGGTCCCAGTACCAACCCCTGAGGTATTCCACTAGATACAGGCTTCCAACTAGACACTGTCAAATTGACCACAACTCTCTGACTTCTTTCCTTCAACCAGTTCCTGGCTATGACCTCAAAAAAGGCTATCAGGTTGGTTAAACATAACTTCCCCTTGGTAAAACAATGTTGACCGCTCCTAATGACCCTCTTATCCTTGATATGCCCATAGACAGTTCCAAGGATAAGTTGTTCCACCACCATTCCAGGGATGGAGGTGAGGCTGACTGGTTTATAATTAACTGGGTCATCCTTTTGACTCTTTTTGAAGTTCCAGCAGTTCACCCTAACATTGGTGGGTCTACACATCCTGAAAATCCCATCTACCTTATTAAAACATTAAAGAGGTAATCTTTAATGACAGTGTTAAGTTAATGGTTGGACTTGATGATTAAAAGTCTTTTCCAACCAAAATGATTCTATGATCTTCCCTACAGAGCAGCACTTAAGGGCCACTAAGCTCAGCATAAATAATGTTCAATCTAAATATTTAAACAGTAGATGTATACTTACGATCTCTACAATTCCAACGGTTGTTCTAAATCAGCCATTCTCATTCATATTTATCTCTTCCTTTACTCAACCAATCAAGTATTAAACCTGGATGAATGGAGATGTCAAGGAAATTATAGAAGAGTTGAAGATAATTGTTTTCCAGTATTTGTTACACAAGGTGGTGGAAAGAGACAAGGAAGGCAAGAAAAAATATCCTGTATCATTGTTACAGTTACTGATTCTCACAAGTATACTTCTTTATGAAAAACAGAACCATATTTGCTGTTTAAATGTTCTGTGCTGACAATTTAAACCATGTTGAGCTGAAACAAAATATATGGGTGTCATTTGGCTTTTTAGAAAAAGAAAGATGGTGAATATTCTACAATATCAAAATAGATTTTAATAATTCATAAAGCATTATTTTTATTTACTAAGCATAACGCAGTCAGAAATCTCACCACACTTCTGAGGTAAGTGTACTTTTTTTAGAAGTGTCTTTTTGGTCCCCCTAAACAGTAAGTTATTATTTTGACCATTTATCTAGATTGTACTAAGAATCTATTAGTGATGCTGAGTGGTTGAAACAAACTGCTGGTAAAATGGAGGTTAAATGAGCCCTTCTGAACCTTCATTCTGCATGTGTGATGTGTCTTTATTGCAGCCATTTATCATTTTTTACCTTTCAAACAGCATTATAGAGAATAATTAAATGGTAGTTAAATTGGTAGAAACTAATACATTTCTGCTTCCAAGAAAATTTCTTTTCTATTTTAATCTACCATACACTGTAAAACACAAGCTTCTATGAGACAAATTGGATACTGTGAAGTAGTATTTGCAATAAAAGTGATTAAAACCATGAAAATAGCCTGGCTTCATTTTCAAACAGATTTAGAAACATTTAATATGTTCAATGTTAAATACTGTTGGATTCTCACATTGAATAATTTGAAAGCCTAAGGAGTTTTACTTTATATTCCAAATTATAGTAATTACAATGCTCTTGGAATAGTCTCCTTAATATTAACTGAGCATTCCTCATTACACAACAAGCAAAATTATTACCTCTGTTGAGTTTCTCTTTCATTCTTTAGTTCCAGCATTCTTTAACATACAGTAAAGATCTCTGTGAAGCAGACAAAATGCACAATAGTTTCTAAACCACAAAGTTCTGCTAGTGTACCAGAAAGCAAAACAAGACCGTATCTCATATAAATATAGAGCAACGAGTTTTGGCCTTACTTCCACTAGTTAAAATCTAAGAAATTTGCCAAGTCAGTAACTGCACATTGAAATGGCTATTAATTCTTATTTTAAAATTTTACCTGTTACACAGTACTCCTATTTTGGCGTAATGCAACACAAACAATATTCTTTAGCCTGGAGGCAAATCATCCCATTTGCAATTCTAATAGCACTGATGAGGAGTTCTGATTTCAGATGTTAAAGATAAAATTAATTTTCACTATATTTGAGAAAAATCTATGCATTTTATAGGAGCAAATCCTAAGATAATTTTTATGCAAAGACACTGTGTTTTCATGACCGTGGTGTTTTTTTTGTATGATACATAAAGAATGCAATCTCAATGAGATGATATAAAAATTATTAATAGAACACTTTGATAGTGCAAAACGACCAGTTAAAGAAAGTAACTCAGAGGAAGGTAGGTTTGAGTGTATCATGGTTGCTTGCTGTAATAGCAGTTAAATATTGGAGCATCCATAGTACACATGGTTTGGACAGGAAGAGCCAGATCTTTTCAGTCTTATGCAAGAAAAAAAAAAAAAAGTGTGAAATTACTTCCTCTCAAACAGAAAAGATTTAAATGCAATCTTATTAATACATGTAGGGCAATGTAATGCATGCCAGTACTACTCTTGATTCTCTCTTTTAGACTTTATAGTGCTAGGCATGAATAGCTTTTATTACTAATTTGTCTAAGACATCCACCAAAGTATTTTAACAATTCCATAAAAACAAAAGAATCAGAAAGACTCTATAAAAATAATCAGAGGAAAATACAAGGCCATCCCCTTTTTGCCTTTATCATTAAACATGTTGAAAAAAGTCAATCACTGGTCATCTAGAAAATGTGGAATCTTTAATGTTCTCAAAAGCCCTATGAAACTTTTTCACATTGTTACAAATCGATACCATTTAGCGAAGTAGCAGATTGGATAGAGAGGGAGGTTGTGAAAATGCCCAGCAATTTAGAAGACTTATCTATAAAGTGAATCGCTAAACTAGGCTGTGACGTACAGCCTTAGAGAACAATGAAAATCAATAATGGAATACTGCACAAATGTGAGCAGAATAACAACAAAAGTAGGACCACGCACAGTACCAACAGCAGTAGGGAGTCAACTCAGTGAAACCTAGGTTTGTGTCGATCATCACAAGCCTGATACTTGAAGTTCCAAGGAGACTTGTAATTTTCCCCCATTGTAGTCTACATTAATTGAACTAAATTTTACTGCTTTTACTGAACATCCAATTCTGAAAAATTACTAAGGCGACTAGCAGAACTTACCACTTCTTCAAATACCATTTCGGGTAGTATAATGAGATACTTTACTGAACAAGTATATTAATCTTTGTACACTTGCTAAAGATATTTTTAGAAATTTTCATTTTGCAGGATGAATGTCAGACTAAAGAACTGCTGATTTCAAGGAAACTATTCATGAGTAAGTGCTAAGCAAACATTTATTTGTAAACTCTTTTTAAAATTACTGATATTTCAATGTTGAAGACCTCATTCAGCAGAACTGTTTTGTTGTATATATTGTTGCATATAGAAGACTATACTTAGCCTATTTGTAAACTCCTCTGTATTCGCGTCCTGTTTCCTTGCATTTTTCAGTTATAAATATACCACTGAGGAAGAGTCAAAGGTAAACTCTAGTAACACTTCAGATTTAACCTTTTTCTCTACTGCATTTCTACATTTTAGATCCTGTGATGGGGGGAAAAGCTCATTTTATGTTATCTTGCTTCCTTTATTACTAACAGTTTGCTAAGCTTGCAGTAAAAGTTAATTTTTTTCTCTTTTCTGTGTGGTTGAAGGTAGTAGATGTTACTTTGTTCAAGTAAACAGAACATCCTCAGGTGAATTCATGTTTTGTGATTTGTAGATATTTTTGTGTACTCCACTTCATGAGGGAATTTTTTTGTTATACACTTCCTTTTCCCACAATGTCTATCAGAATTCTTATTTACGTAAAGATAATTGTTTTGCTTACTGTATTATTTTTTTTCCTGAGAAATCTGTCCGTGTCTTGCGATGAACTTGCACTGTTGTTTTCTTATTTGTGACTTAATAGTTTCCTTTTATTTTTCTTCTTCTTCCATAGAAAAGTTATATACATATATGTCTGAGGACAGTGGAGACAGTCTGCAAATTTATAATTGTAGTCTGGACCAATCTATTCTCTAACCTTATCTCTCTCTGATGTACATAGTTAAGACTAGCTCATTAGGGTCACACATACTAATTTCTTAGTAGCTTCTGTATGCACTGGAAAATGCAATGAAAAAGGGGGTGAGGGAGTGAAGGAAGGTGGAGTGTGCCAAAGGCAAAGAGTTTTTAATCTGTCAACATTATTTAGCAAGGCATTTTCTACAGTGAATTTTCACATATCAAATAAATGTCACTGCCTACTATGATTACTCATCTAACTCCACTTACTATACTGCTAAATGTTGATAGATACATAGAACCATGAGCCTACCATAGAGGGAAATTTTCCTTCTTTGCCTCAGTACCTATATCTGAAACTAATATTGAACTTCATCTTTGCTTCCCGTTCGTACATGCTACATATTTTAAGATTTTTTGAAACAATCACTGCTCGAGCTGTATCAAAGTATGCCATATAAAAGGAAGATTTCCAGCATTTACACGTTACTGTTTGAAAAATGGATCAAATAGAAAAAAATAATAATTACTACAAGTTTTATCTCCCTTTTTAAAGCACGATTGAGGGTTTGCTATCAGACATTACTCAGTATTAAGATTATGCAAGTCTTAAGTGCACCTGTGCCCTAGTGACTGCCTAAGCATTCAGAAGTGAAACAAAATTTACACTAGGCCATCCCTATGCACCAAAAGACAAGCCAGGAGGGAAGAAGACCAGCCTGGCTGAACAGGGAGCATTGGCTGGTGCTCAGGGAAAAAAAAAAAAAAAAAAAAAAAAGTGTTTATGACCTTTGGAAGAAGGGGCAGGCCACTTAGAAGGACTGCAAGGATTTTGTGAGGTTATGCAGGGAGAAAATTAGAATGGCCAAAGCTCCACTAGAACTTGCCCAGGTGACCAACAAGGCCAACAGCATCCTGGCTTGCATCAGAAACAATGTGGCCAGGAGGACTACCGAATAAATTGTCCTCCTGTGTTCAGTACTGGCAAGTCCGCCCCTTGAGTACTGTGTTCAGTTTTGGACCCCTCACTACAAGAATGACATTGAGGTGCTGGAGCAAGTCCAGAGAAGAGCAACCAAGCTGATGGAGAGTCTAGAGCACAAGTTCTATGAGGAGCATCTGAGGGAACTGGGGTTGTAGCCTGGAGAAAAGGAGGCTGAGGGGAGACCTTACTGCTATCTACAACTACCTGAAAGGAGGTTGTAGCAAGGTGGATGTCAGTCTCTTTTCCTGCAAGTGATAATACAACAGGAAAAAGCCTGAAGTTGTCCCATGGGAAATCAGGAACAATTTCTTGATGTAAAGGGTTATCAATCATTGCAACAGGCTACCCAGAGGAGTCACCATAGAATCATAGAATCACAGAATGGTTCAAGTTGGAAGTGACCTTAAAGATCATTGAGTTCCAACCCCCCTGCATGAGCAGGGACACCTCCCACTAGACCAGGTTGCTCAGAGCCCCATCCAACCTGGGCTTGAACACCCCCAGGGATGGACCCTCCACAACTTCTCTGGGCAACCTGTTCCAGTGTCTCACTACCCTCACCCTAAAGAATTTCCTTCTGATCTCTAACCTAAATCTCTCCTCCTGTAGTTTCAATCCATTACCCCTAGTCCTTTCACTATGTGCTCTTGTAAAAAGCCGCTCCACAGCTTTTCAGTTTCTGCTGAGACCCCCAGTTATAGATATGGCTCTCCTGCCCCAATAGCCTCTGTAGCAGCAGAGCTAAGAAGTGACCTTGGAGTCTCAGCAGAAACATAAACATTCCAGTGTTATCAGTCCACTAGCTGGAACACTTGCTGCTAGTTAAAAGAAAGCTTACTGAAGGAAAAAAAAAAATCAGTAAAAGGAAAATTATCTTCATCCTGGTTCAAACCAGGACACAAGTTCAGTTCTAGCTGTGCCTTGGCCTTCCTGACCTTGTCCCTGCATAACCAGGCAGTGTCCCTATTCTCTTCCCAGAAAACCTGTCCCCTCTTCCGCTGCTTGTGTAGGTGCATCTTGTCCTCTAGTTTGATCAGCAGGTCTCGAGTCAGCCATGCTGGTCTCTTGCCTTCCTTTCCCGATTTCCTACACCTGGGGATTGAGACTTCTTGTGCCCTATGGAAAGCATCCTTAAAGATCTGCCAGCTCTCTTCTGCTCCCTGGTACCTGAGGGCTGTTTCCCTTGGGGTCCTATCTACTAACTCCCTGAAGAGCTGGAATTTTGCTTTCCTAAAATTTAGAGTCCTAAGTTTCTCATCTGCCTCATTCCCCTTAGGACAGTGAACTGCACTAGTGCATGATCACTGCAGCCCAGGCTTCCTTCAACTTTGATGCCCCTGATGAGTTCACTCACATTTGTGACCATTAGGTCCAATAATGCATCCCCCCGGGTAGGACTGTCAATTTCTTGACTTAAAAAGTTGTCATCAAGGCATTCCAGGAATCTCCTGGATTGCCTACAGCTTGCTGTGCTACTTTTCCAGCAGATGTCAGGATGGTTGAAATACCCCAGCAGGATGAGAGCCTGCGATCGTGATGTCTCCTTGGGCTGGAGTAAGAAGGCTTCATCGATAGGTTCCGCTTGATCGGGCAGCCTGTAGTAGACTCCAACCACAAGGCTCCCTTTGTTGTCCCGATCCCTAATTGCTACCCATAAGCTTTCAACCTGCTCATGGCTATTCTTTAGGGACAACTCTTCACACTCTATCCAATTCTTTACAGAGAGGGCAACGCCTCCACCCCTTCTTCCTCTCCTGTCCCTTCTGAACAGCCTGTAGCCTTCAATAGCCACACTCCAGTCACAGGATTCATCCCACCAAGTTTCCCTAATCGTGACTATGTCATAGCTTTCCTGTAGCACTGTAGCTTCCAACTCCTCCTGTCTGTGGCCCATGCTGTGCATTAGTGTAGAGGCACTTCAGCTGGGCTGGACATGTCACCTTCTCAGAGGGACACCCTTTTATACCCCCAAGGTGTTTCATGCATGCTATCTTCTTGTTTCCTGTTACCTCAACGACTTCCAGACCTGCAAACCCCATCATGCATTCCCCAGGTTTGTTTGCAATGGGTTCAGTTATATCCCCTCCCCCTTTCAAATCTAGTTTAAAGCCCTGTCAATGAGTCCTGCTAATTCCTGCCCAAGGATCATTTTCCCCCTCTGGGACAACTGCATTCCGTTATGTGTCAGGAGGCCTGGTGTCTTGTGTATTAACCCCTTATCAAAGAACCCAAAGCCCTGCTGCAGACACCACTCCCAGAGCCATGAGTTAACCTGTTGGCCCTTTCTGTTAGTTCCCTCATCTATCGCTGCCACTAGAGGGATGGAGGAGAACATAACTTGCGCTCCTGATCCCTTCACCAGTTGCCCTAGAGCCTTGAAATCTCTTAATGGCTTTTGACATTCTCTTTGCCACTTCATCACTACCCACCTGAAAGACCAAAAGTGGGTAGTAGCCCGAAGGCCTGACGAGGGTGGGAAGTTTACTCACTACATCCTTTACCTGGGCCCCAGGGAGGCAGCAGACTTTCCTATGAAGTGGGTCTGGTCTGCATATTGGGCCCTCTGCACCCCTCAAGAGGGAGTCACCCACAACTAGGACCCTTCTATTTTTCTTTTTGGCCTGAGTTGTGATGGTTGGCCTAGGGGGAGTTGGTCTCAGTGGCACTTCTGGCCTGCGTGAGGTGCTCTCACCACTATCTGGCATTTCCTCCTGCAGGGCCCCATACCTGTTCTGTAAGGGCACTGAAGGCAGTGTAGTACTTAAGGGGACATGCCTGCCCCATTTGTGTTGTAGGGCAGGGACCTGTTCCCATTGTCCCTGCTCCTGTATGTTTGGTGGGAGAGGCTCAGAATCTTGTTGAGCTGAAGAGGAAGCCTGTGTTCGAGCTGTTTGTGTGGAGAGCAGGCTATGAAAACACTCGTCTAATTCTCTCTCACTCTCCCTGATACTTCTCAGCCTGCTCACCTCCTCCCTGAGCTCCATCACTTCATCCTCCATCCCTGGAAGTTTTTAAAAGATGTGTAGATGTGGTGTTTAGGGACATGGTTTAGTGCTGGACTTGGCAGTGTTAAGTTTATGATTGGACTTTACTATCTTCAGGGTTTTTTCTGACCTAAACAATTCTATATTTCTATATGAGACAATTTAATATATGCATATATGGATTTGGTATATATTAATCAACTAACATACTATTTTTCCCAAAGCAAGATGATGAGAATAATAGATTTTGTAGCAGAAAAAAACCTGAAATGAATGAAATAATCTTATTTTCTTTCCTTTTTCTCTTGGTCTTTAAAAAAGCCATCAAAAAACCAATCATACCACCACTCTCTTAATGTACCTTTAGAAATAAAGTCTAGGCAGGAACTATTTATCAAGCAAAGTGCTGTACTTTCCTTCTATTTCCAAAGTTTGTTTCTTTTATCTCAATGAAACTATAAACATACAGGACATTTCGACTCAACAGGATTTGGAAAGATAAGCGTTTTCAATTTCTAGCAATGCCCCCTTTTGACATAGATCAATGCTGCCTTCCACTTCTAAAGGTGAAGGAGCTGCAGCACTACTCCCAAAAGTCAGCTTTCTACAGCTTCACATGACAGGCCACTTCCATTTTCTCGGCCCGCGACACTGAGCAAAACAGATTAATCAGAAACTTCTGCATGCCCAACATGCCTCATCTTTAACCCTTCACGTGGAAGCTGCCTAAGCTCTGGCTTAGCCTCGAGCAGACGCAGGCAGCTGTAACAGCAGACTGAACAAATATATCTAAGCAGCAAGACCTGGGAATTTTTTGTGCAAAATTATAACTAAATGACTGTTTGACCCAAACCAGCTAGTTCTTTCTGTGGATAAAGCAGACCAAAAAGGCACTTGATACTGATCAGGTAGGCTTGCCTCTCTCTTTAAAAAGTATATGTGTGTTGATAAATGAAAATGTAAAGGTAACATAAAGAAAGAAAAATTAGCAGCCATGAGGATATGGAGGTCAGAACTTACAGAGAGCCTCCTAGCTTGAGCAAATAATTCAGAGTTCCCCAAGGGCTTTAGTCTGGTTGCACCTAATAGCAATCTCTGGTTGAATTATGCTAGTACAGAAATGCTACCACATATCACAGGAAAAGAGGTATTTACCAATGTAACAGTCAATTTAAATTGCAATGGAGTTGGACATTTCATTATGCTATTCACATCTGTTAACTCCCACTATGAATTATTTATTATTATTATATTCATAATAGTTACCTGGCAGGTTTTTTTCCCCATAATTTGTACATAAATACTATTACACAAGAAACCCAAAAACCAAAGAAATATTTTGGCTATTTACAAAACATTTTTGCCCCCCAGAAATAAGTCATAATGTCATCTGGTTGTTTTGACCAATGTAAAGGTCTCTTTACATTCTACCTTTGGGTTAGAGATTTGCTTTTTATTCAGAGTAATTTAAAACAGATATTTCTGTATTGGGATATTGCAAGTTAGATAAAAGTGTAATCCTATAAATCACACAAAAGTTTCACCAATGATCCTCTGTTCATCAATGCTGATAGGACATATTTTTTTGAAATATTTTATAGAAAATTAGAGTATTTATGTATCAGTCTTGGTCATATCAAGGTCTGTTTTTTAGTCCAAGAGAGAAAGAAAAATATCAATCAAAAATGAAAAAGAAAACAAAACAAACACAAGCCAAACATTCTAAATTACAGTGCATTTTCCATCACAAGGTTCACTCAATTCATAGAATCATACAATGGTTTGGGTTGGAAGGGACCTAGGATCATCCAGTTCTGACCTCCCTGCCATGGACAGGGCCACCTCTGACTAGACCAGGTTGCTGAAAGCCCCATCCAACCTGGCCCTGAACACTTCCAGGGAGGGGGCATCCACAGCTTCCCTGGACACCTGTTCCTGTGTCTCAACACCCTCACACTTAATAATTTCTTCCTAATGTCTAACTTAAACCTACCTTCTTCCAGTTTGATGCCATTCCCCCTTCTCCTTTTGCTACATACCCTTACAAAAAGTCCCTCCCCAGCTTTCCTGTAGGCTCTCTTCAGATATTGGAAGGCAGCTATAGGGTCTTCTAGGAGCCTTTTCTTCTCCAGGCTGAACAACCCCAACTGTCTCAGGCTGTCCTCATAGGAGAGGTGCTCCAGCCCTCTGAACATCTTAGTGTCTGTCCTCTGGACTCTCTCCAACAGCTCTGTGTCCTTCCTGTGTTGGGGGTTGCAGAACTGGACGAATTTGCTCAAGGTAGGGTCTCACAAGAGCAGAGTAGAGGGGGAAACTCACCTCTTTTGACCTGCTGCCTACACTTCTTTTGATGCAGCCCGGGACATGGTTGGTTGCTTGGCTGAAAGCACAAATTGCCAGCTCATGTTGAGCTTCTCATCCACCATCATCCCAAGTCCTTCTCCTCAAGGCCATTCTCAATCCATTCTTCACCCCATCTGTAATTGTGCTTGGGATTGCCCCAACCCAGGTGCAGGACTTGTTGAACTTCATGTGGTTGGCATGGACCCACCTCTCAAGCCTGTCAAGGTCTCTCTGGATGGCATCCCTTCCCTCCAGTGTGTCAACCACACCACACAGTTTGGTGTTGTCAGCACACTTTCCAAGCGTGAACTCAAATGCCACTGTCCATGTCTCCAACAAAGATGTTAAACAGCACCAGTCCCAGTACCAACCCCTGAGAAACACCACTCATCACTAGTCTCCATTTGGACATCGAGCCATTAACCACTACTCCTTGAGTGTGACCAGCCGGCCAATTCCTTTTCCACCAAGTGGTCTATCCATCAAATCCATATCTCTTAAATTTAAAAACCAGATTGTCATGCAGGACAGTGTCAAATTGCACAAATCCAGGTAGGTGATGTTAGTTGCCCTCCTTTTGTCCACTGAGGGTGTGACACCATTGTAAAAAGCCACTAAATTTGTCAGGCATTATTTGCTCTTGGAGAAGCCATGTTGGTTGCCACAAACCACATCCTCATTTTTCATGTGCCTTAGCAGAGCCTTCAGGAGTATCTGCTCCATTAATCTTGCCAGGCACGGAGGTGAGACTGACTGCCCTGTAGTTCCCCAGGTCTTCCTTTTTTCCCTTTTTGAAAATGGGGTTGTGTTTCCCCTTTGCCAGTCAGTAGGAAATTCACCAGACTGATACAGTTTTTCAAATATGATGGAAAGCAGCTTTACAACCTCATCCACCAGTTCCCTCAGGAGCTGCAGATGTATTGCTTCACGTCCCACGGATTTGTGGACTTTTAGGTTCTTTAGATGGTCTCAAACCTGCTCTTCTTTTAGAGTGGGGGTTTCCTCCGTCTCGCAGTCCCTGCCTTTGTCTTCTTCAACTAGGGTGATGTGCCTAGGGCCCTTGCTGGGGAAGACTGAGGCAATAAATATAAATAAAATTAAATAAACATCAGGTAATGAACATTCTTTGTCTACTTTCCTGAAAGAATACTTTCACTCATATCTAAGTGTGGAGTTCTGGGGAAAGTGTCTCATTATTGAAGTGAAAATATCTCCTTTTTTCTGCATATCAGTAATTATACTCCCCTATGTTCCCACAGCTCACTGAACTACCTGGACACAACCATTTTAAGCAACTAAGGAATAAAGTCTATAAAATTTATAGGCCAGGTTATAAGCTCTTATCTCATACTTGTAGTATTATTAGGTCAATCACTGCATATCTAAACTACTTCAAAAATGTACTCTTGGTTTATTCTCAGCACAGCTTCTTTCTTCATAGACAAAAAAGGAGGTTTTTTATTTTATTTTATTTTATTTTATTTTATTTTATTTTATTTTATTTTATTTTATTTTATTTTATTTTATTTTTACCAAATACCTTAAATATTAGCAAACTCTATAGCCTCTTTTGCTTTCTGTCTCTGCTGTATTTGCAACATAGAGTAATACATGTTATCTTCAGATGACAGAAAATTTACGCTGCCTTTGAAAGTTAATCAATAAAGTAAAATTTTCATATCTCACTGCTCCTCACCAGGCTGATTCATTGAGATCACAGTTTTCTCTACTGACTTCAATTAACTTTAGTTTTCAATCAGTTGAAACAAATTTTAATGTCATTGTGTATTTCAAAAAAAAGGCACATTTTCTACTTTGATATGATTTCAACATGTAGTTAAGACATTTCCTGAGAGAAAAATGTCACTTTTCATGTATCAGCTCATTCTGATAAAAATAGTTAAACATTTAACTTCAAAATTATGTCAAGAAACACAAGGTAATTAGCATTTTTTTCCAAATAAAATTACAAGTAATTTTAAATGACCAAAATTCTCCGTGTCATTTGTGGGTTTTACACAGCTCCAATCCTATTTTCTCACTTGTACTGAATCTATTGCTAAAATGTATTCCTCAAAGACATGTAAGACATCCACAACTAAGCTATGGAATGAAGAATGCTCAGACTTTCATATGGAAACAGCTAATTACAGCTTAATGGGTTACCGTTCCATTTCTAGTCATGGAATCTTCAATTGCACAGAAAGTGTGAACAGAAATGTGCTAACACAGACCACGGTGGAAGTTTTTAGTATGCTATAAAAGCTCTCGATTTTAAGGGCTGGTTAGTTTGTTTGTTTGTTTGTTTGTTTTAATTTTGTGGGAGAGTGTTTGTGTATCTATCTCTCTATCTGTATCTCCATCCTTCTAAATTGTTGCAATGGAGTTCCTAAAGCCACCACTGTTTCTAAAAGCTGGGGAAGGAAGCCTAAGAGGAAAAAACTCTTCTAGAAAAATTAATAGGTGTTGAAAAATATTCAGTGAACATGGAAATGCAGTGTGAATTTTGTCCTGTAAAGAATGACATGCAGCATGGCACCACCTTGCAGCAAAGGTAATACCATCAATATAATGTACATTTAATGAAAAAATAGGAAATCAAACAGCATCTTCCTTCCTAGCTGAGGTTCTATACTTTTAAGAAACAGAACAAACAGCATGTGAGTTTGATTAGAAAGGAATTATTTTTTGGTCTAAATTTTATTTTAAAAGCCAAGACTTTCATCAGGCAATTAATTGAAACTATAAGGTTAAGACTTGTTTTAAAAGTAAATTAGCAATACTCAGGGTATCATCAATCCATTCTAAGGTAACTGTTGGTGAAGACTATTAGACATAAGACCACTTGCTTTTTTCTACCTGTGTAGCTGACGTCTTTTAACCAAAATATATATTGTTTAAAAAGTAGAATATAATCTGAGTAAAATATCATCACTTTAGATTTTGCTGTTTAACTTGCATGTTTCTTGTCTCATTAGGTGACTTCTACAAATAACCAGTCCAGAAATAAACTGAAGCATTATTGCATGCTTTTGATAACTAAACAATAAAGTAACAAAATAACAGTTCTTTCATTCACAATACAATACAAACTAGTTGCAAAAACTGTTGACCTGAAAATTCACTAGAAGTACAGGAACAGATTTTAAAAATTAAAAGTGTTATCATTCTTAGTAGTGCTGAGCACAACTCATTGAAAACATTGTTTATTATAACTCCAGTCCCATATGAAACAGAACTACCTTCCTAAGAAGAAAAGATCTTACAGTTCTCATGTTTGGGAATGGTGGTGTTTGGGTTTGGTTTTGGGAGAGTGAGGCAAGAGAGAATATGGAAACAGATCTCTTCACAGAAGTATATGATGCAATAGTGAAGTTTTTACAGTTAACAGAAGGAATGTGGGAGGTTAAGTTTTGCAGTAGATAAGCACAGTTGCCTTTCACCTCTGAGAGCCTGTAGTCAAGCAAGGTCAAACAACAAATTAGTTTTGTGATCTCTTCACTGTCCCACCTACGGTCAGAAAAAGCTATGACCAGAAAAGCAAAAGGATGGCAGTTAAAGGATGAGCTGCTGATACAAGGTTTTCACCCACATGCTTCAGCTTCTGGCACCCTGTGATACCTCACTGCTGTGCTTAATGTGAGGTTACTGACCTGTGTAAGGTGAAGCACTCCTATCTTTCTGGAGTTAGTGTCTCGACCTGTACAGTTATTGTTCTTATCAAGAACGGCCTCTCTCATCCCTAGGTTTCAGAAATGTTAATGAAAAATGTAGTTGATTACTCACCATACCCTACAATCACAAAAAAAAACCCTGAATTCAGATTTGAGGGTCTCAATTTACTGGCTACGTTTGTAGCCAGTAAATACATTGTATTGAATATGTAAATTAGACAGCTGTTTGCGAAAATAAGCAACAAAAGACTTCAGTGTGATTTGCCACACCAGCCATCTATACAAAACCTTTCTCCTGCCTATTTAAATGCTTCAGCAAAGTTGAGTTCCACAGTAATTGGGCAAAATTCCAACATTGCAAAATAGAAAAAACCTGTATTTTCTTGCTAAACCCTGAGGAAAAATTAGCTTGATTGAATGGGGGTGGTGTATGTTGTGTGGGTGGATGTGTTCCACATGTGAGAAATAATTACAAAGGATAAAAACAAAAAAGACTTCCCATTTTAATTTTTGTAATGGTTAAATCTGTGATCACCTTCCCTTGTTAAAACTTCTGAAAACAGTATTTCCAACATGTATGTGAGCCCCTATATTAATCAACAAGATTGCTGAAAAACGGGTTTTTTAAAAGAATAGTTTTCAAAATCCTCTTTCATGAATGATTTAGAGTTTTATATCACTGAATAGCAAGCCACACAGTAATGTTACTTACCAATTTCTAGAAAGAATCTGTTGAAATATTTAATATATTCAGTTGTAAATAATGTAATGCATAAAATAAATATTGTTGTCTTACTGGAAAATCTAACATTTATTACTGCAACTTATGCTTATAAAAAAAAGCTCAATCATAGTAAGAAATAAAACTTAAGCCATTATTGTTCTAATATTTTTCTTACCCTTTAATTTTTTTAAGCTGCCAGCTGTCTCTATAACAAAATTATGACAACTTATTGGAGTTTTTGAGTAGAATAGCTACAATTTAGAGCACCAGCACATTTTTTCCAATGGTCCTTCTCACCCTGTGTCCTCTATTCATGCCTAGGGAAAGAGTAAAAAATTAACACTTTTCCTACTACTCTTTCTCAGCTTTTGACATTCAGCAGTTCTGGGGCTAAGAGGTCATCTGCACATCATCCCATTAATAGCTTTTAGTATTCCTTTTGGTTATGAGTTTATTTAAAAGGTTTTTTGAACACAGTTATAGTTTTAGACCCCTCACAATATTCTTCAGATGTGAGCTAATTAAACTTAAGAGTTACTCCCTGTACCTTCTCCTGTTCACTATGTCTTATTGAACAGTGAACAGCATGCAAGCATGACAATTTGCTTTCTTACAAGGTTTAATTCTAGTTTGTTTAAAAAGGCTCTCTGGCTTCTCCAATGATGTTGAATTTGAGTCTACTGCGGTTGCTCAGTACTGACAATCTTTCTAGTTAAAAATGTCAACCAGACTTCACAAACTATTCAGAAGTCAGTAGTTGTTTTTCTCTTGTGCCTTTAAAAAATCCAGATCATATTCAGTGTTTAAAAATGACAGAAAGGATAAGGTATTTTCATTACAAAAGTATTTTCATTTGAAACTGGAGAAGACTCAGAGTCTTATTTGAAGACTAAAAAAAGATGGTTTTGGTGATATCCAAATTATGATCTTAACAGAATAGAACCAATCACAATCAAAATCTTGAAGAAATCCCTTTTCACATTACTTGTTCTTTAAGTTGTAAGATGTGGAATACAAAGTATTATTTTTTAAATATTAAAAAGTTATATTCTTTTCTGCACTCTGCCATCCAGAACTCAAAGGAAAACAAGACACATTTCTTCTTCTCCAGAAATGTGAGGTAAGAAATTTTGTTCATACCATGGAAGTTTTCATCAAATGCAATGACAATTTAAATGGTATACTGCCTGAAAGACTTGTAAAATATAGGAGGGGTTCTGATTCTCTGTGAGCCTGTAGTGCATTGCACAAAAGCTCTTACTGTGTACAGTTTCCCTGTGAAAAGAGGAAGCTGCATACATGCACAATATTCTGCCACCTGCTGCTGCCCTGGGAAAAATAAATTATACACTTGCTGTAAGAGCAAGAAGGGAGCTTGTTAGTACTGAGTGTAAATTGCTGTCCTGTTTTTGGATGGGATAGAGTTAATTTTCTTCCTAGCACCTTGTACAATATTGTATTTTAGATTTAGGATGATAATGATGTTTTAGTTGGTGCTGAGTAGTGCTTAAGCTAAGCCAAGGACTTTTTAAACTTCTCACACTGCCCAGCCAATGAGGAGGCTGGGGGTGCACAAGAAGCTGTGAGGGGACTAATGAAGGACTCATTAACGTTCAATGAAACTTTGACAGTTCTGAACAACATGGACCTGTTCAGATCTGTTACCTTCCCTGCTTCAGTCTTTAAAAACACTAATAAAAGTTTGAAATGTCCATTTGGTTCATATTTGTTCACTATTCTTTGTTTTTAGGGCAATTTGGTATTATCACACTTCTCTCTTCATCGGTAAGCTTTATTTTGGACTCCGTAGATAAATACTGCAAATGTTGCATCCTCTGTGACTTTAACCACCATAAAGTCTCTACCAAAGCAATTTAAAGAGATCATTTTTCCATTTTACTTTTCATAATTTTCCCCATAAAACAAACATAATTTAATTGTTACTTTCAAAAGAATCATGAAATACACAATGGCAACTAATATGCAGGAACCATGTGCTGGAATGGAATAAAATGATAATCACTTAAAAAGGAAGAACAATATGTCTAAATTAAAATGCTGGTCAACAGAACAAAGAGCTGACATTTACAAAGGTTATGTTTGACTGTAATAAAATAAATGGCAGCTCTCTGTGTACACAGTTGTCAATTAGCATTGCATATGTGTCTCTTGGATACATTAATTTTTGCCTAATGAATCCTTATTCAAGATGCAAAAATCTATTATTAATGTTTGGTAAGTATTCCTGACTGAGGCAAATAACTACAAGTAATAGCTGCCTCTTTGTATTAGCATTTTCTTTTCATGAGAATGTCACAAAAAAAACAAACAAACAAACAAAAAAACCCAAATTGGAACATCTAGAAAAAACAGAATTATTTGGAAACAGAAGAGTCAAAATATAATAGAAATGGAAAAGTTGTAAGAAAATCTTATTTAATGTAAATTCAAGTGAGACAAGAAATATTTTTGATGTTAAATTAAAGCAAGCAAATCTCTTATCTACTTTGAACTTCTCATCTATAATAGGCCTGCTAATGTAGACATGATTAATCTTTGAAGATACTTTTTAGTAATTGAAGACAAAAATAATTTGCAAAAATATTTATGTTTATTGCAAAGAAACTATGTGGGTCCCTAAATGCCTAAACCTTTTGAGTGATTTATCTGTAATGGAAGTTTTATTTCCTTTTTGCCCTTAATCAGGAAAAGCAGTTCCCCAGTTGAAACTCAGAAGGGATAGACTATTTCTTTCTGGCATTGGCATGGAGTGCTGCTTTGCCTCAAGAGCAAATGCAACAGAAATATGGCTGCTGCATCTCTCATTAAGCCTGAGCTTTGCTGGATGATACACAAACCCCCAGGTAGCACACAAAGGGGCTCGATGCCAGAATCATGTCCTGGTGTCAGATTCATTTAATGATTTTGCAGCAAAACCCTTAGTCTCTCTCCTAAAGTGAAATCAGGATATAAATAGACTAAGGTGTTTTGTTGTGTTTGTTTTTTTTAGAAGACAGAGAATCACTCCATATTCTGATGTCCATGAGGCTCACAAGAAAAGGCAGTTAAGGTATCCTGGTTCTAGCCCTTACTCAGAATCATTTGTATACTTTACATTTAAAAAGTCATTGTTTTTCAAATATTAACATTTATGGCTTGTTGGCAAGTTTCTGGAGGCAAAAAAGAATCCATTTACATTTTTTACAAGTTAGAGTTTCAGTTATAATCTGTATTGTGGGGCAAAGCCTTGATATTCTTCCTGTCAATAGATTAAATCCACAAGTTCAAAAAGGATTCAGAGGTGCTCTACTTTTTCCCTGACTCCTGCTCTGAAATTCTTTACAGTTATTTTGATGAAGTGCTTTATGTAAGCAAATACAAGTTTCATCTTATTATGCTGAAAATGAGGCAGTTTATATGATAATGATTTAAGCCTTTGGTATTTTCTATCTATAATGAGTATTTCATTGGTCCTTATTTACATCCAAAACAGTAACAAAATATTGTAATTTATTTCCAGATGAACTTGCCAAAAACTAAGTGTGATGACATCCATAATAAGCTAATATACTGGGATCCTGAAACAATACACAGAAAAATGTTAAGAGCCTTATAAAGTTCAAAGACCCCACTCTTATCTCAGGAAGAAGAGAAGTCAGGATTCGTGCATGAAACAAACCAGATTGATACTTTTTTTTTTTTTTAGTAAGTGGAAATGTAATGTTCAGTGCATGTAACATTTACCCTAGATGTCCTACTTATGACTACAGCAGAGAATACAATGTGAATGTCTGTCTCCAATTAGAAACAAGATAAATGCAATCATCCAATAGAATCTCCATGTAGAATTCCTATATAAGTAAATTTCTGTTCCCACGATGTATTATACAAATAGAAATATCTTCTACAACCATGAAAATCCTTTAAAGGTGATATTTTTAGAAGTGAATGCACAGCCAGACCAGAGATACAAAGAGAGATTTCATATCATTAGTTATACCTCAGCAGGAACTGTCAATTTGCAGTCCTTCCTGTCAAGATTCAACATCCCTATCATTTCACTTAGAAACTAGTTTGGAAAGTAATTCAAGAACTTCAAAATTATTTAAGTATACCTGAGATACCATCAGCATGAGTGGCACCATCACCATTGTGTTCTTCAGTAGCGAGGTACACTCCCTCAAATGGCTTCTGTTTCTTCTTCCAAGCTGCAGTGTTTTAATGCTACGCATAACTTACAGATAGCCAGGAAACTTTATGACTGTATTGATGTGCAGCCTGACCATATAGAAGTGCCATTGAAAACAGACTCTTTTCAGTTTCTTCCAGCACTTCCACATAGTCCCATATGTGAGAGATTAGGAACACGTGGGTCCATGAGGAATTCTTCACACCTACAGAAACATGCCACATTCCATACCCAGGCATCACGGCATGCTCCACTCTGAAGACTAAATATGTACAAAACGTCTCAGCTGATGTGCACTGCATACACAAAACCCCTAGCTAGTTACTTTGCATACCTTCTCCACAAAAGTAATTTACTACTGACAGAGCAATGGTTACGATGGAGAGAATCTTCACATCAGGTGACTGGTTTGGTAAACAGATGATAGGCTTCATACCCACCACTTCATATCCCACCACTCCCATGGACTGAATTACTTAAATATTTCTATTATTTGCATCATTAACTTTAGCATGAATAGGTGACTCTGAGCGAGCGATACACGGTGGTTCTGCAAGCCAATTGACTCTATATATAGCAATACCAAAAGAAAATCTGGAAGCAGCACAACAGGATACATTTAACAGAGATAGTCTCTAGACTTTCAGCATATGAAGCCTAGATCAGACCATGAACTCGTATTTGCACATCTCTTCCTCACACATAGAATATTAGGAAAGGAAATAATTTGGTTCTCTGCTCTGTCTTCACCATCATAGCTTACCTTGAAGAAGAAACTACTGGACAGATGTACTTCCATTTAGCGCTAGGTTTCACTAAGGAGATTGAAACATTGTTTTGAGGTGAGGAGCTGTTCTGGAAATTTTCCTGGCCAGGAGGGTTGCCCTTAATTTTTCTTAGATCTTTTTCCACCCAGTTTGGTTACACACAATTTATTTGTCAAATCAAGACCTTCTCTGATATGCTTTGAATTCTCTAGAGCTCTCCTGGGCTTTCTGAACTGTTTTTCAGCACTGCCACAGTACTGTAGCTTATCCTGAGATAATTTTTAAAGACAAGAACAACAGCCACTCAGCCTGAGTTCCCTTGTCACTAACATGAAAACAATAACTTCAGCAACACTGATTAAAGGGACCTATGAAAAATAAATCTTCCCTTGAGATTCCTTCAGGGGAAAAAAACAAAAACAAAAAACCCAAACCAAAACAAAAACCCCAAAACAACTAAAAAGCCCACTTCAGCATTCCCAAGTTACTTGCCAAAACACAATTAAAACAAAACAAAACAAAAAACCAACAACATAAAATACAAAAAAAAAAAAAGAAATAAGTATTTGATACAAAATATAACTTCATTTTTCTACTTTATTGCTTGATGGAAGTGTAGCAGAATAATATCAGTTTGCAGGGTAACAAGATGACAAATTAGCTAACTTATACCAGAGTGCCATACATAAATCATAAATTTAACCTGTCTTCTATTTATCTTTGTTTATTTGACAAGTCTTCATCTAGGTAGCACATGGGAAAATCACAAACCCATATCACTATTACTCAGGCAAATTCCCCATGTAAAATTACTAGCCAGAGCTGAAATATTTAATGTTATTTTCAATCTTAAATTAATTTAACAGGGCAGAATTAAGATATCAAGGAAAAATGGAAAATCACAATGTCTACTCATAGAGGAACAATATTACTGAAAAAAAATAGTTCATCTACGAAATATGTATCAGGTCATGGGTCCTCTGCTTTCTCATATTTACTGTTGTAACCCCATGTTATTTCATTCCTTACTGCTTTCCAGACTCTGTAGTAACACTAGCTACTCTTCTTAATCTGGTCTCCCAAGGAAATGAGGTTTAGGAGCTGCATCTGTCCTTCTCTCAGACCCCTACTTTCAAACAAAACTGCAGAGAAAAACTACATTACATTGCGAAAATTTATGTGAAAAAGGCATTTAGACAGAAGATACTAATGCTTTCAGAAGAGGAAAACATTGCACAATTAGCTCAGTCACACTATTAGGTACCAGAAAATCAACACAAGGAAAGCTGTAGGAAGCCAACCTTTGGAAGTTCTGCTGTTTAGAGAGGTGTCTGTTTCACTTATTAAAAAGGTCTTAGAGGAAAGAACATGATTTTTCTCCAGGCACTGAACAAATCTGAAGTAACAATAATCTATAGGCGTAGTCACAGTAGTATACAACAATTCTTGGGAGCACTTCATCAGAAGTCTTTATATCTGGGCTATTTCTCCCTTATTAAAATCAATCTAAAGTTTTCGACTCTCACAGCCTGCAAAGATGTTACACTGTATTTTCAAAAACCCCATAACTACCTTAAAGAGGATCTTAATTTCCCTTACTCTCCATGAGAACTGAATGCCTAATTCTCTTAAGTGCTTTTTAAATGTTATTAGAAAAATAATACAAACTGAACATGTCTAGTGTGCTTGTTCCGGTTCATCCCACATTCATAAGTGGCATAAATTATACAAAAGTTAAAAGCAGACTAGAACTTCTGACAGATCTTTCAAATGATAAAATAGAGGAAAAAATTACTTCACCTTCTCCAAAACAGGGCAAAACCCACGCTTTTTGGCAAGTATCATGCTCCAGTCACCTACAATTGCCATGAAGATATTTTCTGCACAGACTATGCACCAGTCACTTAGAATTGTCATGAAAAGCTCTTTGAGACAAGAAATGTATTTTTCAGATGTGGAGTAAATGTGAAAACAATAACCCATATTTTTTAGGAGAATAAAATTTGGCTGGTGCATGGGGGATCTTTCCGTTATATGTATTTCTAAATAGCTTCTTAATACATAAGAAAATGCCATTTTGCCACAGCTCCTCAGTTATAAATAAAGTCTATATAAAACAATTCCACAAATGCCAAAATAACCTAAAAGATCAGAGTACTTTAGAAGGTTTTCCTTTTCATTCCTGAAATACATAAAAGAAGTTGCACAAAGAAGAGGTGAGGTTCAGCATAGGGTTTGCACTACAGATTTATGCCCTGATGAACCAGCAAGGCAGAAGCTGTTCAGTGTCAGAAAGAATTGACCTAAATTTCCTCCTCATCAATGGCATGACTCGAATGATTGGCAAAGCCACATCCTGACTTGGATGCAGATGCTGCACACAGCAGTCACCTGAGATTGCAGTCATTCAGCAGCTGCTTAGCAGCATGTGCCAACAGGCATCCTATGTGCCTAAAGCAACACTGAAGAAGTCTTTGCCAGTGTAGAACAACTGTATTGAATTTAGAGATGATAAAATAATTATCTATTCCTACACACCTGATTAAGTTATTTTCATATTAACCTACCATGTATAAATAGATGCATGTACAGATGCAAATGAATTTTTATAAATAAAACCTTTATAAACAAAATAAAAGCATAATGAAGCTTCCAGTCAGAACTGTAAAGTCTGCTATTGTGAAACAATTGAAAAATGTAAAAAAAAGTTTAGGTTGCTCTTTGTTGTCCTTGCATATTCATCACTATGAATACATATTGCTACCTCTGAATTGCAGTGCTTAGATCTAAAGTTCACAATTTATCCTTGTTAATGCAGCACATCACCACCATGTTTACGAGGCTGACCCTTAATTTTTATTGCAAATGCTAAAAAAACCCCAACCAACCACGCAAAAAACCCTAAAATAGAATTTCTTATTTTTTCCTTCTGGCAGAAAAGCAACTTACTCTGTGAGCAGCAGGAGTCAACAAGCACACATCTGAGTATTTTTCCTAATGTGAATCTGCTGATGTATAATAAAGAGTACAACTTTTTTGCTCAGTGGGAGAATTCGTTTACCTGGGTATCTATTGTAATGACATTAATGAGAATAAAAGATCTTGGCAATTTCCACCCCAGGTCAAATTAGCAATCAGGTTCCACAGTCATTAAGCAGGAGAGAAATAGTGAAGGCAGGCACAGTCACAGCACACAGACTAATAATGAGAAGCAGGGGGGGATGGGATGGGACCCAACCAAAACGGATTCCATTAAGCTGATCAATGTTAACTGATTTTCTCCGTATTTTAACCAGAATTCATGTGAGGACTTTTTATTTGATTATACTTCTTGTGTGTCTCTTAATAGTTTTATAACTATTTAACAAGCCCAAACTGACCGAGCAAAAAAAGAGACAAAAAATAAATTATGTTACTCCAATTCCAGAGATTAAACAAGCGTGACCCTTCCCCTCTAGAAAGAAATGTTCTGGTAGGAGCAGAAGCACACAAGATACCAGAGACTCTGAAAGGGCAAAACCATTACAAGTACCCCAAACGTGGGGAAAATATCAAAAGGCATTTAGATCAAGTGCTCTTCAGTCAAGAGACAGATTTCAAAATGACAAATTGTCCCTAGTGCTTACAGAATTGTCTGGCATAATGCTAGACAGTCTGGCACAATGCTACACAGCCCAGGGAAGGAACAACACTGAAATATCCAGTATCACCCATGACTTCCAACCAACGCATGGAGGAAGCTTGGAGGATTCTACAGCAGCTTTGGAAATCTAGTACACAATGACGGATTTTAAATTTGCAATCGTAAAACGAAGCCGCTCAGCTAATGCTTTAAAAGAAGAGCTTTATTAGCCAAAATAAAAAGAGATCAGGCAACCCAAAGTTAGAGATTATGCAATTCCTTTTATCGTGTAGTCCTTTTATCATAGTATGCATCAGATTAATGCCTACTTAGAACATACTTTGCTGATATTTTGAAATACTTATTAGGATATGCTTTTTCCCCCTTTGTGGATGCAGAGCACTCAAAACACAGGCAAGTTTCAGAGCCTTTTGAATTTTATCTTATTTTTTCTTACTCCTATGTCTGCCTTTCAGATGGTCAAAAACTCCACAGAATCCCAGATGACCAATTAACTTTTTCAGACTCACTAAGATTCTCCTTCATTCAGTAACAACAGAGAAGATTCTTAAGGGTATGGATGGTATTATGTATCACATATCATTTTTTCCTAATTTCAGCAGCTGTTCCAGACTCTCAAAGAAAATGAACTGTTTCCCTGTAAGACTGGTGGGATGACACATCTATTATCAGGCCCATTTCAACTTCAGCCAATTTTATAAGAAGTTTACAGCTGACATTATGCTGGGTACTAAAGTGAACCTATGTTATTCAGAATTATTCAGAATGTTTGAAACAAACTAATGCTGGAAGGACCAGAGCAGTCCAGCTAAGCTTTTAATAATTAATTATGTTATTATTATTGCATGCACTCCTAAGGCCCTCTCCACAGTCCATCTGGTGTGTGCCTTGCATAATTTAGAATTACAACAGTTCTTTACTGGAGAGGGGAAGGAAAGTGAGACTTTTTTCTCCCTCTTTTGTCTGGAAAAGCTTCGTTTGCAAAAATGAACAAATCCAAGTGACAAGTGCATGTAATGTTCAGTATACAACATCAGGAGCACTTTAACACCTAGTGACAACAAGGCAATCACAAAGGGATGGGTTTGACAAAGTCCTATGAGGAATAAGTCTTACCTTAGCCTTGTGCTTTTCCTGGTAAGAGCAGATTCTTACAGATGCAGATATGTTAATTAAAACAAAAAAAATCCTTCTTCCTGTCCTGCAAGGTCAAAGCACCCCTGTTCATCAGAGTTCCTAATCTGGGTTTGGAAAAAAAAAGCAAGTTATAACTAACAGGTTGCCATGCTACTAAGAGTTTATAGAGAAGGATTCATGATTGATTTGAAACTGCAGAAAAGAGCAAGAACACAGAAAAACAGAAAACATTTTTTCTGTGCTACAGGGCAAAATTTTGTTTTTTCTTCAGAAATAAGGTAATTATAAAGGATGAAAACCATACATTATTTTCCTAACACTACATTGTGTGATTTTAGAAATTAGAAAAAATATCTTTATGGAGACTTTTTTTTTTAAATAAAGCTATAAAAAGAGCACCAGATTCTTTACCAATTTCTCATTATTGGAACTTTTATATTCTTCCACTTCTTTAGTACCTATCTCTTGTGATAACTTTTGTGTCAAGTTTTACTCAGAGAGAGGCTAAAGTCACTGGCTGACAGCAGAAACAGACTGTAGGGCAAGAACAGGAGTCAAAAAGATGGTTGGAACTTCAAAAAAGGGCAAAAATGGCAGTAAGTCATCACATGCAGGCAAATACTTTGTCTTATAACTTTATTGTCACTTGGACTCTCACAGTTCAATCTTTCTTTCAAGATGATTAAGGGAGTGGAACATCTCCCTTATGAGGAAAGGCTGAGGGAGCTGGGTCTCTTTAGCTTGGAAAAAAGGAGGCTGAGGGGTGACCTCATCAATGTTTACAAATATGTAAGGGGTGAGTGTCAGGGAGATGGAGTTAAGCTTTTCTCAGTGATGACCAGTGATAGGACAAGGGGTAATGGGTGCAAATTGGAGCATAGGAGGTTCAAGGTGAATATCAGAAAAAACTTTTTTACTGTGAGAGTGACAGAGCACTGGAACAGGCTGCCCAGAGAGGTTGTGGAGTTTCCTTCACTGGAGGCATTCAAAACCCACCTGGATGCGTTCCTATGTGATGTGCTCTAGGTGACCCTGCTCTGGCAGGGGGGGTTGGACTAGATGATCTTTCGAGGTCCCTTCCAACCCCTAGGATTCTATGATTCTATGATTCTTGAAATGAAGACTCTCCTTTATATATGCCTCTCTTACTCTTGCGTGCTCTCCACAAATCAAGTTAATATGCAGATTTTCTGGTTTATTGTATATCTCTACAGCAACAGGCAAGTTATATAGTACATATAGTAACTAATGTAGGAAAGCGACTGACAAGGTTCTTCCACTCCTCATTTAGACAGAGTCCAAACAAATACATTTTTTTTGTATGCACAGTTTTAATTTTTAGTATTTTAATGTATGCGCAATATCCTTCCTTTGTTACACAATATGTGATGTTTTTTACAATTTTCCTTCTTCCAGGCTTAAGATAATGAAACTTTGCTTCTAAGTCAGTGAAATGCAGATTCTGCACTTCAACAGCATTGTTTTGCTTGTCATAAATTGTCTTGATCTCTGGTCAACAGATGACTCTCACCAGGTGACTCTGGATTTCTGAGAAGTTATTGATGAAGTTCCTTAGTCAGATTAAAAATTTTAATTACTTCACTCCAAACACTAGCATTTACAAATTATACACTCTGACAACACATACATTAATAACATAGTAAACACAGAGGGGGGCAGAGATATAATTTAGAAAACTGAGTGGCCTAGAAGATTTCAGATTTTTAACAATAATTTTTTCTCTCACTGCATCACTCTGGGAAGGGAATAAGACACATTAGAAGAAGGACTTGGATGAATTAATCAGGTGTAGGTTGTAAGCTATCAATTAAACACTCATAAAAAATTATGCATACAATTATTAAATAAAGAAAAACGAGAAACTAGCCATACAATTGGAAAACAGTTTGGTTAGAACTCACCTAAAATATTAGGTGCAGATCAAGTCACACATATCTAAGATTAATTCAACTAGGAGGAGCAAAAGAAGGGTGAATCATGGAAGAATGGTGATGTTTAAGAACCAATGTCTAAAAAGCTGGCTGAATCTTTTGATCCTGAAAAGAAGATTCAGAGGAGAAATTATTACTGACTAGAGATATATCAAGAAGGTAAGTATAAAAAAAAACAAAAATAAAAAACAATAAAAAATAAAATAAAATAAAAAAAACCAAAATAAAACAAAATAAAACAAAACAAAACAAAATAAAATAAAATAAAGCAGAGTTAACTTATATCCAAAGAAAACATTACTATATGAAAAAAATTATATAGCCTTACTACAGATCAGTTTATTCCAGGATTTAGAAAAGAATAACTAATGACCAGGAAATGGAGTTGCTCAGAAGAGAGATAGTGCAGGAGCAATGAAGATAAAAATGGATCCTGGTAAGTGAGTGAAGGTGTTAAATCATTTTAATATTCAGCATTTAGTAGTTTTTATTAACTTAGAATTAGACCTGGTTTTCACATGTTCTTTTACAGTTTGATAGCCTGGTTTTCTGGGAAACTTCTCTTTGATTAATGATCTTTTCTAGCAAAAATCAGCTATGCCTGTTTTAGTGGGAGGACACTTAAATCAACAACCCTTTATTATTAGCTCCATGCTTTCTTGTAAGAAGCAAAGTCATAAGACCCAGAAAGAAAACAAAAGAAGGACTACTCACAAAGCACTCAACCATGTGGAATGAACATCGATTTCCCATTTCCCATGTGGAGCTAAGGTATGATTTATCTCAATGAGATCTGTATTCAAAAGGAAAAAAGTCAGCAAGTTTAATTTTGGCCATATCAGACTAATCTGAGTTTGTAACAAGATACAGAGCTCCTAGAGCTAACAGAGTCTCTTGTTTTAAGCCTGTATTGCTGAGACATCACACTCATTTAAAATCCATGGAATTGAACCAGTCAAGTATGTCTCAATCCATAAAAAAGAAGGTTGATGATAGTTCAAATTCAGAGAAAGACTGTACATCTAAAACTAGCTGATATGCCACTTGCAAACACTCATGAAACTTAACTGGTAGATGTGATTGATGGTTTATTTCATGTCTACCTGGACTTTTGTAAAGCCTTTGACGTTATCTCCCACAGCATTCTCATGAAAAAACTGGCTGCTCATGGCTTAGATGGGCATGCTTTCTGTTGGATAAAACATTGGCTGGACATCCAGGCCCAGAGAATGGTGGTGAATGGAGCTAAATCCAGCTAGCAGCTGGTCACTAGTGGAGTTCCTCAGGGCTCAGTGTTGGGACCACTTCTGGTTTACACTTTTATCAATGACTTCAATGAGGGGATAGAATGCACCCTCAGTAAGTTTGCAGAAAACACCAAGTTGGGAGGAAGTGTTGATCTGCTTGAGGGTAGGGATGCTCTACAGAGGGCCTTAGACAGACTGGATCAATGCACTGAGGCAAACTGTATGAGCTTCAACAAGGCCAAGTGCCGGGTCCTGCACTTGGGCCACAACAACCCCATGCAACACTACAGCCTGGGGAAGAGTGGCTGGAAAGCTGTCTAGCAGAAAGGGACCTTGGGGTGTTGACCAGTGGCTGAATATGAGCCAGCGGTGTGCCCAGGTGGCTGAGAAGGCCAACAGCATCCTGACTTGTATCAGAAATAGTGTTGCCAGCAGGACTAGGGAAGTGATCCTCCCCCTGTACTCGGTACTGGTGAGGTCCCACCTCGAGTACTGTGTTCAGTTTTGGGCACCTCAATACAAGAAAGACATCAAGGTTCTGGAGCAGGTGCACAGAAGAGCAACTAGGCTGATGAAAGGCCTACAGAACAAATCTTATGAAGAGCAGCTGAGGGAACTGGGACTAAAGAAAAGGAGGCTGAGGGGAGACCTGACTGCTCCCTACAACTACCTGAAAGGACATTGTAGAGAGGTAGGTGCTGGTCTCTTCTCACAAGTAAATAATGATAGAACAAGAGGGAATGGCCTAAAGCTACACCAGGGGAGGTTTAGGCTGGCCATTAGGAAAAAAATTTTCTCTGAAATGGTTGTCACGCATTGGAACAGGTTGACCAGAGAGATGGTTGAGTGATCATCCCTGGATGTATTTAAATGTTATCTAGATGTAGTGCTTGGCAATATGGTTTAGGGGTGCACATGGTAGAGTAGGGTTAATGGTTTGACTTGACAATCTTGAAGGTATTTTCAAACCTAAATGATTCTATGATCATTATCCCCAATGGCTACATTAATCTACATCAGAGTCACATTCAATTTGCTGTGCAAGTGCAGCATAAAATTCATTTGCAAATTTCATTCAGAGAGAATTTAAAAATAGCTTTCTTCCTCATGTTCTGTTATTGAAAATAATCTTTCTGACTTATTAGGAGTGTGTTTAAGCTCAAATTGCAGGGATTTTTCAGTTTTAAAATAAAGTCTTTAAAAAAAGGATTTAAAATATTAAGAATTTGTATTCAGGTTTTATACAAGAGTTGTTATTTATTATTTGTATATTTGAATACTCCTTTCCATATCTACATGCCAGTTTATGTGTAATCCTGTAAATACTACCAAGCTCCTTTATCAAGATTCTTACAGGAGAAATCTTCACTGGAAATCTTCACTGGAAGTTTTGGATTTTCTCTGAGTCCACTGTTGGAAACTTTTAGACAAGGCCACTCAACCTTTTTTCACCTCTTTATTTAAGCTTCATTAGATAGCTGTGGTCAGGTCAGGGATTAATCCCTGTTGGAAATTCTGAGACCAGATCTCACTGCCTCTGTAACATCCTAGTTTTTCTGCTGGGACAAACTGATAGAACAGTTTGAATATAGGAATTTCCTTCTGTCTCTTCATTCTCATGCTATTTAGAAAGGTAGATAGATGAAGAATTAAAAAATTGAATCAGAATTTATTGTGAAATTAAAATATAAAATTAATCAAATTATATTATGTTGCATTTTATTGATACTAGAGAAAGAATAGCTCATGTTACTGCTTATTTTATTCTGTTTGGAGCATTAATGATCTTAATATAAACATAACTGATATGAGAAAACTACTAGCATGCTAACAGAAATGAAACATTTTATCATGCCTGAGCAAAACAGCATAATTTTTCCACCGAAAATGTAATTTAAAAGCTTATTACCTGTGATGTGTTCCTTCAGTGAAACTGTGTTTTTCAGTAGAAAACTGAAAATAAGGCGGCCAGATCTGCCCTGACATTTTTTTGGAGAACGTCATCTCCATTGTAGATAGTGTAATTCAAAATGACCATGCCACATTTTTCAGACTCTCCTCAGATCTGGATTCCAGATAATTATTTCAAACCTGATGATGTACAGGAACAGACTCCTGTTAATTTCAAAGATTAAGGGAAAGAGGAGAATTTGAATCCTGCACTTAATTTAGGAGCCCACTTCTCTTGATTGAATTAAGCTCTCTCACTTCTGCTAATTCTTGTGAACTTCTAAGTGATTCTTGAAGCATTTTTTTTCAGAAATATAAAGTGTTTTATGTGGCTCCCTGCTGTGTTTATGCATCTTGAAAAAAAAAACAACAAAACACAACAAAAACCACAAAAAAGTCAAAGCCCATTTAGAGTCAGAGATTACTAACTTTAAGGGCTCAAAAGGAAGAGAAGAAAGTAGGTAACTTTTTTGAACCAAGGGAATAATAAAAATGGAGAAATAACTATTGTAGATCTACCTACCTGCTTATATGGTCCTCAGCATTGATCTGAACATATTATTTCGTATTTAATACTACCAACTTTATCTTTGGTTTCTTCAGTGCCAACAAGGTCCTTCACATTCAAATAATTTGAATATATTTAATTGTATCAGAGGCATTAAGAAGGTTAGAAACAGATAATGTACTGAATTGTCTAGAGCTGAGGTCTACATTAACTAGTCCTGTTTAGCAGCTGTGTTAAAGTTCTTGTTTCCTCTTTTCAGTTACAAGAAAAAATGAAAGATTTGTTTATGGATTGACTTGTCATTTATTTTTGTGTACAGTTTCTAGTTTCTGCCTATTTGTTAAAGGATGTAGGGAATCTTAGCAAAAAATCTGGGTAAAATTTATATTATTTTTGTAGGTGATCTCCTGTGAAGGGTCTGCATCTGTTGAGTTTACCACTTCTGGATCATTGGATCAGTTTTTCTAATGGAATATTAGTGCTATTTATGATCCCAATCAGGGATGAAGATAATTTTAGAGGTACCTATTATTTAATTTCTTTTGATTGAGTTTTAGGATGTCATATTCTAAAGGAATTATTCAGATTCTTAATCTAAACATCTAGTGTAATTTTAACTGTTCCAGTAACTTAGACTTCATTTGCCTCATCAGAGGAACACGGATCTCCTATAGTTCCTTGCTCACATCTGTTGTATTTTGGATACCCTTGGGTTCTGGAAAGATACTGCATGTCTGTGGTGAGTCACCAACATCACGTTGTGCTACTTCCTGAGGGGACATTCATCTCATAAAATGACATAGCAAAAAAAAAAGGCTTCTGGATTTCAGCACCTCAAATACAAAGCCAGGAGAGTGCCATTTTTCATGTTTCCTGAATTGCACTTCTCTCGGTAAATTAGTAATCAAATAAGGTATTTTTATAGTTTTGCATGCAAGAGATATTAGCACATTCTTACCAGCTTGTGTCTGCTTAGTACTCAATAATATGTTTTGTATTCAATGAAGCTGCCACCTACAAGCTGTGTAAGGCCTGGTAAGCTACTAGTTAGAAATTCTCAGGCACTTTAGGATTTTAAAACTTTTTGCTCTCATCATAGCCCTAGTTTCCCTCTTTCCAATCTCTTTCTTAAGGTCTGAGCAATATTTTGCATAGATTTTTTTATTGTTCCACCCTGTCCCCCACCCAGAGAACTTTTCCTAAGTGAGAAAAATTCCTGAGTTTCAAGTTGGCCTATATTAAAAGCAGGTTCAGTTGATCAAAGTAGAGAATCATAGACTAAGGATTTAACATGATGATCAAAAATACAGGATGTGTATATGCATAGCTGGAATTAACCTTCTTATAGTGAGGAATAAATTAACTCCACTGTTTACAACTCAGCATATATTTGAACCAACATCCAAACCAAAGACTACTTTATGTGTTTTCAGAAGAAGTAGCAGGGTTATGAGTAGAAATAAGTATATCAGCAATAACATCATGGAGGTATATACAGTATTTGTTCAAAAGTATCTGGGACATCAAGTCACTGAGAAATTATTTGACAAATGCTATTTTACTTCATTCAGCTTCTTTTCTGAATTCCTGATTGATATTTTGAATCAGAGGTTCGCAGAGCTACAGCTCATAAAGATCTTGCTGGTGAATTGAAGTTGCACTTATCCTCAGGAATTCTGCTACAATGAAAATTAGAATAAAGCATCATGGTACTGCTCCACTTTTTAATTAATTTCTAAACCTCATAAAATATGGTTGTGGACATTTTGCCATTGCTTGTATCAAATTACATAGAGTCAAGAAGCCAGATGGTTTGTGAGCTATCCAACAAGCCACAGCCCTGAAGTTTGAGAAAGATTTCTTATTAGGCATTATTTAATCTTTTTAGTTCAGCTTTCCAGTATCTACATTCTTACATAATTATGTTCGGTATTCACTAGTTTACATTTTCTTTTGCCCTTAAACTCCTCGTTTTATGCAGACAAATTGCTTGGTTTCATAAGTTAAAGTTTTTCAGAAAGGGGTTCTGATCCTACATCTAATTAACACCTTTCATTTGTATGTTTCAAAGGGCATCCATTCACTTTGCCTTCTCTAAGCAAACATTTGAACAGGAGCAAAATTGCAGCTTACTAATTATTTTTTCATTCCAGGTGGTGTCTTTTCCTTTGGGTAGTGTGAACCATTATCTTATGATTTATCCACACATCCCTTAATTCACTTTTATTTATACATCAAATAAGTTCACAATGAGTCAGCACTTCTGGCAATTAGAGAGCCACTGAAAATGTGTTGGGTAACTTTCAATTATAATTGATGAGCTGTCTTTAAGCTAAATCTTGACTTTGTGCATCCACCTCCTGTAATAGAGACTAGTGCCTCTGGGGATTACCTTTCCTTACATACAGACATTTTGAAAGCTTTTAAAGATGCATCCCCCTTTTGCATTTTCTTTATTTACTGTGCTTTTGATTAATTTATCAATGAAGTTTCCTATTTGTTCTGTTCCTTTGAACATTGTCTAGAATACTTCGCTGTACATCAAAAGTAAGGAAGTCGAAGAGTTATTTTGAAAAGCCCATATTTTTGAATAGTTTATTTCCAAGACATAGTTAAATATATTCAGGTTCAGTATGTCTTTATTGTACCGAATTCATGACATTTATCATTCAATCTCTCTGAAAGTTTAGAGCTAGCTGAATATGTGGTTTTATTGATACTTTGCTTTAACTTTCTTGAACTAAATTTTTATTTTGGTTTCTCTCATGTGAATAGATTTCACTTTCCTTTATGGATTATGCAGTATTGCTTTCTTAGCTTTCTCTTTTTAATCTATACCTACTGTTTGTACTTCATTCAGATCATTATTGGTTGCAATTGTTGTTTCCTTCCAGTGAGTAAATGTAAGTACGTATTTCTGTGTCAGTACTTCCTCCAGATAAGTATGAATAAAGAGCTCCTAGTATGTAGAAGACTAGCTACTAGAAAGTTAAACCTAGAAACGCCTTTTTTTCCCTTTCTCTGTCTGAAGACCCTTTCTTCTATATGCATTTTTTTCCTTCTCAGATACTTATGATCTATTTTTTCTAATGTCTGTCCCTTATTCATTCTTCCACCTGCCACCTTCTGTGTAGTTGTCTTTCTTTCCTGATTTATTTTTTTCATGTTCCTCTGTGTGGTCTCCCTGCTGCCTCTACCACAGTCCAGTCAACGTTCATAGGGAAAGAAGAGTGTCATATAGTCATCTTATTTTTCACCCAGCATAAACACATTAGTTAATGATATAGGCTACTCTGATTAAGACCAACTGATGGAAAAAGAAGTGATGGCACAGTAATGTTACAGAATATTGTAGCTTCACAGCAGCATTGTTGTTGAACACTACTGTACCTTAGATACCTCGTTTTAACCAGTATTGATTTTAACCCAACCCCCACCAGCCTGACAACCAGTTTTTTCATTTAATAGCATTACGATATCAGAACAGTTTTTTAAAGATCTTGGCAGAACTGATAAACAGAAACAGGAGGGAGATTAATTTAGTCAGGAGACAATGCAATATGCAGTTACACCAACTCACAGTAAATCTGAGCAGTTGAAAACAAACTTTTCTGATCGCAGAAAGAAAACCTCTGACTTAGTGCTTGGAACTGAATTTCATTTGGCTTCTTAATCAGAGTGATTAGGACAATAAATCTCTTTCTGCAGAGCTAACAGCACCACCAGTACCAAGTACAGGGGGAGGATCACTTCCCTAGTCCTGCTGGCAACACTATTTCTGATACAAGTCAGGATGCTGTTGGCCTTCTCAGCCACCTGGGCACACTGCTGGCTCATATTCAGCCACTGGTCAACACCCCAAGGTCCCTTTCTGCTAGACAGCTTTCCAGCCACTCTTCCCCAGGCTGTAGTGTTGCATGGGGTTGTTGTGGCCCAAGTGCAGGACCCGGCACTTGGCCTTGTTGAAGCTCATACAGTTTGCCTCAGTGCATTGATCCCGTCTAAGGCCCTCTGTAGAGCATCCCTACCCTCAAGCAGATCAACACTTCCTCCCAACTTGGTGTTTTCTGCAAACTTACTGAGGGTGCATTTTATCCCCTCATCGAGGTCATTGATAAAAATGTAAACCGGAAGTGGTCCCAACACTGAGCCCTGAGGAACTCCACTAGTGACCAGCTGCTAGCTGGATTTAGCTCCATTCACCACCATTCTCTGGGCCTGGATGTCCAGCCAGTGTTTTATCCAACAGAAAGCATGCCCATCTAAGCCATGAGCAGCCAGTTTTTTCATGAGAATGCTGTGGGAGACAACGTCAAAGGCTTTACAAAAGTCCAGGTAGACAACATCCACAGGCTTTCCCTCATCCACCAGGTGAGACATCTTGTCATAGAAGTGATCAGGTTCATCAAGCAGGACCTGCCTTTCATAAACCTATGCTGTTTGGTCCTGATCGCCTGGTTGTTCTGTATGTTGTGCATAATGGCACTCAAGATAATCTGCCCCATGATGTTCCCTGGCACTGAGGTCAGACTGACAGGTCTGTAGCTTCCCAGATCCTTCTTCTAGCCTTTCTTGTAGATTCACTTTTGCCACCCTCCAGTCCGCTAGGACTTCCCCAGTTTGCCAAGACTTCTGGTAAATGATGGAAAGAAGCTTGGTAAGGACATCCTCCAGCTCCTTCAGTACTCTTGGATCTTTTCGCTCAGGGGAAGGAGCTGTCTCTGAGGTTGGATCCTGAGGCTTAAACAATTCTGATTGGTATCAGACTACCAAACTGAAAAATGCATGACTTACAGAACTCTCATTCAGGTTTTTGTGAGCTAATTTACTCTGTGTAGCCAGCTGGGCACTGTTCCAGAATAAAAAAATGAACAAAAACCCCACTTGACTGAAGGGGACACTAATACTGAAGATAAATTATTCAAGCACTAAATAAAATAAAACCTGGACCGGTGTACAATAAAACTAAATTTTGGAGAGAATTAATTAAGTGCACCAAGATCATAACATTTTACCTTCTTTTATCGTCTTATCTCTCTTTGTCAAGTGTCCTAGCTTATACAATGATGAAAGGCATACCTGGTAAAAAAATAGTGCATTCCATTTTCAAACTCTTTCAGGCCAAGTTGTTTTCTCTAAGTTCCAGTTGCAACATGCATTATCAAACACTGCTTATCTTTGACTGAGCCTTCAGTTTTCATCTCATGCAGTCCATAACTTTTAAGTTCAGAAAGGAATATGATGTGTCCATTGTGAAGCTCTCATATTGAACAGGCCAGAGATTTCCGAACAGCTGCTGAAAATCCAGATCCATTTGCAGCTGTTATTCTAGGGAGAGTATTTTTACAAGGGCTTGTAGCAAGAATCACAGAATCATTAAATTGTTAGAGTTGGAATGGACCTTAAAGATCATCTAGTTCCAACCCCCCCTGCCATGGGCAGGGACACCTCCCACTAGATCAGGTTGCTCAGAGCCCCATCCAGCTGGGCCTTGAAAACTTCCAGGGAAGGGGCTTCTACCACCTCTCTGGGCAACCCGTTCCAGTGTCTCACCACCCTCATAGTGAAGAACTTCTTCCTAACGTCTAATCTGAATCTACCCGCCTCTAGGTTTGATCCATTCCCCCTAGTCCTACCACTACCCGGCATCCTAAAAAGTCCCTCACCTTGTTTCTTGTAGGCCTCCTTAAGATACTGGAAGGTCACAATAAGGTCTCCTTCAAGCCTTCCCTTCTCCAGACTGAAGAACCCCAACTGTCTCAGTCTGTCTTTATTGGAGAGGTTCTTCAGCCCTCTGATCATCCTCATGGCCCTTCTTTGGATGCATTCCAGAGAGGAAGACAAAGGGTAACGGATTAAAACTAGAAGAGGGGAGATTTAGGTTAGACATTAAGAAGAAATTCTTTAGTGTGAGGGTGGTAAGAGATGGGAACAAGTTGCCCAGGGAGGCTGTGGATGCCCCCTCCCTGGAAGTTTTCAAGGCCAAGTTGGATGGGGCTTTGAGCAACCTGATCTAGTGAGAGGTGTCCCTGCCCATCCAGGGGGTTGGATCTGGATGAACTTGGGGTCCCTTCCAAGCCAAACCATTCTATTATATGATTATGAGGAAGCAGATAAATGCTTCTGACACACTTTCGGTTGGCAGCATTTTTAAATAAATCTCTACAGTCCAAAGAGTAGTAGGAGTCGACCAGCTGCATAGGATGCAAAGGATGGGTTTGTTCTGCCTCTCTGAACCTGATAATGCTGGTGTTGTCCTCAGTGGTGCACACATACACATAGGTGTTCATACAGTATTCCAAACACACATATGTAAAAAATCAACAATAATCTCAAATGGCATCTAAAAATTACATACTGAATCCAGAAAATTTCCTTCTGGCAAAATGGGCCTTAAATCTGCCTTGCAGACTTGTGTGCCTGTGGCTGTTGCGCCCTCTTATGAAACAGAGCAAGATCTTTTGTGCAGAGATGAAAGTAGAAACTTGACTTGGAATTAAAAAAAAGTAGCTAGCATGAAAATAAGAAAAAAACCTGTCTGATTAACTAGATAATTATATTACTTATTTTCAAGAATGCTCCTTGTGTGGTATAAGTACACAACCTTCCAGCTACTTGAAAAACAACTTGAACAAAAGTAAGCACTATGAAAGGACTAAAAATCTCCATTCCTGTAGAGAGATTCTAATCATTCATCGAGAGTGAAGCTCTTTTAGGGAATTCACAGGAAACTAAATCTCACTATTGTTGTAAACACTGCTTGCTGCATCGAACCCAGCGGTACTAAAACCAAGCTTTGGGTTCTCAGTGGATTGTACCTGGTTCAAAATGCTGCCACAGTAGTACCTCATGTTTGTTTGGTTACTAAAATACAAAATGTACCATTGGTTCTCAGTACTTCTGAACTGATAAATTTAACTGACACTAGAAGTCTGCTCACACAAAACCAGAAAAATTATTGTATTCTTAAACTGTAAAGGTGTTTATTGTAACTTGGATATTGATCTAAAAATTCAATACCTCTGTCATTCAAGTTTGTCACTTAACATGAAGTTTTTTCTTTGTTTTCAAAAGACTTCAGAGTTATCAGCGATCAGGATTTCTAAATGCACCAATGTCCTATATAATTTGTTTTTCTATTTAAAGAGAAAGTAACTATATAATAGTAGAATTGCTCTGTTACTGTCTTTCATAATTTACTTTCTGTAGTTTTGAAGCATAAGATTTACATGTGTTCAGGTGAGTAAACCTCTATACACATGAAAACAGGAACAATTAAAACAAGAATCAGCCCCCCCCCCCCCCCCAGCATATTACAAAAATGAAATTTGTGACTTCTCTTTTCCTCCTTTCTTCTGAAGAATATCAATCAATTACTACAATAAAGCTGTAGTAATTACTACAGTAGAGCTGGCAGTTTCTCTCAAGAGAGTTCTTCAACACAGACATTAAGGAGTTTTCCAAAGTGAAAACAAATAGGTTCAAAGAGGAGGAAATCCAACACCAAGCTTAAGAGAACTTCCAACCTCCCATTGCAGGCACACAGGTGCCTAGAGCGACATAGATCATACCCACTTGCCACTCTGGCAGATTAATTTGCCTCTCTGAATATAATGCATTACAGGAAGATTTCAAAGAGATTGCATTGTAGATGACAAATAACTGAAAGAATAACTTAAAAAATTCAGTTTACTGTGTAAGTAAGTTTTAGACAGATAAAAACTGGAGACCAGAGAATTACTATGTAGAAGCAGTTTATCTATCCAGTCTTTAAAAGGATATATGGAAAACATAGCCTCGACAAGAGGCTTGTAAAAATAAAGTTAATTAAATGAAACATTCACTCTGTGTTTTCTGACAAAGTTAATGGTGCAAAACTGATCCTGCCATCTTGTGCACAGAGAAACTGAGCTAGCAATACCTAAACAACTGCTATGTGTAACCCTCTTTTCAGGCATTAATGCTATACTTTGTAAGAAGACATGGTCTGTTTTTCCATCAGTGAAATGGCTTATGGAAGCAGTCTGTTATTTTAAAAGTACAGTCTTCTTTATTTGTGGGACTGCAGACTTATTAAATATTCAGTATGAAATGCTGTAAATGGAATAAGCCAAAACATTACTTCAACTTCAGCCGAAAGCATAAAAATAGAAGTTATAGATAAAAAAATTCTAACCATGACTGCAAATTTGTATAACACTGAGTTAAGAGTTCCTGTTACTCATACAAATATATAAATTGAGAGTGAACATGTGTCAAAGTTTCTGTGTTAAGTAATCCAAGATTCTAATTTGCTCTTAGACATGTCTACTCTAAATTATTCACTTTCAGAATTGATTCTTAATAATTTTGATAATATCATGGTAAGTGATCATGTTAAATAGTATCTCACGAAATGTAAAAAGGTCAGATGCTTGTCTGATATAGGTCAGAATAAGTATTGCCTTGAAATCTACAACACTGATTGCAGCAGTAAGAATGTAGAAAATAAGTCAATTGTAACCAGACAATTTTTTTTTTCTTTTAAACAAAAACATCTCACTTTATATATTTCACTCAATTGGTCCAAAGTCACAAAAGCAATCCATTTTTTGTATGCCTACTGTTTAAAAAGTAGTCCAAAGTAACAGAGTTTAGAACCTATGTACACGGCATCTTTTAAAATTCTGAAGACCTGGTGCCTTAAGAGAAAAATAAATAAGAGAGAAAAAATTTTGGACAGGATAGAACAAAAGAAAATATGGTTCCAGAAATAGCAAACTAAAACAGAAGAATAACTGTGTGACTTCAGTGAGAGATAATGTGAAATAACAGCTATATATTTGCCTACTCATATGCATTTTACAATTATGGTAGTTATTTATACAAACTTAAGAACTTATAAGTGTGCACAGTTTCCCCTAATCTACATTTTCTAAGTGACGTGACTTGAAGGGAAATAAAAATGGCTCAAAAAATGACATGGAACTGCCTAAATCACAAGAAGCCCCAAAGCCAGTAAAAATTAGGGCCTTAGCTAATTGCTTTGTGAGCCATAAACAAAAACATTCTGTTGAAGTGAACTCCAAAGCCATCTACGTTTAAAGAAAACTACAAAGAAGATGTGTTTTGGTAAAGAAATTCCACTTGCTACAGGTAAGTAGTCAGAAAACAAAGGGCAATGTCACATGAAAGGACTCCACTTCCTTTGTCACACAATATCGAGTTATTTTTTGCATCTAGCAGGGGTCCAGTTCCAGTATTGAGTGCCCAATTTCCAGAACTGCTGCCATTCTCTCATGGCCCTTCTGACAGAGGAGGCCAGCTATGGCTTATCAGCCTGGCTCCAAAAATTCAGCTGCAATGTGCTTAGGTCTTGACAGTAAGACCTAGTACTAGTAGCTGGAAACCATGATACAGTGGACAGAGAAAACTAGAAAAGGTCTCCAGAGATCCATGTCCCACTTTCAGCTCAGATGCTAAGAAAATATAAATGAATAATGCTGCTGTAAGATAGTGCAATTTAGGAGTTACATAAATGACCAAACCAAGAGCTGGAAACACTAGTGATTCATTATTCTGCACCATGTTTTTCCAGACCTACATGAGCTGCAATGCTCTACTACAGCTAAACTACAATAACGTTCATGTACTACTATTATGATAAGCAGAAACTCAAAAAGTAAAGGAACTTTTGTTATTTGAAACATATGGTGGAATAGAAGCAAAATAAATAAATAAATAAAAGCATATATACAAATTTCTTCCCTTCCTGCATAAACACTTAGCCTATTTTTGGGGTGTGTGTCAAATATTCATTCACTCTCTGGAACGTTTCAAAAACCTTGCATACATTAGGAATATCCAGTCAGATAGCAGACTGTGATATCCAGTCACAATACAGTCTCTTTTTATTTCTGACCCACACTACAGTCCAGAATTGCACCTGTGCAGAAAGTCGGCTCAGTTGGACAGCAAGTTTTGCTGTTACAGTAAATGTATCAACAATATCTATCAAGTGATAATTGGCTTTTTTAAAGATGAGTGCTATTTTCAACTCATATATTCTCTCACATCGGTTTTATTGGCTCTAATCATGTGGGCAAAACCAGTGGGATTCTGCGTGCTGAACTCCCATCTGTTTAATGTTTTTGCTGAAAAGTGGACATCAAAAGTAGGCCCTCAATATCAATATTGTTTAGGGAAATGCAGATGTGCACAGTATTCCTATGGCAGAAAAGATACTGTTTTGATAAATACATGTTGTAAGAATGGTGTGCTGTTTTCCTATACACAAGCCACAGAAAATGTTTTGATGTTCATAATTTGAAAACACTCAAGTGAAAATGCTAGATGGGAACTCAAACACACAGCTTAAAACAATTGCTTCTCAAGGTAGTTTAGATCTGTTGTTCATTTAAATGTTCTTTTTTTCAAAAAGGCGGTAGAATAATTAAACATAAGACTCAGTGTTCTACAGAATAAAAAATGCATGCAACTCCCTGTTCCTAATAGCAAAGAGACTTCATTAATTGTTTATGGCAATACAGTATCTGCCACAGCCTCAGTCTATGTATAATGGCGTGTCCCAGATCACTATGGTTCTGGAAGTGAGACAACAAGGGCTCTGCTTTGTAATACATTAGATTTTTCTATTTTGATGAATATAATTTTCAGGTCAGGGTGCCTAAAAACATCTTGTGGCATCCAACAACTCACAGAATTGGACCTCAGATCAGACTTCATGCATTCTTAAATAAATTCTGTTCCCGTTATCAACACAAATGTCTTCCCAGAAAGCAACAGAAATTCTCAGAAGGCAATATTTTCACCCATGTAAATGTAATAAGGTGCTATAATTTCCTACCTCCATATGCTACAGATTCATGACTATGTAAACAGGCTTCACACTTATGTGCATGCCATGAAAGGATGTGCAGTTTTTAGGAGGTCCCTAGGCCGCATTTCTTGTGCCAACACCAGCATGAATTTACACAATTGCTAAGAATAGGGCCGTTTGGGTGTGCACAGCATAGGCTAAATGACATCCTCTCTAGTAGACAACTAAGACAGTGATCCCTGTTGATGTGTGTCAAGATCATGTATGTGCAAGTAAGAAAAACCATGTTTTGTATGTTATATGCAAAGTACAAAAGAGCTGCACGCTAACATTCATTCAGCTTGCGGAGATTAAACATTCAGTGACGTGTGTCATCATTAAACCTCCTCAAAAGTAGATTTGCTATCACTTTGAAAAGATAATTCTTTTTACTGCATTACGATGGTCACTAAAGAAGGCAACCACCATCCCATTGTATTCCCTGATGATCAGGAAACACTTTTTTTTTTTGTAAATCTGAACACAGGAACAAGTCTAAACCCAGAGGATCAAGGTATATGGAAAAGGGACTAGTAACTGGCAAAGGTAATAGGCTATGAGTACTCTGGGGAAACCTATCTCCTTCAGAATTGTAGAAGCATCTTTAAACTAAGATAATGGAAATAGCTCCAGCTAGGAAAGGTTCTAACATCATCTAACATACCCCACTCCCAACATTGTACAAAATCCAAGACAGACTAGAGCACAAATTAATTTGCTAGGTACTACAGAAGCAAGCTGCCTTCATAGTCTTTATATGTAGATTGCTGGATAGAAACTCCAGGTTTCATGTTAACAAAGCCCTTTCTAAACCTCTGAACCTCATGAAGAAATTTAAAGGTTTGTATCTATTCTGATAGGTTTTGTTCATTCATTTTTCCGTTTAAGTAATGGTTTGTGCACAAGGTCTCTGCTGCTGGTGTTAAAATAATTGTCCCTCATTCTTCTCACCAGGCTCTACAAGTTCTGGTGCGGACCCACAGCAAGATACCATTCTTCATTGCTTTGTGAGTGGCTTTGTGAAAATGAATGAATTCTAAGTCCTGTAATGACAATGATTCATACTTCTACTTTCACTTAAAGTCATAGCATCCAACATAATCTGGAACATGAGATATCTCTATGAGTGGAAATTAATCTGATATATTTATTCATTAAATTGCTTTGGCTATAATGTACAGCCTTTAAAGCATCAGTTCCCTCTCATCTCATCATTACAGAGTTTCCTAATTACCTCTCTAATCACACTACCTAATATTGTAAAGTGCCTTGGAGTGTGTAGAGAAGTTGTTGCCTATTAAGAACCAAATTAGAAGATTTGGAGAGGAAAGAAGTCTCTTCTGTGTATTTTTCCCATAGCCCTGTGGAAAGAAGAGTCTGGTTTTCATCCCTGTTGCTGACACTACAGCTCTGAAGGTCCAGGCAGCATAATCAGTCCATATGCTTCAGAGAAACGTATTTCAGAATATCACTTGGAAGTTACAGTTCATTGAACTTTACCCTCCTACCCATTCCTTCTTTGGATTTGAGTTTGGTGCAAATACTGTGAAACATACCAAAAGAGGACCTAGAGAAACAGATGACAAAGACTTAGGCTGCAAAAGGGGCCTGGACCTGAGGCATGGATCAATTGCCTTTCTCAGATTCTTGTGCCATGAGCTTTCTACATACCTGCTTTAAAAGGGATTCAGTTTCTTCACTAGTATTTTACCAGACTATCCATTTGTAAAGGACTACAGAAGTCAGTATTCAATTAGAAACTCTCAATTTAGCCTATTATCTATCTTTGATTTCAATATGCTGTTGACTTGCTTTAATGATGTGAAAACATTTCTATTATTTATATTATTTATTTCTTGAAGTCTCCATTAATATGAAATAACACAAGTGAGTAATTCTCTATCCATCTGAAAATTGATTCCTGTTCATTCTTCACAAGGTGTTTATATTTATTCTGGCATAATTTTGAGGTAAATTTGGTCTATTGATGTTCTTTAATGCTTTTTACTAATTCTTATTCGCTGCTTTTTTAGAAGGTTTGCTCGGCTACATGAAGTCATCGTAGACATAGGCACTGTCCTTGCTGTTCAACTTGGTCTAGTGGGAGGTGGTCCCTGCCCATGCAGGGGAGTTGGAACTCGATGATCTTTAAGGTCCCTTCCAACTCTAACCATTCTATGATTCTATGATTTTCATCATCATACAGTTTACAACAACATTAACTAGAAAGCAATGTACAGCAGGTTCTACAACAAATTGTTCTGTGATTTCATTAAAATTGAATGCATCTAACCCAAATACTATTTTCATAGCATCCTATGAAAAGTTCCACAATAAAAGAGAGTGCTGTCAGTGAAACTCCGTTTGAAAGGCATGAAATTCTCCTTTGTATGCCTATTTGACTGCCTTTTATTTTGCATATGTACACCGCACTAAAATACTTTTTCTACAACCAGGGACTATGTGGACCCTCACTCATTACAGCCATGGTTTTTGAGAATTCTATCTTTTTAAGTAGTTTGACAACAATTCAATTTCTATGTACATTTTGGTGTTCTTTTTCCTTGGCAAGAAATCTCATGATTAACAGAAAGACCAATTCTACCATCTGACATCTTTACTGCATGCCAACAGTCTTCCTTTCTAAAGCAGGACTAGGCCATTCCTACTCCATTTAATGCATGAAAAAATTGCTCAATGCCACACAGCTCTGCATTTAGATGTGGATTGCTACTTACTTTCTTTAATTTTTTATTTTCCTTTTCCCTGTTAAAATCTACTTCACTTTTTGTTGTTTGTAGGCTTTTTGTGTTTGTCTGTTGGTTGTTTTTTTTAAAACACGAAAGTCCACAAATAAGAAATCATAAAAGGTTTGAATGTTTCAAATATCACTTTCTCAGTCCTCCCTCAGTCTGCAGGGGGAATCTACTTTGAGATTATCATATTAAGAGAGGCTAGGTAAATTGTACAGTCAGTTCAGGAGGAGGATGGATCTGAGAAGCTGCCATCAAGTAAAACTGCACACATCAGATAGTATGGATTAGAATAGTTCTCAAACTGTTCTCATCTGCTATTGGACAGGACCAGCACAGACCAACTGTTAAAATCAAATAGTCATAATAGCTTCCATAATAGGTCCAGCTTCTAAAATAAGAACTTGATGAGATAATGTCCAGCCAAGCCTAGTGAGTCTGCAGCTCCATATGTTTCCATATCCTGTCAGGAACTGATCTGCAAGCAACACTTTCCATACATGACTCCATGCATTCAACCAAACAGCTCTCTGCAGATCACCAGTCAAGGCTCCACAGATGGTGTATTTTCTCACTAGCCTTATCCATCTGCCCCACTCACCCTTCCCCTACAACATTAGTAATTGTGCCAGGTAAACCAGAAATAAGACAAGGCACAAGACTATTATGAACATTTTAAATATGGACTGTTACTTATATGGACATGTATTTAAATCCTCAGAGAAGTCCATTATGTCTTATTTAACACATGAAAAACAGGTCCATGTCAGTTATTCCTCAAATGTAAATGTTTAGCATGTGCTCAGGTGAAGTGTCACATCTCCTAGCTCTGTTTTTGCATGCATGCTTTCATCCTTACTTGAGAAACTGTTAGAGAGTATTTCCTGCACTATACAAACCCACATCTGAAGCACTGCAGCCACTTTTGAGTCCAAAATCCAACCAAGTGTAAAAAAAGAAAAAAAGCCCCATAAATCCCATAAATTCACCTCTGAGCTGTATACTGTAAGATGGGTTAAATCCCATCCAGATGATAAAGATATTTTTATTTAAACAGTTAGTTTATATTCTATCTTACCGGTAAAATTATGATGTAACCTAAAGTTTTTACAACAGAAGTACAGTGGAAAATATTTTAATACAGCCCATCAAACAAAAAAAAGCAATCTGTGTCACTGCAACAATGTTGCAAAACATCATAAACCGCTGGGATATCTACAGGAACTTTTTATTCTTAAGAAAAATAGAGAGCTCAGGACCCCAGCAGGCTAGGAACAGAGGGGAGAAAGAGACAACAGGGGAACTGCTGTTTGAACTCCTTAGCTTTTAGAGAAGGGTAGGAAATGCAGAGCCTACGAGCAAGTTGGCTCATTTCAGGTAAAAAAGTTTTAATCTGTTCATTGACTAACTATCCTGTGAGTAAGGTGTGATGAAGAGACGGACTCTCTCAACTGCACTCAGCACTCTGGACACCTCTAAGAGAGAATGTCAGCCAAAGTTTTGAGATACACAGACTTAAATATTAAACAAACCAGATAACTTTATGTGTGCAAACAAACTGCTGTAAATCCCTTTTTGGCTTTTAGCATCATGTAGACACTGGAATAGAACCCTACATCATAAATAGCCACAGAGTCTGAGAAAAAAAAACACAAAGCACAAACCAAACACTCTTTAAGCTAAGATATAAAGCAAATGGGTATAAACTACCCACGAAGGAAATAAAGCAGCAAATTAGAGGAAGATTTCTAAATATATTGAAGTTTTAGGAAGAGCAACAGTAGCAAAAAAAAAAAAACAAAACAAAAAAAAAATCAAAAACCCAACCCAATTGTTTAATAATGAAGCTTGACTCATTAATTAGTGTAATTATATGCCGCCATTGTCTGCAATATCAGAATATTGGTATGAGCTACCCAATCTACCTCATATTCCTTTGTTGCTTGCTGAGGGGGGTATTAGTATCCAATATGTTAACATAAGCTTCTGAAAAGTATGTTTTACAAGAGTACTGAACAAGTGTCCCAGCCAAGATGTTTGCAACACCCTCTTTCTCAAAACAGGACACTGAAAGCAAAAGGCACAAGACTAATTTTTAAACTATCAACATCCAGTGGCTGCAGAAGTTGATTTAGATAGATTTTACTGACAGCTACTAAGGAGATACCTCTTGAACTGGAAGCATAAAAGCAAGGCTGCACCATGAGAACCTGTTGCTTCTCAGGGATTTTATGGCAAACATATCACTGCCCTTTGCTCTAGGCACAAAGAGTCCTCATAAAATTGGCTCAATTCAAGCTTGCTGAATCTGATTTTATTAGCAGACCTACACCTACTTCAGGCAGGGTTTAAGACTTCTGACTTAAAGCTGAGATGCACTGCTCTGTGAGAGGCAAGTAGAGAAAGAAATAGCAGCTGTGCCTTTCCCCTTTACAAAATTCTCCTTTGTCTGTTATTTTTGAATTTCATAAATTTTGAATGGAAATAATTTATTTAATAATAGAAACCATAAAAAATACTTTATTGAAATGCCATACAACTTTGTCTGCCTGTAGAAATCAACAATATATCCAAGCTACTGGGATAAATTGGCTGCAAGAGAGATATTTTTTTCTAAAGAAGGCAAATTCCATGACAGCTGGGTACCTTGATGCAGAATGTCTTTCTCAAAAAGGTGATAGTGAATTAGCACAGAGGAACTGATGTAACCTGGAATATTCAGATAATTCAGAGAAGGAATGCTTTTACCTTCCCCTCAAGCAAATATTAAACTTCTTCCCAATCTTAGTCTATTAGACTACTAGTTTGGCTGGTACTCCTGAAAGCTGTGCAGCCATTCAGCGAGATCTAGACAGACTGGAGAGCTGGGCAAAGATAAACCTAAGGAGGTTCAACAAGAATAAGTGTGGAGTCCTGCACCTGGGGACAAAAAACACCATGCACCAATATAGATTAGGGATTGACCTGCTAGAAAGGAGCCCCATGGAGAAGGACCTTGGGGTCCTGGTGGACAACAAGTTATCCATGGGACATCAATGTGCCCTCATGGCCAAAAGAGCCAATAGTATCTTGGAATGTATTAAGAAAAGTGTGGCCAGCAGGTCAAGGGAGGTTCTCCTTCCCCTCCACTCTGCCCTAGTCAGACCACATCTGGAGTAGTGTGTTGAGTTCTGAGCTCCGCAGTTTGAGAGGGATAGGAATATGCTGGAAAGAGTCCAACCGAGGGCTACAAGGATGATTAAGGGACTGGAACATCCCTCATACAAAGAAAGGCTAAGAGACCTGGGGCTGTTTAGTCTTGAAGAGAAGACTAAGAGGGGACCTTACTAATGTCTACAAATACCTGAAGGGTGGATGTCAAGAATGGGCCAGTCTCTTTTCAGTGGTGCCCTGTGATAGGATGAGGGGAAACGGCACCAAGCTACAACACAGGAAGTTCCACCTCAACATGAGGAAAAACTTCTTTACTGTGAGAGTGCCAGAGCACTGGAACAGGCTGCCAAGGGAGGTTGTGGAATCTCCTTTGCCAGAGACTTTCAAGACCCATCTGGATGCATTCCTGTGTGATCTGCCCTAGGTGTTCCTGCTGCAGCAGGGGGATTGGACTTCAGATGTCCCTTCCAACCCCTATGATTCTATGATTCTATGATTAAGCAGTTACAGAGAAACAAAATCCATTGCTTGCACACCTGGGCCAAATCCAAGGGAATTACACCCACCTAACACAAGAAGTGATTTGATCTGTGATCTTTAATTAGCCCAGCAGAAGTAATTTGCAAAATCCCTTTGTAGATAACATGTTATCTACTTAGGCCTGCCTTGTTGCCATAAGTGCATGAAACCTTGCTGTTTTAACTGGATGTGCAATCATCTTTAGAAGAGTAATATGTAACCGAGGAATTTCATTCAATTATCAGCTACAGTAACATACAGCTCTTCAGGTCATTTTCTCTTGTGAAGGAGTTCTTCCCTATCTCTGGTTCACCAAGTTGAAAATAGATATTCATCTGTTTGGTTTTTTGCTCTCTTCAGAATCTGCTCTTCAACAAATGAAAAAAAAATATTTGAGAGGCAGCTCATTTACTTTGCTCTTTAGAGCCCCCATTATTCACTATTTATGAGCATTCAGGTGACTACTAGGTATTCACGGAGATATTTGTGAATCCCAAGAGTTCAATGGATTGTAACAGGAATGATGATTCATTTGAAAGTTGGCATTACAACTGGATTTTCTTCTACTGAATAACCACTATTTGTCACTTGTAATTCTTCATCTTAAAAATGTTCATCATGGAAAAAGCCAAATCAATATCAAGTAATGCGTGAGACCAATAATCCCTTCTTAACAAGAAATACTGTATTTAAACACCAACTGAATTTCAAGATACTTCCATTACTTCTATAGTCTTTGAAAATAATAGAAGAACTGGATTGGATCTGCATTAAATTGCTGGGGTTTGGGTTTTGTTCTTTGTTCCTTTCTTTCTCTTGTTGTTGGGTAAGATGGGTTTTTTTAACAAAATAAATTTCCTGTTACAGGAAGCTGAAAGAATAGCAAAACAGTTGATCGGTCTTCATAATGTTGTGCGGTTTTTAAATTTTTTAATCTGTCATTGGATAGATTTTAAGTATGTTTTTCTAGTATTTCAAAAGTTGTTTGGGTGCAGGTGGTATATCTAATCAACAGTCTATGGTCCTGTTTAGAAGAATCAGCTACAGCATGGTTCTCTGCAATTTCTGGCACTGGGACCTAATAATCAACTATTCTCTTCCTACAATACAAAAGCACATTTGCAGAAAATATTGCTTACATTTAAAATCAATATTTATCTGAGGCAAATAATCTGAGCAGCTCTATTTCTCATATTCCATATTCCCTCCTCATAGACATACCTTCAAAGACAAATGTATTTAGCCTTAAAAATAGATAAGCCTTAATGTCCCATGGACAACACTGGCAAAGTCCCATAGAGAGCAGTTTTATTTTGTAGCATTTTCAACCGTGATAGTTAACAGCTACAATCCCTTCTGGTAACTTGTCAGTTTGGCATTTTTATTTCAAAGGCACATATGGTTTCCAAGTATAAAATAAACATTAATTATGTCTTTCTATGCCTTTTCATTACGTACTTCTCTAGTCTTTTCTGGGGCTTGGGGATGTGTTTGTTTATTTTACTACAACCAGGATACCAACAAATCCCATTTCTGCAAAAGTCTGTTACTAGCTGGTGTTGAGGTTTTGTGGCATTTTTTGTTTGGTTTGGTTTGGAGTTTTTCAGTTGTTGTTTTGGGTGATTTCAATTGTTTGGGTTTTTTTAAAGACAGCACTTGTAGTCTTACTTTGCAGTACATTTCTAGTTTAGTGAGTTATCTATATAGACAAATATATATAAATATAGAATCATAGAATTGTTTTGGTTGGAAAAGACCTTTAAAGATCATAAAATCCAACCACTAACCTATCACTGCCACTAAACCATGTCCCTAAATATAGGTGTCTCTTCAGATACTCAGATTGTTTCTTTTGAGTTATTAATACCAGAATGCCAAAATGACACAAGGTTATTACATAGAGGACTTTAGATTTTTAAAAGTCTGTACACTCATGTTATTTATTTAATGTTAATTAAATAAAGCAAGAAAACAATGCAGACGCTTCACATTAAAATTGAAACTGAGATTACAGTTTTCTTGGTTTACCTCATCCCTAATGGTAACAACAGAATCTATACAGTATCTTTTAAAACTAAAGGTCTGTAGTCTGGAATTCTGTTACATTTGCATTTAGTCTTCTAACATGTTTTAAGCATATTTATTCTCTTTAGCCTTTAAGAGGGTTTTTGACTTCAAAGTGCATTTCAATCTTTTTTATTTTTCTTGAATGCCTTTCTCTTTAGTGATTAAAAAGCTAAAAATACTGTTCCAAGAAGGTGCCATTATTATTCAAATGTGGTTAAGTCAAAGACATAAGCAAGAATAGGACCATTAAATATGTCAATACTCAATTTTTCCACCTAGTTTTTCTCATTGAAATGTTTCTAATCTTTCTGATTTGATACCTCATGGCCTGATGACATGAGTAAAGGGAAAAAAAAAATAAGACACATGATTGTGGAGGAGAAATTATTCTACTATATGAAATGTTACTGAACACTACAGTGAGGTGTCATTTTCACTTCACCCTTTTTACTGTTCAGCTTTTTAGGAAGCACAGCTGATTTATTGTTTCTGTCTCACAGGAGCTGGTCAAGACAAACTTAGAATATAAATATAACCTCTGTGGTCTAGATAGTGCTTCACAACCTACTTAGCCCATAACTCAATTCCAGCATTTGGAATTCTTCCTGGTGTTGTGCCACCACTTGTATTGCTTGTAAACGTGGTGGGTACAAGCGCCTTAGAGGCTGGGCACTGCCCTAGCAGGGAAGAGCCCATAACTCAATTCCAGCATTTGGAATTCTTCCTGGTGTTGTGCCACCACTTTTATTGCTTGTAAACGTGATGGGTACAAGCGCCTTAGAGGCTGGGCACTGCCCTAGCAGGGAGGCCCTGGGCAGAGGGTCAGCAGACAGATTTCCTCAGATGTACCATTTCTTGGTATGCAATCTCATGCAACTGAATTATGGTTTTCTTTCCTCCCTTCTTTCCTCTGCAAGCCTTTTAGACCCCAGCACTTTTACATCGATCTGGCAGAATAGCACCCTAATCTCTATGAAGACTAGAGCACAAAGCAAATAACATAATCAGATATAATTGCTTTATTTGCAGCTCATTATCAATGTCAAGTGTGGCACTCATCACTTGCTCTGTTTTTGAACCATCGTTATCTCATTCAAGTGGCAGCCTTCACAGGAAATCTTTGTTAGCTTTATTGAAAAAGGTCTACAACTTTGTTTACATGACAAAATGGCATAGAGCAAGGGAGAAGAAATAAGAAACTGCTGTTTACAAAGAATCACACAAGACTACCACGCAAACTGTCCAAGTGACAGCATTGAGAACACCGGTCCTCCCCACACAAACTATCTTAAAGAAAGGATGCTGTGTAGAGACCAGTTCTCCAAGTGGATGGGAAAACATAGGTCACTGTAATAGCTTCCTAGCCCTTGAGCTACAGATCTGATTCTCACCCAAAGTCCTAGATCACTCATGCAATCATACTTGGACACACAGACAGCTGATTAATTGCATAGATTAAGCAGTACAATTCTGTGTTAAATTCATTTTGTGAACATTGTAAATGCTCTTACTTTTGATCATCTACCCTCTAGCTTCTACTTGGTATTACAATAGATGCAACAGTTCTCAATCTCCTGGTCTTCCCCAAAGGAATTTCAAGTACTTCAGCAGAGCACCCCTGTGGGGACTTCCAAGATAGCATTAAATTAACAAACTCAGGTACCCAAAGCAACTACTTTAAGTCCAGCACTTCCATGGCACAACAAAGAAACTTATGCAAAAGCATTGTTGGAGAAAGTTAATTATTTACTTACACTTCTGTCACTTAAAAATAAGGAGAAAGGGAAGGACTTATATGTGACATAGATGAGATGTGAGAACCGTGATTTTATTTTATTATCTTTTTTTTTTTTTTTCTTCCTTTCTTTCTTAACCTTGCAAATTAAACATCATCATGGATCCTGGCCATCTTAAAAACACAATGTTTACTGCAGGTTCAAATGGGTCAGAGGCTTTTTTTTTTTAATGGTTCTCTTCCCACTATTGCATCCTTTGCTTTTCTTTGCCAAAAAATCCCACCCAGAGCCCTTTCCTTCATTTCAGTCTTGCTTTCACTTGCATCTCCTCCTGGCTGTCCCTTTCTTTTTACCCACATCAAACATATTTCCACCAGTATTAACACCCTCTTCTTATATTTCCTCTTGTTCATAGACATGTCTTGGTTTCTTTCCCTGTCAAAATACTTCAGTCTTCTTGTCCTTACAATTCACATCCACTCCCTCCTAAAACATACCTTCTCCCTTACAGCTTTGTAGCTACCATCTCTGTTCTCCCACTTGATGCTTCTTTCTATATATACTTTCCACAGCGTATGTTTTACCAGTATTCCTTCTTTTGCAGTCAAGATCAGCTATGACCTCTCTTCCTCAGCCTAATCCTTATGATTTTTTTCCCCCTCACTGAAGTTCCACCCGAAACAAGTTCACTTTTGAGTTGCACTCACAATCACACAGCTCAATGAGTACGTACGTCAAGAGCTTTGGGGAGTTCTGAGTAGAGAAACCAGGGCAAGCATCTTCAGTGTTGTGTATACCAAACACATGCATGACTAAAAGGCTGGGAGAAGCCTGGGGCTTTAGTCCTGTGACCTGTCTTGTACCTGCTAGCTAGCAGCATGTCTCCAGGTTATCCAGGATGTTCTAGACTCCAGATGGTGAGATGCTACTAATACACAGAACTCCAGCCTCAGTGTGGATAAAGTGTCAACCTGGGGTGGTACAACTGAAGAAAAAGGGGAGCTAACATCAGCTTCAGAAATGTCTCCAGCACAGCCTTGGAAGGAGCCCTCACCACTGCCCCTCACACAAAGGAAGCAAGGCTTGTTAACCTCGAACTAGGTATCCTAGCTCTAATCTATGGGCCCTGAGAAAGAAGTCTGATTTATAGAGATTTATTAGATTTACACCACCTTAATACAAACGACTTCTAGATCATAGCTCTGGAGAACTAAGACCCACCTTTATTCATGTATATATACATTTATACTCATGTATAAAGATCAGCAGACCTGAATCTGAAAAGTCACAACAAAATACTTCTCCTTAAGTTATTCTCCAATACACACTTAAATTGAGCCTTCAATGTTTCAAGTTTCAGTCTCTTCCTTCTATGATGAAGGATAATAACAATGTCAAAATTCCTATAAGCAGACATAGTCTTCTGCCACAATTTTTCTGAAGTACAAGGTCAAAATTTTACACAGAGAAACTCCCATAAAATATATGCTCTTCTCTGTAAGTAGCCAAGTTAATAAGAAATGATAAGTATATGTATCAGAAATAATAAATTACAAGAGCATCAACTGCTTTTTAAAAAAATGCATCATGTCTATACTCACAACCAACACTTAACTGCCACACTAACAATTTCATGGGGTTTTTTGTAGTTTTGCATGCAGGATTTCTTTCCACCTGCCTGAATCAAGGCTAAAACATGCCACACGATCTACAATAAAATTGTTTTTTTGTTCAAGCTACTTGTATGAAAAAAGAAAATTGGTTACTAAAGCAATTTGTAACCAACAAAACCACCATTTAAATGGAGGAAACACTTGCCTGGGTATGCTAGTTTGGTTTGGCGGGTTTTTTGGTAGTGGGGGAGCGGCCCCACAGGTGGCTCTGGTTAGAAGCTGAGACGTTCCCCCCAGCTCCAAAACCAGCCAAGGAACCATTAGAGAGACAATAGATGCGCCTCTGTGATTAACATACGAAAGAACTGAGATAAGACCTGAGCAGAGGAAGCTCTTAGAAAGAAGAGCTGAGCTGGCGAGGTGTGAAGATCCCGGTGGTTTATGGGGAAGAAGGTGCCAAAGCAGAAGTTCCCCTGCAACCTCTAGCGAGATGGCAGGCTGTCCCCCTGCATTCATGGAGAAACGTGGTGGAACATTCCCTGAAGGCGCCAGGAGGGGTGAACTTGGCCAGTGGACTCGGATTTCCTGCCAGTGGACTTGGATTATGCAGCTGTGGAAGATGCCGGCGCCAGGGGAGGTGACTGTTCCCGAAGCAGCCTGTGACTCTGTGGGAAGCCCAGACTGGAGCAGCTTGCTCCAGACCTCATGGGAAGGACTCAAGAAGGAAAGGTTCGCTGGGGGATTCTCTCCCATGGGAGGGACCCTGTGCAGAAGCAGGGGAGGACTGTAAGGAACCTTTCTTCCTGAGGAGGAAGGAGCGGCAGGAACCACCAGACTGTGAACTGACTCTAAACCCCATCCCCTGTCCCCCTGTGCTGCTGGCGGGAAGGAGGGAGAGAAATGGGGAACAAAGTAATTTGGGCCCGGGAAGAAGGGAGGGGTGGGGGTCACGTATGTAAGCACTGCTCTTTGTGTTGTCTGTGTCCTGTGTGCATCTGGTTAGCGTGAAATTAAATTATGATGTTTTCCCCAAGTTGAGTCTGTTTTGCCCGGGACCTTTATCGGTGAAAAACCCTCCTTGTACTTTGTCTCTATCCATGAGCTTCTAGTTGGCCTTTATCCTCCCCATCCCACAGTGGGGGGGGGGGGGGGAAGTTGAGTGAGTGGCCATGTGGCTCTTTCTTTGTTGTCATGTTCGGCCCAAACCACAACACTGGGAAAGAAAACCAGCCACTGAAAAGACTCAGAATTTTTTAATATCCCCTTTCTGCTTAGGGTGGATTTCTCCCTGATTTGGGGGAATTATTCTTGATAAGCAATTTATCTACAAAGTTGAGGTTGTCTTCTGTTGAAAACAATTACCACTAGATTTGACTAAGTCGGTTTCAAAACATCTGTCATTTGGAGACATAACTGGAAAACAAGTTTTCTTTTAATCTCTAACATAGCATTAGAAGTACATTATTATTATTATATTTTGTGTCAGTTTCTTTGCTAAAACTTTATTTCTCATACCTGCATTTCGAATAATTATATCTCCAAATGTTTAAAAAGGAATAAAAAATAACAACAACAAACCATAGGAGAAAAAAAAGTTATATGAGGACATTGGATAAAGAGGATACACCACTGCTGTGCATAATGAAGGAAAGATTTAAGCTTGTATACTCACCCCTAGAATGAAGATGCCAGTTACAGATGTCAAATTAAGCTCCTGATGCTGAACGATCTCCTCCTCCTTCCATCTCAGCTGCCCCAGACACATGCAACTATATGCAGTAGACATAGAGCAATGATTAGACACTCTCATGTTCATTACCCCCAAAATACAGCCATCCGTAAGACAGAACTTGAATTGTCCTGCCTCCTCCAGCACATAGCCAATCTCACAGGAAAGTAATGCCTTCCCCTGTTTTCACCTCCCATTTATTACCAAAGGTTGGTTTTGTTTTAATCCAGAAAAAATGAATATCCCCCCAAATAACCTTGTATCATGTAACTGAGAGAACTAGATTCAGCTGAGACTGAACCAGTCCAAGGTCGTACCACAAGCTAAGCAATGCTCAGTCTGTGGGACCAAACAGACCAATGGGAGTTACAGACACTAAATGAGGTTTGAAGTACCATAACCAGGTGTGAATTCTTAAGAAAATTATAGTAATCTATTCCTTCAAAAATTAATGACAGCTGTGCTATACTCAGAACGTTTATTTCTACTGTAAATCCATGCAAACTAATTCCTCCAGTCTGAAGAGTAAGCTCCTTTTCAGATACATTGACAAAAATATATTAAGGAACTTCAATTAACTGTTGCATTTTAAATCTCAGTGAATTGTGTGCCTTTTCTTCATACATAAGGTTATCTTTTTATTTCTGTTAGTAATACTGTTCTCTCCTTCCTTCATGTTCTCTGGGTTGTAGCTACAAAAATTAAATAATGAAGTGACATAGTTAGCATGTAAAACAACATGCAAATAGCTAGATTTCTCAGAGATATACAAAGACTGTCTACAGTTTTAATAACAAAAGGGATTCCTGCAATTCGAAGAAACACTTCTACAGCATTTACATATACAGAATATTCTGGTTGACTTCCAGTAAAAATGAAAATTAGTTATCAGTGTCTACTAACTCTGCTATATGTATTTCACAGGAAAATTATGGGGGATACTTTGATAGAAGCAATTTATTATATTTCAATGAAAGCAAGACCAATACAATATATGTGTCCATTCTGAAGTAATGCAGTGTTTTCTGGATTCATTTTTTGATACACCCACATGCACTTTAGTTTCAGTGTGTAAAATGTACAAATACACACAAAAAAATGGTTACAGAAGTTCAATCAAAATTTTTCTCAAATAACATGTTACCTGAGTGGTATTTTTAAAACATCATTATTCTTAGGGCTGATATCATTATTTAGTTCACCTTTCCCAATTCTACCAACTAACGTGGAAGTTATAAAGAACTTAAATGTGAAGATTGTTACTAATTTCTTTCCTAGTTATATAGCTTCCTATATACATAGCTTTTTCATACTACTATACATACTTCCCATCAGATCAGTCTTTAGCATGTCTACTGAGGTAACAAGGATTCCTGTCACTTCAGACAAACACCTGGAATTATTTTCCCAAATGTCTCTACTTTTTTGTCTTCCTTCTATTCAGCTAACCAAACTTCAAATTGTTCAGTACAGATTTGTCCTTAAAGTAACTTGTTCCATAATTTTGTTGAAGTTTACCACTCAGTAAAATTAAGCATGGGATTAATGAAAAGCTGTCTCGGGCTATTTTTTTCAGACTTATTAATTCCTACTTGAAGCTTATTCCATAAAGTAGGAAACATTATCTGTGAAACTGTGAGAATACCAGATACCAGAGGTGTGCTATTCATACTAAAACAGAAACAAAACCACCCTGTTTTTCTTTAGTTTTGCCAGCCTTTTCACAAAAATGAAATGGAAACAAATATATATAGCAATTAGAAAATTTTACAGATGGTGTTTATTTTCTTAACTACTGTTTGTAATCCTCTTTCTGCCTAGGACACATGTATTCACCTGGACTAAATAGATTCTTATAAAACTATTCATTTAATGTGGAAAAAACAAATCACAACAAGGCTCAATTCTTAATATAATTTACAAATTTGCAAAGCAACATATATTATACCCCTCCACTGTAAAATCAACAGTCCTAAAAGGACAGAGTACTTGGAGATACAATGAAAAAAAACATTCCAGATTTGCTTTTCTGCAGGCACAGGAGTCAGTTTTGCTTTTCTTGGAACAACCTCAGTGAAATAAAATTACCTTTCTATCTTACTATTCCTCCTAAAATATTTCTGTCACTATTTGAATATTTATTTGACTCTATTATGCATTATATAAGAGGGTTCCCAAAACATTAAATATACCTCCATACCTCTGGGTATCCAGATGTTCTTAAGGTATAGCTCTACAGAGCATTATTAAAGTGACATAATGGTGGTTAAATACATGTTAAGTTACACAGATATTCAGGTATTACCACATTGCAATAATGCATTCACAGTTTCCACCTGAAACTTCTCAGGATTCAAATTATGGGTGAGCAGACAAATTTTTCTGAACCAAAAATGTTGCTACTTTCTGCATGTTTATACAATGTTGCACAAATGAAAAATTGGAAGATCCCTCTGCTCATCCCAGAGAGTTTGGACCCTGGGTCTATAAAATAGAGGCAAAGAACTGCAGAACTAGTTCAATATTCATCTCTACTGGTATTTTACTAGAGCATGTCAATGTGTCTGTATTTTACAAATAAGCTTGTCTTTCAAAATTTATTTTCTTCAAGCATTACATGAAAATATAACTTTGTGCAAATAAGCACAAGCTGAAGCTAAGTTCCAAATATACTTATTTATGATAGCCAGTGACAGGCAGAGAGCAGATCTAAACACAATCTACAGTTATCAGAGAGACACAAAAAATTGCCAGCCACAAACTCTGTGTCCCGCTTTAAACCCTGTAAATTTTATTGTTGATCTAAATGGAAGCAGAATTTGGTTAACTTCCTGAGGTCCAGCCAGCTGTGAAACATGGCCCACTGTGTTAAACAGCCTATGAAGCTACATTGTGCAGTAAAAATAGCATGTGCTGTGCTCAAAGGAAAAAAAATCTGGAAAAATGAAAAGAGCAATAGAAAAACAAAATCAAAATGTACACATCTTAGTTGTAAAAACTTGCTCAAAAATTTTGGGATCCTGTGGTTCAAGAGTCATAGAAAAACATTATTTTAGCACCTTCTAATGGTGTCTTAGGCAACTTCATCCTAACTGAGATAATCACATATATTTTTGGTCCCCTTAACTTACACATGTTTTCAGGCACAAGCTGACTTGGAACAAAATCTACATGACTTAATTGAAATAAACATTGTACAACAGGATATTTTAGACCTAAAGCAGTTATAGCCATCATTCCTGGCCAGCTTTCTATCACCCAAAAGCTGCAAGATGTCACATGCTCCAATCATGCTTCATCATCATCTATATACTGTCAAGGAGACCTGGATGGGTTCACCGCTACAGATAATGATGAATTCAACCTTACAGTAGGATGTATGTAGGTTTCCTGCACAGCTGAGTCCCTGCATCATCTAGTGATGTTATTGCCTTCCTACCTCTCACAAACAACCACAGAGACAGGGCAGCCCTACTGTGACTCACAGGAGGTAGTGCCTCCAAACTGCTTGTGAGATGTGAGCACATCATGATTGACAGGCTGCTCATTCCTGCACAGGAATTTATAACAAATGGGATGTCTTGGAAACCAAGCACGATTTTTCAGAAAACAAAAATCAAATCTTTCACTCTAAGAAAAAATGTCTTTGTGGGAAATATGTAGCCCTCATTACTCTTGACCTTATTTTATTTTGTCGTACAGATGCCACAATCAAACTTATTTCCTGTAATGCATCGTAGCTTGTAATGCAGCTATAATTTAAAAAAAAAAAAAAAAAAGAAAAAAAAAAAAAAGAAAAAATCTATTTTTTTAAAACTCTATTTGCTATCAAAATAGGGCCTCAGTGAGTTCTTTTGACCACTGTCCTTTTAGACCTTTTCACCTTGATGTAAAAACAAAACATTTCTCATGCTGACTTCAATATTTACACTTGACTTTTATCATGAGGAGACACTTACAGTGGGACAAGGTTAACATTAAAGTGCTTTTTGCCATAAGACTACTACAGTAGTTATATCTAATGCCACAGCACCTAAATGCCCTCCTTCAAATTGTGCCATTTTATCAAGATCTTCAGTGCACTCAGAGACCGTGAATATAAAAGACAGACTACAGAGGCAGCTGCTCCTTCCCTTCCTCCCACCATGCACAACACTGACTGTACATGCACACACACCTTGCAGTGCAGCAGAAAAGCTACACCTTCCTAACCTCCATTCAGTATGTGGCTGCTGCTACATGTATTACCATTTATAAGGACAAGAAGACACACATTTCTGCTTCTCTGTATAATTCAGTGAAGCTGCTCATCATGTCAGCAATGAATTGGCTTTGATCTGCCTAATAGTTATTTTATGTATCCTGCAGTGTACTTAGAGATCTAGATATAAAATTGAGCAATATTCTAATGTATCTATTATATTAGTAGATAGAGGAGTTGTGAATGTCCCATCTCTGGAAGTGTTCAAGGCTAGATTGGACAGGACTTTGAGCAACCTGGTCTAGTGGGAGATGTCCCTGCCAATGCAGGGGGTTGGAACTAGATGATCTTTAAGGTCCCTTTCAACCTAAACCATTCTATGATTCTGTGATTCTGTGATTCTACAATTTGCAGTGCTCTTCAGAATACTGTGAGTCTTTAAAGCAATGACTTACAATCTAACGACTCATATTATGAAACACAGCAACATAACCCTAATTTTATCATCACATGATAAAATCCCACTCAACACTCAGACTGGGGGCTCAGGGAAGTACTCATCACTGACCTCAACAACTTATCTAAAGATGCAAAAGAAAGAAACAATAAAAGATTGATTTATCACACAACCCTCTTAAAAGCACATTTAATTTTAAGTAGATGAGGATGTATAAGGAAGCATTTCCTTTGACATTTGAAAATAATTATTCTGAAGTTTCTGAGTATCAGCTAGACAGTGTAAGTTTCACGTGAACGGGGAGCTAAAAGGTTATGCAGAAATAAAAGTAAGTCCTCAGTTACAACGTTTAAAGGAAAATCACTTTAGCAGGCTAGTATAATATTACACAACACCTGGCTTAGCAAGTTTCGTCAACTATTCATAGTGGTTTTTTAATGGGTATTGCTACTTGATCTCTATACATTTAGATGAGGAACAAAAGTAATCTTTTCCTCATTCACTTCTTTCAGTTTTCTAAGTGATAACAGAATATTTTCCATATTTAAAATTAATTTGCAAGTAAAACAGCTACATCATCTCCAGAATGGTTTAAAACAATCCTGTGGTTTGAGCTCAATGTTGTTTCAGAGGATACAGAGGCAGATTTGATAAACAGAAATCACAGTGTGCTGTGGAGGGCAGGCACATTTTCATTTTCTAATTTTTCTCCAAAATGTCATTCAACAAATAGCTTTGAAGTTGTCTGTTTCCTATTCCAATTAGGACAATACTGTCATTTATTCAAAGGAAGGTTAGAAAGGACTGAAAGAATAGCACTAAAATCCCTAAAGAAGAGATTAGTATTTGGAGGGGGGGAAGGTATGTGGAGGCAAGGACCCAAAAACTATAATTATTTAACATCATCAACATTTTTATTTAGTTTTACATTTTCTAATCTTGTCATGCTTCAGGAATAATTTTGCCTAAATTCTGTTACAGCTTCAACAAGTAAAAAATAATCTCAGAAATCAGGTATCTAATCTCAATAGTATTTTCCTTACAGGTTTCCCCACTTGTCCAACTGGCATGAATTTGACCCCTTCACTGCTGCCAGACCCAAAGAGAATATTATTTTCTCAGCATCCAATTTCACCTTCTTCCTTTTAACCTCTTCTCATACCAAAAATGAAGGTGCTTCCTCTGACTTTCTCAAAGGAACACTTTCTCAGAAACATAGTGCATGACTGCATTAAACAAAACACACACAAAGCAAATGTGAGATGCTGGAACACAAGGAGAGGTTTCGTTCCTATTTTTCCAATGGTTACAAGGGAAGCAGAATGGGGCAAAAATTAATATCTTTTTCCAATTGTCAAAGTGGCACAGACAAGAATCAAATTAAGTTCCTCAATCACCAGGATTTTATATATGCTCTGCACCCTAGTGTTCCATGTCCATTTAGCCAGCGCTCCAGATTTTAATGGTTTTGGATGAAGGACACTTCATAATTTTGTTGGTAGCTGGCTAATAAGGAAATACTTATTTATAAAAAGATATTTACATGCTCTTAGTAGTTACTGGTTCCATGTAATATAGCATATATTCCAAAATGTTTTCAGCTTTTCCTCAAGAATGGAGGTGTTAAAAATGGCCATGATGCTGTACCTTGAATGACAGAATAGGGAACTACTTATGGGGTTATGCGTATTTAGTTGATCCACTTAGCTAAAATTACAATAGCTATGAAACTTCTGTGGTGAACCCTTGTGATCACTATGTAACATTATGAAATTCCTTTCCTAGTAGCACGAAATTTTGAAAATCACCTGAGGGAAACATTTTTATGACACCTTTGCTCCACTTTACCCAAACTCTGTTTCTCCCATGTGTGGGATGTGTTAGCACAAACATGTCCTAGGAAACAAGGCATTGCACTGGGATTCAGGGAACTTGTACTTTGCTGGCAGGGATCTGCTGCACTGTCCTTCACAAGTCAGTGTGCCACTGTTCTGCTTTCAACTTCTTTCACCTTAAGAAGGACAGATGTTTGGGACTAGGATAGTATAT